>CM048820.1:9592668-10256507 GCA_026586065.1 Dioscorea zingiberensis | reverse complement strand
AGCACCCCCAACATATAGCTTTTCAACACTATCAAAAACTCATTGATCAATAAAGCAGTATCAACTTAAAGTCTTAAAATCAAGAAAAAGCCCCTAATTCAAATAGTGCAATGCCGAAAACAAACATTACACTAAGCGATCTATTAAAGTAGGCATGTCCTCTCTTCCCTATTCTCAATATCCAAATTAAAAACATCATGGAACTGAAATGACCTAAAAAAGATATGAATAAACCAAGGGTTAGGCCATTATTTGATCTATATAAAAAAACTTAATTAAAAAATATCTCATAAAAAGACATTTTAAACTATGTAAAAGGGAAAAATGATAGCAGGTACATACTCTCTCCTCTTTGGTACGTCATTTTTCTTTGTGGTAACTCTAGCAAGTAAACAGTTTCTAAGAACTGCCTGGAACAACACATGTGGCCAAAAGTAATCAGCAGGTGAAATCACAAATCTAGTCTCCATTTAGCATGCAAATGTGAATAGTAAAATTGGAGCACTTATAGCTAACATGATAAACACTCCCACATTGTTTCTAATACATTCCTTAAATAACACAAAACAGGAACATCTTTTATCCTTTCTTCTTTGAAGGAGTTTTTGGTTTCAAGACAAGTTATCCCATTTAGAAAATGCACAAGAACTCCTCAAAAAGTTGCAAGAATTATGGGCTAAGTCAATGGAGGAGCAACATGACCTATTGCCAAACATGTTAAATTGAAAATCACCTATAGAATTTGTGGTTCATATGAGATACAATATATTCTAAAATGCTCTAAACTGAACCTGCTTCTCAGCTACACTGTTGTTAAAGCTTTCCCATCTTCGGGTTTCTGCAAAACAGAATAAAGCAATCAAAGTGAATGCCATTGTTTATCAAATCAACTTTATCTCAAAAAGCAAAAGTGATAAAAGATTCCACTCTCACAATGTTATTACTGTTTCCTCTCTAGTCATGCAAACCCATGTAAAACAACAACAAAGTCCCCTTTAAACAAACAAATGAAGTTATAAAAATCCATGCCAGCTGAAGAGAATTTTAGAAACTTATAAACTGGAACATGCATTCTAACTATCATTCAGATCCCTTTTAATCTTCAAGAAGATTGAATCCCTTGACCAAAATAAAACAAAATCCAATTTTTCCCTTTATTTCTCCAAAAATCCTCTCTCCATCTCTCCCTATATATTCCTCAACCTCGAAGCGACATTACTACAGCCTCACCACAATCTGGAAAAACTCTAACCTCAGCAGTTTCTAAAACCTCTAGCCCCCTCATTCCACAACTACATTGCTAGCCACTAATCAAAACTCTGGAAGTAAAAAACAATCAATTCCAGCAAGCACAAATAAAGATCAATAGGAGCAGATCCAAGAAACTGAAAACAACAACAGCAAATAAATCCACCAAAAAAGAAAGTCCCTACCATTCCTGATCGCTCTCGAAAAACTCCTTCTGCAAAGCTCCGGTCAAACATGTCTGCAAAGCTATCCAGTCCCCATTGCTCCGTTCCGGGAACTCCTGCGAGCACACGGCGAAGAACCCAGAAGTAAAGCACACACGAAGCGAGATCAAAATCAGAGATCCAATAAGCCCATGAGCGAGGCCGGGGCAGCTCCTCATCGCCGGCGAAGCTCTGGCGGCGGAGCTGGATCGGGCTGCGCAGCAGCGAGATCGCAGCGTAAAAGCGGTGAGCGCAGGAGTGACAACGTGAGGTCGAGGTCCACAAGAACAACACATTAATGGCGTACAAGATTCATCTCTTTAGTGGGCCCCGCCCCTCGTTTCTGGATTCACTGGAGAACGCTTTCACGTAGGGGAGGTACATCGATTTTGTACGTTAAAGTGCCGGGACCAAGTTGGGTTGGGGCACTCGACTAGAAACCCTGGAATCGGCTGGGTCTGGCACACGTGTGGGCGGTGGATAGTGGAAAGTGGCGCGATTGGACGGCTGCGATGGATTTCTGATTGTGATCGGATGACACCGGACCGTCCGATTGAAGCATCAGAAACAGCTAGGGTGACAGTTGGGAATAAGTGGAAAGGCGTGTTTTTACTTCCTTTAGGTATCTTGTTCCTTAGTGTGATTTGTAGAATTATTAGTCGAATTATATATATTAAGTTTCTTCTTTTTAATCGCTTTCTTTAAAAAGATATTGTTCTTTTGTTTGTTTGTTCACAAAAGTTTTTTTAAAAATAAATAAAATTAAAAGTATTTTAAATTAACAAAGTATTAAATGGAAAAACCTTGTATGGATTTCTAAAAATTATGACTAAACAATTATTTCTTAATTATTTCTAAAATATAGATTATTTCCCAATTATTTCAAAATACTGGAAAACAATTATTTGGGTGGAATTTATTATACAAACTGCTTGATACTTAATTTTTAATTTCTAAATTAGTCTTTTTTAAATAAAAGTAAAAAAAGTTGGGATAAAAGCACATATCTCTTTATTCAATAATAGTGGAAAATAGTAAAGTGCTACATAACGCCTCTATACCTGGGGTGAATGTCACAAAAGCTCCTTAATTGGGCTCTGGAGCACCTGATGGCTATCTCCAAAAAGGCTAGCCGATCCTTTGGCTAAGCAAGGCGATCCCCAAAGTGGGGTCCCCAGGATTCTCATCCCTCAAGTTCCCAGATCCTGGGAGTCTCTGGCCTCCCACCCTTCATATGGGTGGTAGTGAGGCGTATAGGCCGAGGGTCGACAAGGTCTCTCAAGGCTTGTAGATGCATCCGCCAGTGGCTTCTGTGCATCAATGATCATGGCATCCTACGAGAGAAGGAGGCGGTCTACTGATCGATGAAGTCGCTGATGCAAACACGCTTGCTTATTATTGAAATAATCACCGCTCTCTTTCCGCCTGGGCCCGTGAGATTCCAAGGTGTGATTGCCATCGCCAAATGCCGGCTATCCCTCATGGAGGTTCCTTCCAAACCGTGTTCTTCTTCCTAATCTTAATGTAATTCCCCATGCATCTTGGTATCTTGTTAGGGATCTCAGTGGATTCCTAGGGAGCTCTGCGTAAAAGTGTGTCCATATCCCAATGTATGCATATGGGCATTGGGGTGAAATATGTGGTCATTTGTTTCCCATCCTCGGGATTGTCGTGATAGGTAAAGCAGGCGAATTCGCCTCCCTCCAAAGGCCTTTTGATTATTGGCTTTCCCTTGCAAAGATGTGGACAGCTTGTCTTCTCAATGCCAGCTAGGCAAAAGTTAATCTTGACTTTTGATCGTGGGCCACTTGTTTCCAGCGTAATGATGCCTGAATGTGGCTTTTACTTTACCATCGCTGGATCGTGCTGAAAAAATAGAGTAGACTTTACCGGAAATCCTTGTTAGGTGAGTCTCCGCTTAATCTCACCGCCGCTTAGTTAAGCAACCTCAAATGTACGCATCGCTAGTCTTTGAATTGAAATGTGTGTATATATGTATAGTAAGTTTTCATGTATTTATTTAAAAATTTATTATTTATATGGGAGAGCATACATTCTATTTTATCTATATTTTTTATATGATTTATGCTTAAAAATAACTTTTTTTTTTCTATAAGCTAAATCACCTTGATTTTTATTCCTTATAAATTCATGTCACTCAAGCAAAAGTGTTTTTACCAATTTTACAAATTTTCAAATAACTTTATAATTTATTTGGTGATTTGGACCAAAAAAACACTAGTTTTACTCTATTGGCTGTCATGACACTATCTTATTATGAGAATATCGAATCTATTGGTTGCCATGACACTATCTTAGGGAGCGTTTGGTTTGGGGGAATGGGAATGGAATGGGTTGGGATCATTCCCATTCCCCCGTTTAGTTGTCCAGGAGGAGGAGTCCTCTGGGAATGAGGGAGAAATCAGCCACCGAAACGTTGGAATTTTGATTCCTCCCAATATGCTCGGATTCCTCATTCCAGCCTTGATAAATTACCCATATGCCCTCCCACTTGGATTGTTTTATGGATCGCGACTTTGAGAAATCACGCAGATCTCCATCCCCGCCCCTAGGTCCCTTCATGATCCCTTCGCACCGCCGAGGCCCCGCCACAGGTCTCAGTGAACTGCCAGCCAAGCCCTCCTCACAAAGCACCGCCTAGTTGGGTCTTTGCTTGGCTTGATAACGGAGCCGTAGATATCTCATTACACATTCAGTGAGTGGATTTTAAAGATAAAACGAAAGTGATGAAATTGAGTGAAAGTTTGTTTCTCAAATTGATGAATGAGTAGATGTATCAGCTTGGGATAAATGGTCAGGGTCTTTGTTTCTCAAATTGAAAGCATGTTTAAGGTTGTTTAATAGTTTTGAATAATCCTTGTTCATGTGTGTGAAAGTGGATTGCTAATTATAGGAGAAAAATGTTAGGCCCTATGCGAAGTTCAGGAATTCTAGAATGAATGCTTGTATCCTCATGGAATTAGAGGCCAAGTTGTCATAGAAATTAGCTAGCCTCTTGCAATTGCATATATACTTTTATATATATATATATATATATATATATATATATATATATATATATATATATTTGTTTGAGTATTGAGTTTTTTTAATTGAAGATGTCTGTTCTTGTTGATGAATTGAGAGAGAGTTCAAATGTTCAATGAAGAAAGATAGCAAGCTTTTTATTGTCTATGGTCAATAGGAACCTTGAAGTCCATATCACTCTAATTAAGAGGTCAACTCAGTATAACATTAGAATTGTAAGTCAAAACAAACAATTTTTTGCAGAATTTTTACTTTATATTTAATACATAGTCAAAACAAGCCATGTTTTGGAGTGTAATGAGTATGCCCTATGACAGCATACTAGTTTCTACATCTTGTAATGTATCAATGATATGCATGCTCTCTTATTGATTTAGAAATATATTGTTGATAGTAGTTTATGCAAAATATTTGTTGGAATATGAATATTTAAATGCCCATGTACCAATTTTAAAGTCTTTCTTCTTCAAAGCAAGCTTTCTAGTCTTTCTTCTTCAGTGATCATGTTGGTACTAAATCCACTATTTCTAGTGAGAAATAACAAGTTAATGACATATGTCTTATTGTTTATTTAGATTTTGGTAGTATGAAGAAAATTGAACAATCTTCACTATATTGCACAATGATAATGTGCTACTTTTACTTAGTAATTATGATGATCAATGCATGTGTAACTAAGCAACGTGAAAGTTAGAAGAAGAATGATTCAACATGAGATTGTGTCAACATCTCATAGATGCCAAGAAAACAACATGAATACCTCCGCCGCTTAGTTTATGAAAGTGGTGTTGGATGCATTGACAAACCACGCATGGATCGACGGTGTTTTCATTGTTTATGCAAATTGTTAACTACAACCGTGGCTACGCAGGAACCAAAAATGTTGGTGTCGAGGAGATGACCAATGTTTTTAAAACATTCTAGCACATCATGGCAAGAATAGAGTAATTAAGTTTGACTTTCTCCCGATCAGCGAGACAAGAGTTGGCATTTCCATGCAGCCAAGTTAAAGTCAATTATTCTATGTCATTCTATTCTATTGAAGAAATCTAAGTCGTAATCTTAAAAATTCAAAACGACTATAAGTGGAAGTGGTTTACTTATAATAAACCGATCCTAATGCTTTGTTAGGGATACACATAAATAACATATAACCAACAATTTTATTTTTTATTCCATGTAGAATTGTCTTGGAGTATTAGATGGAACGCATATATATTCGGTTTAATGTACCCATAGTTGATCGACTAAGGTATAGATCAAGAAAATCTGAAATAACAACCAATGTTCTCATTGGTCCGCAATCAAAACATGCAATTTATTTATGTTTTGTCCTAATGGGAAGGTTCAAAATTTCATGAAGGCCGAAGTTCTTAGGGATGTCAGTGAACAAAACCTAATGGATTGAGGGTTCCTCAAGGTAAAAAAATGTGTTTTGATTGCTTTTAGTTCCTACGTAATAAATGACCCGTAAACCTTTAACTTATTATGAAATGTTTGATAATATACCGTGTTTCTACTACCTAGTGGATGTCGTGTATGCAAATTGTCCCCTGATTTCTTGAGCCTTTTCGAGGACAACGCTTATCACTTAAGTTCTTAGCCAATGGGCACTCAACCGCTACACCTCAAAAAATTTTCAACATGAACATGCTAGCCTTTAAATGTGATCGAGAGGACATTCGCCTATTAAAATGTCAGCTGGAAAATTTTAAGTAGCCTAGTTTTACAAATAACATAAGCACTCAACGTCGTATCATTAATGCATGTTGTCTGCTCCATAACTTTATTAGAAGGGAGATGACAGATGACCCTGCAGAAGATGATGTTGACAATAAAACATTACAGTTGTTGATCCAACGGATGAGTTCACACAATTTAGACTTGACAAGGCCGAAAACATGTTTAACACTTGGCGGGCAACTTGATTGTGTTATGTGGCAACGATATTTTGAGTGTGCTTATGCATATGTTGATATGTTTGTTTTTTATGGTATTTTTGAAACCTTATATTTCAATGTTAAAGTATGAATCTATTATGCTAAAATCTATATTTCAAGCTACTTGACAATTTTACATGTTTGACACTTTGCTTTTTAATTTCCTTTCTTCATGTAGCATGGAAATGCATTCACAAACACGGGTAAGGGCCAAAACAAACATTATTGGACCGTTGAAGAAGATAAAGCCCTTATCGACGCTCTTTAGTTGAGTTATCTCAAGAAATTCAATGTGGCGAGCGTAAAATGGGTTTAGAAATGGATACGCTCTTCACCGGAAAAAATGGTGAAGGAAAAGACTTCCGAATAAACCACATTGAAAGCAAAGGCCCAATATCTGAGTCCTCGAAGTTATATTATTTAGGAACAAGACTACTGAATCGCCGATATACTACAAATCAATGGCTTTGTTTGGAGCAACGAGAGGAGTACTGTTGAATGTGAAAAAAGTGCATATGATGAATATGTCAAGGTATACATAATGTTATTTGGTAATTATGCAATAACTTGTATGTGATTTTTGACTTATTAACTATATTTTTTTAATGCAATGCAGAACCATAAGGAAGCAGCCGGTCTTTATGGAAAATCTTTCCCTTTTTTTAATCAGCTTGCCCCGGTCTTCGCAAGGGATAGAGCGCATGGCAATGCAAGGGGGGACATCGGAGATGATGTGGAGCAATATTTAAATGAGAACATAACTTTGGATGATGATACACCCTTATTTCAAAATGGCGTGATGATGAGAATATGCTCTACGCAAAGAACTCCACTCAAGCTCCATCGCCTATGGGATCGGAGATGTGTACCTCAAGAGCACGTGGAAAGAGGGAAGAGCCTTGTGGATCCATCAATGGAGAAAATATCCCAACATTTTCTCACGCTCGCGGGAAATGGTTGGTCCGTGATTTAAGGCACTACCGAAGCCCACTACCGCAAGACAAATCGTGATAAGACCTGTGAAGAAAGGAAAAAATTACTTGGATGAGTAATTTTTGAGATTGAAGGTTTTTCTGATGATGAGGCAATGTTCATGCTGCAGTTTGTTTTTTCCAAAGATGATGATCAACTATAAATTTTTGATTCTGCTCAATTTACAAGCTAGTTGCGCTTCTCGTCGTTTAATTTTATCAAGATCCATATTTGTCCCAACTGATATGTAATCTTAAGTTTGTTTATTGAAGTTTGTGACTTGTTAATTTACTGTTGTTTCAGAGTATTGTGATTTTGTGACAGATTAAGTTTCTACTTTTGTTAATTTACTGTTGTTAATTTATAGTTTATGTTCTTACAGGATCATGTTTTAGTGATTGTGCTTCTGATTTACTCTTGTTATAGGATTATGTTTTACTGTTGTTACAAGATTATGATTTACAGTTTATTTTTAATTTTTAATTTTTATTACTGTTGTCAATAATAAAGTTATTGATTTAATTTTAATAATATTAAAATATAATTATTTAAATATTTATTTATTATCATTAGTTAATTATAATACTTAAATATTTAAAAATTAGTTATCATTTAACACACATCATTATTATATATAACATTATTATTTGTATAAGGGGCATAAAAGTCATTTTATACCATCCCTCCTTTTTCCCTTTTCTTTCTCATTCCTAATACATTACCCTTTCTTATTCCTTCCAACCAAACATAGCTTTCTATTCCCATACCATTCCCAATCCACTCATTCCTAATCCGACTCATTCCCAATCCATTCCCTAACTGCGGAACCAAATATCCCTATATTACGAGAATATCGAATCTGACATTGTGTTTGTGAAAAAGACATACACGAAGCATAGAATCACAAATGTTATTGTTTTGTTTTAGTTTTATGGGTTTTTTCATTCCTAATATAGGCTTAACCTCTATAATTAATTACTTTAAACATAATTTTGGAAACCTCCAATTAAGGACTTAGTACAAGTAGGGTGATAAGGGTGTTTTTATTATTTTGAATATATGTTCAAATTCTATGATTCACAACGATTAATTCTATGGTGCCTTCTGGCCAAAACCACTCTATTAACTCTCGTAGTGGTCCTGCATGCTTTGTGCAAATGGGTAGGTGAGTAAGAGGCGCAAGGTAGTTTCCTCATCGCTTGTGTATCAAAATAGTTTGTTTGAGAACCCTCAAGTATCCCTTGTGCGAAGTTTTGAAGAGTGAGAATCCAGCCATCCCTCGCAGAAACCACACAAAGAGTTTGGGAATGGTATTTTCAAGAAACTCTTACAGGCGCTTATTGAGGGTAATGTTTTCACATTCCCAGAATGGTAGGCTGTGTAATGTGAAAACATTACCACGCTTGGCAAAGATAAGATAGTAGGAATAAGTTGGTAATCCACATTACCAACTTACTCGACATTACTGGCATTTGGTGGTAATATTGGATTACCACCAAAATAGGTGTCTATCCACATTACCAAGTTGATAGGAATGTGGATCCCCATTTTGCCCTCCATCATTTTACCATATTGATAATAATAATTATTATTATTGTTAATTAATATTAGTTATTATTTATTATTACTAATTACTATAATAATAATAATAATTATTATTATTATTTAATATTTGATCAAAATTTTAGATGCAAGTTTATTTCAGAAAAATGTGTCATAATTAATTTTTGGTATTAAAATTTCATTAATTTTAATTAAAACTTTATTTTAATTTAAATTTAAATTTACTCAAAATTTTATATAGAAGGGTATTTTGGAAAATTTAAAACATTACTAAGTTGATTATCTTGACCAACCAAACATAAACCAAACATGGTCATATCACATTACCACAACATTCCTAGGCATGTAGCATTCCCGACTTCATTCCCAGGCATATCACATTACCGTGGTCATATCTCATATCTCGAACCAAACGCCCCCTTATAGTCTTCTCTGATCCCTGGAGTTCAATTAGATGTTACAACAATAATTTATACGCCCTACTTTCCTCATGTGTCAATGGGCATGCTTTAGATATTGTCATAAGTTAACAAACTACAATTATGAGAAAATATCATGATACCTTTTATGTAATTAAATTGTAAACCTAGGGGTATACATGTAATTATGATTTTTTAGGGGTACATACACAATTAGGTTAGTTTTGAGGGATATATATATATATATATATATATATATATATATATATATATATGTGTGTGTGTGTGTGTGTGTGTAATTTTCCCTTATTTACATGAACATGTATATAAAAAAAAAATTGAAACAAAAAACAATAATGGGACAATTCACCAATAATAATAATAAAATAATAATAATAAATTTATATATTGGATGATACAAATGGGGCACAATTTTTCCTCCAATAATTACAAAAGTTTTGTTTATTAAAATGGATAAACCATGTTTATTTATTTAAATTAGAATAATTACAAAAGTTAACTCAATATTGAGTCTCTTATTCAAGAATAGTCTTCCATCCTCTTTGCTCTTCACCATTTCAGCTTAGCAGGGAAATACTGTTAAAAAATAAATAAATACAAAGATTAGAAAAAAGGATAAAAAAATATTCAACAATGAAATTTAGAGAATTAAGAGTTTGGATTAAAAATTTCAGACCTTTTCAATCAAAGATAAGTAGTATGGCTTCACCTTCTCCACATCAACTCTAACCTTACTCTTGCTATATAGATCATATTTACTGCAAATTAAGTGGTAATTATAAGTTTAAACAAAATAATGAAAAATTTAACTCATGAGGAATAACATAAAAGAGAGAGATTGAATAGCTTCTTGAAGATGAGATCTCACTTAAAACATGCAGCCATTTCAAGTTCCCTCTCCTTGTCATCTTCATTCATTAGATGAGTATAAGCTCCATGTTTGTGCAATGCTGAAACACAAACAGAAAAAAGAAAAAAATTAAACAAAACTTCAAACAAATTCATTGTTAATTTTTCCAGAAAAGATTTAGTTTGATGAAATTTACGGTAAAACGAATGATATCTGATGATGAAAAGGCCAGCAGAAGGAAGAGTGGTTTTGTTCTCTTTAGCCACCTGCAATCAATTAACACAATTTTGCATTCAGAATTACATAATTCGAAGTTTTGAATCAGATCGACTAAGAAATTAGAGGTCATGAACAATACCAAATACATATAATCATCATGTCCCCAGGACATCAACACATTGTCAAGTCCACATCCTTCAGAATAAACTCCAAATTTACTGTTGTATTTGGGATTGCAGAAACTGGTTTTCCTCTAAATACTGAAATTTATTGCACAATCAAACATTCAGAAATTAACTGAGAGAATGATTCATAAATGAACTCAATTTGTTTTCGATGAGACCTTGTGGATGAACATTTGACTTATCAAATGCGCAACCAACAGGAAAAGTATCACCAACAACAGCCCATTGAGGAAGTTGTCCAAATTTTGGATGGAGGAGAACTTTTCCTAAATCTGATTAACATTTTTTAACATAAGAACACAAACACAAACACAATAAAAGCATAAATTGAACAAGAGAGTATATTGATACCATGAATAAGACCAGTTAAATGAAGCCAATCCTCATCAGGATAGTCCTTTCTAATGGCTTCAGCAGTCTGCAGCAAGTGTTCAATCTGCGGTTCATCGATATCAGGATCGCTTTCATCGCATAAATTCATTGAGCAATTCACAGCATTCCCAGATGCTCATTTCCATTCTGTTCAGTTTCCCATACTCCTCCCTCATCCTCTTCACCTGTTAACACATCACATTGAACTCATATTATAAGGCTTTCAATCATTGAAAAAGTATTTCCAAACACAATGCAAAACCAAAGGAAAAACTGACAAATTCATAAGACTGGTGAATGTGGTTGTTCCTGTAGAACTCCTCCACAGTCTTCTTTCTCTCAGAATCAGCATCATAGTCCCTGCCAAAACACATCAATCTCTCTATTTTATTCTTCTAATCAAAATACGAAATTTTATATTAAAAAAAAAAAACAATATACCTGAAAGTGTGACCAAAAGAGTTAATCTCAGGAACAACAAAACCTCCATCCAAGACCAACTCATGAGAATCAGAAACAAGCCTCTTCTCCTCCCTTCCCACTTCTACGTACACAAACCAGTACAAGCATTTCAGAGACAACATTAAAACATCTTAACAAATGAATATAAAAAAAAAAAAACAAACAGAAAAGAAAACACACCATTCAAAGGCTGCTCAATGACAATAGTCATCTTCTTCTTCTTGTCTTGCTGGTGATTTTGTGTTGTTGTTTGAAGTTAGAGAATTTATAGGAGAGAAAGGAGAAGGAAGAATAGTAAGGGACAGGTAATTAGGAGATAAGATGTGGTTAATTAAGGTTAATTAAGGTTAATTAAGATAATGAAATAGAGGGAATGAGTCAGGGCTGAGGTGGAGTTCCAACTGAAAACGCGAGGATTTCGGAGGTGAAGGGGATCTGCTGGGTAACAGCTGGGATGTGGGGCCCAGCTGATGTGGTTCCGAGTCAAACACTTCAAAGCACTCGTTCAATGGCGGCAACTAATAAAAAATTCCGAATTTTAAAATTCACAAATGTGAAGTAAACTATTATCAGATTTTTTAATAAAAATTAAAATCATATGAACATATAATGCTTCATTATTTGGTCCCTATGATCAACATCACATCATTTTAAGTTATATTAAACATTTTATTTAAATTTATGTAAAATTGTTTCCATAATATTTTTTCACACACATATATATATATATAGAGGGGTGATACAATCAGATCGGCCGCACTTGCTGCCGCCTGACTGTTTTATCCCTTTTATTTTTTTATAATCTATTTATATGTATATAGATTTTATATTTTTATATTTTTTATAATTTTATTTAAACAAAACTATATATATATATATATATATATATATATATATATATATATATATATATATATATATATTATATTATATTATATTTTTATACTCTATTTATATGTATATAGATTTATCCATATATTTTAAATAATATATAGATATATATATATATACACATTATCTTATCCTCAGAAACAGTTATATAGATACATATATTTACAAAAATTATATATATGTATATATATAAAACAAAATATATACATAAATACACATATCTATATAGTATATACAAAATATTAGATATATATAACTATATGGGCCTCGCTTTGATGGACTTTCAAAAGTGCTTAACTCAGAAAAGTTGTTTTTTCAAAATCGCTTTTCCAAATCAGCTTTTACAAAAGCACCACACGACTAAATTTCCTAAAAAAGCAAAGGTTTGAGTTTTTGGAGCTTCCGCTTTTTTGAAAAGCTAATCCAAACCGCTTTTTAACCTGTGTCAGCTTAACTTATAAAAAAGCGCTTCTAGACTAAAAAAAGCTAATCCAAACATGCCATATATATATTTATATATATATATATATATATATATATATATATATATATATATATATATATATATATATATCCGGGAGTGTTACTATCCGACCGGCCGCAAGTAATAACACTCCCAAAACCCATTATAAAACTACAACACACACAACCCATGTGTTAATGGGCCGGCTGCACTTGCAACCGGCCTGATAGTAACACCATATCATATTTATATATATATATACACACTTATATATTTAGGGCCCACAAAGGCCGCACTTACTACCGCCCGGACTTGTTACCGTGATCATCAGTCGGGCCTCTGTGGCCCCTCGCCCGTCCGAGGCCACTGCCTCATAAATCGTGGCAACCGTAGTGCGGTTGGCCCCAATTCATAACACCACCCATATAATATATATTTGATATGTGTACAAGCCACTAGAATTATGCACTCTATACCCTATTTTTGTAAGATGAATGAGTTACCAAGAGGTTGGTCATGTTTATACTTTTTAACTTTATAAATTATATAAAAGTTTTGGTTATTAAATTAAAATATGTTAGTTGGAGTAAGATTTAAATTTTAAATTAGAGTTTATGATTGTTTTATTGAGTTTTTGACGATATTTTTTATGTTCAAATAATTAATCATTTAAATATTATAAAAGTTTCGATATATATTTTTAAATTCTGAAAGACAATAATTCTTTTTTTAAATATCTTTAATATAATATTCTAATTTAGGCCTTGACACACATGGCGGCGTGAATAAACTATATTTTATTTATATTTAATATAATGCGATAATTTGTTCTTGTAGTTACAAAGGATGTGTGCAATAAACAACATTCAACCACAAGGACAAGGAGAAGAATTGTATCTGCCCAAAGTACTATGGATCAGGCATCCTAGGCCTCGTCGTCTCTGTTCCTCGGAGGACTGGACTGTTAGGTCAAGCTCCTCCTTGCCAGTTTTTTTAAGATAAGGTTTTTCAACCGTATTTTTTAAGATTAAAGATTTTAAATTTTAAGCATTATTTTTTATGAGTTAAAAAGTTAATTATTTTAAGGGTTAAAGTATTAAATTTTTTTGATATGGCAAAAGATTTTTTTTTTTTTTTTAAATGAAGTGTTCTTTACAACTTTTTAGTACATGATATTTTTTAAAGAGTTAAAAATAGATGTTAAAAAATTATGAAATAGATTAATTAAATTTTATTTTTTTTAATTATTTTCAGAAGAATATTAATATTAAAAGTTTTAGATTTTAAGAATTTTTTTCTGAGCTTAAAAGTAAATTTTAAAATTTTTCCAATTTGAAAAAGAATATTTTAGAATGAAGTGTTCTTTTGTGGATTGTTATGAGGTTCATGATATTTGTTAGAGGTTTAAAATATATGTTTTAAATTGTTGATGTAGTGATATGCTCTTATCAAGGATCATAGTAGATCTGGATAAACGATAAAGAGTGGTAGGTGAAGGTTGAAATTCTTGAGGAGATTTCTGAGGAGAGATTGGCTATGCTCAAGTTAGAGGCTCAAAAGAGATAAGAGTGACATAAAAAGAGAAAGAAATTAGCGAGATACTAGGATTCTAGAGCTAAAATCAATTTTCTTTTTTTCATTTCATGAGCCAAAGGTCTCATTTTATACCCAACTCTTATCTACTAGCTTTTAGTGCTCTTTGAAATTCAACCTCCACTATAGGATGAGTAGGCAGTTATTTTTTATCAGCTCTTATCATCACGCCACCTC
Organism: Dioscorea zingiberensis; assembly: GCA_026586065.1. NCBI lineage: Eukaryota > Viridiplantae > Streptophyta > Magnoliopsida > Dioscoreales > Dioscoreaceae > Dioscorea > Dioscorea zingiberensis. The sequence goes on along the minus strand of CM048820.1, from coordinate 10,241,881 downwards.
CATAACATAAATTATGAAATATATTAATTAAAGTTTATTTTTAAAAGAACATTGAGATAGTTTGAGGATTAAAATAGTACAAGTTTATTGTTATAGATTTACAAATCTTATACTGTGAAGATTTTAAACATAGATTCTATAATTATAAACTTAAACTCAATATTATTATTTTCATCACACAATATGTTGTTTAGGTATATGACTATATATAAATTATTTAAAATGTATAACATATGAAAATTTAGGTCCAGTTACCAATTAATTTGATGAGATATCAATTACATGTCTTCAAGTGATATAGAAACTTATAAGATCCTTCCATCCACTGGCATCGCTAGTTATATTTTTCATGATGAAAATGCCCTCAATCTTTTTTAAAACAAATCATATGCTTGGCCCTCTCCCCCCAATAATATAGATGCGCCATTCTCAACCTAAACCGTGGAACTCGAACCGAACCAAACCGAAAAATCGAACCGAACCGAAAAACCGTGAACTATCTTGAAACCGAAGTCAACCTTCATACAAGGTTTGGTTCAGTTCCAAAATTTTCAAAATCGTTGAACCTCGCGGCTCAAACCACCGATTCAAAGTTCAAAATTTCAAATATTGTATTTGTATCATTGCTCAAAAGTTCAAAATTTGAATTTTGTGACTCAGGTATGACCGCTATTCATCAGCACTATCAAGCAGTATAATCGTAGACAGATGAAATCGAAATCTCAAATGGGCCAAATGACGTGACTTGAGTTGAACTTAATATAAATAAGTTCAAGCACTTTATTATTTTTTTTCTCATATCGTACTTGTATTTTTTTACAAATTATTGTATTGAATTTATACTTTTATTTTTTATATAAAATATTGTATTGAATTAATTCTTGCATTTTTGTAAAAAAAAAATATTGTACTTTTTTCCCACTTATAGCATGATTCATGTTCATTTTTAATTTAAAATATTAGATTATTTGATTTAACAAAAAACTAAATTTTTTTTTTAAAAAAACCGAACCGTATGAACCGTCAAACCGGAATCATTGAACCAAACCGCCGGAACCGGAACCAGAACAGAACCGGAACCGAACCGCCAAGAACCTTGTCCAGGCGGTTCGGTTCCGATTCAACATTTCATTGAACCGGAACCGGCGGTTCCTGAACCATGGCCACGTCTACCCCAATGCATGTAAATAAAAAACTGATGAAAATATGCCAGGATAATTTGACAAAAATGCCCCCTATTCACAAACCGATGGCTGGGCGGTTAGAATCCCGAGATGATGCAACAACCGACAAGAGAGCCATCTCCTTCCCCTTTGGCCTCTCACACAAACCCTTCCACCTCCTTTACTTAATCATTTAATTAAAAACATTTTTTTATTTAATTATTTAATTAATAATTAATTATAATAATCAATTATTATATAAAGGTATAAAAGTAATTGTATCATAACCCTTTTTTTAACTTTTCCCATTCCCAATAAATTACTTTCCTATTATCTCCCATCCAAACAAGGTAATCATTCCCTTCCCATTCCTTTCTCATTTCCATTCCCTTCTCCTTTTCTTTCCATTCCCCTTGTCCTAACGGGGTTTTATTCTCTACTTGTGTGGATGGTAAATAGAAAACTCTTTATTGGTTTTAGTTGTAGATACCTCCTAGCTAAGTTATAAAGATAAAAAACTTATATAATAAGAGCAGTTACTAAGTCACTCGGCAAAAAGATGAAAATGAATACTAAATTGCAGGATAAAAAGATTTAGAGGCATATATAATATAATAAAATAGAAGTTTAAATAACTTTGAAAAAAAAAATTATCTTAGGAGAACTTGTAAGAAATACTCTTTCTTCTTATTGGGTAAATTTTTTGGGGTCACTAAACTATATACGTATTTTATTTCAGTTACCAAATTTCAATTTGTTTCCAAGCAGTCACTCAATTTCAATTTGAGTTCAACGGGCAGTCACCCAAGGGATTCCGCCACCCATTTGCTGATGTGGATGCCAGAGATGCCATGTAGACCGATCCATGTCAGCATCCTCTTCCTCGTAACACCATTTCTTCCCCAATTTGTTCTAGAAAAACCCATTGGAAGTTCTCCAAAAATCACAAAGAGCGAAGAGATAGGGGAAAGATGAGAGGAATAAAACCAAATTGGGGAAGAAAGGGCGTTATGAGGAAGAAGATGCTGACTGGATCGATCTATGTGGCTTCTTCGACGTCCATGTCAGCAAAGGGGTACCAGAATCCCTTGGGTGACTGCCTGCTGAACTCAAATTGAAGTTGAGTGACTAATTTGAAACAAATTGAAGTTCGGTAACTGAAATGAAATCCGTCAAATGCCCAATTTAGTCCCTCTAATATAATTTGATATTTTTTTGTCCCTATATTTTTTCGATTGATAAAATTAAGTCCCTCATTCAGACAACCGTCTGTTTTTCCATCGAAAGCGCTGACGTAGCATTAAGTATTATTAAAATATTATTAAATATTTCAATTTTTCATCCTCCTCTCTCCTCCGTCTCTCCATCCATGACTTCCTCCTCTGGCATCACCTCCTCCCCTTCGACGACCCCTCTCCTCCTACACCTCCACGGCTCCATTCAGGCCACTCTTTCCAAGTAATCTGGCAACATCACCGGCGAGGCTCAACATACTTAAGCACGTGTTGGTGGCAGAGGTGGACACTAGCATGAAGGAACTCTTCGCGTTGTGTTCCGGTGATCGAAACCCCAATTGCGGCCGTTGCGCATGCACGTAACCTGCTCGGTAAGGAACTCACACTCATGTTTTTTGTACAGCGGATGAGTAGTGTTATCCAGCACCCATGCACCCTCAAACAGGTCACGACTCTCCGACACCTTCACCACCACCTTCTTCGGTCGTGCCACCTCCAACTCTGGCAGCTTGATCCCTTCCTGCTCATCAGCCTCTTTAGTTTTCTTCTCCTTCTTTGGCATATCACCATCATCAGAGGATTGAAGGGAGGTGATAGTGGTTGGCCCTGGAGTGGTGGTGGCGGTGGTGAGGATTTGGTGAGCTTTGGTGGATTTAGATAAGAGGGGGAACTCAGGAATGGACTTGACGTCCTTGTTGTACATGAACATAGCAAAGAGAAAGACAGAGAAGACGACGATGAAGACGGAGAGGTTGCTGCCTTTCCGGCCATTGGATCCACAGTGCATCATGGTGAATGACTCCGACGCTAGCACCGATGAGATGCGCTGGAGAAGGTGCATAGAGAGTGGAGGAAGAGGGTGAAGGGATGGGTTGTTTGGAGAGGAGAGAAGGTTGGGGTGGATAGACTAAGGTCTCTGATGGCGGGTTTGGTGGAGAGAGGCTTAATTTCTTGAGGTCTTGCTTCTCTTTGTTTCTCTTTTGTTGGGATGGTGAGACAACTAAACCAAATAAAACTAATCTTCGATCAAAAGAGCAGGTCAATGAGTGCCATTAAAGTTTTCCAAGCTTGCTCTCTCTTCTTCTTTTTTCTTGTTGTTCTCCTTCTCTCTTTTGAGAGTTGGTTTATTAGCAAGGTACTATAATATTTGAAAGCATCACGTCATGAAATCAGGATGTTTATTAACCTCCCCCACAAACTCTCCTCCTCCTATGCTCCTCCAACAATCCATCCATCACACCATCCATCTCCTTGAAGCCTTCATCATGGTTTTCACATACCCTTCAATATCCTTTCATGCAAAAAATGTAAATATATCGAAGGCACAAAGGAGAGAAGAAGGTGGAAGAACCGAGTGGTTGCATCTCTAAACCTCGCATGCTTCCTCGTGAGACACTCCCTGCAGCCAAAGTATCTCGTAGACTGTACCACCATCCGAACCACTATATTATAATTCAAGTGTCCAAACCATTGCTTCATGTCAACCTTGCCAATATTAGGGTTTCATCACCGAACACAAAGGCTAAGAGTTCCTTCATGCAAGTGTCCACCTCTATCGCTTCCAAGACGCGGTTTAAGCATGTTGAGCCTCACCAGTGATAAGAGGTTAGACAAGGTGATCTTTCTCATGGCACGCCAAGACGCTGGCCGTGACGTGTGCAAAAGTTTCAACATGGCGTAGTTGTGGTCGAGGTACTTTGGTGATGTTGCTGGATTGCTTGGCAAGAGTGGCCGGAATGGAGCCGTGGAGGTGCAAGAGGAGAGGGGTCGTCGGAGAGGAGGAAGTGACGCCGGAGGAGGAAGTCGTGGATGGAGAGACGGAGGAGTGAGGAGGATGAAAAATTGAAATATTTTAATAATATTTAATGTCACATCAACGTTTTTGACGGAAAAACAAACGGTCGTCCGAAGGAGGGACTTAATTTTATTAATTGGGAAAATATAGGGATAAAAAAGTATCAAATTATATTAGAGGGACTAAAAGGACCAAATCGTTATATTAGAGGGACTAAATTGGGTATTTGACCAAATGAAATCCATACATAGTTTAATGACCCCTCAAAAAATTTATCCCTTCTTATTCCTCCCATGTACACCATCACGACGGTAGGTGATTTAAAACATATGTTTTAAGCTGGGTTTTAAAATTTTTAAAATCAAAATTCTGTGAAAATTAAAAAATACCAATCTAATTTTAAAAATAATAATAAAAAAATATTATATTTGGTTCAATGAGGGAGTGTGGAGTAATTTTTTTTATTTGTTTGGTTGTGAGGAGGAGTGTAATGTGTAGACCAATTAACCTATGACATAGATATTGATAATGTTTGGTTGTGAGGAGTGAGGAAGAGTATAATGTGCATTATTACTATTAATTTAATTCTAATTAATTTTAATTATATTAAATAATTAATTATGTTAATTTAATTATAATTAATATTAAATCAATGCAAAATTTATCACTAATAATTATATTAGTAATAAAAACTAGTAATAAATTCAACTCTAAAAATAAATCAAGGAAAGACTTTCTAGGTCATGTTTTAAAATTTAAAAATACCAATCTAATTTTCTGATTTTTTAATCAAAATGACCCATTAGTGTTTTATTCATGCTTTAGTTGGGGAAGTTATTAGGAAATTATTCCGAAGTTATTAGGAAAAATAGATAATTGATTGAATTAATGTTTTCTTAATTGTTAAAAAAATTCAAATAAAAATCTTAATTTTAAAACAATTATTCTAATTTATCTCATTTTAATCCAAGCAGAATATATATTTTTCATATATATGAAAAAATGGAAAGAATGTGTGGAAGCAATGTTAAAAAAAAGGAATTTGTATTAATTATTTGTTAGTGTTTTTTTTTTCCTTCTACTTGGGATGTTCATAACATAATTAAATAAATATTAATTGTGTTTGTCATGATTTCCTTATATTTTTATCACTTCAATGGGAAGGTACTTTATATTTATTTTTATATATTTTTTTAAAAAAGTAGGTACAAGTGGAGAGTAACCAATCTATATAATAAAGTTTATGTTCATGATTATTGATTTCATGACTAAACGATTGAATTTTATTATTATAAAAAAATCCATTTTCTCTCGGGACAAGTGGATGCATCTCGACACCTAAATTCCTTTGGTTATCCACTTTAACCCTAGCCACAACTGGCCCAACTAATGGTCCTGTAACTCAATTTTATCTCTATCTCTATAAATGAATATGGTTTATCCATTTAAAAAAAAAAAAATTCCTATGGTTATTAATGTGAGAAGGTGAGTTTTAGGGTCTTTATAATTAATAAAAAAATTAATATTAGTTTACTATATAATTATTTATATATTTTTTGTTATCATGATCATAACAAAAGTTATCTATTTTATTAAAATAAAATTATTAGTTTTTCTCTATCTCCTCCTTAAGAATAGTTTCTTTTAGTGAGAAATATATTTGCATGGTAGTAAAAATGTTCTAAAAAAATATTTAAATTATTCTTTTATATATACTAAAAAATGGGGGGTGGGATAGATTTTATTGTGCTACTTGGGGAGTAAAGCTAAACAACAAATTGCAAAGAAAGTGAGTTCCATGTATTGAATGTATCTTTTATATATTCTATAAAATGGGGTCATTGTGTTAGTAGGGGAGTAAAGCTAAACAACAAATTGCAAATTGGAAAGAAAGTGAGTTCCATGTATTGAATGTGTTGTATCCATGGCATTCCCCATTTAGAGGTGATTATTTTAAATGGTTCTCAGTGATCCTAATGGAAAGCCTCACTTGTTGCAACTTAATTCAAGTTGGAGTATTTTTAACAAAAAGGTGATTCCAATGTCAAGTGCTAACAACAATGCATATTATTGGTTGTTTTCTTAAAGAGTAGTTGTTATTAAATCTTTTGAAGTTGACATGTTATTTTGCTTCAATAGGGAAATGGATCGACAATGAAGGATTACAGGGATTTGATCTATAGTTTATGGGTCACCACAACCCCACAGATAAAAGATTTTTTCTTTTGGTAAAAAGAATAGCAAACGTCCAGAAGAAGTTGAAGGAATGACAAAAAACAATATTTCTAGCTACAAAAAATAGGAAATAAGATATCCTATGAGTAATAGAGAGCATTGATGTCATCAAGGAAACTAGGGAACTCCCAGAGGTCTAGAGGCAAGAAAAGAACCCTATTAGAGGCAACTATGACTATATTTGAAGGAAAGAAAAAACTTATTGGAGGTTTAACGCACAATAATCTAATTGAGCTTAAATATTCTGGCCACCCTTTCACCTGGTGTAATAACCAAAGGGGTCAGGCCAGAATATGGGAAAAATTGGATCGTGTGATAGCTAATATGGATTGGACTGAGACTGTACCTGACTAGTTGGTAAGAATTTTACCAAGATGTTAGTGAGATCACAATCCAATCCTTCTCCAATGCTTTATGCACAATAAAGAAAAAGGAAGAAGACCATTTAGTTTTAATAATGCATGGTTTCAAGTTAATGCATGTAGAGAGTGTCAAGGAAACATGGCTGCCTACAAGAAACCAAAATCATATGCATGATTTAAGCCATAAAATTAGCAACCTAAGAAGAAATCTTCTGAAGAATTGCAATAGATTTGAACAAGCTATGGACAATACGATTAAACAAATAGAAGAAGAGATTAGAAGAGTAGAGGCACAACATACAAACTCTCAGGAAGACAGGAAAATAGAACTGCAACTTAGAGCATTTTATAACAAACACCAAACTTACTTGAGACAAAATACAACCAGTTGGGCACAAAAATCAAGAATGAAGTGACTCCAAGATGGAGACTACAATACCAGATTCTTTCACCAAGTGACAAGATCCCACAAACAACATAACATAATCAATTTTATTAGAAGGGATGGTGACTAGATAATTATAGATAGACAAGAGATAGAACATGAATTTATAGCATTCTATACAAAATTGTGGAAAGCTAGAGATATCCTAAACGCTCAAGATTTACTCACAGCACTTCTTGATGACTTACCATCATTATCGAAAGAACAGAGGAATCTATTGATCAAACCTATAACAGAGCAAGAAATAGTTAAAACACTATCATCAATGCCCAAAGGAAAATCATCTGTGCCAAATGGTCTTAATGTTGAATTTTTCATAGGATTTTGGGATATCATAGGCACATCAGTTACTCCTTACTAGGGCAGTCCTTCAATTCTTCAACACAGCTCAAATACCTACCAGTTGGAATAGAACTCATATTTGTCTTATCCCAAAAAAGAGTAATCCCCAATATGTTACGGACTTTAGACCTATTGCATTGTGCAACATCAATTATAAAATCATAACAAAGATTATGGCAAACAGAATCGGCTAAATTCTCCCAGATTTAATTGGGGAAGAAGAATCAGCATTCATAAGGGACAAGAGGATATTTGATAACATTCTCTTAGCCCAAGAACTTGCACACTCTCTAGAGAATCATAGACTTGGCCACCCAATGATGATGATAAAAGTAGACATGAAAAAGACATATAACCTGGTAAGATAGAAGTCAGTCACCGCTATCCTCTCCAAAATGAATTTCCCCTCCAAATGGATTGAATGGGTGAGAGCATGTATTGAATCCCCAACATTTGCATTCATCGTGTTTATACAAAAATACATATACTTGGGTTTTTTGAGACGCCGTCAAATTTTCAACATCGTCACCGGAGGAGGAAGGATAAATTTAGCTACTTATATTCATATATATAATATATATATATATATATATATATATATATATATATATATATATATATGAAGTTCCTCTACTGCATCACTATCGCCAGGGAATAAAGACGAAAGCTGGAAGTCTATATATTCAGATATAGATAAAGTTCCTCCACCTCCTCATCATTGCCTGAAGATGAAGAAGAGGAGAAAGCTAGCCAATCAACCAAGGATGACCAATCAAAGCACAACCATGCCCGGTGGAATTAATGACCAACTAAAGCGTGAGTTATGCCATGGAGGATTTTCTCACTGTTCCAATTACAAGGAGTCAAAGTCATCTTTGTAGGAGGTCAGAGGAAAGACCGAAGGAGATGTTTAACGACATGTTGTATGCTATGCATGACCCGAATTTGTTCATAGTTCAAATATCAAGGCCTTGAAATTACTGCAGCCTTTGATCATGTATGTGATTATGAAAACTAAAACAGTTTAGAAATGTTATGCATGATTGTAATAATTGCCAATGAAGCACCTCAAAGCCTTGTCAAATTCTTAATTGTATAAAGCGCCTTGTAGATGCTTGATCAAATGTGTGAAAGAACTTGTCGCCTGAAATTGATTAAAGTACAAACTTGTAGCCCTTGGTGATAGCAAGTTACAGGTGTAGGAGGATATCAATAGTATGAAACATGGTCCTGCCTCAAGGAGTCGCCTCGCATTTCCGTATAGTTGCTCTAAATGAAGAAATCCAAGAACTCGCACTCAAAACAAAACAAAAAATAAATAAAATAAAAATAAAAAATAAAAATTGAAAAATCCGCAGGTAAGCACTAGGCAATATAAAGGAAATCAAGGATAATTTGATGCCATAAAGCTAATGTCATAGCCCTCTTACTATTGGCATTACTTCCATGTAGGGTCGGTAAACAATCAAACCGTTTCTTCATGAGCAAGCAACCTGAAGTTCGACTGGATATTTCATTTGGCTCGAGTTTGATTCGATTATTTTACTAACAAATCAACTTGAACTCAAATTTGAGCTTGAAAATAAATGAGCTCCTAACTCAAGCCAGAGTCACTTTCATTTGAGTTCGACTAAGTTCGATATATATATATACATATATATATATGTATATATATATATATATATATATATATATATAATTATTTGGGTTGCATAATTTATTCTTGATTTTTATCTTATAAAATATAATTATAATGTAGTTGTAATTATGTTTAACATTTGTAATGTGAATTTTATTATAATTTTATATAGATTTTTAAATTATGATAACCATGTTTAGCCTTTTGTAATGTGAATTTTATTATAATTTTATATATTTTTTAATTTTGAGCTTTTTGAATTGAACTCTAATTTTTATAAATATTATCGAAATAACCTCGGTTTCAACTCGAGTCAAAATTATAATTCGAACTCGAATCAATTCAACTAAATATTATAATTTTGAACTCGAGCCAAACTCTCGTTTTAACTTTGTTTTAATAATGAATTTCGAAATTTAACTCGAGCTTCTGCCCAAATTGTTTCAAGTTCGGCTCGTTTCCAGCCCTACTTCCATGCAAGTATATATGTGGAGTGTTGTTTGCCCATGCATATATGAGCAACAAAAGCCATTGTGTTGTAAATTCAAAATAAAAAAATAATAATAATTGTCACGCCCCGATCCCGGGTCCCGGGCCTCGGCGCACGCGACAGACGCCGCGTACTTATAGGGTCACCCCTATAAGCACGCAAGGCTCAGAAACACAAGCAGATAATCAATACAGAGTTTAAATTATTAATTAGCGGAAGAAAATATATAAGGTTAATACAAAACCCTAATGGTGTCCCTCGGAATATTACATAGAATCCTCACTCGAAAGGAGATTAGAGGCCCGCAGTAGATTCCTCACCAAATATCCCCGACGCCAAGTAGGGTCATGTTCCGCTTAAGTTCCTTTCAGAACATCCCAAAATTTCTTAAGTGAAATTCAGTGAGTTTCCGAAATTTTAATGAGGTTAATTAACTTAAAACAGAGAAATTAATATTAATCTCAAGTTAAATAAAATTAGAATAAAATGGACCGAAATCCATTCTCGCAACTATAGGGTCAGGCCAGAGTTATATAGAATAGTTGGAGATGGATAGTCGGCCGAGTTGGATTAATTAAATCAGAGATTAATTAAATGTTAATTAATCCATATTAATTAAGTAGGAATATAAGACAAAAGTTAGAGTCCCGATAAAGTAGATCCGCCGAAGTCAAAAGCTCGAGATTCATGGATCCTGGCCTGAGAAAAGGACGTAATCTGCGGATGCTACAAATGTACCGTTATCAATATCTCGACCCGGATTCCCTTTAACTGGCCTCCAAGAATTATAGATAATTATTAATAAGATAATATTTTTAAATAGTGATGTGACATAAAGTGATAAAGTATTATAAAGTATTTAAAAGATAATAGTTTTAAAAGAAAAAGTATTAAAAGATAATATACTTTAATTAATAAAATAATAAAAAAAATAAAATCAAATCAGCACATCTGTCTATTTAGACAGATGTGAGAAAGAGAGAAGAGAGAATCGTTTCTCTTTTCCTCTCTCTTTTCCTCCTCGAAGCTCACCACGCTACCTCGAAAGATCTCACGGCACACACTGGCCTTCCGCCACGCCGAGCTCACCGGTCAGCCATCGCTTCTCTCTCCACGCTCCTACGCCAAATAAGCACGCCACCGCAGAAGACTCGTCTGGCCGAGCATCACTCCCACAAAGCCTACACACCAAAGACGGCTCATCACTGACAAACACCACTGTACACATCTTCAAGCTCGAACCCTTGTGAGCATCTCCAACCATGAATGAAAAGGGTTTAGTGAATGGGATTGCATAAATCTGAAATCATGGAAGAAATAAAGAGTTGGAATTTTGAATTACTAGGGTTGTGAGATGTTAAAGTTGGTTTGTATGATGATTTGTCAACTTAGTGTATTATGGGTGAATGATTGTAGTAATTCGGGAGCCCTACAAATAGAGGAGGTGCTGTCCGATTTTTTTTGAAAATCTATAAGGGTTAGGAGTCCAATTGAGATTTAGTTAATGTCTCCATGCTTAGTAAATTAATCATTTTTATTCCTTGCTTAATATGGTAATTATTAGTTTAGGAAAGTAACATTAAAGCATTATCGAAGGATAATTAGTAGTAGGGAGTAATACGAGCATGTTGTAGCTTTCCGTAATTTTACCGTATTCTATTTAGTTAAATCAGAGTACGAGTCAAGAATACGGACTCCGTATTTATAGAATTCTCATTTCAATTATCAGGAAAGGGCAAAGGCAAGTCCCACATCAGCCAAGGACCGAGCTGCATCTAAGCTCAAACCGCACTCAAGTGAGGGAATCTACCTGCATAGCCTATGAGTTTTATCGTATTTTTATAATGAGCATACGCTTTTCGCTTTTAAAAGCATGAAGTTTGAGTTTTTATGAAAGTTTCTAGAGTTTTATAAAAACCATTTCTATGCTTAGTATTCAAGTAATGTAAAAAGAGAAAACAGCCATGCATACGCTTAGATTACATTCTATTGATGTACATGTATAGACCAAATGCTGGCTCAGAGAGCCAGAGAGTACGCATATCGAAGTTACTTAGAGGGGTGATTTAAATTGCTTTTAAGTCCTGACTATCTCGCTTTAAATACACTTCCATTTTATAAAAATCAAAACCTCCTTTCCATTCCTTGGGATGCTTAGCGTGACGATATATTGTCGACCTCTTTATATCGATATACATGTTGGTCAGCCGCCATACAAGATCAAGTAGATGTGTAGTCGAGAATAGTCTTGTGTATTAGATGATGCCGCTCCTCGCCTTCTCGAGATAGAGCTCATCTCAGAGGGAGAGGGTACTGTGTACGCATTACCTAGGGGAATGCTTCCAGATCGATTTGATTCACAAGACAGAGAAACAAATACTCAGTTATACACTTTTTTAAAAGAATACTTGATCAATGTTTACTTGCTCAGTATTCAGTACAGTTTTTAGTATTTTTAATTCAGTGTTTTCTATTCGAGATTTACACGCAGTTTTTCCTTTACAGATTTAATTATTTTACTGTACAGCATACACTGGCTGTGTCGTTTCCGCCACCGAGCTCCAAAGCCTCTCGCCTCTTCTTGACATCAAGCTTTCGCAGGACGCTAGACAAGAGTACTTCTAATGTGTCGCCCCACCAATGAGTAGAGGAGATGTACCAGAATCGCCTCACTCAAGTCTAGATATCCCGCTACCTATTTATGAGTAAGTTGTGAGACTTATGTTCAAGACAATATTTTATTTAAGGCCAGATAAACAATATTTCGCCTGCTTGAGGATTTTGTTATAATAAGTTGCTTAATTACCTTCCGCTTGTTGTTATTTTCCCAGTTAATTAGCAGATTACAGCCTTAGGTTTAGGGTTCATTCCCTAGATCTGGCTGGTGTGACACCTGGGTCCTGAAAAGGATAAGGGTGTTACATTTAGTGGTATTAGAACGAGGTCAATCCTAAGGAAGTCCTAGGGTAGTCAGAGCCTTAGGGTGGGAGTGTTGTGTCAGTAGATAAGGTTTAATCATTGCTTTTAGAGTTAGAGAATACTACTGACACACTCTTTGTTTCAGAATGGCACCGAGGAGAGTCGGAAGGCCACCCCGTGTCCCACGAGAGGAACCAGCACCAGCATACGGACCGCCTGAACCAGAGGAGGTCCCGAAACCTGAGGATGTCCCGGAACCCGAGGAGGTTCCAGAACCGACAGGAGACCAGGCTGAAGGGTCTCACTCTTACCATATACCCGGATTCCAGCCGGGGATGCATCAAGGACCCGGATTCTATCCGGGAATGCATTATGCACCCGGATTTCAGCCGGGAGTAGCCTTTGGACCCGGATTTCAGCCGGGAGTACCTTATGGGCCCGGATTCCAGCCGGGAATGTACTACGGACCTGGTTTCCAACCGGGAATGCCATATGGACCGGGGTACAACCCGGGAACACAGTATGGATCAGGATACTATCCAGGAGCACAACCTGGACCAGAGAACCTACCAGGAGCGCAAGCAGGGCCAGCTCAGAACCCTGGAGTGCAGCAGATGTATGACCAAATGACCCAGTCATTTGCGGCGTTCCCAGGGTATCAGCAACCAAGGCCAAAGAAGCATGATCATGTGGCCAAAGCTCTACAGATATGGGATCACATAGCTTCACGGGTACTACGCACTCCAAATTTGAATCGTAAAATTGGATTACACTCATCGAACTTATTTTCGAGGCCCTTATGTGTCCTGGATGAAGAGAAGGCGGCGACCGTCAACCTTGTTGCTAGGAGAAAAGAGCCCTACAGCTGGTGGCTCACGTGACAAGCAACGCTCAAACTAAATAAACAGGTTTACTTAGGGCCGAATTTGTGGACGCTCTACGTAAAATTTATTCCCCGTGATCTATCGAGACGCCAAGCACGCAGGAATTTTACGGCCTCAATTCAAGGAAGTCTTTCTGTTGCCGACTATGAGGCCAAATTTACAGACCTAGGGAGGTATGCACCTGATTACACAGATAATGAGCATCAGAAGTGTCGAAGGTTCGAGCGAGGGTTACGTGACGAGATTAGGAACATCGTCACATTGGCAGGACTCTCTGACTTCACCGAAGCCAGTGGAGGCCTCGCCCAAAGTCGAATCGAAAGCATGGACCAACGTAGTTTAATGCATGGAGAAGTCAAAGAAGAGAAGCATGCTCGATTCTCGTGCAAAAGCGCCATGCACTCAGCCAAGAAGAGCAACTCAAAAGAATGGGCGGCTCTCTCAGCAGGGAGCCAGAATCTAAGAAGCCCCAACGCCCTACTTGCAAGAGAGATACCATTTTGGGAGTGTCATGGCGGGCTCTGGAGCGTGCATTTGCTATCATTGCCAACAGCCAGGCCACTATATGAAGGAATGTCCCTTGTTAGCTCATGGGGGTGATGCGGCTTCCTAATTTCCAGCGGGGGGCCAAGGTACACAGGCGCCACAAAAAGATTTCCAGCCATAGGCACAGTGGGAGCAACCGAGGATGGCTTCCTACGGGAAGTCTAAAAGAGGAGGCAGAGGAGTCTCATACTTACAACGCTTGTGCTCAGGCGTTTGCTATGACACAGCAGGAGGTTGTGGAGACTCCTGACATCATCATAGGTACTACTCAAATATACGGTATTGATGCATGCGTACTTATTGATCCCGATCTACGACTCTTACGGGCTACCTCATTTAATATGCTTGATGATTTGTATGCTACTAGGTTAGCTCACCTATGGTTGTAACATCACCTATAGGTAGTTCTATTGCTGTTAAGGTGGTATACTTAGGATGTGATGTAAGAATAGGTGATCGTGAGTCAAAATTTCACTTGATCCCTAAGTGAGGATCTTTAGAGTTCCCACGCCATCCTAGGGATGGATTAGTTAAGCGACACACCACGCCCACGCCGACGCCACGTGAAGATGGGTGAGATTCCAACGGCCAGCGAGGAGGAGATTCTTCTTCTACGGGAGACGCAGCCGTATGGAGGAGATCTCAAGAAAACTCTTCCCAACGCATATGGTGGAGGTAGTGTTCTCCAGAGTAGATGTACTTACGGGAGATCACAAGAGCATGCGAACACTTCGTATAAGTTTTTCGGCTAAGGAGTTATCCGTGGCTACCCCCATCGCAGAGGCGTGGAGTCATCACTGACTTGATCTTCTAGGGCGACCCAACTTCCAAGGTGACCTCCACGGATGGCCCCAAATGAGTCAGTGAGGAGCTGGGAAAGACTCCAATTAGATGAATTTTAAGAGATAGTAGCAGAAACATTAGACCAAGTGTTCCACTGGGTGCTCCCCGTGATTGTCTCGCGGCCAGCACGCCTGGTAAGCATGTGTGTTTCCATTTACACCATACCCCTAACAAAGTCACCATTAGGAATCAATACCTCCTTACCACGCATTGATTCGATCTTTTACGGACAACTACGCTTAGGAGCTGCTGCGTCTTCTCAAAAGATTTGAATTTGAAGTCAGGATATCACCAGCTACTTGTAATAAGGGAGGAGGATGTGCCAAAATGTACAACTTCCTTCCGCAAGCATGTCAGATATGGACATTTTCGTTCTTAGTCATATGCTCCTTCGGGTAGATGAACGGTCTAGCAAAGCATTCATGGGCATGATGAATAGAATATTCGCACCTATTTAGACCGGTTCAGTGGTGGTCTTTATCGATGGTATTTTGGTGTATTCTCGGAAAGCGTGGAGGAACACATCAATCACCGAGGATAGTGCCGCATATTGAGGGAGCAGCAGTTGTATGCCAACCTTAAGAAGTGCGACTTTTGGTTGGAAGAAATGAAGTTTCTAGGACATGTTGTCTCATCAGCAGGGATCTATATGGATCCCGAGAAGATTGAAGCAGTAGTCAACTGGAAAGCTCAGCCTATAACCAAGTTACTGCGGAAGAATGCCAAGTTTGAGTGGACCGAGGATTGCGGAAGGTAATTAAGCAAACTTATTATAACGAAAGAATAAAACGATAGATATTGTTTAATACAACACCAAATAAAATATTGTCTGGAACTTGGTTATAGGCTGAGCTTTCCAGTTGACTACTGCTTCAATCTTCAAGGGATCCACGTAGATCCCTGCTGCTGAGACAACATGTCCTAGAAACTTCACTTCTTCCAACCAAAAGTCGCACTTCTTAAGGTTGGCATACAACTGTTGCTCCCTCAATATTTGCAAAGACTATCCTCGATGATTGATGTGTTCCTCCTCGCCCGGATACACCAAAAATATCATCAATAAAGACCACAAATCTAACTCGTCTAAATAAGGTGCTTAATATCTCCATTCATTATGCCCATGAATGCTGCTGGACCGTTCATCAATCCAAAGGGCATCACTAAGAACTCAAAATGTCCATATCTGGTACGGAAAGCCGTCTTTGGCACATCCTCCTCCTTCACTAGTAGCTGGTGATATCCTGACTTCAAGTCAATTTTTGAGAAGACGCACGCTCCTCGTAGTTGATCGAAAAGATCGTCAATACGTGGTAAGGGGTATTGATTCCTAATGGTGACTTTGTTCAGCTGCCGGTAATCAACACACATCCTTAATGAGCCGTCTTTCTTCTTCACGAACAATACGGGCGCACCCCAAGGGGAGACACTTGGTCTAATGAACCTCTTCTCTTGTAATTCATCTAGTTGAGTCTTCAACTCCTCCAGCTCTACTGGGGTCATCCTGTAGGTTGCCTTGGAAATTAGAGTCGCTCCTGGAATCAAGTCAATCGTGAACTCCACGCCTCTATGTGGGGGTAGCCCCGGTAACTCCTTAGGAAAAACATCCGGGTATTCGCATGCTACTGTGATCTCCCGTACATCTACTCTGGGGGATGCTTCCTTCACCATGTTCGCCAGGAAAGTTTCTACCGTCTCCTCCATCTGGGCTCGTCTCCCGTAGAAGAGAATCTCCTCCTCGCCTGGCCACTGGAATCTCACCATCTTCCCAGCGCAAATACTAACGCGGGCGCGGTGTATCACAACCAATCCATCCCTAGGATGGCATCAACTCTAAGATCCCTCATAGGGATCAAGTCCTACCGCTAACTCCTCGATCACCTATTCTTTACATCACATCCTTCGTGATAACACCTTTAACAACAATAGAACTACCTATAGGTGATGTTACAACCATAAACCGAAAGCTAACTCTAGTAGCATACACACCATCGTGCATATTAAATGAGGTAGCTACATGCAAGAGTGCGTAGATCCAGGATCAATAATTACGCATGCATCAATACCATAGATTTGAGCAGTACCTATGATGATGTCAGGCGTCTCCACAACCTCCTGGCACATTGTCATAGCAAAGCTCGAACAGCCTCAGAATTTTCATGACGTGTAACGCCCTGAAAATTTTCATGATTTAATAAATTATTTTCTGGAGAAAATCATGGAATTAATTAACACGTAAACTAAATTAACTATTTTAACAAACTAAATTAAGGAAAATCAGGAAATTCTGAAGCTAAAGTCCGAACACACAACCAATTGGGCCAGGCCAGATAGGACATGGAATAGTCAGGAGTTAGATTAATTAAATCGAAGATTAATTAAGTAGGAATATCAGACACAAGTTAGAGTCTCGATAAAGTAGATCTGGCCGAGTCAAAAGCTGAGATTCGTGGATCTGGGTCGGGAGGATTACTGATAGGATAATATTTTTCTTAAATAGTGATGGGACATAAAGTAAAAGATAATATATTATTAAATTCCTTTTAAAAAGATAAAGTATTATAAATTATTTAAATATAATACTTTTAAAAGATAAAGTAGTTAAAAGATAAATTTATTTTAATTAATGAAATATTATATTAAAAAAAAGAAATATAATAAAATAATAAAATAAATTAAAAAGTAAAAGAAAAAGAAAAAAAAATAAAAAGAAAAACAAAAACAAATCTCTGCCTCTTAAAAAGACAGAGCTTTCTCCCTCGATCTCTCTCTCTCTCTCTCTCTCCTCTCTTTCTCTCTTCTCATTTGTGAGATCGCCTCCCCCTTCTCAGGAGCTCACACTGGCCGGGCGATCACCACCGCCATCGCATCGTGGCCGCCGGCCAGTTCCTACAACCGCAGGCACACGCCACCGACTAGGGTCAGTCTCCTCTCCCATACAAGCAAAGACCCCTCCCGTAGCAGCACCGCCCAGCCTTCGGCCTTTAGCTCCCATGAAATACCGCCTACCAAGCAGATCACCGCCTCAAATACCTTGCCGCCAAATACTTCACGCCAGCCAGCCTTGACAGGAGTCGGAACCATTTCAGCCTTCTCTTCCCCACTGTGAGATAATTGGAGATACCCTATTATGACTTAGATGCTTGATGAATTAGTTGGGGAATCTCTAATTGAGTTCATGTTTTAGGGTCGAAGATGGTAGATGATTTTCATGAATAAGGGCTGAAGAATTGTTGTATGATGCTATGCTTTATACATTGTTAATATAGAGTATTTTGTGTGATTGGTTGTATCAATTTCGGGGCCCTGGAAATAGGGGAAACTCTGCCGAAATTTCATTTGAACTAAGGCCGGGCTGTCCCTTTCCGGGATTAATTCAGCCCCGATGCTTCCCCGATCGAGGAGTATGTTATATCGTTAGAAAGGTCATCGAGAGACCTTCAGAATCTAATACTTGATCGACTCCGATCGGACGCTTCCGGATCGGAAGTTATGAAGGGTCCAAGCTTTAATTATGCTAAACCTTTAATGGGACAAACCCGTGATTTTCCATTCTTTATAAATAATGTAAATTGTATTAAGGGAAATTGTGCAACTAATATCAAAAAGCACTAAGACTGCCTTTGATCGCATAGCTTCGCGAAAAACTCAAGCTACAACCTCCAGCCGAAATTTCAAAGCCGAGGAGGGAAATGACAGATGAGGAAACGCTCGGATATGGACGTAGAAGCGCACACGGCCCCAATGGTTACCGGGCTCGAGGGAGATCAAGTGCCCGTAACAAGAACATCCAAGGCCATTCACGAGGTCTCAAGAAGAGAGCCGGCATGTGACTCCTCAAAGTGGAGTCGGGATGAAGGTTCAAGTCGATGCCGTGATGAGGGTCAAAGATTTGGGACAGTGTTCCAAAGATTTCGCATGCCATCAAGTCGAGCTTAAGCAAACCCTCCAAACGAAGATGAGAATGAACCTCGCCTTTGCTTACATAAATGAAGATGAAATGAGAAGGAGATTCCAAATGCATGGAAATACCTCAACAAATGATAATCGAGAAGTCAATACCGGGTGGCTCAATGAAAACATGACATTACCGATGGAGTCAATGCTAAAGATGCAGAGGCAAACGGTCGCTTAATGGAAAATCGTCGAGAAGGCACAAAGACCGAGGAGCCTTAACCTCGATTGAGGGAAATCCCTAGGCCAATGGAACAAGGGGAACCTCACACACTCCTCGTCTCCGAATAATCACCGCCTTGTAACGACTCTGAGGAGATACAAATGATGGTAGTCCCAAATAAATGAAACAAGCCAAAGGAAAGGGAAATAAGAGCTCGATGGAGACAAACCTTATCCAAGTTACCATGATTTGGTGCCCTACCCCAAAGGGGTACAATGTTCCTAAATTCAAGCAATTTAACGGGATTGGCAATCCCGACAAGACTTGGCTCACTTCGCGATGTACCAGGAGATACAAGTGCAAAACCTTCAGCCCTCCTTAGACAATTTTCTACAAGTCTCTCACAGAGTGGCATTTGAGTGGTATGCAAGCTTGCAACCCTAATCAATCCAAACATGGCAACAATTAAAAGATGCCTTTCGCACGGTTCGGGGCTTAAGTGACAAAATCACAATTGCCGATCTCGCAGCCTACTGGCCGTAATAAAGATGAGAAAGTGGTTGATTACATTATGAGATGGAGAAATTTGAGCATTAAATGCTTGAACAACCCTTGATCAGCCATGCAGCGTGGGTTTATCGCTTCGAACATCGATAGTTAGATGGCGCTCTTCTAAGTACATCCTGTGATTACTACATTCCGTGAGTTGATTTCACAGGTGCTAAGAAATTGAAACGGACAAGCCCAAGGTATTCTCCAATTTTCAAGCTCCAAGGAATGACAGAGAAAAGCCAAAAAGGACTGAAGGTGTCAAGTATACTGCCACAACCTTCAATGTCGACAAAGCAAAAGGTGTTGCAGAATCCCATAAGCCGAAAGGTGCCAAGCCACCCAACTTTAGGTGTCACCGGTAATGAATCAAAGCCTATTCCCTCTTTGAAAGAAAGGATGAATAAGAAATATTCTTTCAGAAGAGATAAGGTACTAAAGATCTTCAAGGATGCTGTGAAAGAAGGTCTGCAACTCCCCGAATGCAAGAGACCAGAGGAACAAAACAAGAAAGACCATCCCAATCCACGCCTATATCATAGAGTGTTGGGACACACAATTGAAGATCAAGTATGTTTTCAAAGATCGGGTCGAAGCGACAATATCAAGGAGTGTGTAAGATCACACTCTCAAAGAACGCCTTGTCCGGAGCCATCATCCGAGCATACCCGCTATGTGACAACCTCCAAAACCTCAGAGGGATCATCCCAAAAGGAAGTCATAGTAATGGGTAATAAAGTAATACTTCCATCGCCAATGCATTTACAAGCCTCCTACTGTTCCTAAGAGTTGTGGGAAGCATTTATAACCAAAAAGTCAATGAAAAATGTTGAAGAGGTTGGAGTTGAGCTTCCGTGGATCGCTTTGGAAACGCTCTCAAGAACCTCCTAAAAAGACCCCCGACAAAAATGCATAAAAGAAGAAGAACAAGAGAAAGAAAATGTAAGCATGAAAGCAATCAAAGCGCCATAAAAATCTATTATTGAAGAGTACATTGAGTCCCTCTACCTAATATGAGCGCGTAAAGAAAGGGTCCTAATTACTCTCGCAGACTATTTTCCTAAGAAGTCAAGAACTACTAGGGGAACTAGTCAAAGAAAAATGATGAAAATGTGCAAGTGGAAACCTCAAGCAGGTTATTTCTCGAGGATACCCTTTGTATGACTCCTGATGATGATAGTTTCTCCTCAGCTAAGAGTCATACGACCGCCATGGCCTACTTCTACATCAAGAAAAGCAGAAGAAAAGGATGGCATGCTCAGTGGAAAGAGAGAGTGAAGAAGGCAAACGCCAAACTCTTGGAGTCACACCAACCGTAAGAGCCCAAGATACCATATTATACCTTAAAAGACCCCAAAATATAAGGTCTCGAGGAAGGCTACATGCCCTACCAAGAGATCCCCGCTTTCATTTGAAGGGTGGCGTAAGAGTCACTCTAATAGGCTACCAAGTACATAAATTAAAGATGATCAAGGGGATGAGTCCGAAGTATACCCCCCGGAGTCATCGGGTCAAAAATTCTCAGAAGTTGTAGAATCTGCACCCCCTACAGAAGCAACAAATATTAAAGGGAAATCCACCTCTCTAGCTATCAAGATCAAGGAACACAAGGGAAAGAAACTTTTGATCGGGCTTGGCAAAAAAGGGGTTGGATTTGCTTAGACCCAAAAGACCTCGGCCTCGATGCATCCCGGCAGCTTATCCAAATTATTGTCCCTATCAATGCTTTTATAGGGCACACCCAAAGAAGAATGCCGAGACTTCCAAAGATGGGTGCAAAAGACAAAGCCTCCTGTGGGGAATTTGACACTCACAAATGACTGCTTTGAAGAAAAAAGGCGAAAGTGTCATGTTATCTCTATCAAGATGATTCAGAAGATGAATTAAATTTCCTGGCTTAAGAAGATGAGTTGCCACAACATGTGCATCAAATGCAACTCAGAGCTGGGAAAGTACTTCAGCCGAGACACCCGCCTAGCTCCAATGACAAAAATAAAGGGAAGATAGTTGAAGAAGGGAATATCTCCCCGAAAAAGTCATCAAAAAGGCCAAATTATAACATCCTGGCATACTTAAAGAAAGTCTCGGCTCTCCTCATCATGTATGATGCATTGATGATGTCAGCGGAAGTTAGAAATTCTCTAATACATGCCCCTCGCAAGAACCCCCGAGGGAGTATCAGGCCTACTTTGGTTGAAATCAATATGAAGGAGGCTCAGATGCATTCCATGCACCCTCAAGCATCTCCTTCATGTATCTAAGACTTGCCGCTTTGGAACTACAGAGCACAATAGGCCATTATATGTGACCTGCATTGTGATGGATGAAGATCAACCGGTTCTCGATTGACCTGTGATCCCTCTCGCGAACCTCGATTTACTTCAACACCCTCCGGCATTGGCTCTCAAATATGCCACCTATCTCCCTGAGAGGATCATTATTCAAGGCTTCAATCAAGATAGCCGTAAGGCATTGGGATCTATCACTGCCAATTAAATTTGGAAAGATCACATCGCATGTGAAGTTCCATGTGATTGATGCCGACGCCATACAAAGCCCTCCCTGGAAGGCCATGGATCCATGAAAAATCATGTGGTTCCCTCAACACTCCATCAATGTGTGAAATATATGGTGAATGGGGGAAGAATTCGTGGATCGACGGAGAAATCCGAGCCTTCCTAAGATCCATGAAATTCACTCATGAAGATGCGCAGGTACTACCTTAATGCACCTAAAAGTGGGCAAGTTATCCAAGGAGAGCATCGCCATCCAAAGGGGCAAGCCGCCAAGTCCAAAGGAAGAATCCTCGGTGAAGACAACTAAGTCTACTCCTCCGCTTCGTAAGAAAGAATCAAGATACTACCTCACTTTGGGAGTGCATTAATCGAGTCATCGTAAGACGAAAAGTAATAATGATGAGGATCAGGCTGGAGGATCTACTCAAGAAAATGCACTGCATATTACAAGAATTCCTAAAGGGCTTTACAAATCCTTGGCTGACTTGAATATCAATACCGTCGAGTACTTGAAGACTTTTTATGTACCGGCCCGACATGAAGGAGAGAGAGGCGTCCTCTTCTACAAAGCCAAGAGCAACAAAACTCCAAATGATGATATCATAAATATTGAAGGGTTAGAAGATGATAAAGTTCAACCCATAAGATTCCCTAACTATTACCCTGATAAGCTCAAGGTGATGTTTGAAAGATTTGGTGGCGAAATCAAATGGTCAAGGAAATCATATCAAAATTTCCATCGATTATGGAACCCTGCACATATAAATAAGAGAAGAATAGTCTATTCCGAATCTTCCAGGCATTCATGTTACATGACAACGCCCCGTGGAGGGAGGAGGAAGAAATCAAGTTTAAAAGTGCGCCACTCGAAGCCTCAAGACGGGGCAAGCAACAATCGGATGAGTCCGGTTGAAGTCAACTTGGGAAGCGATGAGGACCCGAGGCCGACCTTCCTAAGCACGCGAATCAGCCCTCAAGAAGAAAAGGCATCCTTCAAAGCCCTTTGAAGGAGCATATTGATTGCTTTGCCTCGAACTACAATGAAATGCCAGTGGTTGGATAATGACGTAGTGCTCACGTGTGATCGCCATCGACCCTAATGTCACCCTACCAAATAGGTACCAAGGAAAATGAAATTTGACTCGAAGAAAAGGTGATAGAAGAAACAAAAGAAGCTAATTGAACCAAATTTCATCAAGGAGGAAAAATACCCTAATCGGTAGCCAAAGATAGTCCCCTCAGAAAAAAGAAAAATGGCCAAATAACGGATATGTGTGGATTCTCGTGAGACTTGAAACAAAGCATGTCCAAAAGATGATTTTCCCCTTCCAGCTATGGAGATCATGATCGACAACACCTCCCAGTAGGAGATGTTCTCCCTTTATGGATGGGTATTCGATACAACCAAATGAAAATGCATCCGGATGATGAGAAACATACCGCCCGGACGTTCTATGGGCATATACATCAATGAAAGTAATGTCATTTGGTCTGAAAAATGCGGGGGCAACATATCAAAGGGCTATGACCAGGATATTTGATGATCTGATCCATAAATTCGTCGAATGCTATGTGGACGATCTTGTGGTCAAGACAAATTCGAAAGACAAACATCTTGAAGATTTGAGGACAGTTTTCAAATGACTCAGAGAATTCAAGTTGAAAATGAACACCATGAAATGTGCCTTTGGAGCCTCAGCAGGATGTTGATAGGAGCTGAGAGTAAATATACACCAATTGAAAACACCGCCTAGTTTCTAGTGTTCGCAAATAAGAAGTTGAGACACTACTTACCGCACATAAAGTCATACTCATATCAAAAATTGATCCTCCTCAAATATCTCATGATTTTAGGCCATTGCTCGCTGTGAAGACTCGCATAGTAGGCATTGATTCCGATGGAATTTGTTATAACATACACTCCACGTAAAGCTATTAAAGGGCAAGCTACCGCATTTCCTAGCTGCACATCCTTCCCTCGATGATTCACCACTTAATTATGATCTCCCCGATGAAGAGACATTAACTGGAAGGAAGCAAGGTGGCACTATACTTTGACTTTGATGGAGCCGCCATCTATAAAGCCGCACTCATGTCCATAATTCCCCAAATCAAAAGCTGGGATAGGACTTGTATTCGGCCACACCGAAGGGGAATCCTCGTATATACGACTCCCCTTAATACTTGAGCCATGCACAAAACAATGAGGCGTAATATGAAGCTCTCATAGTCGGGTTTGAATTGGCAATCCAAATGGGAATCCAACACATTCATATATTTGGAGACTCACAACTCATAATCAAGTAAGTCAAGGAGACTACAAGATATACAAAACCCAAACTTCTTAAATATCACAAGAAGGTCAAAGATCTCGATGAAGAAAAATCCCCTCGAAAGTACAGCTTGAGGAGTGGTTTTGAGATCGTAAAATGGAGAAGCCGATTCTTTGGCTTAAAGTTGCTAAGGAGTCATAATCCGGCATTATGAAGATATCCATATAACCATAAGAAATAGAAGGCCCATAAGTACGATCCTTGATAATGTCGAAGAGGAAAGTGCTGGGGGCAAAGCGGAAGTCTTCACTCTCGAAATGCCAGAGGAAGATTGGAGACAACAGTTTATAGAATACTTGAAATATAATAAACTCCCAGAGGACAAATCAAAAGGTCTTCAGATAAAGCGAAGAGCCTTAAGATTCACCCTCATAAATGACATATTGTACCGCAGGTCATACGATCAATTACTCCTGCGATGTCTCTCACATGAAGAAATTCAAGAAGTCATGCATGATGTACATTCCGGGATATGTGGTGCACACCAATCCGGACCCAAGATGCGACTCAAGATCAAGCGCTTGGGGTACTACTGGCCAACCATGGTCGGAGATTGCATCAATTATGCTAGAAGATGCCATCTATGTCAGATATATGGAGATTTTATTCATCAACATCCGAATCCTCTACACCCCACAGTCTCTTCATGGCCCTTTGAGATATGGGGAACGGATGTAGTTGGTCCTATCGAACCACCATCATCTTTGGGACATCGGTTCATATTGGCTGCAACAGATTACTTCTCCAGGTGGGCAGAAGCAATCCAGCTAAGAGAAGTCAAGACTGAGAATATTATCAAATTCTTCAGGGAGAACATCTTATACAGATTTGGGACTCCAAGAAGAATTATTTCAGATAACGGCCCTGCCTTCAGAAGCTTCAAAGTCGGGAGATTTGCACAGCACCATAAAATAGACTGGAGATATACCTCCATCTATAATGCTAGAGCGAATGGGTTAAGTGTAGCATTCAATAAGACCCTCTCTCAAAATTATTAAAGAAAGCAAAGGTCCAAGAACAAAAAGGATTGGCATGAAAGACTCCTGAGATGCTATGGGCCTATCGCACCACCTATAGGACTCCAACACAATGCACGCCAGACTCTTTGGTGTTTGGAAATGAAGCGGCCTTACCCCTCGAGATCCGTGATACCCCTCACTAAGAATGGCAAAGGCAAAATGAAATTTCAAATGAAGATAATGTTCGGCTTCGCTTGGATGAGTTGGACTCTCTCGACGAGAAAAGGTTGGGAGTGCAGCAAAATCTTGAAGTTTACAAAGCCAAAATGTCTCAAGCCTACAACAAGTTGACTCGGCTTCGGACCTTTACCAAAGGAGAGATGGTCCTCGTCCTCAGAAGACCTATCATCACCAACAAAAAGGCCGGGGGCAAATTCAAAGCAAATTGGGAAGGGCCCTATGTTGTGGAGATCGTCTACTTAAGGAGGCGCCAGACACTCATTGACGCAATCTGAGAAAGACCGACGCCAGCCCTATCAATGGCCGCTTTCTTGAAGAAATACTTTGCATAATGTAAAAATATTTGCCTATGACGGAACGTCTGGTCCCTTATAGGGGTAGACTAGTCATGTACAATTAAATGTACTTCCCGAGGCAAAACATTAATTTTATGTACTTTTGTATCAAATTCATTCAATGAAATAAAGAGGCATGTGTTTGTCTATGATGGAACATCCGACTCCTAGTTGGGGGCAGATCGGTCATGCATAATTAAATATGCTTCTTGAGGCAAACACATTGACCCCTTATTTTCCCCTTAAAAAAAAAATCTGAATTTTCAGAAAAGTCCTCATATTTATTCTGAATTTTCAGAATTTAAAAAAAAATCCGAATTTCCAAAATAGTCCCCATATTTATTCTGAATTTTCGAAAAAAAAAGGGATGAAAAAGAACCAAAATTTATTCAAGACTAATGTTCATAACAAATATCTCAAAGTCAACTACCAAAGCATAAATAAACTAAGAAAGCA
Organism: Dioscorea zingiberensis; assembly: GCA_026586065.1. Taxonomy (NCBI): domain Eukaryota; kingdom Viridiplantae; phylum Streptophyta; class Magnoliopsida; order Dioscoreales; family Dioscoreaceae; genus Dioscorea; species Dioscorea zingiberensis. The sequence continues at coordinate 10,215,481 of CM048820.1, read as the reverse complement.
AACTAAAAAAAAAAAAAAAAAAGAAGAAGAAGGCCCTTCAATGCCCAGCATGCTTCATCAACGACCCATTTCCTTCCTCCAACTCATCAAGCCATTTTGTAAAAATAGCCATGAGACTAGCATTTGAATGATCTCCTCGGTCCTCAATAACCTATGCCTTCTCCAACTCGGCCTGAAGATCCTGCTTTCTGTAGGCTCGTAAGCTTCCAAGAAAGCTTGTTGAAGTTGTTATCTTCTCATTCAAAGTCTTCATTGCATCTTGAATCTCGCAAAGTTCTGCTTGAAGTTTCTGATGCCTTTCCGCAAGTCTCTGAAGCTCTTCCTTGTTCATGTTGATGTCATTAGACCAGCCCTCCCCGTTTTTGCTAAGACGTTCAAGGGCCAAAGCTTTCTCATGCACACACGCCTTGGCTTGTTGGTTATGAATATAGGCTTGACGTCGATCCTCTCGAGGCTTCTTTATGCGTACAGCATAATCGAAGTTATCCCCTCTATGAAAGGTTCAAGATTAGTCAATCCAACATTGAAAGGTTCAAGGAGTGAATTTTACTCCTTCACTTTATTGTTGACGCTTTGGTAGTTGTCATCATCACTTCGGCTAGCAGACGTAATACCATACTTGGTATATTCTTCGGACCTATAAAGAGGGTATACAAATGAAATTCAAGATATAAAATTCAAAATTCAAGATTCAAGATTCAAGATTTAAAACCTTGTCCTTGCTTTGTGAAGTTGTAAGTCCAACATCGTCGGTATTAACGCTTCGCCACTTCCACGTGAATAGGAGCAAGAGCATCCTCAATAATGTCCTTTGAAGGTCCTTGCCCAAGATGGAGGTTTGTCACCCTGCTTGGGCAACCGAAGTTTCAAAAAACAAAAATAAAGAAAAGAAAGAAAGAAAGAGGGTCACAATATTCAGGTCTCCTATGATAAAAAATAAATAAATAAATTTAAAAAAAGACCTTGGTTTTGCTTTGAAGAAACTGAGATTTCGGCATTAGCATTGGAGCCACCACTTTCTGCTCCCTCCGTTGGATCTTGCACAACTAAAGGAGGTGCACTTTCAACATTAGTGTTGCCGCCACCAATCTCCAATTTCTCCATTGAGGAGGGACCATCTCTTATAAAATTTGCAGAAGGAATATTGTTGAAAGACGAAGTACGCTCTTCGCTCTCTTGATTTACGGGCAAGTTAAGGGGTGTTGCATTCTCCGTGATTGGTATATCTCCTAATAAGAAATTAAAAGTAAATAAAAGTATATATATACAAAAAAAGGGGATATTACCTCGCGCAGGATTTGGAAGAGCTTCCTCAACCCCAACGTTTCTCTCAACTCCAACATTAAAATCTTGTGGATTCACTGAACCTAAAATCAAGATCTTTAATTAAATCTGTTAAAGATGTATGAGTGAAGGAGGTATTTTCTTACCAACTTGAGACTTTAGAGGCATTCCTGGATTCGATAGGGGAGTGTCATCGATTCTTGGAGATGTGCTAAAAAAAAATTGGAAAGGTCAAATCAAAGAAAGAGAAACAAAAGAAGAAAAAAAAGGGGGCATTATCCTCTTACCAATCGGCGAGTTGCGAACAACCCTGACATTGGCCAATGAGGGTTCACGAATTTGTATACCTGTTGACCAAAGATTTTGAATCAAATAATTCAGAATCAATCAAATAAAAATTCGACTTTGAATCAAATGAGGATTCGTGACTTCGAGTCAAATAAGAATTGACTTTGAATCAAATAAAAAAATAAGACTTTGAATCAAATGAGAATTCAGACTTCAAGTCAAATGAGAATTCAGACTTTGAATCAAATGAAAAAAAAATAAGACTTTGAATCAAATAAAAATTCAGACTTCGAATCAAACAAAAATTCAGACTTCGAATCAAATGAGAGTTCAGATTTTGAATCAAATGAAAATTCAGACTTTGAGCCAAATAAAAGTCAAAGTTTGAGTTATATATAAAAAAAAAAAAAAATTAGACTTTGAGTTTGACATACCTGGGGTTCGTTGTCGCTTCACTGGAATAGAAGGATCCGAAGGGGAAAGACTTCGTTTTTGACTGATGAAGATACTTTCATTGATGAATCGGGGCCTTTTTGAAGGTTGACCCTGCTCCTGGTTCCTCCTAATATCCCTCTTATCACCATAATCCTCTTGGGCTAATAATGCGATGTCCTGTTGGAAGAAAGCTCGCATGTTTTCGAACCACTTCCATGCATAAAAGAACATGAGCTCCCCGCTTCGATCTTTTTCAAGAATATAGAATGAGCTGGAGGTCCTCTGGCGGAAAAAGTGACGCCAATAACCTGCAAGTACCCGGGCAGAGGAAGCTCTTCTCGAGACATCAATATACGCCGGACATTGTTGGTCGTAACCAAACTGGCGCCCAAAACGATGAGGATTGTAAAGCTCTGCATAGAACTCTCGGCCAAAACGAAGAGGAAGGACACTTGGCAAATGAAGGCCTATCACATACCCATGGTTTGAAAATCTAGCACATCGGGTCCCAAGAAGATGCCTAGTATCCCGCACCGTCTCATCATTATGAAGAGGATAGGGAAAAGGACGCCATTTAAAGTTGGCTTCAAACTTAAGGAATTTTCTAGCTTCCAAAGGAGTAAAAGGAGAGTTAGAGGCATTCATATGATATAACATCTCCGGTACCCTAGAAAGCCCGGGGATTGTATGTGTACCCGCATCAATTTTCCTCCGGAGAGATATGCCGTGAAAATGACAACTAGCCCAAGCATACAAAAAGTGGGAAGGAAAGACTATAGTAGAATGTCTGGGCCCTTTCCTAGGATTGTTGGCCATCTCGAAATAGAAGCTAAGGGTTCCTACTTCTCTCACTCAAGAGGATTTCGTGAGAAAAGTACGAAGGGGGCATTTGTTTACATATAAAAATACATGTCCCAATCCTAATAAGATTAAATCCCAATTCAAATAGAAATTCAAGTATATCCTGGAATTTAAATCTCAATTCAAATATATCTTAATCTTGATATATTTTGAATTTGATTGGAAGTACCCTGGGCTAAAGGTACAAATCCTAAGGCGACCACAATCCCAAGATGGCCCGAGAACACATATCTCGAGTAATCTCAAACCCAAGATGGCCAGAGAACACATATCTCGAGGCAAATCTCAAACCCAAAATGGCCCGAGAACACATATCTCGAGGCAAATTTCAAATCTCAGGATCATCCGGGAACACACATCCTGAGACAATCCCAAAAAAATGTGAATCCCAAGGCATCATAAAATACTAATCCCGAGGCAACATTTTAATTAAACTTCTAAAAAAAAGAGAGATTTAATTAAAATTTAAAATAAAATTTAAATTTAATCCTATCCTCTTTGGTCTTATCCATGGAAGGGTTATAATGGTTATGATCTCTCGGGAGACAGGGGGATTTCACGGGAGGTTTTCTTTTTAAAAAGGAAAAGCTTCTGTGAAAGGAGGGAGGCAATTAGGAGACAAACGACAGAGGAAGGACGGGAGACCGCATCTACGTGAGAAAGAAGATGTAAATCGCATGCATCGGAGAAAGAGGAGATCGAAGGAAGAAATCAAGATAAAAAAAGTTATATTACTATTACATAATATAATATATATATGAAATATTATATATATATATAAAAGGATTAATTACACTTTTAGATTCCCTAAAATGGTGTCATTGTTCACTTTATCCTTGTATTTTCAAAATGTTCAATACAAATTCTTATGTATTGCCTATTTTCTTATATGTTAAATCTCACGAAAATGGTTATTGTTCACTTTTTATCCTTGTATTCTTAAAAATATTCAATACACGCTTGTGTATTTGTATTTTTGTTCTATTTGGGTCCCTAACATTGTATTGCAAGCATTACACAAGGACTGTATTGAACATTTTGAAAATACAAGGATAAAATTGAACAATGACAATTCATTTTCGTGGATCTAAAAGTGTAATTAATCCTATATAAAAAGGGAGGAAGAAGACCCCAGGGATTAGCCCTTCTTTCCCTCTCTCAAGGCTTCCTCCTCGCCAAGCTGGGCCTCCCAGTTCGGCCAAGCAAATGCCATCACCGCTAGTCCTCGCCGCTTCCTCCTCCAGACCGCACCTCCTCCGCCAAGACAGATCCGCCCCAAGCCTAATCGCCACCGGGCCTAACCCCAAGCAAACCGCCTGCTGCTCCTCATACCGCCACCGCCACAAATTTCCCCTGCGGCCAACACCGCCAGCTTCCTTTGGTCAGCCGTCCGCTCTCCTCTCAGCTCGAAGTCACCAAGAGCCTACCTTGCCGATCACCTGCTGTTCCCGCGCCGCCAACCACCGGAGAGAAGCCCTTCGTCTCCACCTCAAGCTTGATGTCGCCCAAGCCCAGCTGCTGCCACGCCCCACCTCAGATCCAGCGCCGCCCGCATAAGGCAAGCGCGCCGCTACTGTAAAAGCCGCGCTGTAGGTCTAGCAGCCGCGGCGCTGCAGACACACGCTACAGCAGCCACGCGCAGGCAGCCTTCCCTGCCGCCTAGTCCAGATCCGCAAATAGTCGCCCGCGAATAACTAGTAGCCCGACCGCAGCTCTGTTAAATATCGCAGCTGCCCCGCCCGACCGTAGCTCTATTGTTATCGGTTACTATCGCCAATCGCATTTCGTTTCGCCATCGATACCTAGCCGTTGATTCGCGATGAGTTCACTTGACAGCGTCGTGATCGCTACTCAACTCCGATGATGGCCATCGCCGTGGTTCAAGCGATGAGATGACGCCCTCAACAACGTTACCAATGATCACCATCAGCAATGCTTGATCGCCAGCTGAATGACTCCGGCATGCCAGCCTCCACCTACACGCAACAACCACTTGCTGAGTCCAGGACAACAACAGAATACGAAATTAAGAAAATCTGTCAATGATGAATGTATGAATGTTTGTATAAAAGTCAAAGCCTTAAATATAAAGGAGGTTCTGTCAAAATTTCTAAAAAAAAAAAAAAAAAATACATTAAGCTTATCACATCTTTGCTGCTGCAATTCAATGGAGGAAAGTTACTGTGTTACTGGTTATGCTGCTATGCTAAATGCCATGGGGCTGCTGCAATCACTGCTACAAAACAAAGCAAAGCTGGGAAGAGGAATTTGTAATTTGTCAAACAATGCTTGATGAAGAATCTGGTAGCTTGATGGTCTTGACTATCTGATATCCAAGCTAACCCTGAAATGATGGAGAAGCAATAACAGATTATGAGGGAAAGTTGATTAATATTCCAAGTTGTTGAGGCAAAGCATCAAGAAATATAGATCCAGAATACAATTAGATAAGTTGGGAGTCACCTTGAAGTCAAAGATGAAGTATGTGCTGTGGAACAGTTCAAAGGAATTGTAAGAATTTTATAAAAAAAAAGAGAGGAAGAAGAGTTGAGAATACGAGTAGACCAAAGCATGTCGACACAAGTACTGATGGAAAGGCAAATGATGTTGCTGGAAGATGATATGAAAATTTATGCATGCCCCATGTATTCATGACACCCATCACTTATAGATCATGAATTCTTTGTATTGCTATATTATGAATGGTTGTAAAAATGTAGATAAGGCACTTTAAAGATGTATATGAAATGCCTCAATTATGATTCTGGTTGAAGAAAGGATTGTGATGTGCCGATAAGGTTGCTGCGTTGTTGACCCATTCTTCTTGCTCCAATCGTATTTGCAAAAGAAAATGGATGTTGTTGAAAGCCTGGTTGCAGTTAGAAGATCAGAAGCAATGATTTTAAAGAAGAAGATGAAATAAAAAGGGTTGCAAGCAATGTTGGAGTGTTGATGAAATTTATGGCTGTAAACTTGCTTGTGTGAAATAGGAATTCAAAGGTTATATAAACTGCAATATTAGGGGCTGCAGTCCTTTCTATTGATAATCTCATTCTTGGATGTTCCACATGCGATGAATATTCAATGAATGCCTATTTTGGAGCATTTAACTGCACATCGAAGATTCCTTAAAGATCGTTAGATTGTGAAGAAGGGATTGTTGTTTGAAACTGCTGCAAACCCAGAAGAATTCCTTAAGAAGGGCTATAAGCTTTCGTTTGGGCTGCTGCAGATGTTATAAAATCTTGCCAGAAAACTCCAATGGAGATAAAATTTGTAGCGCGAGAAACTAGATATCCAGATCTTCAATAGTCATATATAGTAGTAATTCCTTTCTAGAAGCTCTCGCCAAGCATACTCTGGTGGAGAAAGAAGCTAATCCTCGCAGTCTGGTCAGCTCGATCACCCTTTACTCAAATGCCAATAACTCGCTAGAAAACTCCGATCGAGATGAAATCAAGCGGCATCGGAAACTAGACTTCAGGAACTTTCCAACCATATATGGGACAATCATCGCCAATGGCCCAATTGGGAGCAGTTCTTGATGGAATAAAAGTCAATCTCCAAGCGGTTTGTCGGGTTCGACCACTTCTCAGTCAAACGCGGATAACTTTTGTTAGAGAACTCCAATCAAGGAGAAATTTCCGGTATTGGAAACTAGACTTCGAGATCTTTTCAACCATGTATGATACAACTCTTATCGACAGCCCGGGGGAACTAATTGGCGGTGCAGTCGACACGAATCCTAGTTACAAATTCTTCCAAGACCAATCTCAAAGCAATGATATAATAGCGCAAGGCAACCGGCGGATTATGGATTCCACATGGCAAGGCACATATTCCGAGGCGGAGGGCGGCGTCATAAATAAACAAATAAATAAATAAATAAATAAATAAATAAATATATATATATATATATATATATATATATATATATATATATATATATATATATATATATATATATATAGATGCTGATATGTAACAAATCATCTTATGTTGCAATAAACAAATTATTCTTTTCTCATTGTCTCTACTTGTACTTCTCCCCCTTAATCGGAGGTTCCCAAGATTATATCTGGGGTAATTAATAATAGAGGCTTGCCTCTATTAGGAATTGAAGAGCCCACATAATAAAATATGACATTTGTGCTTCGATATATCGTTTGGTGTCTTCATGATGTCAGGCGCGTATGTTCGATCCCATAGTGGCCTCTTCACGGTGGTTTCTTCACGCCGGAGTGTTCATCAATGAAAGGTGTTTCTTCACATCGGAGCTCTTCTGATTCATTGTTGCCAACACCGTTTGAAGGAATCTCCTCTCTAAAGCAAGGAAGTTCAAGGAAGTCCAAATCAAATCGAGGCCATTTTGAGGTATTTTCGATTCTTATTCCATCTTTATATCTAGTAGATATGAATTTATGATTGAGTTTTCATTTCATTTCATTTACTGGGTCAAGGGATAGGGTTTATGGTTGTGAATTTGTGAAATGATAAATGATAATATTTAAATTTTTGTTTAAATAATCAGATAAGATTAATGATTATTGTCTCTAATTCTCTAATCTCTAGTACTGTCTCTCTGTCTATTTGTGCCTATGAATTGGTTATAATTGAATTACTTGTTAGTGGATTGATACTTGTTATTTGAAATTAACAGTTGATAATTGAATGAGTAATGATATACAACCCGACAAAACTTCCCAAATTGCTTTCCCGAATATAACCCCGCTAGCTGGATTAACAAATTCAACTATCAGGGTTAAATATCCAGCTAACGGGATTAGATTCGGGAAAGCAATTCGGGTAGTCTTGTTGGGTTGTATATCATTAGTCTAATTGAATTTGATCAAGCCTAACGAAATGGAGTCAACTACTCAATCTAATAATGCATAACAAAGTGCTCTATCTACACAATCACAAATTAAAAAAATAATAAATGGGGTTTTGAAGGACATTGCAACATACCACTGTTGTCAAATGGATATGGGAGCTAATTCTAAAGATTATGGGACAACGGGAATTAAAAATCACTTAACAAAGAAGTGTGAAAAATCTTTATTGTATGAGAAGACATCAAGTGGTCAGTATATTGACACAAGAGCTTTTGGGGGGTAACTTGCAACCACACGTTTTCAACCAAGCAAAGTGTGACCTAAAATGTGTTCAATTCATCATCAAGGGTGAATTGCCATTTAGGGCAGTTGAGGGGTCAAGATTTAGAGAGTTTCTAAAGGAGTTTTAAACTAGATTTAAATTACCAAACATGAGGAAGATTGTAAAGGGAGTATGAGATTTATTCTTTGAGGAGAAGACTAAGTTTAAGAGTATGATAAGTGAGCAAAGGTAAGTATCACAACCGATACTTGGACCTCCATCCAAAACATTAATTATATGGTAGTCACAACTCATTTCATGGACCATGGTTGGGGTTTGCACAAGAGGATCATCAACTTCATAAAAATTACTTCGCATAAGGATGAAGACATAGACCATACCCCTTGGAGGTTTGCTTGAAGGATTAAGGGATAAGTAAGGTTTTCACAATAACAAAGGATAATACTAGTGCCAATGATGCGGTGGTGGACTTCATGAGAAAGAGGCTTAAGTCGATGAACACCCTTATGCTTGAGGGGAAGTACTTGCACTTGAAGTGTTCTTGTTATATCTTTAACTTAATTGTTAAGGTCGGATTGAAGAAACTTGGGGAATCAATTGAAGCAACCAGGAATAGTATGAAGTATATTCACTCATCCCCGGCAAGATTAGATAAGTTTAGGGATTTTACAATCTTGGAGAAGAAGGATAAGATGTCAATTGTTCCCATGGATATAGCAACTTACAACATGCTTGACAGTGCAAACAAGTTTAAGGGTGTGTTTGAAAGGATGGCCAAATATGATGGTCCGTTCACTGCATACTTTGAAAAATGGAAAAGATAAAGAAAGTGAAGGGGGTTTTGACACAAGACACGTGGGTGAAGAAAGTAGGGCCTGCAACTGAAACCGATTAAGAGAGGGTACGATTCTTTTTGCTTTTTCTCAAAAAGTTTTATGATGCCACTTTGAAACTTAGTGCGACTAAAACCAGCACATCCGATGTTGTCTTCAAGGAGATGATTATAATTCAATTGGAGATTGAGAAAAAAAGAATGACACCTCCAATCCTATATATCTTGATAAGTGTGGCCTCTTCAATGATGTTAAAGTTGAAAAAGTATTTCGGGAGTTTTGATAAAATCAACCACCTTGTTTTAGTGGCCAATGTACTAGGCCCTAGATACAAACTTGAAAGGATACGTGCATGTTTTAAAGCTCTTGGATCAAGTCAAAGTGAATTAGATAAGATTTTTGTGGATGTGAAGGGTTGCTTGCATGCATTGTATAAGTATTATCTAATGAAATTGGGTTCCAATTCTATTGAAATTCAAAACTTGTATGATATCCAAGAAGAAGACAATGGTTTTAATGATTTTACTGGATGATTTGACCTATTAACTTATACAACAACAATGAGAGGAGGAAGCCGAAGAGATCTCAACTTTATTGTATATTTATTTTTATTAAGTTCTTAATATTGAAATATTTTTTATTTCTAATTTACTTAATTAAATTTTATTTGAAGGTGCGGGCAATACCCAAACCTCATCGACTCAAAACACAAACTTGAGTACTTGGATCGGTGTTGAGTACATGTCGATCTTTTGCTAGGCGCAATCTTTGCCCTCACTGGCGGCTTGGACCTAGTGCAATAAGTTTGTAACTACTGTTGATTGTTGAGTTATATTATGAATTGTTGTAATTTTTTTATTATGGACTTGTGTAGGTTGTATTATGAACTGTTGTAATCTTTTGATTATGAATTTGTGTAAGTTATGTTGCCTTCAATATATAGTATGGACTGTTATTTTAAATTGTAATGATGGATGGATTAGTGTTGACTGTTGAATCATGAATGTTAATTGGTTGATTCATGATTCAATGTTGTTTTGGAACTTAAAATTATGAATTTATAAGTTATTATTAGCTAAAGATATTATTTTTTTTTTATTATTTTTTTTGTTAAACTTAGAAATTTGGAATGTATAAAAATGTTAGCTTAAGCTAATAAGCTTCACTTATCCTTTGTCTAATTGTTTTTAGTTTTTATAGATTTGGCATATTATTGACCTATTTGACTTTACTGTTTTTTTGTTTTTATAGATTTGGCACGATAAATATTTAAGATAAATTATTAAAAAAATATATTCTTAATCTAATTTAATTTAAGGAAGGTTCATGCGTTGTTAGCATGATTCTTTTACGGATTTGGAACTATATATTTAAGATAAAAATTCAAGATAAATCGTTTAAAAAAGATTTATGCTTCGATTAAGATTCAAGATTCGGTAAGCTACCGACTTCTCAGTTCAAGCGAGCGTCAGTTAAGGGCTCAATTTCGGTTCAGAATGGGTTATCATTTCTCAAAATGAGGGAAGTTCAATCAGTAGCGGTCCATGTTGTCAGACCCGGCCCGGCCCGATCGGGTCAACCAAAAAAACCGGGACCCGGGGGGTGGGCCGGGCCGGGTTGGACCCCAAAACCGGGGGTGCCGAGACCCGGCGCCACGTCACCGACCCGGCCGGTTGGACCAAGACCCGGCCGGCCCGGCCAGGCCGAGTGAACCGAGCCCGGGGTATTTTTTTTTAATATGGAAGTGAAAAACTAAAAAAAAAAAACAAAAACCTTGGTTTTGTTTAGTATGTGTTTGTTTTAAGCATGGACTAAATATAAATATTAAATTTAGTTAATCAATCATATTTTTTATTATGATAATTTTATTTTATATCATATTTCATTATTATTAATTATTTTTTAATATTTTATTATTGACCCCGATTCAACCCCGGTTGAACCCTTGACCCACGGCCATTTGGGCTTGGTAGGCCAATTGATACCGGTAGGGTCTGACAACCTTGGTAGCGGTTCACGTTTTGGTAACAAAATGGTTACCATCACTAAAACTAGCAATCAAATTTTGTCCATTTTTACTAGTTTCCAACGATTTTCTTACTAATAGGGTACAACCTGAGGTAGATGGCAGCTCCTCATATAGCACATATCATCAAGGAGAAAGTTCAAATCTCACCAAAGAATCAGCTCAAAAAAATGGAGAGCATAGAGGAAATTGATTGGAGTTTTTGGAGGAGAAGATTTGTTTGTTACGCGAAAATTTGAGGGACAATACAAGACAACGTTTCTTGTACATTATTTGATTTGCAAATGGGATGCTAGTACAACACAAGAAGTTGTTTGAGTACAAATGGCTGAAAATTTTGTCTCTCAAAATATACCGTACAACTTTTTAAGTGAGGGACAACATAACTTAAAGATAAATTTGCCCCTAAGTTAAATTAAAAATTATAACAATGCCCCCAATTTAAAGACAAATTTGCTCCCAACTTATATTAAAATTTACAACAATACCCCCAATTTAAAGACAAATTTGCGCCTAACTTAAATTAAAAATTATAACAATGCTTCCAACTTAAAGACAAATTTGCCCCTAACTTAAATTAAAAATTATAACAATACCCCCAACTTAAAGACAATTTGCCCCCAACTTATATTAAAATTTACAACAATGCCCCCAACTTAAAGATAATTTTGCCCCCAATTTATATTAAAAAATTATAACATTACCCCAACTTAAAAACAATTTTGCCCCCAATTTATATGAAAATTACAACAATGCCCCCAATTTAAAGATATTTTTGCCCCCCAACTTATATTAAAATAGCAACAATGCCCTCAAGTTAAAGACAATTTTGCCCTAACCTTATATTAAAACTCTAAAAAAATTTACTCCAAAACAACATAAGAAAGCATAAGGGTATTACAATAATTTTATAGTTTTTTGTCCAATACTTGTGCAAAACAAACGGAGAACAACACAAAAAGTTTTGTGATGTCCATTGAATATCAAACAAAGAACAGTACAAATAATTGGGTTGTCCCACAACCACTTGTACTGTGCTGTACTATTGTACCATTCTCTTTCGCGTATCAAACGGAACCTTAAGATTTACACTCATGTATTAATAAGTTTCAATACCTAATGGGCAAAAATTGATCGTTGGATTTAAAAGATTAATCACCGTTTAATTGATCGGACTATATCAGCATTGGTCGGTTGATATTCCAATATGCTAGTTTCAACAATTCTTTCCAATACAAAATAGATGTTAAAAAAAGAAATGAAAGAAAAAAGAAAGAAAAAAAAGGCTCGTCGGTCCAGGAAAGGCTATGCGTGCATTGTTGACCACGCCTGTGACAAACATGTGCATGTGCTTAAGGGGTTGTTTGGTTGGCTGGATGGAGAGTAACATCCAGGGATGAGTAACTCTCCATCTAGTACTTTTTAGTTTTGGTTGTTTGGCTAAGTTTTTAAAAATGGATGGGGTTTGACCATCCAAAAAAATTGGATGGCTAGTTACGGTCGAAATCGACTGGATCAGGACTTACAGTAAAATTTCATCCACTCGTGAAAGCCTTCATCCATTTTTCATCGCTATCATCACCTCCACCTGCGCCCTAAATGGAGCAGCTAGACTTAGGTGTACATGGAGTTGAAGTGGGTTGGGCTTTGGCCCAGCTACTTCATCTCCAATAGTTTCATCAAAAAAATACGTAGGAAAGAAATAATACTTCAAACCATTAGTCTAAACAAGAGCTGAATTGATAAAATTGAAAATTAATTGAGTTATAAGGTTACCTTAAGCTTAGTGAGCTTACTAGCAAATGACAATCACGTTGCTTAGAAATTTCTAAAAAATAATATTTCTTAGAATTGATATCAAGTTGCTAAATGCAGATATAATCAAGCACTAATCAATGAATCTTTGCATCAGAAAGAATTGCAATCATGAAAAGAAAACTGCTCAAGTTTTTTGCTGCCATTGAAGTTCGAAGTGTGTAATTGATAAGCATGTGTATGCATATATATCATCAGGGTCCAGCGTTACCAGAGTAAGAATTTGACCATGTAACATGTCCATTCTTCAGGCAAACCTATTATAATTGAGATCAAGTTTCCAAATGATGAAATCACACAAATAATGAAACATTTTGCATTAGAAAATAAGCCAGAACTGAAATCATGAGAAGAATGCTGCTTAAGATGTTTGCCGCCATTGATGTTTATAGTGTGCAACTGATAAGCAAATATGTACATATTGTTGGAAATAAAGTAGAAGATAATGGAGGGAAGAAGAAAGGTAGATGAACCAAACAGGCTTCAAGGCACGAAGATGACAACGCTTTCTTTTAGACGAATTTCTCCCCCTCTGATTAGAATCACGATTGCAACGGGGTGTGTGAGAAACGCCTTCAGGATACAATGAAGCCCTTTGATTGTTGTTGAAAGGCGAACTTGTACTATTCGTTTCAACCCGAAAACACTCTTGTAAATGTCTTTGATAATGTAGAGAAAAACCAATGAGAACTAAAGAGAGAGAGAGAATATGACTTTTTGGTGTACTTTGCCACACATAGATGTAGGCTATATATAGAGTCCCAAAGGTTTCATCATAAGGTTGCATCCCTTGGTAACATCATTTCATGAAAAGAGATATCCTTTGGTAACATCCTTTCATGAAAGGGGACATCCTTTAGCAAATGGTCACAAATGAAAGGAAACATCATTTCATGTAGTAGTGTCCCTTCAATACCAATGAAAGGTAACATCCTTTCATAACAATATCTTTTGGTTCAACCAAAATAATTAATGCCATATACAACTTACTCTCTCAATTTAATTCTCAAAGAAAAACATAGAAAAACACATAATTATTGAAAATATCCAACAATCCTCCCCTATTTTCAATATTAAGGAAATAAGAATTTATAATATAATATATACCGACTCGATAACAAAACAACGATAAAAAAACAAAAAATGATACATTATCAATGGATTTAGTACATAGGTGATAAGTGTCTTTTGGACTTGAACTTTCACTTAGTATAAACAACTCAAAGCTATATCAAGGTACTATGGTGAACGGATCTTGAACCAAGGACCCTTGTAGATAAGCCGGAGATGTCATACACACTTCATCCGTATAAAGAGTATTTCCTTGCCTCGCACATTTATGGCCTTGTGCTCGATATCCTGATTTCAAGAGTGCTCTAAAATGTTGGTCAAACATTTATAGGAAGCGGCCCCACTTCCTCACTCTTATAGGTAAATTCCTTTTAAGCAAGCCTGCGAGTTGCTTTTATGGATTTATTAAGGATCATACTCCAACCTCTCTTATGCAGACCCTGACACTACTCTCTTGTCATGACTCATGAGGCTATAATTTAGTGTCATGCTAAACCAACTTTTTAACTTGTTTGTACCCATTGAACTTAGTCTATAATTTCAAGAGCTTAAGTTGGGTTCCCGTTAAACATGGTTGAGTTACATATTGACCTTAGCCCCATTCTTTTAGATGTCTTTAAAATCATCTCTTTAGCTAGTCCTTTCGTCAAAGGATCCGCTAGATTTGCCTTCGACTCTATATAGTCGAGTGTAATTACTCCCTTCTTGAGTAATTGTCTTAAAAATTGGTGTCTAAGACTCAAGTGTCTTGACTTTCCATTATAAGACTTACTTGAGACTTTATATAGTGTTGACTTGCTATCACAATTAATCATAACCGCAGGGGTAGGCTCTTTCCAAAGAGGCATGTCTATAAGTAAGTTTCGAAGCCACTCAGCTTCTTTACATGCATCGGCTAATGCTATGAATTCGGATAACATAGTTGAATCAGAAATGCAGGTCTGCTTCTTAGAACCCCAAGATACTGCAGCACCTCCTAAAGTAAAAATCCATCCAAAGAGTTGACTTGGATTTTGACTCTATATTATTCCAACTAGCATTGCTATACCCTTCTAGTACATGGATATCCTCGGTAATATAAACCATAATCCATGGTTTTCTTCGTGTAACAAAGAACTCTTGAAAGCGCTTTCCAATGTTCTTCTCACGGATTGCTTGTAAATCTACACAAAGATTCCTACAAAGATAAGCTATATCGGGTCTTGTGCAATTCATTGCATACATAAGACTCCCAACCACACTCGCATACTCTAATTGAGATTTACAGCGACCATTATTTTTCATTAACTTAATATTCGGATCAATGGGAGTAGAAACTGGATTTCGATCAAAATGATCGTAACGCTTAAGTATCTTTTCAATGTAATGGTGCTGTGAAAGCATCAATCCATTTTCTTTTCTAAGAATTTTAATCCCTAAAATTACATCCGCCTCCCCAAGATCTTTCATATCAAAGTTAGAAGACAAAAATAATTTTGTCTCTTCAACACATGCAAGATTAGATCCAAAGATCAACATGTCATCAACATAAAGGCATATAATCACTGTAATGTTGTTATGAGATTTATAGTATACACACTTATCTGCATCAACAACATTAAAACCATAGGATAGGACTATTTGATCAAATTTCTCATGGCATTGCATAGGTGCTTGCTTCAAGCCATAAAGAGATTTCACAAGTTTACAAACTTTTTTTCTTGGCCTAGAAGAACGAACCCTTCAGGTTGTTCCATGTAAATATCCTCATCTAGGTCACCATTTAGGAAAGCTGTTTTTACGTCCATTTGATGGACAACCAATTGGTGAATAGACGCCGAAGCGACTAACATTCGAATTGTAGAAATTCAAGCTACAAGAGCATATGTATCAAAATAGTCTATTTCTTGTCTTTGTTTATACCCCTTTGCAACTAATTTTGCTTTAAACTTATTTATTGAACCATCATGATTCAATTTCCTCTTAAAGATCCATTTGCAACCAATAGGTTTGGATCCAGAAGGAAGGTCGGTTATAACCCAAGTTTGATTTGACAATAAAGAGTTCATCTCATCATTAATAGCTTCTTTCCAAAAAGGAGCATCTCTAGATGTGACTGCTTCTAGAAATGTTGTAGGATCATCATCTACATTCATGACATATAAGGTTTTATCCTTTGTATCTTGTCTATTTCCTTGAACAAGGTAAACAATGAAGTCTGGTCCAAATTTCTTCTCTGTTCTTGGTCTCTTACTCCTAGGTTCACAGTCCATAGGAGTATTTGGAACATGAGAATCAGAAGAGAGGTCCTCTATATCTCTAGAAGTAGGTTCAGGACCCGTATTTTCTAAACTAGAAGTATTAGACTTAAATAAATGCTCAAAAAATTCTACATCAACAAATTCAATAATATCATGAGATTCTAAATTTAAAAATCTGTATGTAGAGCTATGCATAGAATATCCAATGAAAACACACTTATATGTCTTAGTTCCTAGTTTAGGTCTTTTAGGGTCGGGTTTCCTTACATAAGCAAGACAACCCCACACCCTAAGTCTACTAAGATTAGGCTTACGATTATGCCAAATTTCATATGGAGTAGTATTCCTCTTTTTTAAGGGAATCCTATTTAAAATATAACAAGCAGATAATATTGCTTCTCCCCAAAGTGAAAGAGGCAATCCAGAGCTAAGTAACATGGCATTTACCATCTCAGTCAAAGTCCTATTTTTTCTTTCAGGAACTCCATTTTGTTGTGGCGTATAAGGCGTTGTAACTTGATGGATAATTCCATGAGTTTCACAAAATTTTGTAAACTTCGGTTGGGTAGTATTCACCTCCCCTATCGGATCTAAGGACTTTAATTTTATGTTGTGTTTGGTTTCAACTTCCGCTTTGAAGACTTGAAATTTTTCAAAGACTTCACTTTTAGCCTTTAGAAGATATACATATGTGTATCGTGAACAATCATCAATAAAGGTTAGGAAATATTTATTTCCACCTTTTGTTTCATTATTTTTAAGATCACATACATCACTATGTATAAGTTCTAGTAATTCTGAAGACCGTTCAATAGATTTGAATGACTTCCGAGTTATCTTTGCTTATACACATATTTGGCATTTATCATATTTATCATCATTGCAATTAGAAATTAATCTTAAGTTAGACATGCATTTAATTGAACCATAATTAACATGCCCTAGTCTACCATGCCATAAAGAAATAGAATCAACAAAGATAAGCAGAAGAGATAGTTTCATTTAAATTCAACCTAATCATACCGTTACAAGAGTACCCTTTTCCAATGAACACACCATTCTTAGACAAGATAAACTTGTCTGACTCATACACCAGCTTGAAGCCCCTCTTATTGAGTAGGTCTCCGGATACAAGATTTTTACTCATGTCAGGTACATAGAATACATTTATTAGAGTAATAATTTTTCCTGATGTAAACTTCAATTCCACAGTGCCTTTGCCAATAACTTTAGTGCGGAGATTATTTGCCATCTTGACTTCCATTCCATCACTAGATTCCTCGTAAGTCTTGAAGAGACTTGTCACGCCCCGAACCCGGATCCCGGGCCTCGGCGCACGCGACAAACGCCGCGTGCTTATAGGGTCGCCCCTAGAAGCACGCAAGGCTAAGTAACATAAGCAGATAATTAAATCAGAGTTTTAAATTATAAATCAGCGGAAGAAATATATATAAGGTTTTTATAAAGCCCTAGCAGGTCCCGAATGACAACTCTCACTCAGAAAAGAATAGAGGTCTGCAAACCTCAGCTCAACATATCCCCATCGCTGCTAGGTTGTCCTGCGGAAGCTCTCTCCTGAATTTCCGCTCCTAGCTACTCTGATGGCCCTCATCTAGTCCTGACCCTACTCCTCATTGTCACCTGAGAAAAACATCCATCAAGTGCATGAGCCAAAGAAAGGCCCAGTAGGATCGCAAATAAATCAATAAAGGTGGCGAAAGCCACTAGGAAAGAACAGAAATAAAAGAAGTACAAATATGCAATAATAACATCACAAGCAAATAACAAATCTCAGGAAAGTGGATAAATCCACAGATGTACTCAACCTCAGGCATATGTGATACTAAGATGTCTACGACATCTACGACACCATCGGTATCGTCTTCGGCCTAAGCCAGACTACTTATAGCATACATGTGCACATGGCGGGAAAATACCGCTCTGACCGAGCCGGTGGCGGATATTATACACCCTCACGGGTCTCCGTCAGATGGAGCATCAAGTGCTCGTGGCGGATATTATACACCCTCTGCCGGGGCACTGGTGGCCGATATTATACACCCTCGGCCGGGGTCTCCGTCCAGATGTATCATGCACGAAAGTAAGAGATTGATAGTACTAATACCTAACCATTGTGTATACATATATATATCCAAGGTAGCAACATCTTGAATATACATGGTCGAGATCTCATCGAGATCGGAAGTTTTCAATACGTATCTAAGGAGTAAACTCTACTTAAATACGCATTTGAAAAACATGAAAACAACAATCTCCTCGAGATATAAAACCGATACATATGAGGAAACCCATTTCGAATATGTATTGGGAACCTCTCGAGGAAATAAGAGTACAAAATCAAAGTAGGGTAGAAGGAGAGAATATTTAATGCAAAGAATAGAATATCGACATGCATCGCTATGGAGTACCACCCCTCGACCATCCAGTGCAAGTAGGATGCCGGAGGGTACTCCACCGCCATATGCCATGGAGTATCACTCCCATCGCCATATGCCATGGAGTACCACCTCCCCGCCATCCCACAACAACACAAGAAGGATGTCAAGGGTACTCCTCAAAGCGAGATCAAATCAAAACATACAAGCTCAAACAAATGCAAAGAAGCATAACATGTCAACAGACGAGCATGTATCAAAGATGGACTCCAACATCCATCTAGCACAACAACAACAAGAATCAAGAGAATACTATGAGTTAGAAATACTCCACGCATTGCAGATGCGACATCCTACCTTTTTAAGCTCTTGGGCCTACTCGGCCCGATCCTTCCAGTCTGGTCCTAGACCGCCTCACCACGTCCTAAACATGGTAAATGTTCGTCATATAATATTTCATAACAATTTGAATGCATTACATGCATTTAATTACCCTAATCGTGAGTTTACCGAAATGTCGGCTTTTTAATTTATAACCGATGGATCCGGGCTCTTAAACACCTGCCCACACCATCTTTATTAGTTTAAATATACACCCGAACTATCGGGACGATCGGAATCAAATTCCGAGTCTTTTTGAAAATATTCGAGTTATAGTTCACTCTCTATTCGGTAGCTACAGTAACTGCGTAAAACATGAACTTGGAACTCCAAATTGAAGTTCCAAACCTTCACTATTCCTTTCCAAAATCCCTGTATACTATATTCATAATATTGTCTTTCATTTCCATCATAATTGGGCTCATTATCAACTCTTATACGGCCTTTAAAAATGAAATAAAATACATGTTCTGCAGGTGCTACAGTAATTCCTGCACTCAAGTCCAATTCTAACATCAGCCTTCCCATTCTGTCCCCATGGACATCCATCTCAAGGTTTGAGAATTTAGTTCTCAACTCCCCTCCTACTCTTAATCAGTTCCTATTAAATACACTAAAGGTTAACACAAAACTGCAACCACATACATTCTTATTCTGGACACAACATAATTTCTTTATCCTCTTATTGAACTGAACCTTCTACCAATCATTCATTCAACTAGTCATGAATCCCACCATATGTCTTCATTCATTTGAAGGTTGCAACATTCACAAGAAATAAATGTAGATTTGCATCTACAATCAAGGTGTTTTTAGACACCAAACCTGCAGGATTTCGGTTCCTATATGCAGGTTTTTCACAGCTAATAAATCTAGGTTTTGACCACAAGGCTGCGGTTATTTCATAGCTGAAATTTCAGATTTTACGGGTAAAAATTTCAGGTTTACGAACATTGATCTTTCTTGAGGTTTCTAGTGTAAAAGCTACTTGATTTTCTAAGGCATGAAAGCAGATTTTTCAGCAATAAACTACAGGTTTTTCACTTATCCAAAGCTCTAGTAATATAAATAACAAAATAGCTACTAAGTAGTGTACTAAACCCTTGGGCATCGACTAAGACAAAATACGAGATTGGAAGCCAAGATACAAGACTGCAAAAATTTCAGGCTGTCCTGCGCAGCTGGAAAGACTGGGTCGTAACTCCCGAACCATAAGTCAGAATCCCCTTATACAAGGCTCATTAGAAAGAAGACTTCAAGGTCTTTCCAACGGCGTGTGACACAACCCGAACCGAGCTGTGTACAGGGAGCAGCTTCCCCTCGAAGGGGACAGCTTTCTGCAGGTTGAACACAAATTCTACTAGAGTCCTTCCAAGTTCATTAACAAGTTTCTAAGTAATAGAAATAATAATGAAGCCTATAATCAGGTTTCATAACTCAAGGCAGTGAATCGGGGATATTAGGAATCCCTGCCATATATACCCAAATTTTACAAACACCCTCTTTGGATAGTGGCCGCAGGTTCTCACAGATTTTGTAACTTAGTTAACCTTCATTGTGGCATTCTCAATTCATTAGCATAAACTAATCTGGACAACCTTCACTGTTCTTACCTCTTGCTCCACAGTTGACCATTACCTCCATTTCACAGATCAACTACAACCATAAACAACGACATCAACCACACACAACACCAATAATTTGAACTGAAATATTCTTATACTTAAGCGATGGAGTGAATTCCACACTCACTTGTCCATGAATTAAAACAATCCATGGGAGTCGGTCTCTTTTGGGCATTTCCTCAAACATCTTATGTGCATATTTTTAATCATCACTACTACATAGCAAGACACACAGAATTCTTCAATTACACAACCTTAAACACCTCCATGCCTTTAAGCATGTACTTAAGTTGAATCAGTCTTTAAAATTCAAAACCACAACCCAGAACCACTACACAATCCCCTCCATAACACAATCCTTTGTCTTCTCATCTTAAAACATAACACTGAAGTTTCAAGCTCATACACAAATCAGAGACATCCAAAGCAAGGCAACATAAATCATAATTAACAGAAAGGTTTGCATGCTTACTTCCTATGCAGCCCTAGCATTAAATCAACAATTCTACATGCATTTCAGATGTTCGGCATGACTAAGCACTAATCAGGAAACCGAATTTGTCCTATCGAGCCTATGATTCATAGAAATACACTCGAAGACAGAGATAGAGAGGCATAGATCAAACCTCTAGTTGTTCCCTTTGAGCTGGTGAATGTAAACATCTTCATGTTGGAATTCAACCACCAGTTAGCTCATCATATTTTGGGGCTTCCTTCCCCAACTCCATGCCATCCTCCATCTCTCTCATCTATCTTCTTTATTATATGGAGCAAATGAAAAGATGGGTATGGTCCCCATCTCCATAGGTCAAAGATGTCCAAAGATCTCCGGTCCATCAATGGATGAAATGCTGTGATAATAGAAAAACAAAGTTTACACTTTAACCCATAACTTACCAAGTTATTATCATAGAGTCCCTAAAGTCTCACATTTTAATTCTCCTAAAAGAAAGTTTTAACATGTTGATCATTGGTATCTTTTGCAAATTAGTCCATATTCTTTCCTCTAATTCTTTCAATAATATCCACTTGTTGCCAGTCTCTTGCAGGAGTCACATCCTTTTTGCAAAAATACCCAACAACCTTCAAAGTTTACATACACGACCTCAATGGCTAATATCTCAAGAAATGCTGGTTTTGCACCGAAGACCAACCATTTCTAACCTATCATTGCATTCAAGTCCTGGGAATTAAAAGTCCTTATTTTGCATGTAAGTCCCTCACACTAAGGAAACAATACTAAAACGAACAAAATAAGTGATGTATAAAGAAAATTCAAATTTAATCGAAATTTTTTTTGGAGCGGTTGTTACACTACGATCCTTGCAAATGTGGATTGTTGCTCCAGTATCAAGCCACCATCCATTGGCAATGCTAACTGAGTTTGCTTCAGTCACTGTTGCTATCAATTGTTCATCTTCGACCATGTTAGCTTGATTCTTCAAACTTTTCTTATGGAGACGCCAGTCTCGCATAAAATGGCCGGGTTTGTTGCAGAAGTGACAATTTCCCTTCTTCTTGGTACCTTGCTTTTTGAAATCCTTATCATTCCTTGGCTTGAGCTTGGACTTGTTTTTGTTCCCCTCAACCATATTTGCCTTGGAATGATGATTCTCTATCGACTCATCTTTCTTCTCACGAATGCGAGAATCTTCTTCTATACGAAGGTGTCGAAGTAGAGATTCTAGAGTATGACTCTTCTCTTCATGCTTAAGCTTCTTCTTGTAGCCATTCCAAGTTGATGGGAGTTTTGCAATAATCACACCAACTTGGAAATCTTCCACAAGGGTAATACCAGCAGTTTTAAGATCACTAACGATAAGTTGTAAATTATGAACTTGTTCTAGTATTGACTTATCGTTAGTCATCTTAAAATCAATGTAATTGCCAATTAAAAACTTTTGATTACATGCCTCTTCAATATGGTATTTGTTGTCCAAAGCACTCCACAATTCCTTAGCAGTTCCAATTGAGCGGTGTGCATTGTAGACTGAGTTTGAGAGAGCATTGAGAATGTGTCCTCGACACAAGAATTCGTCCTCCTTCCGCTTGCGCCATTTCTCCTTGTCTTCTTCTGTCTCATTGTCTAGTGATGCAGGGATAGGTTCGAGATCATCACTTAAGACATATGCCAACTTTAGTGTTGTAAGGAAGAAAAGCACTTTCTCTTGCCACCTAGTGAAGTTGTGTCCATCGAAACGATCAAGGCGGACAAGGTCTTGATTCATGACTTGGATTGATTGAGCAACGGTTGCCTCCATTATCCAAAAATTCGTCTAAAAATTGTTGGAAATAAAGTAGAAGATAATGGAGGGAAGAAGAAAGGTAGATGAACCAAACAGGCTTCAAGGCACGAAGATGACAACGCTTTCTTTTAGACGAATTTCTCCCCCTCTGATTAGAATCACGATTGCAACGGGGTGTGTGAGAAACGCCTTCAGGATACAATGAAGCCCTTTGATTGTTGTTGAAAGGCGAACTTGCACTATTCGTTTCAACCCGAAAACACTCTTGTAAATGTCTTTGATAATGTAGAGAAAAACCAATGAGAACTAAAGAGAGAGAGAGAATATGACTTTTTGGTGTACTTTGCCACACATAGATGTAGGCTATATATAGAGTCCCAAAGGTTTCATCACAAGGTTGCATCCCTTGGTAACATCCTTTCATGAAAAGGGATATCCTTTGGTAACATCCTTTCATGAAAGGGGACATCCTTTAGCAAACGGTCACAAATGAAGGGAAACATCCTTTCATGTAGTAGTGTCCCTTCAATACCAATGAAAGGTAACATCCTTTCATAACAATATCTTTTGGTTCAACCAAAATAATTAATGCCATATACAACTTACTCTCTCAATTTAATTCTCAAAGAAAAACATAGAAAAACACATAATTATTGAAAATATCCAACACATATATGATCAATGTCTAGTGTTAGTAGAGTGACAAGTTTACTGTACAACCAAATATGTATATATATGATCAATGTCTAGTGTTAGTAGAGAGAAAAAAAGTTTACTGTATAACATGTACATTCTTCAACAAAAAAATAATTAAATCTGATCAAATTGCAACACAGTGATATAATCAAGCGCAAATCACAGAATTTTTGCAATAGAAAATAAGTCAGAATTAAAACCACGCTGCTTAAAATGAAATTGAGAGCATACCAAGTGATAGTTCTACACTTGATAAGACACTCTTCTTCAAAGGGAAAAAGGGTCAGCTATCCAGAGCCTGATATATAATAGCATAGACAATGAAAGTCTGACAACTGAAAATTAATAAATTGGTCATGTACACCAATTGAAGCTATAGCATTGACATAGTGAAATAGTAAGGTGGGCTTAAGCATTGGGCCTACTCAACCCAACTACAAATTTGAAACTAGGGTATAAATGAGCTCGAGGTAGACCGAGTTCATTGAGGCCTTGCTTGAGTTTATATTGATACATGAGGAGTTAGCTCAAACTCTAAAACTTAAGATCATTCATTTCAATGGTATAAATGAGCTGATTTTGAGCTAAACTTGATCAGTAGAGCTCCAGATGCTCATCCAGCCAGATTTTTGCTTAAAAATTAAAATCAAATGATTAAAATAAGAACTGAAGACAATATCCTCTTCTCTAAGTAATAAACAATATTTTCCTTCTAAACCATTTTCTTTTAAATCCAAAGAAATCTTGTATGGTATGTTTGGTTTGAGGTATTCAGAGATGCAAGCAATTTGAGATTTCAACATGCTCTTTATTTGGACTAAAAATGAAAGTTCCACTTTCTACTTGTTTAAACCACTTCAAACCAAAAGTGAGATCCTAAAATCTATTCTACAAGCCCTCCCTGAGCTCCCTCTAACCAAAAAAATCACAAATCAAATTAAGCATAATTAATTATTCTTATAAACAAAGTTATAACCATAATCCATCCCCATCAAGCATTTTTTTAACCAAAAGCTAAGCAAAATATCTATGTATAACTTTTGCAAGTTGAGTTAAAGAAGGGTTTTGTGGCAGTTCAACAGATAAGCCTAATTAATAGCAAATGGCAAGGATCCTATAAGCTTCTAATGCTACTTAAATTTCCACTTTTGCATCTAATTGATAAGATTGAACAGCTTTACTTGCATTACAATCCTAGTGATCTCAGTCATCTGTTTAGTTCTTATCCATATCCATCCACATCTAATCAGTGTGGGTCTCACTGACAGCTTGTTGTAATGTGAGCCTGTCTAAATTATAATTTATGAACATCCCCCCTCCCATGCATAGCCATTTCATGAATCTCTTCCTTTGGGAAGCATAAGTTCACTTTGAAGGACAGTGTTTGTTCCCTCCAAGCATAGATAAAAGTCTTCAAAATACATAAATGATAAATCCCTCGTCTAAGATCTATTGGATCCTATGTACACACTACACAGTGTACATAGAAAAGTAGTTCATCAGAAATAAAATTCTTTGCTTCTGTTTTCTTATCATTTGTACTATGTTCCCCCAACAATCCAAAGGTCTTAATTTGCCAAACATTATTATCATCTACCCCTACTTTGATGAATGAAAGGGCACCAGATCTTCGAAAATCTCCAGCACGTTGACATGCCGGGAAGGTGACAGGAAGCAAAAGATCCTCCTCCTTCCTAACTTTAACATGAACACTATGCAGTCCCCCCTGTTCCCGTCACCCCCGCGGTGCCCAGACCGCCGCTGACATCATAGCGACAGCCTCCGGGACAAAGCCATCACCATTCACCAGCACGCACTATAGAAACACCCCCCATCGCCAACCAACATGGCTTTGCCTCGTAACCCGTGTTCCACTTCACGCGAATCCCGAGACCCCCGTACGTGGCCTCATCTCATGCGGGCGGTCACACGCGTGTCACCCGGACGGGACACCACCACCGGCCACGTGTACCGCCAGAACTCATCCTTCAGTCAGCGTCCCCCCGATGCGCCCGCCGCGTGGCACCGGACCGTACGACCCACATTATCATCTACTTCCTACGTGGCGTTTTCCAATTCGATCTAGGTATGGTGTCCCATGTGCACTCCGGGCCCGGACGATTACCCTTCACGTGGGGTACGTCCTTACGTGGTCCTTTGCTAAAAGAAAATTACTATAATTTCCAGGGTTGTTTTTGCTAAAAATAAGCACTGGACGGAGCTCAGAGACCGAATTGAATGGCACTCAATGTCGTGGGTCACAACGAACAACCCCCGACGTGTTGGGTGCCCCTCCAAAGCGGGCCCGATGGGATGCCCCGCAACATCCTCACCGTACGCTCTCTGAAGAATGGCTCCATGGCCCCACCACTCTGTCCTTCAATGTTATCCATTTCCCCCTCCCATCACGCCTCAAAACAGTATTTATGTAAATTTAGATTTACACCGGGGGTAAAAAGGAAAAAGTACGCTCACGTGATAGGGCCCACGGCGGCCGCCACGTGGAACATATCCCTCCAAAGAAGCACGAGCCTTAAAGCACCCGACCGGACCGGCACTAAAGTGCGCGCCAAGCGACATACATTTTACAAAAACCACCCTAAAAATTCCATCTATCTGCAAATAAGAAATATTTCAGGGCTGTAAATGAAAAACTCCCCGAAGAAACAAATATTTTTAGTTAGTTTTGTTTGTAGTCCGCTCTAAATTTAGCGCGCCCAGCGAGACGTGGCCTCGGAACGGACCACCTCGGCATTCGCATACCTGACAACCCCCTATCCTCCCTCCACGTGTCCCACCACCTCACCCCCAAAAAAACCGCCCCGCATCTCGTCCGTTATGTCAATATCTCGCACCCCCTCTCCACCGCCTTACCACCCAAACGGCGTCCGTTTTCAAAACCCCGGCGTTAAAATAACCCAAAACTAACCGTGGTTACTTAACCCCGGTTCAAACCCTAACCATAGTTTATCCAACCAGTTTATAAACCCCCAACCTTCCCACCTAGTTCCAATGTCCAAGCCCTAAGCAAACAAACACACACAGAGAGAGAATATGATGATGATGATGGGTGACGGAAGGCATACCGATCCGACGGTCCACGCTCCACCGTGGCAGCTCTTCGACGATCCAACGGATGCTGTTGCGTATCAGCTTCCAGTTGGCGGCGTAACCAATGACCACTACCTTCTCGGCGATGCGACCATGGCGGCGCTCCAGAGGTTCCTCCCGTCCAACGACGATGGCGACGAGATGGACGCTCCCGTCGATGCATACTCGTGCGACGAGTTCCGGATGTACGAGTTCAAGGTCCGGCGCTGCGCGCGGGGGCGCTCGCACGACTGGACGGAGTGTCCCTACGCGCATCCCGGCGAGAAGGCGCGCCGCCGCGACCCGCGCAAGTACCACTACTCGGGCACTGCGTGCCCGGACTTCCACAAGGGAGCTGCAAGCGCGGCGACGCTTGCGAGTTCGCGCATGGCGTGTTCGAGTGCTGGCTTCACCCGGCGCGCTACCGCACCCAGCCATGCAAGGACGGCACGGCGTGCCGCCGGCGAGTGTGCTTCTTCGCGCACACGCCGGAGCAGCTGCGCGTGCTCCCTCAGACCCAGAGTCCCAAAGCCCCAGTCGAGTCCTACGACGGATCCCCGCTTCGCCACCACGCGCTGGATGCGTACTTCACAAAGAACATCTTCTCATCCTCGCCGACCTCGACGCTGATTTCTCCGCCGGTGTCTCCTCCATCGGAGTCGCCTCCGTTGTCGCCGGTGGTGAGACGCGCGCCCGCCGGCGCTTCTGTCAATGAGGTTCTGGCATCGCTGCGGCAGTTGCATCTCAGCAAGGCGAAGTCCGTCCCTAGCTCCTGGGCGTTCCAAATGGGTTGCGGGTTTGGATCACCGAGGTCACCAGGGGTGAGGTCCGGCGCTGGATTCAACAGCCTGCCGGCAACCCCGACAAGATCATCTGCGGCGGGATCGGGATGGCTTGATCGTTGGGACGGCGGTTGCGTCGAGGAACTACCTGTGGAGAGGGTGGAATCCGGCAGGGCCCTGCGGGCGAAGATGTTTGAGAGGCTGAGTAAGGAGAGCGGCCTCGACAAATCGGAGAACGCTTCGCCGGCGCCGGCGACGACTGGTCCGGACGTCGGCTGGGTCTCGGAGCTGGTGATGTGAACGACGACGATCTCTCTGGATTATTCCGAAAGGAAAAAAAAGGCGGTTTAATTAGGGAAGTGATTGCCCTGATTTTTTTGGTTGACTGTGAATACTGATGTCAATTCTGTAAATACGCTGAACTTCGATGGCAATGTGGAAACGCAGGTGGCTCTGTTTTGGGGTTTCTGGAGAAATTTGAAGGCAAAAAAAGAAAGGTTTTTTTTTGGTGTTTATGGGGTTTTGTATATAGGGTGCCAAAGATCGGGGGCAAGTTCGTAATTTCCATTTTCTGCATATCACTGTAATTTGATTTTCGAATGTTTTTTTATTATTAATGTCCAATTTGTGGGTATTTGTACTCCCTGTTTGCGAAAAACCCCTTGTGAGTCTCTATATTTACTTTTCTAATTATGGGAAAGTTTACGGGGGGTATTGTGAAAAATCTACTGAGAAATGAGAATATTGGTCGTACTGATAGCGGCTTTATCCTTTGACTTTTCGTCGGAATCGAGGGGGACTATTAGGTGGCATTTAATGGTTTCATTTGGAGTCCGTGAGAGTTTTACTTTTAATTCCTCTGCATTCATTTCATTGCTTGCTCCTATCTTCATTTAATTATTTATTTATTTATTTAAATTGTGAATTTTAAAGCAGTAAAAAAGAGGGGGAAGTGCTTTGGTCCCGTCTTTTAATGACAAGGTTAATAAAGCAATATTTTTGTTTATTTTGGTTATCTTTATTTCACTTTCTCCAAAGGTGGTAAGATGTTTCAGGCTGTTGAAATGGTCATATTCTTTCAAACTTTTTAAATTTTTTAACTAATTCAAAAATTATTAAAAATTATAATTAAAGTTGAATTTTCTCTTAAAAAAAAGATTTTTTGCAGATTTCTAGCTGGCCTCCAACGCAACCAGTAAGTAATATATATATATATATATATATATATATATATAGGGAAGTGTTAGTATACGGCCGGCCGCACTTGCGGCCGGCCCATACTAACACTCACCCCCAAAACAAAATTTAAAACCAAACACACACACCCCATATGAACAGCTGTGATAGTATGGGCCGGCCGTAATTGCGGCCGGCCGCATTCTATCACAGCCAATATATATATATATATATACTCAAAAAGTCATCTCATAATTTTTTTATTATTCTAAGACTTTAATTTAATCTTAACGATAGAGATATAAATGTTAAAAAGTTGAAAATATTAAGGGTGTAGATATGCAAATATATGTTATTGAAGGGGCATATCTGTAATTTTCAATTTTTAAGGTAGTATATATACCCAAATAGTCCATATTAAATTCTAAATTTTTCAAAAATTGAACTCATTTTTTTTTGGGGCTAATTTTTTCCAATATATTGGTTTAGATCGTTATAATTAAAGGTGAAACAATATACCAATTATTGTACTTAAAAGCAACCAATGAAAAAAAAAATCTGTTTAAAGTTTTATAATAGTGTGTTTTTTTTTTTTTTTTTTTTTTTTTTTTTTTTGATAAAGTGGATAAACCACATTCTTTTATTTTGAAAGTAAGAGACGTTACAATCCGGCGTAGGCATAATACAAAGTTCCTTTGTAGAAACAAGTAGCAGTAGGGTCCTTAAGCCCTACTGGGGGTGAGTTCCATCATGAGAGGCCCCGTCCGAAGGTTCGTCTTCGAAGTCGGCTCCTGCTCAATAATGGTGGTAGTGAGGCTCTGTCTGATAAGGTCCTTTAGTGGTTGTAGTTGTGTCTGTTTGGAAGCGTGAGCTGCGTCAGCCCATGACAGGCATAGGAAATCCACTTGGCGGATGAGTCGCTTATAAACACGCCGTTTATTGTTGAAACATCGTTGGTTCCTTTCTAGCTAGATGCTCCAGCAGACAACCATCGGAGTAGTTGTCAACCTTTACGGAGGTTTCTCTCCAGGTTTTTACCGATCGCACCCCCCCCAAACCCCCAACCCCCAACCCCCAACCCCCCACCCCACCCCAAAGATCTTGTATCTTGTTTGGGGGGGAAGCAATCCCCAGTAATTGCGTGTAGTGAGAACAAATTCCTGCTGCATAGGGACATCAGAGGAATAAGTGGTCGGTGGTCTCCTCCTGGGTCTCGTAGAAATAACAGCAGGTCCTTTCTCCTTGCCAGTTCCTTTTAGCCAGGTTTTACAATGTGGGAAGCTTGTCTTCCAGTGCTAACCAGACAAAGAGCTTGACCTTTAGAGGGGACGCTTGTTCCCAGAAAGATGCTGGGAAGTGGCTTTTCCGACCGCCATTGAATCGGAAGAGGTAGAGGGATTTGACTGAGAACTCCTGGTTAGGGGTGAGTCGCCATTCCTTTCATCTTTCTGCTAGTCTCCATGGTGCCCAAGGCGCTCTTATAGCCCTTGGAGCATCTCTCTCGCCCCTTGTGACAGGGGTCTTGGTTTGAGTATTGGTACTCCCTTTGCCTGGAGTTGGCGCACCTCGTGAACCGTAAGGTTTGTCTTTCTCCACAGTGTTTGGAACTCCGGGAATGATCTGCATGGGCTTGGGCCGTTGATCCAATTATCATACCATACTCTAACCGATTCACCTGTTCCCGATAACACTGTAGTATTTGCCATGGTGAGGTCCCGTTGTGCCATCACCCTTTCCAGAAGAATGATGTCCAGTTGGTAGTAGGCTTATACGGGTTTATAGGCGCATTCCTGAAGTATGCATGTGTGATGATTCTGCCACAAATCCCCGTCTGACCTTTCAGTAGGCGCCACCACCATTTCCCAAGAAGAGCTCCGTTAAAGGCCTGCAGGTTCAGAATTCCCCATCCTCCCAGGTCTTTGGGTTTGGTTAGCACCTCCCATTTTACTAGTCGGTAGCCTTTGGAGTCAGGGTTTGCTCCTTTCCAGAGGAAGTCCCTTTATATGCCTTCTATGCGACGGATAACCCATTTAGGTAGATTATACATCGCCATCCAGTGGTTAGGGATCGTTGAGAGGACAGAATTATGTAGCGTGATGTGGCCTCCGAGAGACAACATACTCCCTTTCCATGTCGCTAGCTTGCTTCGGTGCTTGTGTATAAGTTTATCCTAGTCCTCCTTCCTGGGGCGGGTACCAACAAGTGGGATTCCAAGGTATAATAGTGTTTGAAAAAATGTTAAATGAGGATGGAATAACTTGGATGTGGAATCAGTTGGAAATTTTTATGGGAAATAATTTAATTAATTAATTTTTTTTATTATTTTTTTTGGCAAAGATGAAAGTTTGAGATTGTCAAATTACTTAAAAACTCCCTATCAGAATTAATCAATTCTAAAAAAAGTGAAACTACTTAAATGTCCCCTATTAAAAACTAATTAAGGTAATTTTCCAATATATATTTTTTTTATAAATTTTGTAGTTATTATTATTATTATTATTATTATTATTATTATTATTATTATTATTATTTTGTCCCAAGGTCATTTTATTTGTAATAATGGTCATGGGGCTACCTAGTCAACATCTGGTGTGTTCACTAGATAATGAATAGGATTAAAAATATAATTGAAAATTTATGGGAATTAAATGAAAAAACCAATTTTTTTAGGGGGGCTTAAATTGGATGCTGATTAGGACTAAAAATATAATTAAAAATTTTGAGGGACTTAAATCAAATACTAATTAGCATTAAAATACAATTAAAAATTTTGAAGGGCTTGAACCAAAAAGTAAATTTTTCTAAGGGGCTTAATGAAAATATAGCCTTTAAAAGCCGTTTTGTTCCACGACCCCACGCTCTCTGAAGCAAAATGATCTTTGAAAAACCATTTATCTCCATGGACTCCAGAGAGCAACGCAACACATTTTTTGGAGCTGAACGGATAGGTCGTTTAGCCTAGAGACTCCATAGCTAAACGATATGTGAATTGTTGTTTAGCTCCAGCGAGCAACCCAACACACTTTCTCAAGCTAAACAACATTTGAAAGGGTTCAAGGATGCTCTAGAAAAAAATTAAAAAGTGTTGATTTTAAAATTTTATGTTTTCTCACTAATACCTAAGCTGACCCCATCTAGTATGGGATTAAGGCTAAAGAATGACTTCCCAAATCTAACATACTATTAGGGGCTGGTTTGGATTGGCTTTTAAAAATATTACTTTTTTTTAGTTTGCTAGAAGGACTTCTGAAAAAAGTGCTTCTCAAAGTAAATTAAGTCGTTTTGTTATTTTTTATGTTTGGATAGGTTAATCCAAAAGCAATTTTATAACAATAATAATAAATAAAAATAAATAATAATAATAATAATAATAATAATAATAATAATAGGTATTTTGGTAATTATAATAATAGGTATTTTGGTAATTGATACTCTTCAAAATAGCTTTAAAAAGGTTTGAGAGGGATATTTTGGTAATTGACACTTTCTAAAATAGCTTCTACAGAATAGCTTTTTTCAGAAGCTACAAATCACTAGCTTTTGAAACAAGCTGTTTTTCGGCTTTTTTTTTACAACTTCTGCTTTTTGTAAAAGCCCCATTCAAACATACTGGGCCTGTTTGGATAAGCTTTTTTTTTTAGTCCAGAAGCGCTTTTTTATAAGTCAAGCGCTTCTGGGCTCAAAAAACTTGTTTGGATTAGATTTTTAAAAAAACAGAAGCTCCAAAAAAAGCTCAATAACTGCTTTTTTCAGAAGCTAGTCATGTGGTGTTTCTGAAAAAAAGCAATTTTGGAGAAGCAGTTTTGAAAAAAGTGCTTTTTTATAAGTTAAGCACTTTTCCCAGAAGCGCTTAACTTACACTGGAAGCATTTCTGGGGCAAAAAAAAAAAGGCCAATCAAAACAAGGCCTAGATGAGGGTTGGAAGATGTTAAATATAATTATTATCAATTACAAAAATATTTTTATGTAAATGTAATTATTATCAATGTTAAATGTGGTTGTTCATCTTGTTGTTGTTATTATTATTATTATTATTATTATTATTATTATTATTATTATTATTATTATTCATTGAATATCCATTTTAATAAAAAAAATTACCGAAAAAATCTTTTTGGGATTATTCAAACAACTTTCCAACTAAAAAATCATTTTTGAATTAATATATTGAAATATAAAAATAATAAAAAGCCCTTAATTTTATTATGAAAAGTTTTTATAAAAAAATCCTATTAAATTGAATAAAAAGTCCTTTTTCTATAAACTATTCCAAACTAAAAACTCAACCTATTCCATCTGATTCAATTAATAAAAAAGTCCAAATTATAATTATTAGTAATTAATTATATGTTTTGAACATGTGTGTTTTTGGGTGAAAAATAACGTCAAATAGTGCCAAGATTAATAAAGAATTTGCTTTTATAATTATTTAAAATTTTGAAAGAGATGAATATTAAAAAAATATAAAAAAAATTTGAAGATGAAAATAAATATCTAACTTTTAGAACACACTTCACTTTAATTATGTTTTTAAACGAAAATTCTATAATACAACAAAGCATTAAGGCATAACATTCACATGTTAGTACATCTACAATAGAAAGTGGTCACCATCACTAGCCAAGAAAAGTGGGGGCATGTCGGGAATAATTTTTGTGGGGCCTTGACATGAAAGGTCAGCCAGGTGGGGGCATTTCCGGAAGAGACAAAGATATGTTTTTTTTTTAATATCTTTTTTAGCTTAATCTATCCACCTACTCCATTCTTGCTTAATAATAAATTAATAATCATCTCTTCAAAGAGAAAGATGAGAAATGATCCAGTGGAATCAGTTCCATGATGGAACCGTGCTCCAATTTATATTTGAAGTAAGGCTGTGACTGTGATGTAGCCACATATCAGTTCCAGATCTTTTCTCAAGAAGATATATGTAATTTAAAAGGATTAAAAAAATTCTAATTTTTTTATTCAACAAAAAGAATCAAAATTGGAATATTTGCAACAACTAACTTTATTTTTAATTAAAATAAAAAAGTATATGATATTCTAAAAATATAAAGTCCCCAAACTAAATAAAATGTTGGATATTATAAAATATACAAGAATATTTATTTTACCATTTTAACTGTTTTGCCCAAATCTTCTTTAGGGATTCTCTTTAATTATTATAAGAATTTTTACACCCTAAAAACTAATGAAAATATTTGTATATTCTTCCCATTCTCCCATCAAGTTGGTGGATTATTTTACAATAAATTAATGTAAAAATTAAAATCATAAAAAATAATATATTTTAAAAATTAAATCAATTTTTTTAGATTTTAGTTGTTATTTCAAATTTTAGTTATAGAATTTTCATTTTAACAATAAATATAATAATTTTATTATATATAAAAATCTATAAAACATAATTAATCCATAATATCTATTTTTTTATACTCTCTTGATTTGATGCAGTTTATGTAACAAAAAAAATTAAAGTTGTTGGTAATAAAATTCATTGTCATGAAGAGTCTGGAGTTTGGCACCTTTTGGATTGGCTTATGAAAAATGGTTTTTTTAGCTTGATAGAAGAACTTTTGCAAGAAAAAGGATTCTAAGAGTAAATTAAGTGCTCATATTATTTTTGTGTTTGGATATATTAATTCGGAAGTATTTTTATAATAATAATAATTATATTTTGATAATTGATAATTTTTAAAATAACTTTGAAAAGACTTAAAAATGATATTTTGATAATTGATATTTTTTAAAACAATTTCTTATAATAAATTTTTTTTTCGAGAAGCTAAAAGTCACTCACTTCTAGAAAAAATTGTTTTTCAACTTTATTTTATTTTATTTTATTTACAACTTCTACTTCTCTAAAAAACCAAAAAAAAATTCCCCAAAGTTTCTCAAAAATTTATTCAAACAAACTTAAAATTGAGGACTGACAATACAGATTTTGAAGATTAGACGCTAATAGAACAGGAAGGACTTTCACTCCGTCTCCTCAGTCATATTTTTATCTATAAAATATATCTGATTAAATTTGGATTATGATCTATGTAAAATGGTTCCATAAGAAGTAAATTTTTTATCCTAATAGATATGATTTATTTAATTTTTTTAAGAAAAACTAATTAGTTATAAAAAGAAATAAAGAGAAAAGAGATCTAATTATCCGGATACGGAATTGATGGAGTGTCAGAATCATGGAAGAAAGAGAAAAGAAGAGAAAAAGATGATGGAGGTGGGGGTCCTAATCTTATCCAAAAATATCCACAACTACCCTCTCAGATGCACTTCATCAATCTCATCCATCTCACTCTACTTTCTATTTTTGTTTTTGTCTTCAACAAACAATGTCGTTTTCCTACTTGGAAAAAAAAATTTAAATTATTTTAGATTAATTTACTTTAATGTCAATATTACATTAAAATAAAATAACATATTTTAAATTATAATTATATTTATTCATTAATTATTAAATTAAATTTGGAGAAAATTAGTTAATTTTATTATTTCAAATTATTATTATTAAAAAAAATTGATCATTTCATTGATAGAGTTAAAACATAATAGTACAAGACCTTAATAGAGTTTCTGAGGAATCCTAAACGATCCGGGGACCTAGTGTACAATACAAAATGGGAGTAGAGTCCATGGGGAGCCTAGTCAACCCCCAGGCTTGTCTGTAGCCCACTAAACTCCCCTAGGCCGATATTAACCTCATCGGAGTTCTCTTGTTTCCAGTGGCGGATCTTGACATTAAGTCTTGGGGGGTCAAAAAATTCAACGATAAATAATAAAAATCTCATAAAACCATTAAGTTTTTTTACTTTGTCAACCCCTCAAAAATAATCAAACCACTTATCACCCATTACTTTTCAATAATACGTCATAACCCCCTCGTTTAATTTTATTTTATTTATCACCCCATAGACCAAGTTTTATTTTAAAATCTATGATTTCACTAACAATAATTATATTTCTATTTGACCGATAAATTTTTTTCATAATTATATAAAATGACATGCTTTTTTTATTACACCCATGACCCATGATATGTGTTTGTTACCTAGATATAAATAATTATTGTTTATAAAATAGATTTTAAAAATATATAAATAAGATATGTTTAATGGAAAATATTAGTATTAAATTAAATATTTTAAAAAACAGATGTAATCCTCCAATAAAAAAATAATAACAAAATTTAAAAAGAAAAAAGAAGAAGAACTTCCAACTTATTGGATTCGAACCAATGACCTTGGCCCACTAAAAACCACTACTTACCAATTGAGCTAATGTTTATTTTTATTTGGTGGGACCAATTTAAAAGTTTTAACTAAATCTATATACATAATATTAATAAAAAAATAATTTTTATTTCAACATTTGGGGGAGCCAAGGCCCCCCAAAGCTACACATAGGTCCGCCCCTGCTCGTTCCGGTGTGGTGTCCTCAAAGTCATTGATTGATTGATGATGTGTCCAGGTCTTCATGGGTGAAGCTAAGCTCCGTTTCCCAATCGTCTCTATCACCACCAGTTTTGACCTCTTGGATGAGTACACTGCAGTTTGCATCGAACATAGAAAATCATTATTCCAAGTTATTAGTTTAGTTGGATAATTTGGAATACCTGAGTTATTATTAGTTGTGTATTATTATTATTATTATTATAGTATTATATGTATTTATATATTTCTTTTTTTTTATATCATTTTAACAAAAAAAAAGAAAAAGTTTTATTTTTAAAAATTAATTGAATGTTGATGTTCATGTTGATGTTCATGAGGTATTATATTTTACACTGTAAATCAAATGCATGAAATTATGTCTTAAATTTATTAAAATAATGAATAATTTCATCCAAACATAAGGTGCTATATATAAGTAACTATGATTTTTAGCATGAATATATTAATAAAAAAAATGTTTGATTACTTTAACTAGTTAAATTGATGTTTGGGATTAAAAAGGATTTTTAATTTTTATCAGAGGGCAGAAGGGGATTTCAATATTTAGTTGGTGGTTTGGAAGTTTCACCCCATTTGAAGATTTCATTTTCTTAAAATATTTTCAAATCTATGTGCACTTTATATATATAAATATATATTTCTCTCTATCTCTTTCAACTCATTACCATTGGAAAAAATTGACTAATTTTTAATGATAAAAAATACTAAATTTTTTTCACAATTAAATGTAAAATTGTAAAATTAAGATGGAGATTTGAGAACCTATAACCCTTATTTTCTTTTCTTTAAAATTCCATGAGTATCATTATGAGTTTGTAATAAACTTCAAAAGTTAAAGTTTTGTTAGCAAAAGTTAGTTTTCCTAAATGCTTTTTAATATTTCAAGCAAATGGATAAAAAGTTATTCTTCTTAGAAATTTGATTTAACTTTATGACAAATTTAATTTGATCAAGTCTAAATCTAAGACCAAATTTCCAATCCCATCATAACATAACACCATCAAACTTAAATTCTATGGGCTAAATAAAAAATAAAAAATTTAAAAAAGGTGAGCAAGATTTCATAAGTAAAAATAATATATTTTGAATCAAATAAAGCTACTTTCATCAGATGAGGTTTGGATTCCCTTAAATCTTCTTTTAACCAGAAAACTGACTTGTATTCATAAAGCAGTCTTTAGGATATCTGAGTGACTCAGAGAGTTGAAATTTTCACCTTA
Organism: Dioscorea zingiberensis; assembly: GCA_026586065.1. Classification (NCBI taxonomy): domain Eukaryota; kingdom Viridiplantae; phylum Streptophyta; class Magnoliopsida; order Dioscoreales; family Dioscoreaceae; genus Dioscorea; species Dioscorea zingiberensis. The sequence continues at coordinate 10,178,431 of CM048820.1, read as the reverse complement.
AATACATCATTTGATGGGAATTGAAATTTACACTTTATATATAAAAAAATATTTTATTGGCATGAGGTTTCTAAGTCATAAAAACTTTAGCTGTAAATACAAGAGGCTAAAAAAAATTATAAAAATTAATAGGAATTGAAATCTCTTACGTTTCTCTATAGAGTGGTTTATTCCCTATGTCAAAAATAAAAATAAAAAAATCTCTGACCAATTAATGAGAAATTAAAAAAAAATCTTTAAATACATCATCAAAGATTCTACTAGGACAACATTTCTCAATCACACAAATTTTAGAAATAAATTTACAATTAAAGACTTCACCAGATGAACCTGTTTTCCAAATACCATGGTCTAACAAAACAAGCTTTTACTTAAAAGAAATATAGAGTATTATTAAACTTAAGTATATATATTAAAACATATGAAGAACAGTGAAATCATTAGCAAAATGAAGTCTGGAATTCATAAGAGAGGATGAACCCCAACGATAGTCGAATACAGACTTCGAGGATAATGAGACCCTGACATGTGACATAAATACGCCCGTTGGAGTGGTAAGCCAACAAAGGCACTTTCCAAAAACCACTCGATCAAATATCGAGCTATGAGTGTACTATGTACGCATTATGCAACATGGAAATGAATTGACAAATATATATGCACTATCTAACATTAAGCCAAGAGTACACTATGTACGCACTATGTAACTCTTATGAAGATTATTAATGAAAGTGATTTATTCATATTATTTAAAAAAACACATAAAGAACAAGATATATCTTAAAACATATTTTAATAATAATAAATAATAAATAATGGAAAGAAATGTCCAAAGATTAGCACTAAACAAGGGAAAATATGAAACTAATGAAAAACAAGGTGGTAGGTAAACACGCATGAATCAGTGTGTCATGTAGTGTGCCTAACCAACAATCTTCTAGTTTTACGTTAAAAATGATTAATTAATATCTTACAATTAAGACCTACACTAATAGTGGTTAGTGTAGGTACTGTCCTTTTCCATGAGACATGGTTTTTGGCTTACCTTAATTAGATACTATTTTATTAGTGATTAGGGTTTAGGGTTTGTCCCTCGACTTGGTGGTTTAATTTATATTCGGGAAAATTGTATATATACCCTTGTAAACGTGAATAATTATCTACATAACTCAAGTGGTATTGTGACATATTATTAAAAGATATACCACATGTTTAATTTTTATATATATATATTTTTTTCTTCTTATCATTTGATTAAACACTATTTACTTTTCCTTCAAACAAAACTATCATATCACAAATAAAATTTTCAGATAATATTCATATGATATAATTAGCGTTTTTTTTTAATAAAGTGAAAAAATCATATTCATTAGGAAAGAAACTGGCTCTTATCAAACCATCTTACATAGATCCCGTACCGAAAGACTAGGTATATTTTACAAATAGAGTAAATTTGAGGAAACGGAGTGAGAGACGTTTTTCCTGCTCTAGTTGATAGCAGTTTTGTCGACTCTTCTCTTTTATCCCTACTCTATCAAGTGTCACATCTTTAAACCCTACATTGGGATACAGTGATTGTTGTTGGTCCTCATTTTAGGTAAACTCCAGACTCCTCTTAATGATAAATTTCATTACGAGTAACTTTAACTTCTTTATTGCATAAGCTCTTAATCTATACTATTGATATTAAATATTTATTGAATAACTTGAAATTTTTATGTGACAATATGATTAAGTTTAGTTTTGTCTTTGGAGGCTAAATAAAAGAGATGTGAACTAAAACTAGCATGGAGCTCTCCTTATGTCCTTTTTCAAATCATAATCAAGATAGAAGATAAAGATTACTTAGCCAAGGGTTAATCAAACAATTGGACAAGGAGGGAATTATGTGTGGGTGTGCCTTGTCAAACAAACAAGCTCATAGGAGAACATTCAACATTGTCAAAAACAAGGGCATAGGATTAATCCAATAAAGAATCATTATCAATGCAAAAATGACTTATAATATGACTTTTAGACCTCTAGATTAGAAAAATATGTTAATGAATTTTTGTTTTTATATGGTTAACAAAGTCACAAAAATAATCTAAAATTTACAAAAACAAGTTCTGGATCAACATCTAATAGATGTTAAAGAAAACTATATATATATTTTTTTTTTTGATATTGATGTAAACTGGAATGATAACAACAAAATGAACAAACTCACTCAAACATCAAGAAGATAATATCAATTTATGATATCTTTGACAGTAGAGGTGTCTTTTAATTGACGGAGAATAAAGTGAGTAGTTGAGAGAGAAGTATCGAAAAGGAAACAAGAATAAAGGTCACAAAGTAGAGACAAATATTATTTATATTTCTAAATAGAGTTAATGATATATATTGAAACTTCCCTTTGAACTATGTGAAACACACGAAAGTTCACGTTGTGCGAGACAACTCGAAGGTTTATGCGTTGCACGGAACACTCAGATACTTTCGCATCTACACAGCATTCGTATGCTGTGCCTCCAGCTGCGCATGCTTGAGGGCCAGAATATGAGTTTTTCCCTGAATGAGCACCCTATCACGAGGCCAAGAAATCTTAATAAATTTAAGAGTTACATTTGGTCATTAGGCTATCTTCTAGCTCTCAAAAATTTTTAAAATTAATAAATAAACTCAATGTTATCTGCCAATAGTGAATGTGTTTCCCAAAGGATTGATGAAATAAATTAAATATTTAAAATTGCAAGCAACTTTATACTATATGAAAACTTTATGAGAGATGAATTTAGCAAAACATAACAAAAAAGAATAAAAGTTTTGGTTAATGAGTAGATTATGACAACTGAAATAGCCAGACAAAGAAGAAAAGGAATTCAAATAGAAAGAAGAAAAAGAAACGCTAGAAATTAATGCTTGATTGTGGTCCATTTGGTTGACAATAACACGCACGTGTGACAAGCTTGGGCAAGAACAGTGGCATTAAATTGACATGGATAAGACACAATGAACCAATGAACATTTGTTTCTTGTTTTTTATATATATATATATATATATGGTTTAAATTCTAGATGTCCCTGGAGTACTGTTTTCTAGGACGTCTTATGAAAGTCATTAGATCATCATCCAACGGCTATCAATATTTGGTATTGTTCATCTTTTTATTATTCACCACTGTTTGACACTGTAATAGCACTATGGAACATCCCTAGATGATGTGCACTCATATAAATATATATATATAAAGCTTTTATAATGAAGCTCACATCAATCAATTTACTATTTTATTTTTAAATTTAAAATCATGAAAAAAATAGAGTAGGATTTACATTCCAAGGATTTGTAAATATGAGGTTTCAACGTATACCATATTTTTCACTTAAATTGAAATCTCAATTTTAAAGTGAAAAAAAAAAGTTTTAGAATCGATCCAATAAACTCACTTAAACCCCTTATTTGGAGATATTAACTTGCTCCATTGTTTAACAAAAGAATGAATGTTTAAAGAAAGAGAATCTTGTTATTCTATCCTAAACCCTAAACCCTAAACCCTAAACCCTAATGAAAAAATTATCATAATGATGGAGATAAAAAGAGAGTAGCACCAGAGCTAATAAAGGAACACTAGTAGTAGATATGCAACAAGAAGAATTATCAATTATTCTAGGAGCAACAGGAGGAGCAAGACATAATTAGAATCTAACAGCTAATTAAAAAAAATTAAACACTATCCATAATGCTCCTTTCATGGCCAACATCAAGACTAAGGATAATTCTTACTTTAATTTTGATGACAGTGGAGCAGAGACCATGGCCAATTAATTGACTTTGGGTGAGAGATTAAATTGCAAAGATATTGTCTACTTGGTGCTCTCCGGAAAGTCAGGAGAGTGATCTTTGGGGCTTAATCTTTATTAAGATATCAACACCATTAACATCACCATCTCCACTACCACCACCTCCACACTCATCCTACAAAGTATTGTAAACTTATATTATAATCCTATGATTAGGGTTCTAATTGGACTTGTTAGGGCTTTTTTAAAAGTGTTGTTATTCTTGCAAACCCTAATAAATATCTATCTCCATCTAAATGTTATTGTTGTGTGTGTGAGAGGTTAAAGTGATCATGGGGATAGGTCAGGAGTGACTATCAGATACTTAGGCAAAATCAAATTTAGACAGTGATATATATATGCAAAGAAAATTCCTTTTTTTTTTCCTCATGCTTTCTAATTTTATACAATTAAAACATAGAATACATGAAAAGTAAATGAAGTTGAGTGTAATTGTATAAGACATGGATTGAGAGAGCCCAAACCTGACCTGGCCTGGCCTGTTTAAGGTTCTACCTGCCATATATATCAATCATGATCAATCTTATACAAGATAATATCTAATCATTCATAAGAAAATTAGGCACAAGAGAAGCTGGATAAGGATTGAAAAGACAGTAACAAGATACAAACTAATGCTATCAATGACAAGAACTAAAATGCAAACAACCAAAAATGAAATATAGAAAGCATGGAAACATAATAATAGGGCTGGCATTAATAAACTTGTACTGTAGGAATGAAATAAAATCAATCAAACTGGGGATTATTGGTATGGATTAAGAGAGTAATAAAAATCTTAAACAAGTTTCATGTTGAGGGTCTCTGTCTTAGCAAGTTTCAGTATTCCCCAATCAAAATCTTATCCAGGATTCTGAGCTGCAATAGGCAGGAGAATCATGAAAGATAACCTACAAACGAGGCATGCATAGATTGGACATGAAATGAGGCAGACAATGATATAGACAAGCAGATTATATCTAATTGTCATGGGATCACAAGTTATTGATAAAGAATCAAATACACGATGTCACAAGGTTACTGTTCTACTTCATATTTGATAACCATAAGTACAAGGATTTCATAAACAACATCACAGATAAGCTTGTTTAAAGCCTGCCTCACTAGTTCCACCAAACAAGTGTTGCATTGATTCTTATCAGTAAGCAAAAGCCAAAGGCTTGATAAGAATAAAATTTGATTCTCAGAAAAAAAAAAAAAAAAAAATCTCCAACTATATGCATATCTATATTCTATCCTACATATAGAAGGAAGCACTATCTTTGCAATTCATTAGCTCTGTCTTCAAATTCACAAGATAATAAGATAAGGTTGGTATCACTAGAATATGGATATGAAATATGGGCATCTTGATTAGTGCAACATCACCATCAAACCTATCATCATCCCAATCTCTATCATCATTTTCTTTACCTAATAATGCCATTTGTAATTTACTAAATGGCTTTGAAGTATGTTATACATTCAATTGGGCTGAACACCAAGGAACCCAATACAAACTAGTAGGTGTTAGTAGCACTGCTAGTGTCAGAAGAATATTTGTGATTGATCTTAGTCATGCCAAACAGTTGCATGCAGTAGTTAGTCTTTGGTATGACTAAATAACCTAGTTTGTCCATACCTGGCTAGATGGTCAAGCATTTAGCATTTACAAGGAATCAAATTCTCATATTTTGTGTCAATGACATGGGAATATGATTCCCACTCAGAAATAGTGTTCTGATATTCTATTTTGTTCATGAGAAAAAATGACCTCTCTTTCTCCCCTCACACCACTTTTTCTCTGCCTCACTATTGATCTTTTAATCTACATCAGTATTCAAGTGTAAATAATTAGCATTCAAGACATTTATTTTGCTGATTTTTCAATTCCTAATATGACTAAAATCCAATCTATATCTATATAAGATATTTTTATGTGTTACTAAACTCAAATTTTAAATTTATGGTCCTTCAAAGATATCAATATAAGTTTGAATCACCGTCACTCCCTTCACTTTCATTGTATTAACTTTTTCTTTTCTCCCTGAACTTGTAAACCATCTGGAGTGTAAACAATCCTGTATCATCAATATAAATAGCAAGCAATTCAGATAGCTTAATGTAAAACCAGTAAAATGCCAAGAGAATCAAGCCATGAATTTCAAAATATATTTCTGAAACATCTTAACATATAACAAAGGTGCACTTCAGCCTGAAGAGCCAAAACAAAAGATACATGTCAAGACCATAAGGAAACAGGAATATGGAGTGTTGATATGTAGTTATGTACAAAGAGGCAGAGCAGCAACCAAATTTGAAGTCATGCAAATGGCAAAAATCCAAAAGCTTCTTACTTCTTCAACACAGTGTTTCATGCAAGAAAAAAAGTTCAGAACAAACCAGATGTAAAACAGAAACAATTATATAAATGAGGCAAAAAAAAGTAAGAACAAGGCATCCACATGAGACAATCCTAAAAGTACATCTAGGGATGGAAAGGGTGATGCACCTATGAGAAGCATTAGGGCCCGTTTGGTATGCCCGTTTTCCGCGTTTTCGCCGTTTTCTGTGTTTTCCATTTTCTGCGAAAACGCGGAAAACGCGAAAACGCGTGTTAATGGACCGTTTTACGGAAAAGTAGGAAACTAAAGCAAACTTTTGGAAAGCGGAAACGGAAAGCGAAACAATCGTTTTCTAGTTTGGAAAATGATTGGAAAAGACAGTGGCATTGTTGTAAATAAACCAAACTTCAAAATTAATTATAAAAATATATAAAATATCATGTTTATCATTTTTTTATTTTTTAAAATAGATTTTTTTTAACTTTTGTTATTGTAAAAATATATAAATATCATGTTTGTTATTTTTTTATATTTTTAACTTTATAAAAATATCATGTTTGCCATTTTTTTATGTTTTAAAATATATTTTGAACTTTGTTATTATATAAATATATAAAAATATCATGTTTGTTGTTTTTATATTTTAAACTTTATAAAAATATCATGTTTATCATTTTTTTTATTTCTTAAAATATATTTTTTAAAATTTTATAAAATATATAAAAAAAATATTATGTTTGTTATTTTTATATTTTAAACTTTATAAAAATATAATGTTGTCATTTTTTTATTTCTAAAAATATATTTTTAAAATTTTATTTATTATATATAAAATATATATAAATATTATGTTTGTTATTTTTATATTTTGTACTTTATAAAAATATCATGTTTGTCATTATTTTATATTTTTTTACTTTTTATATTTTGAACTTTTATTATTACAATTATTATGTTGGTTTATAGTTCTATTTTACATTTATTATATTGTTTTACAATAGTTAAAAAAAACTGTTTATACATATTTGATAAAATCGTAGGAAAGCATACTTAAGTTTTACTATTAAACCAAACAGCTTTTTCTATTTTTCTCTTGATTTCAAATACAGTTTTAACTAAATGCTTTTTAGGTTTACGTGTTTTCCATTTTCCACGTTTTCCATTTTCTGCGTTTTCCAGTTTTCCAGAAAATGGAAAATGGAAAACAAACCAAACGGGCCCTTAGTATTTCTTTGTACTAAAAAGATCCATTACAGGGACAACAGTCAATGTGTCAAAAATAGTATTAAACATTATCATAATTCTCAACCAAAACCCAGAGCACAATACTGAAAATTAGAGTACTTTTCTAACCTGAAACTGAACTCATATAGCAAGGCATTTATATCAAGGATAACCTTCAAACAACAGAAGAAAATATTCTGAATAGAGAACTGATACTGGTTCACAGGTATAAAGATGCTCAATAGCTACAATTTAGTAACCTGCAATGAATTTTTGGATGCGACACAGTTCTTCCACCAGACCATTTACCTCAAATTTGAGCAGCAAATGTGTAATATTTGGTGCTGAATGACTAATATTATCAATCAAAAACTGGAAAGGAAACAGAATGTGAGTAAATATTTATCTAAACATGTAAAGATATAATATCAGAACACCAGGATCATCTTTTGTATTCTCTATGACATGGCACTCATCAAATGTAACTCACAAGATGCAAAATCTGCAATAAGAAAATTTGCTGCATTTGATTTCAGCAATAACTGCACATGTCCCTTAGCTCTAGAAGGGTCAAAAAATAATCTAATGTAAGATTGAGTTGCTTCATAGAGCAGATTGAATTTTATACTCACAAGCAATCATGTGCAAGCCTTGTACTAATGATTTAGATATTCAGAACAGTGATCACAAATAAATTTAGAAAATACCTAATGATACTCATGATTCCTATCGAGCACAGATGGATTTCTAGTAGAAAACTGTATCTCACAAACTCCAGCAATGCAGCAATTTGGTTATGGTCTTGAGATAGGATAATATCCAAAGGCTGTGGATATCAAATATAGAGGATGAATAAAAACACACAAATAAGAACAAGTGAAACAAATGATTGCTGAAGATAAGAACCTGGTACAAAGGGCGCCATGAATCAGCAAGAAACAAGTCCCTCTCCAATACCAGAATTATGATTTTCAAGGAGAGAAGAACAGTCTTCACTAAATGTTAGCCATATGTTTGACTAGTCCAGTCATTGATGATGGTGTTCACCCCAAAGATGTAAGTAAAACCAATAAAACCCTATAATTGATGTGGGCATGACATGTGCTGATGTAATATCTACATGGAAGTTGTAATGCTACACAACCAAAATGAGGACTAATTTGGCCCTTTTTGACGTAAGAAAAATAATGCACAATACTATCTGTCTGAACTAATACAATGGAACAGCTCACATCCGGAAATGTTGGAGGCAACAATAAATAACTGCTACTTCCATGTGGGGATCTGCATATTCTCTCTTGAGGAAAAGACCAAAACACATGATCATAGTCAAACATCATAGACAACCCTAAAGATCCCCAAAGCCTGTCAATAGTTAATGCCAAATCTAATCTCAAGAAAATGAAAGAATTGTGAGGAAAGAACTCAAAAAAATACGAAAGGTCAATTGAGTGACAAATTATTACCTAATCGCTCTATTGCTCACATCCCTTTCTGCATTTAACACGCTTGAGGAAGGACATTGTAGATGGATATCTTTCCTTCTTTGCTTTAACTTCATTTAATTCAAACCACATGTTATAGACCTATAATATAAGCTACCTTTTACTGTAAGTAAATGCATGGAATATCAATAAACATTCAAATAAATTTGTCAGGATTTTCAAATATAAAGAGCACACAAATAAGTTATAGATATAAACTAAAATAATAATCAAATTCAAGAATTAATATTTAATCATTTCTACAGTAATTAAATCTAGCTCTCTAAGGAGAAATCCTAAGTGGTAAATCAGGTTCTTTATTTCAATTCACTCCCAAAAATATCAAGTCACCGGCAGACAGCACAATAAGACCTAAACATAATAAAATAAATAGAGCCAACACTTGCTCAAGGCATCAATGCATCCACTACCACATACAAAGTTGAAAGTAAACAGAATCAAAGATATAAAAGTAAAAGGGCAGCCTGGTGCAACAAAGCTCCCGCATGCGCCAAGGCCCGGGAAGGGTCGGACCACTTGGGTCTATTGCAGAGACGCAAATTTACCCTCGCTTTTGCAAAAGAGACGCATTTACAATCAAAGATATAAAAGTAAAACAAAAATTGGATTAACCATCCAAAGCTCATTGAAAAACATTCTAGTTAGAGTTCTTTACATATTTGATAAGAAGCAAGATATTCATACAGCATCGTACATTGAGTCATAATACACAATCAAACTAGAAGAATGCAACACCATCACCTTAGCCATACCTCATACCTGTGAGGATATAAGTTGCCCGCCATTCCCAAGAGAATGACCAATAAGCATAGGTATCATAAATCATATTGCCCAAGATAGATCCAAATTCTATCTTTAAACACAGGAGACACTCGGATGACAACAGCAATAGCACTTTGTGGGGCACCCTGCAAGTTAAATGTCATATGCACTTTGCACAGCCTAAATAATCCACAATCAGATCTCAACTAAATATCAAACCTTCAAATATGGCGGCAAATTTTAATAACCAGGAAGCGTGAATAAAAGTTCAATATCTGGAAACCACTTCTTTTTCGATAGGGATTTCCTTTTTCTACAGCTGCACCAATCAATTTCCCATGCTCAAGTTAGTCACAAAACAACAACAACAACAACTAAGCCTTAATCCCATACTAGATGGGGTCGGCAATATGAATTCATCAGATCCATATAGCTCATCAAAGACAAAGATCAGATCAAAGACAAGTTAGTCACAAAGTTGTAACAAAATCAAGTGTAAGTTTATACAGAGAAAAGAATATACCATTAGATGCAATGGAAAATTATACAAGCCACAAGCGTGCCAAAACTTGAAATCATGGAAATCCAATCAGAATCACAATCGAGAGAAGTGTGAAAATTTGGAAAGGGATACAGATGTAAAAGCTCGTGAGGCAACAGTGAAGTTTGATAGAGAAAAGATTAAAAGGCTGCTAAACACGAGCTAGAAGGAGCTAATGGTTATGAAATAAATGATATTAAAGCTGGTTAGAGAAGATGAACATGAATTTAAAGAACTAATTCTAAGCTGTCAAAAAGGGTCCAGTTTGTCCAAAGAGATTAAACAAAATATGAAAATACTGTCAGCAAACATTTCAAATAAGCAACTTAGTTGTTTGCGGTATTCTGAGATAATCTAACCAGCGGATACAATGATCTGAAGAATAACCACTCTTATTTGATAAAAAGAGCTTAGTCATCATTTTATTTCTATTTGCTAAAAAGGTAAAAGAAAATTGATCCTTTACTTGTATGCATAAACTAAATTAAGAAAGCAAAGATAACAAATTGAGAAAGTAAGCCAAACAGGATTGGAGAAATGACGTGCTAGTCAAGAGGCTTTGTGAAGCAAAAAACTTTGGATTAACTACGCAAGTGGAGCACACTTTCTATGTTAGGGAAAGGTAAAGGCCAATCATAACAAACCTGCTTATTTCATTGATATAACAAGTGTATTAGGCAACATTTACATGATAGATAACTGAAGAGATACAAGGGAGATTTGCATTTATACGCATAAAAATCCATAATTGTGTATATACCCCCATAAAAATCATATTTGCATATATACTCCCACAAAACACCAATATTTACATATAGACCCCTCTCGGTCAATAGACAACAAATATTTTATAAAAATGACCATTCTACCCTCATATTTCTTGATTATTTATGTATAGTTTAAAGGAAATATGACACAAATATTGGTGTTTCGTGGGGTACATATGCAAATAGAATTTTCATGGGGTATATTTATACAATTATGGGCTGTTGTGGGTGGTCTATATGCAAATGCCCCATAATACAAATCCTAAGATAAGGTCATCACAGGTGACTCCAGCATAGTTTTCTGAGGCCTTCACTATTTTTCTCTAAGGATAGAGAAAAAAAGGCATTAAGGATTATTGTTGAAGTTCACAGCATTATTTTTTGAAGAAAAGTGGATAAACCACATTACTTTTATTGAAATGCTAAAACAAGATACAGGGGTCCATTGTTGGACCGGGGATTACAGTGTTCCTCCCTGGTTCTGGGGGTGGGAGGCTTGACCTTCGAGATCCTCCTCATCGAAGTCCGCCCTAGGGAGTCTTGGCACATTCTCATCCCTGGTGAGGGAGAGGTCGCGGGTCGATGAGGGTCTAAATGTCTTGTAGTCAGCGGTTCATTGGGTAAATAAGCGTTGGCGCTGTCAACCCATGAGAGCAAAAGGAAATCGATATGGCGGATGAGCCGTTTATAAACACGTCGTTTATTGTTGAAACATCTCGCATTTCTTTCCATCCAGAGGTTCCATGTGACAGCCAATACTAACAGATGCCAACCTTTCCGTAGTTCTTTTCGTAGCCTCGGTCCGATCGAAAGCCCCCCCCCATAGATCTTGTATCTTATTTGGGGGGGTCGCGATCCCTAGTACATGTGCATAGTGTATCCATACATCGCCAGGCATGACGGCAACTAGTGGCGAAAGGTGTGTTCGGTACTCTCCTCGTGGTTGTTGCATAGGTAACAGTGTGTCCTTTCACCTTGCCAGTTTCGTTTTGCAAGATTTTGTAGCGTAAGGAGCTTGTCCTCCCACGCTAGCCATGCAAAGAGTTTGACTTTGAGGGGGGCCGCTTGCTTCCAAAAGGGTGTCGGAAGGGTGCTTCGCATGCCGCCATCCATTCTAAAAAGATAGAGAGATTTGACCGAGAATTCTTGGGATGGGGTCAAATACCATTTTCTTTCGTCTGGGTGTTGTGTTCCTCCTAGGGCTAGGTGCTCTTGTAGCCCTTGCCACATTTCCCCCGCCCCTTGTGACAGGGGCCCCGGTTTAAGGAGGGGTAGTCCTCTTTCTTGAAATTGTCGAGCCTCTTGGATTGTGTGGTTTGCCTTCAACCAGAGCGTTTGTATCTCCGGGAACCTTCTAGAGGGACAACCTCCTTCAATCCAGTTATCGAACCAAATACGGGTAGTTTGTCCAGTACCTGGGGTTGTAACGATGCCTGCCATCGTAAGGTCCCGCTGCTCCATTACTCCTTTCCAAAAGAAAGAGGCCCGGGTAGGTATGGATTTGAATGGATTTATCTGTGTGTTCTTGAAGTAGGCTTGTGCTATAATCCGTCCACATATTCCAGTCTGGCCTTTCAGCAGTCGCCACCACCACTTCCCAAGGAGTGCTTCGTTGAAAGCCTGTAGGCTGATGATACCCCATCCCCCAAGGTTTTTTGGCCTAGTGAGGGTCTCCCATTTCACTAACCGGTAGGCTTTTGAGTTTGTGTTCGCTCCCCGCCAGAGGAAATCTCTGCGTATGCTTTCAATGTGTCGAAGGACCCATTTGGGCAGTTTGTACATGGACATCCAATGGTTCGGTATTGCAGAAAGGGCCGAGTTAAGGAGGGTGATACGGCCCCCCCTTGACAGCAGTCTTCCTTTCCATGATGTTAGTTTATTCTGCACCTTCTGGATGAGTTTGTCCCAGTCTATCTTCCTTGGTCTGCTCCCTGCTAGTGGGATTCCGAGATATTCTAATGGGAGGGGGCTTAGTTGGCAACTCATTGTTGAGGCCAGCACTCGAGCCTCATCCTCCGTTATGCCGATAGGTACAATGGCGCTTTTGTCGTAATTGATCCGCAGTCACGATAGTCCCTCGAAGAGATTGAAAATGAATTTCAGTGTACTAAAGTCGCTTGGTTTTCCGGAACTCAGCATAAGGAGGTCGTCCGCGTAGAGTAGCGCTGAGACCCGTTCTCCCCCAGCCGCTCCAACCTGGAATCCCTCATAAATATTTTCACGCATGGCATGTTTCACCATTGTGGTGAAGACATCTGTCGCGAGAATGAATAGCAAAGGTGAGAGGGGATCGCCCTGTCTCAGGCCTCTTTGGTGTCGCACATATCCCATTGGGATGCCATTGATTAGGAATCGGGATTTTGATGAGTGGAGGATCCTTTTGATCCATCCGACCCAGCGTGGCCCGAATCTCCTAGCCTGGAGGATCTCTAGGAGGAAATCCCAGTCGATTGTGTCGAAGGCCTTCACGAAATCTACTTTCATCAAGGCTCCTTTTTTCCGCTTCATGCTGTAGATGATCTCTTCCGCAGCTACTATACTATCCTGGATGCATCTGCCTTTAATAAAGGCTGTCTGGTTTTCATTTATCAAATCTGATATGACGGTCTGTAGCCGGTTTGCTAGAACTTTTGTGATGAGCTTAATTGAACAATTTAGCAAGCTAATTGGTCGGTATTCATTGATTGAGGCTGCTTCTCTGACTTTTGGGATAAGCAGGATGTGTGCCCAGTTGAGTCGTTCTAGATCTGCAGTGCCTTGGTACAGGTCAGTGAAAGATTGCAAAATGTCGTCCTTCGTGAAACTCCATCCCTGTTGGTAGAGATTCATCGGGAAACCATCTGGCCCTGCTGCCTTCTCTGGGTTAAGTTCCTGTATTGCCGCAAATATCTCTTGCTCCGTGAATGGGTTATCAAGCTGGGATAGGTCTATTCGGGCGGCTTCGGTAAATAGGTGGGACCAATCAGTATGATAACGGAGCACTCGCTTCCTCCCGAACAGGTCTGTGAAGTGCTCTGTTATCGCTTTCCCGATGTCTTGTTGCGTGTGGTGTGTTTGTTCTCCCATAGTGAGTTGGTGGATCCAATTTCGATTCCTCCTCTGGTTGGCGATGGAGTGGAAAAATTTCGTGTTCCGGTCCCCTTCCTTTAGCCAAGTGATTCTCGAAAGCATCGCTTCCAAAGTGTTCTTCTTTCTCACAGATATGTTGTCGATTCTCCCTCATTGAGTACGGATGCTCCTCCTCTTCAGATGCTAGTTGTTGTTGCTCCCCTTTTGATATCCAGTTCCTCGATGTTGCGTAGTAATTCCTCCTTTCTATTCCGCTTGGCCTGTTGCTCCTCTTTGTTCCACCTTCCCAGCCTCCTTCTTAATAATGTTAGTTTCTTGGCCCATTTGTAGGTGCCTGTGCCCACGTAGTCAGTTTGTTGCCACCATTCTCTTAGCATGTCCCAAAAACCGTTGACTTTCCCCAATCCACGATTGAAGCGGAAGGGGTACCGTTTAGGTTCATGTCGTCCGCAGTCCAGGACAATGGGGATGTGATCCGAACGAACCCGAGGCAGCGCTGTCTGCCATATACGTGGGTGGGCATGTATCCATTCGGGGGATAGAAGGAACCTGCCTAGGCGGATCATGGTTGGGGTTTGTCTTCCGTTTGTCCAGGTGAACCTTCTGCCATGGAGTGGGGGGTCGTAGAGTTGTAGATCTGTGATGATGTTGTTGAAATTCAACTGATCTTGCGCATCGCCTGGACTTGTGCTCCTATCTGAGTGATATCTAGTTGAGTTGAAATCTCCCCCTATCATCCATGGCCCCTGCCACCTTCTTCTTATGTCCCTTAGTTCTTCCCAGAATGCCCCCTTGCGTGCTCTTTCGCACGGTCCGTACACCGTGGTAATCATTCCTTTGTCCCTGTTTACGTTACCTTCTAGGATTACAGTGACTGAGAAGGAGTCTATATAGCCTTCAATGAGGTTGAATTGTGATGCTTGCCATCCTATACAACATCCTCCGCGTGTGTCGCTTGCGGGTAGCACTATTCTTTCAGTGTAGGAAGTACCTCCAATTGATCGCCAGATGCAGTCATCAATGGCCTGGAGTTTTGTCTCTTGTAGACAAAAGACGTCCGCCTGTTGGGCTGCAATAAAGTCCCTCACTAGGAAGCGTTTTTTCCGCTTCCCTAGTCCTCTGACATTCCAAGTGATTACCTTCATAAGCAAACCTTATTTGGCCCTGGTGTCAGATGCCGGTTGACAGGAGGGTTTAGCTACCGTCCTGTCCCCCTGCGGCCCTTTCCGCTTCTGTTAAACGCAGGTGGTTGATGACTTGATTGGCATTTCCCCCTGGGTGGTCCAGATGAATGCCTACTTTTAGTGTTGTACTGATGATGTCCTCACGTGGCCATTGTGATAGGGAGATGGGGACAGTGACTAGGTTGGGTTCTTTCTCGGGTTTCCTTTTGTCACCCATGGTTTTCCTTGGTGCCTTGGACCGAGTGAGGATGGGGTTTTCTGGAGGTTTGGGAATTTTTGGCCTTACTCTTGTTCTGGAGGATGATGGTTGGGTCTCCTTGGGCAAGGATGTTGTCTGTGTGATCTCTCCATGTGGAGGCTGAGTCTCTTGAGGCCTAGATGTGTTTTGTGTAGACTCTCTTTCATCTGACGTTTGTGCTTCTATTTGTAGGATTTCGGTGTGGGTTTCCTTATGTGATTTCCATGAAGTTAGTATCTCCCATGCATCGTCGGTTATTAGATTCCAAGTTTCCCCGATTTTTCTTAATGTTGCTTTGCTTAGATCTATTTCCACACCATGGTTTGTTGGCTTGATGTTTGTTTCATTTGGTTTGAAAGTAGCCATGATGTAGTTCAAAGACCCTATTGGGCTTGTTGATTGATTGGGCTCAAGTGCCTGATCCATTACAAGTGGTTGAGTGATTTGGGTCCCAAGTGGAGGGGCCGGTCCATTCATGCAGGTTGGAACCATTTGCTGAGATGGAGTGTAGGACCCACCAACTGCAACAGAGGGACCGGCAGTCCCACCCACCTCAGCATCTGGGATTATCTCAGCACTGGGCCAGCTTTGTTACTGGGTTCAGAGGGCTGACTTTGTCCGGGCGCCTCTAATCAAGCCTCTCCATGCGGTCCTCCCCATGAACGCGGTCCGCTCCAAGTACAAGCGACGGGTCCAACGCCAACCTCGCCGGCCACCTCTTCCTCTCGCTTCTATGCCCCTTCTGCTTTGTCCCATCCTCGCCCGCAGGCGACCTGGGTCCGAAGCGCTTCTGCTCAACCCATCTTCCGCCAAGGCCAGTAGCCCATCTCCATCGTAATGCCGCCGCAGACTGGTTCCACCGAAATCCCTGTTCTCCATGCTTACGGCGGTCCAAAATTTGAATTTTGGTGGCCGGCTGACTAGGATTCCTGCAGGCCTGTCGCTCTCCAATGATGATCCCTGTCGGTCTTCCGCCGTAGAAGCTCGCCGGAGTACTATGGAGGTCCGCCATCAACGCCTTCCCTTTGTCTCTTCTACTCGCCGGTGGCTGATGTGGTGCCTGATGGGGTTCCACTACCCTTGTGTCCTCCCCCATCATTGTTGAGATGTTGCTGGGCATTGTCCCTGTTAGCCGGCGGTCATTCCATGGCAACGGGGGCTCTCCTTTGGCCAGCGTAAGGTGGAAAGTGTGCTTCCGAGTACCTCTGTTGCAGTGGATGTCGCAGGGCAGCTTCCTTGGCTTTCTCATTCGGAGAAGAACCTTGATATCGTTCCTACATATTCTGGTGTCGGCCGCCACCGCGACGGTGATCACCTACGGGCTTCGAGTAGGCGAAGCCGCGGGAGTTCCCCGCCCAAAGCCAGTCCATGGGTAGGTTCTGCACCATCACCCATCGGACCGCCCCCTCCGCCCTGCCCGTACGCCAGAGATCCGGCGACCAATGTTCGAATTCCATGGTGAAGCGCAGTACCTTCAAAGGTCCGCTCGCCACTGTCCGCCGAGCTGATTCCGCTGAGGGGAAAGCTGTAATGTATCGGCCATCGCGGAGTGGTTTCACGTCCCATTTCCAGTGTTCATCTACGATGCATGAGAGGACGTCAGTGATGTCGTCCTCATCCACAGCTCCTCCTCGGCGTTCCGTGATGCTGATGATTAAGAAATCTTTCATTCTCTCCCGGCCTGTCATCATGTCTTCATCGAGTGCCACTGATATGAATAGTTGCTCTGGCTTATCTTCTTCATCCTGCCGCTGTCCTTGGGGTGTGGGCAGTCGGGTAAAGGCTTATTGTGAGAATTGGATGTTGAAATTTTGCTGATGGTTCTTTGGAATTTGGGTAATGCTTGGTTTGTCCTTTGAGTACAACTTACGGCCGGAAAGTGATGTCCTTGTTGGTGCTGCGTTCTCTCCGGCATGTCCGACCCAAGTGACCAGCTCCTCCGCATTTCCGGCAAATCACTTCCCGACGGCACTCATCGGCACGGTGGCCAGGTCGCAGGCATTTGCCGCATACATTGATAGTGCCGGCCGGAGTACGCAGGGTGGGGGGTGAGCGACGTTGGGGTGGTGTGATTTCCTCCCTGGGTGTTCTGGGTCCGTCGCGCGTCTGCCTCCAGCGTTTAGCTGACTTTGTCTTCCATTCCTCTCCCTCCGTCTGTTGCTTCGGTGGTAGTGGCAGCAGTAGGTTCTCACCCTTGGCTCCCCTCACCACCGCCACGTATGGCGCATGTTCTGCTCGCAGTTCAGTGTGGGTTCCTCCCGGTGAATGATACGGTGGTGTCTTCCTCTTCCAGGATGGTTTCCTATGGTCACCTTCATTCTTCTGTGGGATTGTTCGTTAATGCTCATGGCGCCGATGGTCGTCGGCACGGCGTCCCACTCATCGAGATATGTCCCTCATGGCGAGGGTGGTCGTCCCGTGTCGTCAGATAGAGTTATGATCCAATGGAATCATGAGTTTTTTGAAGAGCAGTTCAATGCACATTTATGAATCATGGCCATTTTTCACCAGAGCAAATGAGAGTGATGTTGGACATGAAAATAATTTAAGTTATGGAAAAATCACTGAAAAGAATTTAAAAAAAGGCTAATAGGTAAGAACAAAAAACTAAACATGGAAGCATAAAGTTGCATATCTTGATCTGCTATCATTTGCATATAAAGTTTCATGGATTATGCTTTGCATTCTACAGTTTTAATATACTTGCTGTGCCATGTCTTTCCCAGTTTCAGATGATGCTTTGAAATCTAGTGGAAGAATTGAGATTAAATA
Source organism: Dioscorea zingiberensis (assembly GCA_026586065.1). NCBI lineage: Eukaryota > Viridiplantae > Streptophyta > Magnoliopsida > Dioscoreales > Dioscoreaceae > Dioscorea > Dioscorea zingiberensis. The sequence goes on along the minus strand of CM048820.1, from coordinate 10,160,196 downwards.
CATTATGCATGTTCAATTTGTGATGAGAATTTTCGAATGAAAGACACCAAAATTAGGATATGAGTGATCAAATAAAATGTTGCTTAAGATTTATGTCAAAATCATTGCTTTTGATGAGAAAGAACTTTTGAATTACTTTCTTTGAGGTATAGTGTTAAATAATAGAGTAATCATATTACATGGCAACCTATAATGTGATATACTGGTCATATTCATCCCAGTTAGCACAATTCATGTTGATACTACTCTGCAAGCAATGTTAAAATGTAAACTTGGATAGTGGGAATTTAAAGTGCTCTTCAACAATTATCAATGAAGAGGTTTCCATTTATGGGACCATAGAAAGCTAGAATAATCTAAGCTCATTAAAACCAAATCCATATGATATGTAGTATAGATGCCAATTATTGAATAATAGGTGCTTAATCAAGACATTGAGAATCAATTAATAATAACAAAAATACACATAAAACAAGAACACAAATAGGAGCAGCAGAAAATCCCAATGGAGAGAGACACAAATTGGGCAGGAGAAAGAGAATTTTAATTAGATGATCATTGAACAGTACTCTTGTTTTCCACATTCATGTCCTATAAACCTCATCAATGGATTTAATACCCAAAGCCGCCAAGGAAAACAGAAGACAAGAAGGATATCCGGATGTACCTCTATGGTACTAAAAGCCGAGCCAGTTCTGATAGTAGACGCAGGTGTCTGGGGAGATGATCCCGTCGGGTGTGCATTCAGTGATCCTGGGGCATACGCCACAAGGGATGGACGCCATTGCCCCAACCAGAGGCTGCTTCTTGTCTGCCACGATCTTGTAGCAAACCTTCCCAACGGGCACGCGAGAGAAGTCACCGATGCCGGAGCTCCTCAGCTCGTCCACCACACCATCCACCTTGAGAGACTGGAGGATGTCATCAATCTGAGCCCTGGTGACGCCTCCGACGACGATATTCCTCTTGTTGATGGAACTGATGAGATCATCGACGGTGACCACCCCGAGGGTCTTGATCAAGGTGAGGCAGGAGTGCCTGACGGCTCCGACGAGGGCCTCGTCGAAGTGGCCGTCGGTGAACCAGTGGCCGCCGGAGAGCTCGGAGGAAGGCTGGCAGTGGAAATCCATGTAAATCTTGGCGCGCTTGTTGCGGGCGCTGTTGACCATCTTGATGAACTGCTTCGTCTGGAGGGAATCGAGGACCTTGTTTAGGGTGCGGATGTCGAGGGAGATGGCGGAGCGGATGTCGGGCTGGGAGATGCCCATTCCCTCGCGGCTCTTGATCAGCATGTAGATGCTCTTCTCGTTCTCGTTCAGCCCAGGAGGCCGATCCTTCTCGGATTCAGCCCTGGATCGCTTCTGAGGGAGCACCCGCTTCCCTGCCGATTTCTCCGCCATCTCTCCGGCCCTTTGCTATTTGGGAGAAGATAGCCGGTGGATTGCGAAGATTAGGGATTCGATGAGCTCTTCTAGGTTGTGTGGATTGCGGAGCTTGAATGCGCGGTGAAGAAGAAGGCTGCGGTGAAGAAGCGGTCAGGGGGGAGGAGGGAGATCGAATGCGCGGCCTCTCTCGCTCTCAGATGGCAGCCAAGCTCGATCGGATCCCGCCCAACTTCGTTCGGGTGCGTTCTATCATACCGTGGATTATACCACACGGTATGATACCGAATAATAAAATTAGATCCAGCCTTAGACTCAAATACTATTTATTACTGTAATATTATTGTGATAGAAAAAGACGGCGCTATTGTAACTTCGAACCCATCCAAACTCAAAAACCAAACATTAGAATTCAAAAACAACATCTTAAGACCCAACTATGTAAAGATACCATGGGAACAGTATCCACGGTAGCTTAGAATTCACCCTTCGGTTGTAGTTTGATTTTTTTTTCTTATACACTTTACTCCCTGAATAATATGATAGTATTTGTTAGGTTCCTGAAACATTTTTTTTTATTTTTTTATTATCTAATCAGCAGCTACCTGCCTACCTCCAAGGTAATTTTGACAATTAAATCATACCTTGAGCCAAAAAAATAATAAAGTAATTTAAACAGGACCATTTTGATAAATGGACCCATAAATGATAAATATATATAAAAAAACTGGTAATGAATTAAAAGTCCCCCCGAGTTTGCAAAATGAACAAAAAGTCCCTCTAAAGTTTTTTGACTTTCCCAAACCATCCCTCCTTTTACAACTAATGAATTATAAGTCCTTCCGTCCACTAACACCATCCATTTTAAATATTCATGACGAAAATGCCCTTTGACATATGATTACCAGGCCCACCTCCCAATGTATGAAAACATCACAGTAGGTAAATTGACCGAAATGCCCCCAATTCAAAAAGTAACTAGGGTGGTGTGAATGAGTCGGTAAATTGACCGAAATGCCCCCAATATATCAGAATTTTGGTTTTTTTTAATTTTTAAAAAATTATTTATCTATATTGCATGCGAAAGGTCGGATGATTTTAATTTTAAAAAATTTATTTTAAAATTTTCTCATAATTTTGAATATAAAAAATATGGATAATGAACTTAAAATTTCTGATTTTTTAATTTTAAAAAGTGTTTATCTATATTACATAATGAATAAAATAAGGCAATCAAACATATTTAAAAAAATATTTTGGATTAAATTATTTTTTAAAAATAGATAATAAAATTGAGATTTTTAAAATTTTCATAATTTTAAATTTAAAATAATATAATTATCTTAGATTTCACTTAACTGTATCTTTCATGTGATAAGATATTTTAATTTTTTTTAATTTATTTTGATTTTATATGGATATTTCATGATATGTAAATATATAGAATATACGCGATCCTCATCACCAACTCATTGTTCATTGGGAAGAAGAAAAAAGAGAATGTTTCCCATCATGAATGCCTGCAACAGAAGGATGGGACCGTCGACTGCCCGATCTATGTCATGCGCCTCAATGGTGACAAACTCCGTCTCCCCACACACAGACGTACCGCTATTACGTTTGCGCTTCGTCGCACGCATATTGATGGACGACATCAGGCGGAGCGATGGGGAATCAAAAGTGGGCAATCAAGCAGATCCACAGGCGTGTTAACCAACTATTCGTTTTACAAACAAGCTTTCCGTTCAACAGACATTAACGCTACCAATGTATATATTATGTATGTTATTAAGTTTTGGTGTTTAACACTCGTATGTTAATGACCAACTTAACATATTTTACTGAAGCCTTATATATTTAAACAGTAACTTGGAATATTAAACATAAAATTTGTATTTTAAACGAAAACATTATATGTTCAACGGGAACTTATTATGTTAAACGAAACCCTGACACTCATAGTCGTTTAAGCACAATCCACAAATGGAGTAGAAGAAGGAAACATTGACTAAGAAAGAAACATTGACATTGATATTGATAACATCCTAGAACACAAATAAAAATAAATAAAAGTGCAGAACACCGACACAAACAGAAGGAAGGGGCCATGTTCTCATCTGAAAGGATGTAGTTCTCCACTACGCGATGAATATCCAGGCGAAAGAGAACCGATCGTTTGTATGCTTAGGCCTTACAGTCATTCCTCCCGCATCCTTTTCCGCTCGTTTGGTGACTCTTCTTCCATCGACTCGTGACCGCGACTCTTCCTGACTTCCGAGCTCGAGGTCGGCTGAGGTCCCGGCCACGAATTCCCTGCCGATTTACGGCTTCCCTGTGAGAATCCATTCCACGAAGATGAAAGATTGAGGAGGTTGTGCCCCTATGGAGGGCTATTTAAAGAGCCGGGCGTGCCGCATCGCACGCATTGATGCAACGCACGAGGATTGAGGCGACGCTAGAGGAACGAGGGGACGCTAGAGGAATTAGCTGACGCTAGAGGAATGAGGGGACGCTAGAGGAACGAGGGGGCGCTAGAGGAATGAGCTGACACTTTGGGTAATGTATATAGGGTAGTGTGGTTATAATTTCGTCAAGTCTAGATCCACTGAATGGAAGCGCCAAAGCCTCGTAAACGGAAAAGGCATTAGGGAGAATTAAATGGATGCGACACGGAGGGGGGCAAACCATTGAAAAATGGGAAAGGGCTTTGTGAGAATGAGATGGCCACCTCTTTTCCAACCAGTGAGAATGTTAAACGGAACGTAGTAATGTTAAACGGAAAGTAGTAATGTTAAACGGAAAGAACGAATAGTAAGCGGAAACCAATATATCTAAACGAAAACAGATAATTCAAGTGCAAACATGAAATGCACGAAATACAAGAATTATTTGATATGATTTGATATGATTAGATAATTCAAGGAACTATTCGTTTAACAATTAACGCTACCAATGTATATATTATGCATGTTATTAAGTTTTGGTGTGTAACACTCGTATGATAAAGACCAACTTGACATATTATACTGAAGCCTTATATATTAAACAGGAACTTGGCATATTAAACATAAAATTTGTATTTTAAACTGAAACGTTATATGTTTAACGGGAACTTTTTATGTTAAACGGAGACTTGACACGCGTAGTCGTTTAAGCACAATCCACAAACGGAGGATAATAAGAAAACATTGACATTGATAAACATTCAAACAACACAAAACACAAATTAAAATAAATAAAAGTGCACAATACCGACACAAAAAAAGAAAAAAAGAATGAAAATTTCAACAACACAACAAAAAATTAAGAAAAAGACAGAAGGAAGGGGGTCCAAGAACAACAACAACAACAATATTTCTCTTCAAAAAATTAGAAAAATATCACATAGACACACTGACGTGTTTGTTGTTTCAACCAAAGGAAAGACATAATATTTGGCAATGAGGAGCTTGAGGGCACATCCACCGCTTCTTCAACGATATCGACGATAAGGTCGACGGCGGCGCAGTTGAACATGTGGTATATGTGGCACATACGCTGAAAGTCCAACTTCGTTTCAATTGGGCAAACAGTTCGGTGTGCATCCGGTGTGACAAAACGAACCTTTACGCTGAAAACTTCAAAACGATGTCAACACGGTCCATTGCCAACCCGCAAAGTGGATCGCTTTCTTCGACTAACCTTGGGCGGTGACTCTGCGTGGGAGAGAAGGTCACATAACTCACCTGCGGTTCTCGGAGGAATAAATGATACAAGCTCCAAGTTTCTCTCCTATGATAACGGAACAAAATGGAACAAAGGGCTTACAAAAGAGAACAATATGGTATGGATTGATACATAAGAAGAAGAGCGATCTAAAAATTTGGGCACAAAGTACAAAAAGTCAGTGGAAAAGTTGTCAAAAAGGTGAAGTGATGGGTAAAAGTTAGATTTGAAATTTTTTCTGTTGATTTGGCGGGAAAACAAAGCAGCAAAGTTGGGGGTATAATGGGTATTAATAGTAAAAGAGACTGACAGAGTTATGCTTGGGGACCAAAAAGTCACTAAACCAAAAAGGAGGGACTGTCTGGCCATAAGTTATGTCAGAAGGATTGTCTGGGCTGTTTGCAAACTTTCAGGGACTAAAAAATAATTTTCCCATAAAAAATGGTTATAAAAACATGAATTTGCATAACGTTAATTATAGTCTTTAAAAAATTTTAAATTTTGATATCATTTTATAATATGAGGACCATTTATATTTATTTATTTATTTATTTATTTATTTATAATGTGTGGATCTGCGTATTCGTTTTTTTAAAAAAAATTGACTATAAAATGGTTATAGAAACATGAATTTGGCATAATGTTAATTATAGTTTTTTTTTAAAAAAAATAAATTTTGATAACATTTTTTAATATGAAGAACATTCTATTTATATTTTTAATTTAAAATGAAAAAATAAGTTATAAATACAAAACTAGTTTTGTAATTATATTTGTTTATGAGGGTTGTTCACAATTTATTTGGGGATTTAAAAAAAAATGGAAAGACAAGAGAGTGATTTTGGGCTTTTCTTAAGATATCAACACCAGTTAATAATCATCCTCGGAGTATTGTAAATTTATATTATAATCCTATATTTAAGGTTCTAACTGGACTTTTAGGACTTTTTGCAAAATATTATTCTTCTTACAAGCCCTAATTATCCTTATCCATCTAAATTTGAATAATTTTTCAAATAGTCCCTTTCCAAAATACTTTTACCCTTGATGAACTATCAAATATTTTAGAAAAATTAAATTTTACAATATTTTATAAGATAATTTTTCAAAAGAAAAAACCTTGTTTATCTAATATTTTCTATTATACTACTAAAACTTAAAAAAAAGAGCAAGAAATTGTTAGGCTAGTATTTGATAAATAGTATCAAATAAATATGGATATTTAGAGTACCTAGGTCTAATTCTTGAAAAGTAAACAAAATGCATTCAGGTGTGTTTGGATTATGGAATGGGAATGGGGGGAATGAGAAAGGGGAATGAAAATGATTATTATGTTTTGATGGAAGAAAATAAAAAAATAATTTATTGAAATAAGAAAAATAAAGAAATGGGTTATGATACAATCAATCTTATACTCTTGATATAAAAAAATTATTAATTTATAAAATACTTTAAATATCATTATCTTATTTAATTATTATGATTATTTTTAATTAAATAAATCATTATTATTAAATATAAATATCTCAATTTAACCATTTTAAATTAGTTATTATATTTAATTATTTAAACCAAATATCTCAAAAAAATTACTCTATCTTAATTAAGTAATTAATTAGGTGAAACATTTTAGCTTTTGTCTGTTTTTCTATGTCCAGTTGAAGAGGGAAAATTTTATTTAGGAAAATAATTAGATTAAATTGAAATCCACGAGAATTTGGCGAGAGAGTTTTCAGATGTTCTTGTGTTTTAAAGTACTAATTAAAAAAATTATTTAAATATTATTTTTTTAAGCAGAAAAGCTACCTTATGATTAAGATTGACTTTTCTCACAGGGGAAGATTCCTTAAGGGGTTGTTTGGTTACTTGTAAGTAGCTGTGATGTGAGTCTACTTACAGGTAAAACTTACTTTTTAACGTTTGGTTACCTGTAAAGAGTTGACATACCTGTGAAATGTTTTACATTTCAGCCCTGTTTTACTACATTTCAACTCACGGCCAATTGGCCGTGAGTTGAAATGCAGTAAAATAGTTTGTTACACTCACCTTATTGAAAGCCATTCTCTCTCCTCTCACCTGATCTTTCTTTCTCTCAGCCCAATCTCCTTTCTCATCTGGATCTCTCTCTTCTCTCAACTGATCTCTCTCTTCTCCGTTGTCCGCCAGAGTGCTTCCTAGTTCTTTAGCTTTTCCTCTCTGTTCTAACCAGTGGCAAAATCCCTAACGAGATCTTCAGCTTTCCCTCTTTGTTCATGCTTCTCCTCGAGAGAAATAGGTTTTCTGATTAAGTGAGTCCGGAGGAGCTGGAGGGTTGATTTAATTACCTGAACAGTAATTGATTCACCAGGCCGTGCCTTTGTGGAGAGATTGATGGGGTTTGGATTGCAGGTGTATTTTGGATGGGAATGGATTTAGATTTTTTTAGTTTTTTAATATTCTTATATTTTCTTGATATTTCTATTGGCTGTAATTGATTTGTTGTTATTTGGTTGTTTGTGGGGATTACTATACTAATTTGTCCTATTTTGTATGATATTTTTGTTATTAAATTTATAATTTTTATAGATATTAACTGTCTATTTTTTTCTCCTGTACTTCTTGGAAAATAGGGGTTCATCACACATTATTTTTTATTTGTTATTAATTTGATTTGGAGAGATAATTGGTGGAAAAGTAAAGGGTATTGTTTTATGAAGTTAATTTATTATTAAATTTATATAATAAAGATGTGATGAAATTCTCTTTATTTTATTTGATATTGTTTTAGAAAAAAAAATCAATGTGATAAATCATAAATGATGGCATTCAAAGGAAGAAATAGAAAGTTTTATATAATTATAAAAAAAATCAGGGAGTTCAATGCAATCATGAAGATTTCATCCAAACATATCTTTTACTGTGGGATTATATTAATCTTAATTAAAAAATAAAAAAACAGAAAATTAGATTAAGATTTTAGTATTATACACCTAGGTGATTTCAGTTAATTACAAGAGTTAATTATATATATATATATATATATATATTAGTAATTAACCAATTTACTGAATGCTACACTCCAGTGATTAAAAGTAATTTTATATTAAATTTCACATTATTATTTCTATTTTAAATTAATATAAATATAAAAAAAATTGATTATGGGATAATCTCACCACTTACTTTACAAGGTAACCGTATCACCCAACTTACATCAAACCAAACAATGAAAAATGAATTACAGCATTTACAATTACGGGCAACCAAACAACCCTTTAAAGTAAGTCAAAATACAGTAATTTAAGTTATATGTGATTCCACTTACACTGTGAATTGAAATACATGTAACCAAACAGCCCCTTAAAATGGAAATAACCCCTACCCTCATCCAAATGCCCCCCATTGTTATTAATAATTTTAAAAAAAATTACTAAACTACAATATGGTATGCCTTTATATTACAAACTACCATGTGATACGAAATGACTTTTTAATAAAAAAATCATTTGATATATTTTTTTCGCCACCAGTATCCTCACGGATTCCACCACAAAGTACTAAATTGTCACAATTCAAACCACAAACCCTAAAATGATATAAAAGCATACCACATGGAAGTTTAGTAAAATTTCTCCTAAAAAAAACCAATGGTTTGACAAGAATAAGAAAATCTGCAACTCTATCAATGTCTATGTTCACCCTGAACTTGAACACCCTCTGGAGCATAAACACTCCTGTATCATCAAAATATAAAAAGCAAGCAATCCAGATAGCTTAATGTAAAAACTAGCAAAAGCCAAACCATACATTCAAAATATATTTCTCAAACATCTTAACGTAGTAGCACGGTGCGCTTCAGTTAAAAGGGGGGAAAAAAAAAAGAAATACACATCAAGACCATAAGGAAACAGGAATATGGGGAGTATTGATGTACAGCAAGGCAGAACAGCACCTGAATGCAAAGTTATGCAAATTAAGAAAATCTTCAATCTGCTTACTTCTTCAGTACACTGTTTCATGCCGGAAACAAAAAAGTTTAGCCCAGATGTTAAAAAGAACAAATATATTTAAAATGCCAGTCATGATAATGTCAATGCTGCAAATTCAAGCATGCAAATCTGCTTTAGTAGACATTGTGTAGAAAGGCTGTAATCATGTCAGCAGTGTTCAAGGTTTTTTGATAAAAGAAGTGCCAAACAGGGTTTGATTATATGAAACAGATTAGGCCATCCATCACCTGATTCACCCATTATGAAAATATTATTTGGTTGAATATCAGGCTCAACACACTAAAATTAAATAAATATGAGAAATCAAGGGCAAGAACTTACTTGTACAGATAAGCAGCAATACCAAGAATAATACAGAGCAAGATAATATCAATACAGAAGTTTCGACTGGATCTCAACTGAAATTTGAAAAAAAAAGTATAAATACGATTTTTCAAGATAGCAGTAAAGAGAGGGCATTTTCAGCCGGCTTGCTATATCAAATAGAAATAATTATGAAATTACATACCTGGTGAACAGTTTCCTTGAGCCTCACATTAGTATTCTTCAGATCAGATGTAGCCTTGTCAACCTGCAATTTATAAAAATGCGTACTGTTACGTGGACTAGTTTCACACCACTTCCAATATTTAAGATCCCCAGATTAAAGCAGTAAGAATCGACCTTGGTGTCAATCTCATCCATCAAAGGGACTTGCCTGTCCAACTCCTGCAAAATTATGGTGAAGAATACAAATAAGTTTCTGAAATTGTTTGAAGATTGAAGACAAGAGGAAGTAAATGGCCAACCTCGTTCATGTCATGGGCCATGTTCTTCAATGTATCTAGCCCTTCAGCAATAACATCCAAACCTTGATCCTGCAAAACCGCCATACTATTTGATGAAATTAAGCCAACAGCTTTTTACATTGTTATTTAGCAGATTTATTGAGATGTAGAATAACTACATAAAACCGATTCATTATTCCATAGTTATCACAGATGTCAAGTTACATTGTAATAGCAGACTGTTCATAAAACAGTGTTCAAAGTTTTACCAAGTGTAAATATATTATTCTGTTTACAGAATTTCCGAATTAGGCATCTTCCGGTTCAATAAGGAGAGGCTTCCTGTTTGAAGGCCGAAAAACAATGATTGGCCGGTAAACAAATTTCATGGGCTCAGTTTGATAAGACATAGTAACCAATCTGTATGAACATCAGCATATTTGGCCATGAGCTCTAACCAAAATGGTATATTTATTGGCTACAAGTAACACTTCGGATATTGATTGGTCTTGGTTTAACATGGTTAACGTGTTACTGGTTCCTGGAAGAGTCAATTTCTGTTTTGTATCGAAAAAATAAAAATAATGATTTTTTTATAGTTCACTTTGATCAATGGAGGAACAATATTACCATTTTTGTTGTTGCTAATCAAGGTCATCAGGCCTTGATAATCTGTGCTTCAAATTGAGCTTTCACAAAGCTTTCACAAAGCAAACCAAAGATACTAATGTATTTGTTTGAATCAAACCCAAACATGCTAGTTTCATATCACCACATAATGAATAAAATCACAAGCCACAGTATCAGAAACAACACTTGCCTGTTTCAATCTCCGCATCTCATACTCCTGCCTAAACTGACTGGATTCTTCAGTTTGCTGAAAGAATTCACTCTCAAATCTTCCATCTGCAATTTGTTGCAGGAAGAAAGTAAGAAAAAGCTAAAAGTAGCCATAAATATTACAGATACAAGTCTAAATCAATGCCCAATGAAAATTTTGATTGTGTACAAATAGAAAGGTTATGCAAGAAACTTTGTATTGGCTCCACAATAACATCAAAAACTCAAGAAAAAGACCAAGAACATAAAAAAGGTGAGCCAAAAGTATTAAATCTGTAGTGAGATGGATATCAACTCCTTACAGGCCAGATATTGAACTAGCCTTCAGGTATAAACTGGGTCTTTATCAGAAATTCGATCTTTTTCTAAGTTTCTATTATGACTTAAACTCTCCACCATTTACACACAAAATGTCTACCTAAGATTCATCAATAACCGTTTGTCTTAAACTCCAAATTAAATAAGTGAAGAAACCCCTTCCCACAAGTATTGTGTAAAATTTCAAAGCTCCGGCAGTTCCAAAAAGAAACTGAACAATGACAAGTATACCTTCTTTTTTTCTCTTGATTTAGAAAGAAAGGGACTTTCTAGATTTAGAGAAAGTAACAACAGAAGATTGAATATCAAACTGATTATCAAAAATACAGCCAAAGGTGAAGAAAGATATGTGGAGAAAAACATTAGTCATGAGCAAGAAGTGGAAAAATAGTAAGAACCCTCAGAAGGATAAATATGAATAGCAGAAAGCTCTTCAGATGAGATAAACTAACAATTATGCTACTAATGATAAAGCAAAGTTTATATCAAACATCCAGTTGATGAAAATGTCAACCAAATTATAGATAAATGGAACAAAATGGTGTTAAAAAAGCGATCACCTGAAGTTGAATCAAATCTGATCCCTGTGCGAGATGCCGAAGCTGTCCAACCTCCTGTTTGTTTTGCTCCAGTTGTGCTCCCATCTGGAATAGACTGAATTCTATCTGGTAAGGCAAGAACCAAGTCATTACGGGCCGCAAGTTCTTCCCCAGAAAGTCCTTTGACCTGCAATAATTCACATCAACATCTAATAACAAGTGAGTGAAGCTCACATGATGAATTACTAATTTCCCTTCACAGCTGCACCCAAAAACACAACCGACAAAGCAGTTGATTATTCTAGCCATGGCAGTCAAGCAGAACTTGGACAAGTGCCTGCACTACAATAACTTAATAACAAGTTCCTAACTAATCTAGCAAGCTCTAAAATGATGTGACTCCAAACTGAATGAATTCTCGCATAATATTTACTAATACACATATCAGGAATTGCTGTTTCTTGAATTATGTATCTGTGTGAGATAAGGAAAAAATCACTTTCATTCAATAAATGAAGCACCAAATGCAAGGTATAAGTTTTTCTCCTAATAATCATGCTAAAAAAGCCTAAATTTCCAATTCATTTGCATCAAAGTTCATACCAATCATCCAGAGAAACTCCTAGATATTTAAGTTAACCAGAACGTTCTGCACATAAGCCTTATCGCATAGATAAAATTCTCAAAATTCCTAAGCATTCAAAATAAAAGCACAGAAATTGGAAGGCTTGTCGAAACTATCAGCAGGAATATTTTGTTCAACAATCATATACCCAAATATCATAATTTTTCATAGTATCTGAATCAGAATTCTCAAAAATCATCCAGAGAAACACTCACAACTCGAATTATATCAGAAAAATCACCACCTTAACATACATTGCAATCTCAACCCAAACACATGGGAAAAAAACCTCAAAATCCAGAACTTATCAGAACAAAAACAGACGAACCCAACCTTCTTAAGCGCCAATCTCTGCAATTTGGGCACCTCTTCCATCAACCTGGCCTTAGTTCGCCGGATCTCCGCATTCATCGCCACCGCCGCCGCCCGATTCTTCTCCTGCTGCGCCTTCTCCGATTTCTACACCGAAAGCCCCAAACAAACAAAGCAAATCAAACCAAAACAAATCCCAAAAAAATCAAGAGATCCAGAAGAAGATTCACAGGGACACCTCAAGGGCCGCCTCAATGTCGGCCTCCACAGAGGAGTAGAGCCGCGCGAAGGCATCGTCCCCGGCGACGTTGCCGGCGTCCCCGCGGAGCTTCTCGACATCGTACTTGTCGTATTTCTTGCAGATCGCGTCAACGCGAGTGAGAATATCGATCACGCTCATCTTCGATTCTTCTCCTTCTTTGTTTCTTCTCTTCTTCTTGCCAGCAAATGATGATTCGAAGGGAGGAAAAAGAGTTTTTTTTCAAAAATATATATATATATATATATATTATATAATAATTGGGAATTTGTTTGAAAATATAAAACTGAATAACACTCTAGAAACAAAAATAGAATGTATCTTTCTATTTATTTATTTATTCTTATAATAATTGGAAATTTGTTGGTGCAAAAATCCATCTCTTCTGGAGATCAACACCAATTCTTCATAAACCGTTAAGATTTTTAGTAAGACTTCAGGGTTAGCTAGAGAAGACAACTAGAGCTCCTCTTGTCAGTGATCCTACACAGGAAATAAAGCTAAGAAGGGGTGAGCCTTGTACCTTGAGGTAGCTCTGACGCCAAGTCAATGAAAGCGAGATCTCAAAGATGGAGAGGTGGAATCAGAGTTGATTAGATACCATATTTGTCTTCCTTTCCTTCCTCTTATCTCTCATCTTTGGGGTTGGCGGTTGTCCCCTATCGTACCTCTTCATGTTATCTTATCCTCCTCCTTGACTTGTAGGACCTCATTTCCCTACGAGCTAGGATCTTGTGCCATTTTGTTTGGACGTTTGGATTAAGTCACGTGTGCACTTAGGATGAGGCCAAGTATTTATCCATATTTATCCATAGAATTTTGTAATTACTCGTGTCCCTCTTGATGCAAGATTATTACATATATAATATTGCCCATTTTATTTAAAAATATTGGTTTTATAGGTATCCTTGTTTATGATACATATTTTGAAAATGGTTTTTTTATTATTTGGATTTGTTGGGTTGGAAAAAAGATAATAAACAATGTTTTTAGAATTAGGAATAGACGTAATCAGACCCGCTTTTGCCATATCTATCGTTATTTTTTTATTTCAAATTTATGATTATTTGTTTTCTTTTTTTTATGTATTTTTATATTTCTTAATGGATCAAGAATGTGGAAAAGCTCACCGATAAAAAGTATTCCTAGCAAACTAGGTAAAGGGGAGTAGGAGATAAGATATTTGGCTTGTCATATAGATGTTTTGATTTTTAAGTATTTCGTATAATAGTAAACTTTTATTTTAGTCGAAAACTTGGGACTATATTCATATATCTTTAGAATTGTAGGATGTTATGTAATATGTTATAGGGTAAAAATAGACATATGGTATGGTGTATACCATTGAGATAAAAGCCCAACTATCCAAGTAACTGTTTGGTTATCCGACGGTGGATGATTAATTCTCAATTAAGGGTATTGAAAGTTGGTAGATAAGGCTCAGAGAAGTGTAAAAGTAGGTTGTCTGCTCATGAAGAAGGCAATGGGAATTCCGATTTCCTATTATGAATTATAGTATCTCTTTTGAGTTCTCTCTTTTTTGAGCCCCAACTTGAGCGTCGGAGGCTCCTCCCAAGCTCGAGCACTCGGATCTCTTTCTCCCACAATTTTCTCACACTCTCTCTCTCTGTGAGGTTTGATTGTCGAAAGTTGATCTCTGAGGAGGCTTTGATCTAATGAAGCGAAAGAAATAAGAAGAAGGATTGTCGATCGTGATCACCCTCTCAACCAAAATCTCCTGAAAAATTCTCATCTTCCCTAATCAATCTCTCTCATTGATCATGATCTACTTTGATCCCCAAGAAAAGCGAATCATTACATCAACAGTTTGGCATCATCTGTGGGAAATCTCCATCTTCTTGATCAAGAAGTTGTACAACTCTCTATAATGGCTAGAGGTAAGCGGAGTCAGATCTATGATCCGATCGATTACAATACCATTGGAAGCAACGAAATTCAAGAAGTTGAAGCACTCATTAGGACTAGTCGAAGGTCCTGGGAGGAGAGGTTCAAGACTTGAGGTATCGAGCTCTTAAGGAAAAGATCGAGACGCTCACCTGAGCTCTTAGAATCATGGAGCAACAAACATCCCAGCTCCCACCACAGCCAAGAAACACCCTGGCAGGCTCATTTTAGGTGGGGTGACGTTCGGTTGCACACACCCCAAAGCCCAAAGACAAGGCCCACATAAGAAAAGACAAGGAGGTTGCTCCATTATTGAGTAGCACAGGGTCACCTCACGCCAACCTGGAAGTCTGGAACTCCCTGAGAGCTCGGTGTAGGGTTATATCCCAAGAAACCAGAGAATGACGAAGGTATGTTAATCACACGATCTCTCTCTTACTCCCAAAGATTCTTGGTACCTCGTTTCTAGTCGAATTTTGGATGTCCTCTATCGAGACATATAACGACACCTTGGATCCGGTTGACCACCTAGAGTCTTTCAAGGCCATTATCCTGCTTTATGGAGCTCTAGATGACATCATGTGTAGAGCTTTCCCGGCTACCTTGCAGAGTGCGGCCCTACCAGCCTCCCACCGGAGTCAATCTCTTTCTTTGAAGAATTGAGCAAGCTTTACTTCATTAGAAACAAAAAATAGAGAAAGACTCCAACAATGTTGATAAGGATAAAGCAACATGAATGAGAGAACTTTCCTAGTTACATATACCGTTTCAACATGAAAACACTCAAGTTCCCTAGCCTTAACCAAGCTTTCATCATAGTCAAGCTGATAGAAGGGTTGCACCGATCTCCCTTTCAATTTTCTCTCTTCATGAAACAAGCAAAAGACTTGATTGAGCACCTAGCCAGAGCCGAGAAATACATAAATACTAAGGAGATCCAAGCGTCTAGGCAAGAAGAAGTTAGGCAAGAGAAACCCAAGAGGGAATGGAACCAAAACCAAGAACCTTTGAAGTATCCCAAGAAGCCAAGATTCTAGTCCTAAGAAGTCAGTTGGAACAGGGAAATAGCTTGGTTTCGCAACTATGCCCCAATGAACGCTAGCCAAGTGGAGATCCTCATGCAAATACAAAATAAGAGGATCGCCAAATGACCAGCCCAAATGAAGAACATCGGTGGCTGGAAAGATATTAAGAGGTACTATAGGTTCTACCAAGATCAAGGTCATGATAGAGAGGATTGCATACAGCTGAAGGACTAGATTAAGGATCTTATCCAATGAGGAAACCTCTCTCGGTACCTTCACAGGGACTTGCAGAAAAGAGGTCCATCTTTCCCAAAAGAAGGTCGACCTCCTCTAGGGGTCATCTATTAAATAATTGGAGGTTTGGCCAATAGAGATAAAAATAGCTCAGCGCAGAAAATTATGCTCAAATGTTTGCCCGAGGAGATAGAACATTAGAGGAAGGAATTGTGAGTCGAGCAACCGATCAACTTTTTATGATAACGACTTTAAGGGGTATCCATCACCCTCATCATAACGCTCTAGTGGGCACTGTTACCAATCCTAACATTATATGTGTCCTCATCCATAGCGGAAGCTCGACCGACGCTATATTTTAGGGAGGAACCTAAGCAATAGCAGGAGTTGCCCGACCTAGCACATACAAGTTGATGGACTTAGGGGTAGGTTGTTTAAAAAGCTATTCCATGTTGAGTACTAGAGGAGATATTATCAATAATTGTTTTGAAATAAGTCTCCAAGATCAATCCAACATCAGTTTATATGTATGATCAGTGAATCATCGACTGGAGCTCGAGCTAAGAGCCTTCACTCATTCTAGAGTTGAGTAGACAAATCGTCAATGCTTACATGGGCCCCTGGCCCTTTTAAGGGCACAAATTTAGTCTTGAGAGATCATATCATCCCCATGGGCACGCAGAGATTAATTGCTAAAACCCTCAGGGCTTCGACACTGAGTCGGTCGCCAGGAATCAGGTCACCCCGTCCCCTTTCAGGGTACGCAGAGGTTGATTGCTAAAACCCTGCCGACCTTGACTTGGACGAACCTCTTCAAGGTGCCCTTTTCAGGATATGGATTAAGTCCTGAGGAATCATATCATCCTCATCCCCTTTTAGGGCACACAAAGATTGATTGTTAAAACCCTTAAGACTTCGACATGGATTCGATCGTCAGGGATCATGTCACCATCATCCCCTTTTAGGCCATGCAAAGGCTAACTACTAAACCCTGTGGACCTCAACTCGGATGGCCCTCTTCAGAGCACCCTTTTCAGGGCTCGACCATACGACCCTTTTTAGAGTACGGATTCAGTCTTAAGGGATCAAATCATCCCTTCTCCTTTCAAGATATGTAGAGATTTATTGCTAAAACACTCGAGACTTCGACATAGATTCGGTCCCTAAGAATCAAGTCCCCCCATCCCTTTTCAGGGCACATATAAGCTAACTGCTAAAACCCTGTCATCTCCACTTTAAAGTGCCCTTCTCAGGGCTGTACCATACAATCCCATTTAGGAGCACATATTCAGTCATGAGGGATCAAATCGTCCATATCCCCTTTATTAGGGCACGCAGAGATTGATTACTAAAACCCTCAGGACTTTGACACGAATTTGGTCACCATAGATTAGGTCACATCCATTCCTTTTCAGGGCACACATAGGCTAACTGCTAAAACCCTGTCATCTCCACTTTAAAGTGCCCTTCTTAGGGCTCGACCATACAATCCCATTTAGGGGCACATATTCAGTCATGAGGGATCAAATCGCCCCTATCCCCTTTATTAGGGCACGCAGAGATTGATTGCTAAAACCCTTAGGACTTCGACACGAATTTGGTCACCATAGATTAGGTCATATCCATTCCTTTTCAGGGCACACAAAAGTTGACTACTAAAACCCTGTTGACCTTAACTCAGATGACCCTCTTTCGGGCACCCTTATCAGGGCTCTACAATATAACCCTTTTAAGGGTACAAATTCAATCCTGAGGGATCATATCATCCCTGTCCCCTTTCAAGGTACGCAAAGATTAATTGCTAAAACCCTTAGGACTTCAACACAGATTTGGTTGCTAGAGATCAAGTCACCCCCGTCCATTTTCAGGGCATGTAGAGGCCAACTACTAAAACCCTGTCGACCTCAACTCGGATGACCCTTTTCAAGACTCGACCATACAACCATTTTCAGGGCACAACACTAATCCTCTGTGGTCGAATCGTCTTCACCCTTTCAAGTATTGGACCAGATGATTAGTAAAGCCTATTAGATCTATTTGTTTTGGTCTTTGTCAGAACATGAGGAGAAGGCTAGGAGATCCTTATCACCCCTTTCCTTCACATGACGCAAGTCATCGTATCTGAGTTAGGAGAAATATACTCTATTCATATTAGTCATGGTCAGACTCATAGATATTAATCATGCAAACCGAGGAGACTACTGTGCTCCAAATGAAATCCTGAAGCTGACAACCAAAAAGTTCAACACTTAGTCATTCCAGAAGACATGTAAAATCAACTCAGAGAGAGAACGATGAGATATTCATTCATCCACTCAAACAAGAAAGAATGAGACAAGTAAGTCAAAAAAATTCTTTCTTTATTAATGGATTTTTTGAATAAGTACAAGTATAAAAGGGAAGATGTACAAAGTCTATTCAAGAGACGCCTCGACCTAGGACTCATTTTCAACCTCAACTTCAGCTCGAGCGACGTTGTAAAAAAAGGAGAGGGTGTCCTACCTATTTTCCCATTGAGATATGCATTATGGTGTTACTGGAAAGATATATAAAGGGTAAAAATTTATTCCCAAGGACGTAGAAGCCTAACCCTAAAAGGAGATAGGATCGTAAAGTCATTACCTACTTGGATAAGCTCAGGGAAGTTCAAGGTACAGGCTACTAACTCAACATCGGTGGGCTGCTTACTAGAGGCTAAAGGGAGGACTTACTACCTCTGTTTAGAAAGACAAAGAAGGATCACTCGACTTATATATAGATGGTACTAGCAAACATGCTTCCCTGAGGATAATTAATTGGGATCATACACCCAAAAGACTTGTTGATTGGGTGCACCCGCGGATGGGCGACAAGTAGGCCAATATATTTGGTACGCTTTGAGACGATTTTACGGGGAGTTGCACCCATGATCTCCTCCGCCGACTTCCATCATTAATTTTTAGCCGAAGATGCTTCGAAAGTTGAAGCACCATGTCCATCAAAAATCATGACCCATAAATTGATGTAACTACATAGCGGTGACCTCATCAACCTAGTTTCATCATGAAAAAGTAGCTTGTACGTAGTTAGGCAACCAAGAACATCCTTTTGATCTAGCCATGCTACTGCCGGCAATTGAACTCCCCATGCCGTATTGAGCCAAAAAACAGGTTGCCCTCGAGAGTTGGGGGGCAAATGTTATGGGGTAAAAATAACTATAGACACATGGCATGATGTATACCGTTGAGATAAAAGCCCAACTACACGATCAAGTGTCTGATCATCCATTGGTGGAGGATGAATTCCCTAGTGAGTTAAAATCTGGCAAATAAGGCTCACACGAGTATGAAAGGAGGTCGTCTGCTCATGAAGAAGGCAATGAGAATTTGACTTTCCTATTATGAATTTTGGTATCTCTTTTGAGTTCTCTCTTTCTTTCCCTCTCCTTTTTGAGTCTCGACTTGAGCTTCGAAGGCTCCCCAGCATGAGCACTTGGATCTCTTCTCTCCCACAGTTCTCTCTCTTTGTGAGGTTTGATTCCCAAAAGCTGATCTTTGGAGGAGGCATTGATCCAATGAAGTGGAAGAAAGAAGAAGGACCATCGATCGTAACCGACCTCTCCACCGAAATTTCCTAAAAAATTCCTACCTTCCCTTATCAAATCTCTCTCGTTGATCAAGATCGATCATCTTTGATCCCCAAAAAGAATTGATCATTACATCAACATAATAATAATATATTCTAAACAAAATGAAACTTCTAACCTAAGTAAATAAATGATGCGATGTACAAAATAGAAAGGCAATAGGTTACTAAGAAAAATAAAGAAAAATAATTCAATTAACATATCTTGCTGATGATTAAGTAATATATTCTTTTAAAGTTTCATAGATATGCACAAGTTTTTTGTTAATTTTTTTTTTAAACTTTTACTTGTAATCTCCTTTGTTACCAAATAACTCCATTTACATACATACAGAAGTTTATGTACATTGTCTGTCGGCACGCGCGAGAAAATCAAGTGAGATACATTATCTTTTTATATATATGTCCTCTCAAAGTACATTCTACTCTTTAAATATTTCCAATGGATGTAATTAATACAAATGGAGAAATCTCTCTTTAATTGGATCACTGTTAACTCTTGAAGGCCAGCCATCAACCAAGTTTGTCTTGAAGGCCGGACAGAACCAGTCATCAAATTATGGAGACAAATCTATAAAACACATCCCTCAGGCCAACTCCATTTCTTTTTTCATCTATTGATCTTTTCTCTACCAAAGAGATCTTATCTCTACCAAAGAGATATATACACAGAGACAAAAAGAGAAAAAGAAACAAATAGAAATAAAGGAACACAAAAAGCTATCTCTTGGCTTCATGACTTTCTTTGACTTGTATACACTAGCCATCTCTTTCATGACCTTCTCTTTCTCAGTATCAAACACCAGGAAAGCTCCTTGCTATTCCTTTCCCATTTCATTTCTTATATAAATATATATATATATATATACACAAACACATACACAATATATATGTCTATATATCTCTCTTTCTCTTTTTGTGCTCTTTTGAGTCATGGGGAGAGCTCCATGCTGTGATAAATCAAAAGTGAGAAGAGGGCCATGGTCTCCAGAGGAGGACATGGTTCTTGTGAAATATGTTCAGAAGCATGGCAGTGGTGGTAACTGGATAACCTTGCCACAGAAAGCAGGTTACTTAATTAATATTTGCTCTCTCTCTTCCTCAATTTATCTTCAATTTGGATCTTATATTGTGTCCATTGATCAGAAGAATGTTTTACTTTCTTGATATGTATAACTCTCACATTACATCAATATTCTAAAGTCTTAACCAGTTCTACATTATTTCATGGTATAATTAAGCACTTATTCTTGATGATATTTTTCTTATGAATACCCACTAGCTACTACTTTCTTTAAAGAATATCATGGTGTAAAATCAGAAGGAAAGTGGAAACAAGTCTCAACTCTCACAGATTGGATGTCTAAGTTCTTCAGTATTAGAAGTCTTCAATATCATAACTCTTAACTTCTTGATGATATCTTGTTTATTCAGGGCTTCGGAGATGTGGCAAGAGCTGTCGGTTACGGTGGCTAAACTATCTTAGGCCAGATATCAAGCATGGAGGGTACACTGAGGAGGAGGACTACACCATTTGCACCCTCTACAAGGACATTGGAAGCAAGTATATCATCTGAACATGTCTATATATAAATATATACTCATTTCTTTATTAATTTCACTCATATAAATATATATAATCCCTAAAGTCTGCAATTGTTTTATATATTATAGGTGGTCTATAATTGCATCTCATCTACCAGGAAGAACAGACAATGATGTAAAGAACTACTGGAACACCAAGCTGAAGAAGAAGATGATAACAACTGATCATCATCCTCCCAGTACTCCAGCCATTGATAGTGAATCCAAGAGCTTTATCTCAGAGCTACTCAGTGATCTCAATGAAGTCTCCTCTAAATCCTCTCCTGGCCATGACAGCAGTAACAGCAACAGCTTTGCTGATTGGTTTGCAATTGAAAATGGAGAGATGAATGCATTGATGTGGGAATTAGGGTTTGCATCTTCTAGTGATGTTTTCACAGACCATGAATCCATGCAGGAGATGGGAGATGGTGGTGGTTCAAGTATGTCAAGCTATGTAAACTTGTGGTCTTTTTCTGAGACCATGCCACAAGGGTTATGCCAAAGTGCCACTTATGACTCATAGTTAGATGCCATTGATTGCAATCAAAGAAAGAAACAAGGGAATGACATCTTGTTTTACTTGGTTTGTGTTGGAGCTTTGTCAATGCTAGAACTCAAAGATGGTGATGTAGACTGGTTCTAACTTCTTCCAAGTAAATTAGGAAGATGGAAAAAGTATATAAATGCTATTTGAATATAGTAGTGTGTTGTTGATCATAACTTAATTTAGAGAAGCCATCAAACTTGCATGGTTGGCGCAATGGCTAATTCAAAGTTGAAGTTTCTAGAGAGAAGACCATGCCATCCTTGAACCTTCATAATTTTTTTTTTTTTAAAGTTAAAATTGTGGGTAAAAAGTACTTTCATAAGGTAAAATCAATAACAAATTAAAGACCAAAAACAAAAAATAAAGGAAGGAAAGAAAAGAAAAGCTGGATGGTAAACCACATATGAGTGTATATATTATATATAATATTATAACTATTGTTTTTGAGTGAGATTACTTCTTGATCAAGCACTCAATTTGTTTAGTTGATGTATTAAACTCAAATAATGAGCATGGAAAGTTGTATGCTTGTTTCATTAATGACTAGGTCTAGTGTTTGAATAAATACCTCATTGTTTCATAGCAAAGGAGTGGTGAACAAAAATATTTTTTTTTATGGTTTTTGAAGAACTTTTCTTAGATTTGATCTTTTCTTCAATGTTTTAAAAACCGTATTGGGAAGCGAATCGGTCTCACAACTGGGTCACGAGTTGGTCGGTATGATCGAGTGACCCATATCGGTCAGGCCTGTCCAAGGGCCGGGCTACTCATCCAAGCCCAAAGGCCCACCCAAAAAATGAGAGGGTTTGGACAAAAATATTAGGCTTGAACATCGGGCCTTGGACAAAGAAAATGGCCCATTTAAAAAATGGGTCGGGCCTTGGGTACGATGGTTTAGGCCCGGAGTCTGGCCTGACCCGAATAATATACAAATAAAATAAATAAATTTATTATTTATAATTATTTATAATAAAATTGAACAATTTATTTGTATTCCTTAATTTAAAGGTGTAAATTTCTAGTATAATTTAATTTTTCTATCAAAACTCTTAGATTTAATTTATTAATAAATTAATTTTATTTTAACATGTAAACTCTATTTTTTTTTAATAAATTTTAATTTAAAAAATTAAATATGAGCGGATTTGGGCGGGCTTTTGTCATGTGTTTAAAAATATGGGTGGACCTTGGACAAAAATATAGGCCCGAATATCGGGTCGCGCCGGGCTTGGGCAAGCATATCTACCATTATTATTAAGTCTTGGCCCAGCTCGACCTGACCCATGGACAGGTCTACCGTCAAACCAGATGATGTCATACATATATATATATATATATATATATATATATATATATATATCCCCCTTAATCCCAGACCAGACTGTTGCTTAGTTCCTAGTTCTGCCGGTCCGGTCCGAGTTTAAAAACACCTTTTCTTTGACAAGTTTGAGTTTTCTTTCCTTAAATGATGACCTCATCTCATAATTTTTTTTAAAACTAAACATATATAATAATATAATAAATATAATATTGAGAAAATTGCATGTGTATCCTTTCAAAACTACCTTATTTGCTTATAACATGGGGAAAATCTTAATTACAAGTATAATCCCCAAAATTTCCATTTGATTATGTATATACCCTTGCTGTTGAAATCTGAGTTTTCAACCTAAATGCCTTAACGATGGTTAAATGTAAACCATTGAATAAGGAAATATCTTTTATACCTTCTAAAAGACATTTCAATTATTTTAAATTTCATATCTTTCAATGAAATATTTGTAAATTTATAGTCGGATGAATTATTCAAAGTATTACAAAGGATATAATAGTCTTTTAGAGTTTTAAATAAGAATCTAATTATTTTGTCTTAGTTGAAAAATAGAGAAATCACTAATTATCACCCTTTTTCTTCAATAATACCTTATAACCCCTTATTTTATTGTTATCCTACTTATTGTCTCTGGGCCAAACTTTTATATTTTACCTTATTGTTGATGCAAAAACTGGTTTTGTCTCGATATTGGGCTTAATCAGTGGAGGAACCAGAAGTAAAATTGATTAAGGGGATGCTGACTTCAACTTAAAAAAAATTATAAATATTAAAAAAAATTATATTAATTCAAACTTAAGATTACTTGTTTATACTAATTCCTCTGCTTAAAATAATAATAATTTTTTTCTTTTTAATTCTTTGGGTACAGGTCTAATTTTATCCATGTTTTATTGGAGGAATGTCTCTGAAAAAATAGAAATTATAATAAAAAAATTATGATATTGGAATTATGCTCAAATAATAAAAGAAATCACTGAGATACGAGGCGTAAAAAAAGGATTTATCGGGAATATATGAGCAAAATTTAAATTTTACAAGTGATATCAGTACTAATTTAAATTTTTTGATAAGATTTGAACCCAAGTCTCCATAACCTTAGCATAGAATTCTAACCACTAGACTACAACAACATTTTGATATGGAATATGGTAATAATATTACATATTTATAATAAAAACTTCATGGAGGTAGACGCCCTCTTGGAGCTATGGAGATAGAGGTCCTCCGGGAGCCAAGGGGGTGCTTGAGCACCCCTTGCTCCCCCCGCCCTCCGTCCCCTGCCCCTGGGATCAATCTCACACCAACGGTTAAATTTGTTTCATTTGGGGGAGATGCATAAAGAGAGGAGGAAAATCTAGGCTAAACTAGAAAGGAGAACACCAAGATTTACGTGGAAAACCCCAAGAATTTAGGGAAAAACTACGGTGCTCTTTGGTAAGAGCAAATCCCCTATCAAGAAAGTTATTTACAAAGGCTAGAAGCCATAGGGAAGGAAGTAAGAAGATTACAAATAGGAGGAGAGGGATTCTCCAGCAGGGTATGAGATTCTCCAGCAGGTCTTTTTTTTTAAATGGTTCTCCCCTTCTCTATTTATAGTCTTCGGTTGCTTAGCGTCCAAGTTTCCTCCATGTGCCAGTTGGACGCCAGCTAGGTGTTAACTAGATGCTAACTATACTACCAGTCGGATACCAGCCAAGTTGCCAGCTGGAATCCTTCTAGAGGTTTCGCCAAGTTTCCTGAGGATTCCCAAAGCTCTTCCACCATGTTTGGTTGAGGCTGTCAGATGCTTCTAGACGTACGCTCTTCTTTTTTTGCATGCTTGGGTTACTGGAAAACCATTTTGGAAGATCGTTTCAAAAGACCGTTTCGGAAGACCGTTTCGAAAGACCATTTTGGGAGAGCATTTTGGCATAACATTTTGGGAGAGCGTTTTGGCAGAATGTTTTGGGAGAGCATTTTGGAAAAGCGTTTTGGCGGAATGTTTTGGGAAAGAGTTTTGGAAGACTGTTTCTTAAGTTGAGCGAATGATGTGGCTCGTGGCTCTTCCTTGTGTTCGACTGATTGGAGGCCACGTGCCTTCCTGATTTCACCCTATCAGATGTAAAATGCCAATTTACAATGTATCTAAAGTGACCCTTTTGACCTTTTTATATATCATATCCTCTTCAATTGATTCTTCGCCACATTCTCAAGTGAGTAATTTAGCATATCTCTCAAAGAATATACTATGCACTAAATTTCAGTTTCTGTTTGTATTATATATATATATATATATATATATATATATATATATATATATATATATATATATTAATGAGAATCTAATTATTCTGTTTTACTTTGAATATCTTACAAATAGCATTTTTTTTTGTTTTTTTAATGCATATCATCAAAATTAAATAAAAAATATAGGTTAATCCCATTTTTTTATAAATTAAATATAGTTTTACTTGTAGTCCTTTAATAAAATCATAATTTACTTATAATCCCTTTCAGAATATTTAGCTATGGAAAAATATTAACCATGAAAAGAATAGGATATTTTTTGTCTTTTTACTTGATTTTTTAAATAAAATTTAAGAAATATTCAAGTTCTTTGGTTGAGAGAACTAACTTAAGGGGTGACAAGTAGAATAAAAATAAAAAACATGGGGTTATGAGATATGATTGAAAAATGAGGGGGTGAAGTAATTTCGCCATTTTTCAGGGGATGGTAAGTAAAACACTTAAATTTAAGCTCTCAATTAATTTAATGTGAGATTTATTTTTTTTTTATTTTATTTTTTTGGTAACAAGAGCTTTAAGTTAAATTCAATGAGGTCCTAATTACATTACAAAAGTTGTCTTGTAGAATTAAATTACATAAATTTTCTTGCAACCAATACGACATATGTTGTATTTCTTCATATAGAATCTCCCTCCTAGTTCTTTGGGCCTCTCTTGCCAGATGGTCAACAATTACATTTGCCTCCCTTGGTATTTGGTTGATCTCTTGGTTAGTAATTCCTCTCAGTAGCTGTTGGTAGTCCTTTATCACCTTCTTTGTTCTCCAGTCATGGTTTTCTTCTTGATTTCCCATAACTCTTAAGAGATGCTGACTATTTGTGAATAACTGTATCTCTGAGCTGCCTATCTTCATTAACACCCTAAGTCCTTCCTTCATTGCTAAGGCCTCATCTTCAGTCCACTACAAGAAAATGGCAAAATAGCTAGGGAAATATCCCTCGCTAAATTATGAATTTCCCTTGCTGAAGTATTTCAGTGAGAGAATGGCGAGGGAAAATTTTTCGTCGCTAATTTGATCCTAGAAAATACTATGTTTAGTGCGGGAATTTTTCCTAGCTAATTTGCGAGGGAAAATTCTCTTACAAATTATCCACAATCCATAGATTATATGGGTAAACGATATTGATGGTCACTAAACTATGTGCGAGTTCTTATTTTGGTCACTCAACAAATTTTTTTTTCAATTGACTCCCTTAACTAATTATTCTCTTCCAATTAGGTCACTATGGCCTACGGTGTTAACTGCAAGCTGACGTGGCACAACCAACTTACCACATCAGATTGGATAAACGATATAGATGATCACTAAACTATGTGTGAATTCCTATTTTGGTCACTCAACTAAATTTTTTTTTCTTATGGTTCATTCCTGTAAAATGCTCATTATTATGTAAAAGTTTATAAGTTAATAAAATACTCATCTCTAGATGTTTTTTAAATTAATGTTCCTTTACATCTAGCGTCTTAAACCATCAGTGAAATAAAATATGCATCTTTTTCTCATTTCACATCAAGTCATCAAAATCAATGAATCAACTATTTCATATAATATTTTTTGGCCAAGGATTTCACCTGAGATGTTCTCCAAAAGCATTAAATTCAATCTAGACTAGGGCTCTAGTGAAGAGACGAAGAACCAGTGGAAAAGCCATGATGGGATGACAGACTAGGGCTTTATTGAAGAGGCGAAAGAAAGGAAAAAAGGGGAAATAAATGAGTATTTTATTAACTTATTAACTTTTACAAAACAATGAGCATTTTATAGGAATGAACCACAAGAAATTTTTTTAGTTGAGTGACCAAAATAGGAACTCGCACATAGTTTAGTGACCATCTATGTCATTTACCCAATTTTTGGTTGTGACGTAGCTTACCACGTCAGCTTGCCGTTAACGCTGTAGGCCATAGTGACCTAATTAGAAGAGAATAATAAGTTAAGGGAGTCAAGTGAAAAAAAATTTAGTTGGGTAACCAAAATAGGAACTCGCACATAGTTTAGTGACCATCTATGTCGTTTATATAATGAAATTAGCGAGGGAATTTTCCCTAGCTAATTTATGAGGGAAAACTCCTCACTAATTATCCATTATCCACAAATTACATACATTGAAATTAGCGAGGGAATTTTCTGTAGCTAATTTGCAACAACAGAGTATTTTCCCTCGCTATTCCCTAGCTAAATACATATCCATCACAAATTTCTAACTGATTTACATTAAAAATTTTCCCTCGCTAGTATCCGTCGCAATTTAGTTGTTTTCTCATAGTGGAATGTCGAGCCTACTCTGTGAGTCCTTGCCCCTGCCACATAGAATCTTGCATTAGTATTTATAACCAAATATCCCAAATTTGCATACCTGTCATCAACTTCCCATGAGCCATTAGTGTATAGTTTGTAGATGTAGTTGGCTTCATTCCATCTATTCTTTGCCTTCTTCTCTTTCTCTTCCATTAGTTCCTCTTAATGGTAGATCTCCTTTGCTAAGGTTAATTCATTCCTGGCTACCCATTTGGGATTGAACACTATTCTCTGGAAGGTATTCTTGGACATGCTCTTCTATCTGCCATAGAATATAGGCAATAAGGACTTTTCCTCTATATTTGTCTTATTGTTTCCCTGTTCTCTTTTGGTAAGCCAATTCGATCTCATTTTCCTAGTCCTTGTTTCTATTCTTAGTTCCTTAGACACCCTTCATTCTTAGCCTCTTTCCAAACCTATTCAGCCCACTTGTACTCATAAGAAAGATGATTAATAGTTTCATTTTCTAGTTTAGATAGGGGGCATGTATCATGTGGGCAAATATTCATCTTGTATAAGTATTATGTTGTTGGCAACCTTCCACAGAACATTTTTCATAAATTTTTTTTTAATCTTTGGGAGCCTCCAAAGTTCTTTCCAGCCTGGCCACTGGTCTTGCTCAATTTTAGATATGAGACCTTCATATATGGTTGTAGTTAGGGTTGCACCCCTAGTGCCTTGGCTCCATTTCCATCTAGCTTCTTCTGATTCATGTGCAAATATTACTTTTCCTTTCAATTCCTCTATAGTACATTCTGGAAAAAGGTCATCAATCATTTCCACATTCTAGTTTCCACCCCTTGTTAAGTTGACCATGTGCATATTTGACAAGTCATAATTCATGTTTATAAAAGTAGGTTTCATCTAGATTGGCATATCAAATTAATAACCATGGATGGTGTGTTTTTGAGTCTATTTCATATGTGTGTACTAGTGCTAAATTATCTTTGATTTCCTTTGCTACATTTAACAGTGATATATGTATCCATGACATGTTTAGTTCTTTCTGTATATCCCATGGCCTTAGCTTCCCATATTTCCTTTCCATTAAGTGAATCCACATTTTATCTTTTCTATTGATTAGATCTAGGATATGTTTTGCCAGTAGTGCAATTTTCATCAGTTTTAGATCCTTAATACCCAATCCACCCTTAGGTTTAGGACAAGTAACAGTCTCCCAGTTTACCAGGTGGAGACCTATGCCCCTACTATCATTTGACCATATGAATTCCCTAACTTTTATGGTAATATTTTTCAAAATTCATTTTGGTATTGTATGTGTGTTTAATCCATATAAAGGTATTGTTGCATACAAGTGGTGAGGAGAGTGGACCCCAAAAGACCGGCCTAGTAGGGAAGGATGCCCACCACTTATATGCACATGGAATCTCCCTCAAGTAGCCGATGTGAGGCTAAAGTCATTACATAACACCCCCGATCGAAGCTTGACGCCATCGTCAGGCCTCAACACCTTGCCAACTAGCCTGCTTGAGCGGCCCGCAAGGTCAACCCCACTAGGGTGCCCCACATTGACTATCTGAAAGCACCAATGTTGCACACAAGTGGTGAGGAGAGTAGACCCCAAAAGACCGACCTAGTAGGGAAGGATGCCCACTACTTATATGCACATGGAATCTCCCTCAAGTAGCCGATGTGCGACTAAAGTCATTACATAACACCCCTGATCGAAGCCTGACACCCTTATCAGGCCCCAACACCTTGCCAGCTAGCCTGTTTGAGCAACCCGCCAGGTCGACCCCACTAGGGTGCCCCACACTGACTATCTTAATGAAAGCACCAATATTGCACACAAGTGGTGAGGAGAGCTGACCCCAAAAGATAGGCCTAGTAGGGAAGGATGCCCACTTATATGCACATAGAATCTCCCTCAAGTAGTTGATGTGGGACTAAAGTCATTACAAGTACTATCGTGGCTACAGAATTCACTAAAGTCAGTACTCTTCCAGCCATAGAAAGGTTAAGAGTCTTCCAGTGTGCTAGTTTTATTTCTACCCTATCCACTAATGGCTTAAACCTATTCAATGGTCTCCTATAGGGTGATATCCAGCCTCCAAGGTATTTGAAAGGAAAGGTGGCTTGTTTTAAGTTCAAAATATATAGTGCCTATGGAGCCCCTCGGTCTTGAATTAAGCCAGGATGGGAAGTATATATATATATATATATATATATATATATATATATATATATATATATATATATATTTCATATTTTGCATAGTTTGGCTTTTGACCAGTTAGACTAGAGTATATGTTCATACACATTTTTAAGGTCCTTGCATTCTTTCTTGAAGCTTTACTACAAAGTGGTAGATCATCAACATATAACATGTGATTTATCTGCAAGGTTGCATTAATCCTTATGCCTTTTAATAGTTTGAGTGATTCAACCTTGTTTAAATAATTAGTAAGCACTTGTGAGACAATTATGAAAAGATTTGGTGATATAGGGTCCCCTTGCCTTAGTCCCACAACTAATTTAACCCATCTGCCCACCCTACCATTCAAAGTATAGGATGTTTCTACACATTTTTTGATCCAATCTATCCATTTCTTGGGAAAGTTCATTTTAGTCATAACAACAGTTATGGTCCTCCATTTCATTACATCATAGGCTTTTTCTATGTTCAATATTATCATCATCATAGGGTGTTGGGTATCCCTTTCTAGTGTATGTGCTAATTCCCGAGTCCTTAGAATATAATTATCAAATATGCTTCTACCTACCATAAAGGCAATCTTTTCTCTACCAATTATTTGTAACAAGACATTCCTAACTCTATTTGATAAGACCTTAGTGATGATTTTGTAGTTCACATTGCATAAAGAAATTGGTCTATAGTCCTTAACATATAGAAGGTTATCATTTTTTAGAATTAAGCATATATAGGTTTTATTCCATGTTACAGGTAACTCGGTATGCTCAAAGGAGTATGAAATAACAAATATCATTGATTCTCCTAACTCATTCCAAAAGACCCTAAAAAATTCAACATTAAGCGCATTTAGGCCAGGGGACTTATCTCTAGGCATCTCCTTTAAAACTCTATATATTTCATACCTTCTGACTAGGGCAGACAACATCCTCCCTTGTTTTGTAGTTAATGTTGGTAAGTCATTTGGGAGTGCTTTTGTTAGTGCCTTTAGTTCAGTTCTTGTTTGATCTTGCCACATCTTAGAATAAAAGTTGATAAACTCATGTTCAATCCCCTCTATTATGTTATAATTTCATTACTTTCTGTGTTAATTTGGTTAATCCTATTATGAGTTCTATGAATTTTTGTAGATTGGTGAAAGAACTTGGAGTTATTATTTCCATTCTAGCCTTGATTTCTGAGCCCAAATAATGCTTGTACTTTGTCTTAGGAGAGCTTGTTGTTTATTGTACAATGCCCTTAAGTTCCTATTTTGGACATAGTTATAATATGAGTGGTCTTCCCCTTCTCCATCTTTAATATTTCCTCCTCCACTACCTAATCCTCCACTCTAAGTTCTGTGAGCTCCTACCACAATGTTTGATTAGTTCTTTCCTTAAGTTACACAATTTATGACTAAGTCCATGCATTGGATTTCCTTCTCCCCTACTTTTCCATATTCTTCATTCTCCTAACACTAACATGACATTCTTTTAGATGTATCTAGTTATTTTCAAACCTAAATGGCTTCTTCCCTCTAACATTTTCAAAATTGCATTCTAGTAATATAGGAGCATGATTAGGCTAACATCTTGAGAAATGTTTAACTTGATATGATACAATTCCATCACGCCATCTCTCATTCGCTAAAAGTGTCACGCCTCGAACCCGGCTCGGGCACTTGGACAGACCGGCCTCACCCAAACAGGGACGAGTCCCCATCCAGGCGCAAAATCTCAGAGATCCTGTACAATAATCAATGTCCATAGATAGATAAAACAACGGAATTTATATAAATAAAAGGAAGGGAGTTTACACAACTCCATACAAATACGATACAAGTACGATACTAAGGTCTACACGACCCATACAAGGATCTAGCCAAGTCACCACTAGTAATCCATACAACAAAGAGGATACAAGTCTTGCACACACACACAAAATAAAGGAGATACGCAGACCTCAAGAGAAATGCAACAAATCCGAGTCAGCTACTCGGTATGTCCCCCGTCTAGGCCCGACCCTACTCCTCGTCGTCACCTGAGAAGACACCAATCAAGTGCATGAGCCAAAGAAAAGGCCCAGTAGGATTGCTAGAAAAGCAATAAATGTGGCGAAAACCATAAGCAAAGAATAGAATAGAGCAAGTACAAATTTGCAAGTAAAACAAAATCACAAGCAAATAACAAGTCTCTGGAATGTGAATAAATTCACAGATGTACTCAATCTCCTGGCATATATGATACTATGATACCTACAGTATCATACGATATCCTCCAGATATCATCTTTGGTCTACGCCGGATAGCGCTATATCAATCATGTATACATGGTCAGAAAATACACTCTTTGACTAAGTCTCTGTCTGATGTATCATGCCTGTACGTAAGAGATTGCTAGTACGAATACCTAACAACATGTATACATATATATCCAAGGCAGCAACATCTCGAATATATAATAATCAGTGATCTCCTCGAGATCGGAAGCCAATACGTATTTAAGGAGCGACTCAACTCAAATACGTATAAGAAAAACATGAAAACAAATATCTCCTTGAGACGTAAAGCCGACACATATGAGGATACTCAACTCAAATATGTAAAGGAAACATCTCGAGGAAATAAGAGCACAAAAATCATAAACGAGGTAGGAGGAAGGAATACTCACAACCCCCGTGCGAGAGCCTACCTGGCTAGCGAACAGATAACTGATCCTCGTCGCGTCTCACGCGTCCGAACCAGGATCTAGTAGATAGATAAAGGATCTCAGTATCTCTATACTTAAATATTTCATATCAACATATGAACACAAGTATCCTCGAGTCTATCTACCAACTTACTACTTAAGTAATTACTATGAACGTAAATGTTCATCTATTCTCTTAGAATACGGCTAATGTCATCGTATTCTATCGGAATCATCCTCTTAAATACAGGAGGGCCTATGAAGCCCTAATCATCTCTAACAAAGAGATTAACTCAATAAATGATGATTCCCTAAACTTAATCATGCTTGAAAGACATTAACAAGTAATTAATGACGTATGATTTCAAAGAAATTTCGGTGACATCTCCCATGTTTATGGGCTCCAAAATTATACAAACATTCTCACATACAACATCAATTTATCCATACAATTTCCTCTTATACAACCATTAATCTTCACACAATTCAGAATACTCTTACAAACCCATAACAACACATTCATACATGAAACTCAATCCTCGATCTCCTATCCAAACCCTCCCCGACAAGCATAAACCACCATGGAACCATCTAATGACCAATTCATGCACTTAATTAACCCATTAATTAAGCAATTTCTCAAATTAGGGTTCAGGAGGTTTACTTGAAGCTCTTGGTAATCCTATGCTGGCTTTCTTCGCCAATTTGGGTTGGCCAATCGCCGGCGCACGTGGGTTCCTCGATCGCCGCTGGGAGTGGTGCCGAGTCTCAATTGCCTCCGGTCTTCGTCGGCCACCGCCGGTCTTCGTCGGCCACCGCCGGATCTCGACGGGAAAGAAGGAAAATAAGAGGCTGGTTGCAATCGCGCGGGGGCGCGGGTGAGGGAGTGCCGTCGGAGGGGGTCGAGTCGCCGATGGGCTGCTGGGATCGTTACCGGTGCCGTGGCTCGCCGGATCCGCTCGGATCGTGCTGGAATCCGGCCAAAGGGGCTGGAGCTAGCCGCAACCCATGGCAAGGCCAAGATGCATAGAGGATGCCGGAAGAATTCGGGATCACCAGCGAAGCCGCCGTGGCCAGGCAAGGGCTCACCGGTTCTTTTCGACGACATTTGGTGGAAAGAGAGAGAGGATCGAGCGGAGAAGGGGCTCGGGCGAGAGAAGAACAAGAGGGACAGAGAGAGAGGTTTATAAAATCTCTCTCTTTTCCATTAATAAACATATATAATAATATATTTTAATTTAAAATATTAAAAATCATAATACTTTAAATTAAAATATTATTGTTATTGTAGCTCCATATGTGGTACTGTGGAGTGACGGGGTTCCTGTAGCCTCACATGCCCAATAGTGGGACCATGGAGTCCAAATCGGGGTCCGACCGAGATCCGTGAAATCCAGGGTCAAATATTCTCGTCAGACCAAATCCGAGAATATTGGCTTTTAGTCAATTCCTTCATCACGGGCATGCTGTGGCATCACGGGGTTGTCTCAGTCCCCGACCAGATCCGAGAATATTGGCTTTTAGTCAATTCCTTCATCACGGGCATGCTGTGGCATCACGAGGTTGTCTCAATCCCCGACCAAATCCATCTTTTCCGGGACTCGGACATTTGTCTGTTTTTTTATAATAATTAATCTGAATTAATTAACACTTAATTAATTTAGATTAATTAATACTTAATAATTTTCTCCAAATTTCTTCACTTACCATATTAAATTTTCATTTAAATAATTCTAGTAAAATTCTTATTTATTTCAGGGTAGGTTTTACAAAAGTATGTCTAATCTTGCCCAGACCCTCTCATTCCCTTCTTGGTTATTACACCAAGTGTAGGGTGAATACAAGTATCTCAACTCATACAAATTATTATTAGATATAAGTAAATTAAACCATTAATTTCATCTTTATACCTGGCCTTTGCTTAACTAAGCCACCTCTAAGTTCCTCTTTCTTCCTTATAGCATTGAAGTCACCTATGATCAACCATGCTTCCTCTATGGTTGATTTCTTTGATCCCCTCATGCTGGTTGACAATCTAACTTCTGCCATTTTCAAAGGTAATTATCAGATGTAAGACATACCTTGAGGAGGCCACTATTGTTACTTCTCTTATTCTTTTTTCCACATGAATAAAGATTACACCGGAGGACGCTGTTCTTGGTATTGTTGCCCAATGTCATACACCTTTGACTGTTTTGCATATTCTCTTTACCCTCTCTTCATTTGCTCGGGTCTCAACTAGACATACTATGGACACCCTTATCGTTTTCATCAAAAAGTGCATTCTACTTACTATGTCTTTCCCTGCCAGACCTATGCAATTCCAAGTTAGTATACTTAGCTTAGTTGTTGACTTACATGTTCCTTTCCTTTCTTTATTCTTCTTTTCTTTAGTTTTTTCCTTGTATCCTTTGAGCCCCTCTTTCCCTTCAACCATGTTTCCTAATCCAGTTCCATTCCCTGCTCCTGGTCTTGGGGCTCCTCTACTTCGAACATCTCCTCGTCATTAATATCGTCCCTTTCATTCCGTATGAGAGCTCCGGCAACCATGTTAACTATGCAAGCATGTGATTTATTTTCAACATTTACAGACCTTGGATCATTATTAGATAAAGAGTGATTAATAGTATCGTCTATCATAAGATCATCCACTCCCAAGGATGTGATTAGCCTTGGGATCTGATTTCCCTTCCCCGGGCTTCTCGTCCTTCAATGTGTCTCCTTCCTTGGTCCTCCTGAAGCTTTGCGACCCTCCCTCTGGATGACGTGGCCACTCCTGGCCTTAGTGGGTGAGTCATGGTGGTACATAGCCTCCCTGCTCTCCATGTATGCCTGAAACCCTTATGTACTTCGGTCCCTACAACCACGTCTAGCTGTCGAGTCTTGTTTGTGCTTGTCCACGCCATATCGGGAGCGTGCACCTCAATTGCCTCTCCCACTAGCCCTGCCATGACCCTGAGTGGCCATGTGTTCACCATCCAGTGGATCTTTAGAACAGTCGTATGTCACACGTTCCTTCTCCTTGTGATTCGTGAGACTGGTCTCTCTAACGCTCTGGCCGCATGCTCTCTCTGGTTGTTGTGCCACGACCATGGCCTCGCCGAGATACCACCATCCACGGGCCAAAGCTCTATTCATCTCCCTGGTCGGCTGTGGCATTTGACGGGGGATTCTCTAGTTGTTGGACTACTGTATTCTGCTTAGGAGGGCCAGGGTCCTCGACTAGAAGACCTTTACCTTTCGGTTCAAGTCCTTGTGGTCCAGTCTCGATCACTTCCAAGCGACTCCCAGTCGTCACAACCACTTACAACTCCGCTCCATGGCTGATAATAGTACCCTACATGTAGCAAAAGATTGACAAATTTTTTTCGTAAAGAACTGGAACGAAGGCCTTTGATAGAGAAGATCTTACCCAAACTCTGCGTTTAAGCGGTTAATTCAAGTCTAGCTCCACACAAACCCGGGCAAACCTCGCCCTGTTCATTGTTAAAGTGGTTTCATCTATTCTTACTAGGCAATCGAAGAACGACACCATTGTTTAGAGGGCTTCAAAGCTCCAATATTCTTCAGGGCGATGATGTAGTTGTATCCAGAGTGTTGTCGTTGAGAGATTTTCAAAGACCGTATGGAATTGGAAGTTCTCTAACCACCTAACAAGGTGAAAGACCATCCCACACATGGTCTAAGGACCTTCCAATAGAAGCGACTCCATCATTGCTTCAGACAAACAACGTATAAGGTAGAAGTCGTTGGGCATATCTACCACTGAGAACTCGCCGAGGCTATCCCAAAGCCTAACGAAACTCTTACGGGCGAGATCAAGAGGAGGCGGCCTCCCAAATACCTTATCGTAAAGCATGTACCATATACTCTTGTGAGTCCTCAGAAGCACATTGTCGCCAAGCTACAAATCATCCTCTACAATCGCTCTGAGCTTGCCCATCAGTGAACCTAGTGTGAGGATCATCGCCTGGGGCTTATTCTCCGCTTGATTTTCGACCACAACCACTAATGACCTTCCCCTACCATCTCGGGCTTGCTTTTCTCCCTTCTGGTTTCCCTGCAAAGAGCTCGAACCATAGGACATAGGAACAGAGTAGAGATCTAGTGGATGACCACCCACGACTAGACATGGGCACATGCCGGATACGGGACGGTTCTGAGCCCAACACACTAGGTCTCGGTCGGCCAAAGGCCGACCCACAACCGGCCCGTGCTACAGATCTGGCCTAGCGGGCTGGGTTGATCCGCCGGATTACGGGTCACATTCGGGTGACCCGGACCCGGCCTGAGCCACCTCCCAAAATTTGTGGGTCGGGCCGTAACCCGCCGGTTCACAGGTTGGCCTGTCGGTTTTTTATTTTTTATTTTTATTTTTAAAATATCATTTAATAAAAAAAATCCAACGGCGGTTGGAATCATTCCAACGCCATTAATGGCACAACCCGTTAAGTTGACCCGGGTGGCCTCCACAGTTCAACCCGTCGGGTCATAGGTGAGGATTTCTCTAACGCATAACTGGCCCGGCCCACCGGATCGGTTGACCCGATGATTTTTTCCGGACCGGGCCAGGTTTTAATCCAAGACCTGGCCCGTGCCCTCTACACACGGCCACATAATTATTTTATCACAATAGATTTTATATTTGTGATGAATTCACTATATATTTCCTCACCCCAGTAGTGACACCATTCCCGGGAGCATTCCCGGGAGCTCAAGCGTCTCGGTATCTCTGTGTTAATTTTTCATCATCTTCAGTAACAAGTTCATGCAATAGAGATGAATGGTATAAAGTATAAACCGTATAATGCCAAGAAGACTGTGAGATTAAATTTTAAGCTTAATTTTTTTTTATAATTACACAGAACTGGAGCTTTTGATTGTTCGTTAACAGTGGAATTGAGTAAAAGTTTTGGAAAATGAAAGGGCAAAAAGGCATTTTTAAGTTGGTAACAGAAACAACATTTCTGGTGTCCGTTCGGCTGTGATTT
Organism: Dioscorea zingiberensis; assembly: GCA_026586065.1. Lineage (NCBI taxonomy): Eukaryota > Viridiplantae > Streptophyta > Magnoliopsida > Dioscoreales > Dioscoreaceae > Dioscorea > Dioscorea zingiberensis. The sequence continues at coordinate 10,122,787 of CM048820.1, read as the reverse complement.
GAATCGCAAGCTCCGCGGGCCTTCATCTCTTCTTCTCCAAAACCCTAAACCCTAAATCGCCCCACTTTGATGCAAACAACCCAGCTCCATCTTCATTTCCAACCCCAATTCTCTATGCAAGTCCTTCGCCATCTCCTTCTCCGGCTACCCAAATCGAAACCCTATGCCGTCAATCCTGTTTCTCTTGTCTCCCTGTCGTCCTCCTTCCATTCCAGCCATCCGAGGTGGAATCAAGAAGAGTCCAGTGAAAACCCTAGGGTTTGGACCTTCTACGACCCCGTCACCGACCAGATCGTCACTAGGGCTGATAGCGAAGAGAAGAGCACCTCCGGCGATGGGAAGGAGAAGAGATTTGTTGGGAAGAACAAGAAACAGGATGAGGATTCTTCGGGCTCGAATTTGCAGACGTGGTCGTCGATGGCGAGGAGAAAGACGGGGAAGGTGAAGGTTTCTTGGGTTTGCGAGAACTGTGGAGCGACTCCAGGGCAGTGGTGGGGTACTTGCCCGTCGTGTCAGACTCCAGGGTCAGTGAAGCAGTTTTCGGAGTCGGAGGTGAGTCGGGTTAGAGGGGTTGAGGTTTCGGAGGCTTTGGTGAGATCGTGGTTACCTAAGAAGCCGGGGAATTTGGCACCCCAAAGCCTGGCTGAAGTGAACAAGGGCAGGGACCAGTCCGAGTGGCGAATCCCATTGTGAGTTTGTTTTTTCTTTGATTTTGTCATTTCTTTTTCATTTTGGTTATAAAATGCAGTTCCTTGATGGTTTTAGTAGATTAGGCATTTTATGTTGGAAATAGTCGAGAGCAGCATATATGAAGATTGTTTGAAGATTTTCTGAAATTCACACTTGAAAGTATAGACGTCAAATGCCTGTCCAAAATCAAGAAACTGATTTCTCAATTACTCAAAAAACTGTACTATATAGCTTTCTTCTTAAGTTTGACATTAAGTATTGTTTGAAGAGATGCAGATACTACTGCAGAAATATTTACTTGTGGTTATGCCGCTATTTTGTTTTAATTTGTAGGTCTGGGCATTTCGGAATGGAAGTTGCTAGTGTGCTTGGAGGTGGTCTTGTTCCAGGTATGGTATTATTCTAGTTCCACCCACACACACATGCACGCACACACAAACAAACTGCATATCATACTTATCATACTATTCTTCCATCATTAGATCTGTTTTTATGAGCTATGTTGTTTCTGTTCTTGTATTTCAAAATAGATCTTTATAGAACTTTTTAACACCTGATCTCTATGATGCATGCTGTCCATGCTGTCTATTTTCTCTCTTTCGGGGGCATCTGAATTTGAATTCTGTTACAACGGAAAAGTTAGCAGAGTCCCTTGATAAGGAAGGGATCCTCCTATTGAAGTTTCAAGCATGTATTCTTAGTGCCAATAAGTTGTTGTTTTGTTAAGAGGAAATTCTTTTGCAACTGTTTCTAGTGTATTAGCTTCAACTTCAGATACATGATTTAGTGGGATAAGGAATCCTCCTAAACTGGAACTGCATTTCTTTGTAAGATTGGAAGCTTTTATCTATCTTGAAACAAAGCTGATTTCAGCAGGAGCAGCTAGAACTTCAAGTTGAGATGCGCATATGAGTAGTAGTTCTCATGGGCATAAACTGTCTTTCTCATATTATTTATGCATGATGCTACTTATCCTTAGCTTTTCTTCCATTGACTTATCTATATAATTTCCATTGTGATAACTAAAATATTTTATTAACTATGCTGCCCAACAAAAATTATATTGTATCTCTTAATCACAAATATACTAATTCCTGTGCCAAGTTTCATGCCATCTGCCAGTAGAAACACTAAATTTTGGTGGAGAAAGATATGAAATTTGGACCATACTTTCTATGGATTACAGGTCTTATTTCTGTTTGTTTGACTAATTTTTCTTGTTCTATTGTCATATGTTTTTGAAATTATTGGTCAATTGGCACAATAAATCATCACAACCATTTCAACTTATTTTAAAATTGTTTGTCCACTGGATTTTTCATTATTATCGTTGACTTATGAAGTAATCCTGATCATTGGGTTCTGTAGGTTCCTTGGTTTTAGTAGGTGGTGACCCAGGTGTTGGCAAGAGTACACTATTATTGCAGGTATTAGACTGATGATTTTGACAGCTGTAGTATATGGATCCATGGATGATCTTTATCTTCTATTTCTCAAATGTGGTTTTATGTTTTGTCACATAAATGTGATATCCTTGAAATGTTTTTACTTTTTAGCCAATCTCCAAGTTGGTCTAGACATGAATTGAAATTTTGGTTTCGGATGTGAAGGTTGCTGCCATTATAGCTCAAGGACTTGGATATAAAGGACCTGCTCCAGTCATATATGTCTCAGGAGAGGAGGTTAGTGCTGATAATGTTATTTGTGTTCTTACTCTAGAATGATTTTGTCATTGTGCATCATGGTGCGCTAATTCTTATTGTTTGCATGATTTGACCTTTTTGAATTCCTTGTGGAGTTCATATTAAATATTTTTTATTGACACATGATCTTGTGCTTACATATATTTTCGAACCATGCCATGGCAACACAAGATCAATTAAATATTTTGTGTGTGTGTGTGTGTGTTTTTTTATTTTTTTTATTTTTATTTTTTGTGATGAAGAACTTCAGATATACTCCTTTTACATGTTTCATGCCTATTATATTTTTTAAACATTTGTTCAGTTATTTCCAAGAGACTCTCAGAACAGCTACTTCAGATGGTCGCGGTCACTGTATCTTCCTACCTTGTGTTATATGTTTTTATGCTAATTGCCTCTCGCTTGTGCCAAGTGATTCTCTAGGACAATGGCACTGCAAGGAGTGCTGCTATAAATCATCATTCATTGTATATGAGGATGTCATAATGTCTTTTCCAATTAAATGATGAATGGAACTTTCGGTCTTTATCAATTACTGTTTATTTCTTGTATTTGTCCTACCCTTTTCAGTCTCTTGTTTCTGAACTATGTCATAGCATATTGCATTGCATAGTGAAATGCAAAGTTTCAAACAACTAATGTCCTAGAGCATAAGTTGTTGACTTTGGTGTTCAACACCATGCACTACCTAGTTCTTGCTAATGTCTCAGTATATAAACGCTAATATCCTTCACAAATTCTTGTAAAATTTTAAGAGTTATTTAATCAGGACACTTGTCTTTGAATTTCTTTGACATCAGGTGTCTTTAGATAGGGTGTTAGTTGTGATTATGATGATTTTGTTCGATAGTCTATACCATTCTCATATCCCATCTTTTTTCCTTAATGAATACTGCTTCATGTTTATGTTTCAGTTTTGGCTCTCACTGTCACTTGATTTGCTGTATAGCCATGCAAGTAATAAACATACTGTAACATGACAGAGCATTGAACAAATTGCGAACAGGGCAGACCGCATGAGAATCACTACTGGAAACCTTTTTTTATACTCAAGTACAGATATTGAGGTTTGTTTCTTAGTAATTTTGTTTACTGTCAAACTTTTACACCCTATGCTGATCCTTTAACTTCACCATGGAGATCATATTCATATCAATTTTTATATTATGCTCTAATGCCTCATTTCTATAAAGTCAGACTGATAAGCCTAATATGGCTGAATTTATTTGGTTAATGCTCTGATTTATATCCTTTTTGGAGTTTTGTGAATGTGCATCTTGTAGATTTATGAATTTCCTCAATTGCAGGACATATTAGATAAAATTCAAACACTTTCTCCACAAGCTCTTATTGTGGATTCTATTCAAACAGTTTATTTAAGAGGTGTTACTGGGAGTGCTGGAAATATCATGCAGGTTGGTTCTGTGAAACAAATTATATTGTTCCTTAAATTTAAAACTGGGTTTATATATGCTTTTGTTTGACAAATAGGTTTCTATGCTATCTCCTCTGTCTCATTCAAACACGATAACCACATTGCCAATAACTTTCTGTTTATGTAGTGAATTGTCATGTGGGTTCTCTTTAGTCAGTTATGAATTCCATACCACTCTATAATAATTCTGACAATCATTTTAGAATGTCAAGTTTGATCACTTCTATGTCCTAGTATTATTTAAGTTCCACTACCTGGAACTTGGAACAGGAAGATTGCTTGATTCATTTCCAACTCCAGCTTTGGTGGACATTCAAGCAGGTCATATTTATCCTTTTTGAGCTAAACGACCAATTTAATATGATAGCAGATTATTGTCAATGCAAGCTTGTGTGTATCATAGTTGCTGATGTGGAAAGGATATGATTTCAAAAATTTAAATGCTACACTAAAAGCAAATGTTAAATTTGACATATCTGAATGAGTAAACCTTACAAGCTAAGAGTTATTGCATTATGCTGGATCAGCCACACCAAATTATCACCTTCCTTAGGGGTTGCTTTACTAATTTGTAGTTATGATGACAATTTTTTGTTATTGTTGTAATAATTAACTTTGGTTGTTTTTGTAATATTTAACAAAAAAGCTTCTGGAGTCCTAGAATTTTATGATCCACATTAACTGAGATCATGGCTTAGAATCTTAGGGGCTACAGACCTATGCTGGCCTTTCTGAATTTGGGTCATGAGTTGTAACTTTGCCCCTTGATTTACAGTACTTGCATTATTTTCCTTGTATGGGAAATGAATTTGGTTTTGACTCCTTATTTGGAAGACTCATGCTATTTTACATGCCCACTTATATTTGTTTGCTTATCTTGCAATTTTGTGTTGTAAATGCTAATTCAGAATGCATGCCTATTTTACATGCATAATCACACAAGCACGTGCATGCGCATATATATATATATATATATATATATATATAGATAGATAGATAGATGATGGTGATATAATCATGCCAGCCACAAGCGCCTGATTGTCGCCTGATTGTATGACCATTATATATTATAATATATATATATATATATATATATATATATATATATATATATATATATATATATATATGTATTCTGATGATAAGATAATTTAATACAACAACAACAACCAAGCCTTAATTCCATACTAGATGGGGTCGGCTATATGGATTCTCTGTCTCCATGTTGCTCTCCAAAAAAGTAAAGAGATAAATAATAATAATAATAAATGAATAAAGACATAAAAATAAAAATAAAAATAAGAATAAGACATAAATAATAAAGAATAGTAAATAAATAATTCTATGAGGGCTTGGCATGTTAAAGCAGAAAAGTATCCCAAACAAAGCTAATGAAAAAAAGATTTTTAACTGACTTATCCATATTCTCGTACTAGATGGGGTCGGCTATATGGATTCTTTGTCTCCATGTCGCTCTATCAAAAGCAAGATCAAGCTCAATATCTAACATACGTAGGTCTTTAGATACTACCTCTCTCTACGTAATCCTAGGCCTACCTCTACCCCTCTTCTTACCTTCTATAACTAAACTATCACATTTTCGATCCGGAGCACCTGGGGGTCTCCAGCGTACGTGTCCAAACCAACTTAAACGTCCTTCTCTTATTTTATCTTCAATTGGTGCAACATGCACTTTTTGTCGAATGTGTTCATTTCTAATCTTGTCTAACTTTGTATGACTACTCATCCACATTAACATTCTCATTTTCGTCACATTCATCTTATGAATATGTTGTACTTTAGTTGTCCAACTCTCACTCTCGTATAACATGGCTGGTCTAACTGCCGTCCTATAGAATTTTCCCTTCACTTTGTTAGGCATCTTCTTATCACATAACACACCTGTCACACTTCTCCATTTCAATCATCCAGCTTTGATTTAATGGGTTACATCTTCATCTATCATCCATCATCCTGGAAAATGGAACCTAAATACTTAAAATGGTTAACTTTAAGCATTACCACCCCACCTAGTTTTACTTCCCTTTCACCTCTCCTACTTAGACTAAAATTGCAATACATCTATTTTGTTTTACTTCTACTTAGCCTAAAGCCTCTACTTTCTACAGTGTTTCTCCATAGTTCTAACTTTTGATTTACTCCATCTCTAGTCTCATCCACAAGGACAATATCATCTGCGAACAACATACACCATGAGATATCATTTTGGATATAACTAGTTAACTCATTCATCACTAGAGTAAATAAGTATGAACTCAAGGCCGATCCTTGATGTAAACCCACTATTATAGGGAACTCCTCCGTATCGCCTCTCACTGTTCTCACACTTGTAACTGCTCCTTCATACATATTCTTAATAATATTTATATATTTGACATGGATGCCTTTCTTCTCCAACGCCACCACAAAGATTTGTCTCTGCATCTCTATCATACGCTTCTAAGTCAATGAAAACCATATGAAGATCCTTCTTCTTCTCTCTATAGATCTCCATCAAGTTCCTTAATAGGAAAATGACTTTTGTTGTGGATCTACTTGACATAAACCCAAATTGGTTATGTGACACCTTTGTGATATCCTCGAGTCGATGCTCTGTTATCCTTTCCCATAATTTCATCGTATGACTCATTAACTTAATACTACGGTAGTTGGTACAATTTTGAGTATCTCCCTTATTCTTATAAATAGGAACCAAAGTGCTCTTTCTCCAATCGTTTAGCATTTCTCTTTTTTAGGATAGAGTTGAAGAGTTCGGTTAACCACTCTATCCCCACCTCTTCAAGGCACTTCCAAACTTCAATTGGGATATCATCCGGGTCACAAGCTTTTCCAACCTTCATTTTCTTCAGTACCTCTTTGACTTCACTAGGCCTGATTCTACTTGTGTAGCTAAAGTTCCTTTCTATCGCTGATATATAAAAATCTGTAAAGTTATCCTCATTACTTGTATTAAACAAGTGATCAAAGTAGCTTCTCCAGCCTTCTTTGATTTCCTTATCTCCAGTCAAGACATGTTGAGACTCATCCTTAATACACTTGATTCGGTTCAAGTTTTTTCTTTTTTCATCTTTAAGCCGTGCTATTTTGTATATTTCTTTTTCTTCTTCCTGTGTCCCTAACTTTTAGTACAAATCGGCTAGAGATTTACCTCGGGTCTCGTTAATCGCTTTTTTGGCATCTTTGTTTTTTTGCCTTCTTATACTTTTCAAAGGCTTCCCAATTCTTAGTTGTGGGTAATTTCTTATACCAATTTCTTTTCTCCTTAATAGCCTTTTCAACCTCTTCATTCCACCACCATGATTCCTGTAGTCGAGGTCTTAGTCCCTTAGAGACCCCTAGGGGTTCACGCCCTATCTTCTCAATATTATTCGTCATCTCCTTCCATAAGGTGTTTGTATCAGCTTTCATGTTTATGCCTCCTTTTCCGATATTTTATTCTTAAATGCTAATTAGTTGGTTCCTTTTAATGCCCATCATCTAATCCTACTTTGATTAACCCTCTTTTCTATTTTCACTATATCCTTTTTTTTTTTACATCCAACACCACTAACTTATGTTGGGTGGCTAATGCTTCTCCAGGTATAACCTTGTAATCTTTACAAATAGATTTATCCCTTCTTGTTACAAGAAAGTCAATTTGACTACTATTACCTCTATTCTTAAAGGTAATCAATTGTGATTCCTTTTTCCTAAAGCAAGTGTTGGTCAATACCAAATCATAAGCCAAAGCAAAATCTAATAGGTTGTGTTTGGTTGGGAGTTATCCCCACTTGGAATTAGGAATAAGTTTTGAAAAGTTTTGAAATTTTTGGAGGAAAATTTTAAAGTATAGGTATTAATGAGCAAGATAAATGGATGCTGTAGACTGGTTATTCATCGCAATGGGTTATGTATTTAAATCTTAATTAAGGATTTTGTAGGGAAAACTTTTTCTACTTTAATCGTGGTCAAGTTAGCCCTTGGGGATAACCTTCAACCAAACAAGGCGATATAGATTTTCCTTCCTCATTCATGTTCCCATATCTATAACCTCATGCACTCACTCGTAGCCATTACTAAGTCTGCCTACATGCCCATTAAGATCTCCTCTAATAAAAAGCTCTTGCTCGCTTGGAATCCCTAGAACTACCACATCCAAATTTTCCCAGAATTTGACCTTATCTTCTTCCCCTAAGCCTACTTGAGGGGCATACGCACTTATGATGTTGATTGTTTCTTTTCCCAACACTAGCTTCAAATGTATAATATTATCTTCTACCCTTTTCACTTCAACCACTTTGTCCTTCATTTTTGGTTCCACAATAATACCCACACCATTTCTATGTTTATCACCTCTACAGTACCACAATTTATGACCTGTGTTCCCGATCTCTCTGGCCTTGTTTTCTATCCATTTAGTCTCTTGCAAACATATTATATTTATCCTCCTCCTTTTTAGAGTATCTACTAACTCCATAGATTTCCCTGTCAAAGATCCATTATTCCAACTACTAATCCTAATTCTACTTTCACGACTATCTGCTTTACTCTCGTGATCACATTAAGATGCGAGAACCCTCGGCCATTTATCACCACATCCGGAAAGGCCGATGCCAAGGGACTAACTTTTATACCCACACCCGTCTATGATGTGGAAACCTTTGCCCATACCCCATCACACCCGAGCGGCAATGTGATGAAACCACTTGCTCATTTAACACTACATTTGGGTGCCGATGTAGCGCGTGCTTAGGTGGGCACGTCCCAACGTTATATTTATGCAGAGAATTCATATAAAGGTGTTTAATGAAGTTTTATGCTGGCTGTCAACTTATCGCAACCCTCTTCCTTTATCCGGGCTTGGGACCGGCTATGCTTGCATACACTCACACATGTGAAGTTTGATAAGATAATAATATATATATATATATATATATATAATCGACATAAATATAAATGGCAATTCTACAACACTTCAGAATACTTATCCCGACAATAGGACAAAATGTCAACAACTACCACGCCGAGCCACCCAAACCCCATAAGCCGTTGTGTAATTTAGATCGCCACAATAATGATCAACTAAATAAACTTAATTAATAAACGCAATATTTAAACTTATACAAACTTTACAATACTTGCGGAAACGTTCTAAAATTGAATACATTAAATAAAGACAAACTATCCTCATTCAAGCAATTGAGCCATCTACAAAGAGAACTTCGATCTCGCCTACCGACATTTCACTTGGTAGGTGAATCACTATACAAGGTATAACTATAAGATCAATAAAAGCGTTCTGGATAAATTCAAAACATGAAAGCGACATGATGATCATGATCCAAGTCATGGTAATATTCAATGAAATCATATGATACGACTTATGCATTTCTTTAATCTTTATCATCATCGGAGCGGAGGAGTTTCACGCAGTCAAGATCCTCCCCGAGGTTGGACCAGATCAACAACCATGGGGTGTGAGCTATGGAATCAACTCCTCGTCTCACGGGCGTAGATCGATTCCACACGAAGTGAGTCACTCCCGGGTTGGACCATCTCATCAAACGGGGTGACAAGCTATGGAATGATTTCTCATTATCTATCATATTAGTGTAAATCTACATACTCTACTTTCATACAGCCGCACCAGTGGAATAAACCCAGTCGGTCAATCAAGATCTCCTATTTGATCAACTCCCATGGTAGTGAAAGCTATACGCAGATATATCGTATACTAAGCGCTCGAAGAAGTACGGAAAGGGGTTTTGTTTTCTTGAAATCGGAAGAGTTTGAAAGCGGATAGTGGAATGATTAAAGCAAAAACTGTGAGTTATGTAAACCACCCCTTCCCTACCTAGCATTAATACTTCTGGCTTATCAGTAGCCCACGCCCGTCGTGCATGTATTCGGTAAGATGCAACGCCGCTAATATATCTATCGTGCAATATCTAAAATGTCATGTTATGTTTCCACATGCTTTTCATGAACATAGAATTCAAATCAATAAATGGGCAAATCATGCTGAAATCAAAAGCATTTCATTTAAAATCATAACGATCTCATAACATGCACCAAAGATCAATACAAGGAAAATACAAATCAAATGAAGAGATTTCCAGGTTGTGTTCCCTCACACCATTCAAAGTATATGTAATGTCACTCACCGAGGGTCCCTTTGCTATCTTAGCTTGACCCTAACCTCCTCGTGTTCCCTACTTTCGGGTTATCCTATACAAGTATAAGAAATGTAATTAATACACTTGTATTGCTTTAGAGGTTTTAACTACCTCTAATTCCCATTATAATAACATCGAGTAAGATACCCTTAATCGCTTCTTACTTCATATTTAACACTTCTTAAGTATTATGACCAACTTCTTAATCTTCAATAATAAGGTTTCTAATATACACTTAGCTTTATCCCTGAGAATGGTTTACATATATGTTCTTAATAATTAACTTATTCTAATTGGATTCCATGTATTTGTATAGCTACCAATGTTTTACATGCACATTCATTTACTTCTGCCACATAATTATGGTTTCCTTGTAGTTGAAGCATCAATTAAGCCCAACTACTTCCCCGTTTCCTCCACAAACATTTAACACATCATCTTCAAATATTAACGCTCATTTTACCGTGAGTCAGCTCATTATCTCTCTTCTCAAATCCCTTTGAATGGAATTAAATTGGTGTCCGCTATGCTACAAGTTGTTTCCTCATAAACCCTCTTCACTTGAATTTCTAACCTTCTAGTGAGCTTAATTCTTCCCATTAATGATACATACTTTTCCATAACATTAGCATTTCACTAAAATAATAGTCGCATGCTTCTACACAAAATCAATATGTCTCTAATTAATATCTTGCTTTTCATTCCATGAAGAATTACCTCATCTTACTTCTCCAAGACATAATTTGCAATTAGGAACAAGAAGCTTTTAATTAAAGCATTCCCTTGTCTAAGTTAGATATTACTAATATTACTTTAGCGCGTCTCGAAATTAAAGTCTAAATAAGTACTAGGTGTTCTAATTCATGCTTCTACTATTCGAGGATATAGAAGGGAATCGCAAAAATCTGAAGGTTAGCGCGGCCTCCATTAAAACATTGATATCTTCCACCGTAACTCCGATTTGGCCAATTTAAAATTCATTAGAACGCCTTTCCCCGACCTTTCTTATCCGCTGCAGATACACACTCCAAAGCGGAGTAGTATGGTCCCGTCCCACTGGCGGACCGAAATCTGCAGGACTGCAGGCCCCAAACCCAAATGCAGAAATTCTGCCAATCCTACGCAGCTGGAAAGAAATGGTCATATCTTTTAAAACCGTAAATCGGATTTCTCTCATCTAAGGCCCATTAGAAAGAAGACTTACGTATCTTTCAATGACGTCTTACACACCAACGGAGGTGTATAGAAAACGCAGTCGTCCCACGAGGGGACAGCCATCTACGCAGATGACTGTAAGCAGATGCCTCTACCTTGAGGCGTTCAACAACTAATTAATATGCATCTCTATTATCTCGATCAAAGTACCTATTTAGTGACTGACATTTTCATACTTAACTACAATAAGAAATCAGTCTTCATAGTCAGCAAAATGTCTTTTATTATAACTACTTCATTAAGACAATTCTACAAGCACTTCATGGGCATGCTTATTAATTCAACAATGGTTTAACTATACATTTTCTAAGTATCGTAATTTACAAAACAACATTGGGGTTCATGCCAAGTCATGCTTTCATAAATGTCAGCAAAGCCTAATGTTTTCAAAGCATTTATACAAGCACTTTGTGTGCATTTACGATAAACAACTAGATCATTGAGGTGTCTCTTTAGATCATCATCCTTCACATACAAATAATCACTTGATGCGCATCGCTAACACTAGCTCAATCTACAATAAGACAATTACAAGAGTTCTAAGTTTCATGTCTAGCATGCCTCATTACATATTCTCATCTCAACATCCAATATTTCAACCCTTCAAGTACCAACCAACCTCGAGATTCCCAAGGTCACTGCAGCTCGCCGGAATCGCCCACCACCTAGATCCGATCGCCGGGAGTGGGACCGCCGCTCGGGGCGCCAAGCTACCACTAGGCATGTGTACGGGCATGGTTTCCAGCACCCTTCTTTCTTCTTCTTGGGAATCTCAGGTTGGTTGGTACTTGAAGGGTTGAAATATTGGATGTTGTTGAGATGAGAATATGTGAGAGGCATGCTAGACATTTTAGAGCTCTTGTAATTGTCTTATTGTAGATTGAGCTAGTGTTAAGCAGTGCGCATCAAGTGATTGTTTGTATGTGAAGGATGATGATCTAAGAGACACCATGTCAATGATCTAGTTGTTTATCAGAAATGCACACAAAGTGCTTGTATAAATGCTTCAGTGAAAACATTAGGCTTTTAACATTTATGAAAGCATGACTTGGTACATGAAGTTTAATGTTGTTTTGTAAATTCTCAATACCTTAGAAAATGTATAGTTAAAACCATTGTTCGTAATTAATTAAGCATGCCCATGAAGTGCTTGTAGGAATTGTCTTAATGAAGTAGTTATAATAAAAAGACATTTTTATGACTATGAGAAGACTGATTTCTTATTGTAGTTAAGTATAGAAATGTCGTCACTAAATAGGTACTTTGATCGCATGTCGAGATGCATATTAATTAGTTGTTGAATGCCCTCAAGGTAGAGGCATCCGCTTACAGTCCTGCAGATGGCTGTCCCCTTCGTGGGACAGCTATGCTTTCTATACACCTCCGCTCGAGTGTGTAAGACGCCATTGGAAAGGTCATGAAGTCTTCTTTCTAATGGGCCTTAGATGGGAGAAACTGATTTACGGCTTTAAAAGATATGACCATTTCTTTCCAGCTGCGTAGGGATTGGCAGAATTTCTGCATTTCGGTTTGGGGCCTGCAGTCCTGCAGATTTCGGTCTCCTTCGTGGGACAGTTGGGACTCGTGACACTACCCGCTTGGAGTGTGTAATACGCCGGATAGAAAGGTCGTGGAAAGAGCGCTCTAATGAATTTTAAATTGGCCAAATCGGAGTTACGGAGTGGAAGATATCAATGTTTTACTGAGGTCAGCTTAACCTTCAGATTTTGCATTCCCCTTCTCATATCCTAATAGTAGAAGCATGAATTAGAACACCCTAGTACTTATTTAGACTTTAATTTCGGTGACACGTATAAAGTAATATTAGTAATATCTAACTTAGACAAGGGAATGCTTTTAATTAAAAGCTTCTTGTTCCTAATTGCAAATTATGTCTTGGAGAAGTAAGATGGAGTAATTCTTCATGGAATGAAAAGCAAGATGTTAATTAGAGACATATTGATTTTTTGTGTAGAAGCATGCTAATTATTATTTTAGAGTGAAATGCTAATGTTATGGAAAAGTATGTATCATTAATGGGAAGAATTAAGCTCACTAGAGGTTAGAAATTCAAGTAGAGGGTTTGCTAGGAAAACACCGTGAGTATAAAGGTGACACCAATTTAATTCCATTCAAAGGGATTCGAGAAGAGATAATGAGCCCCAACTCGTAAAATGAACGCTAATATTTGAAGATGATGTGTTAAATGTTCAGGAGGAAACGGGAAGTAGTCGGGCTTCGAATCGATGCTTCAACTACAAGGAAACCATAATTATCAGAAAGCGTAAGTAAATGAATGTCCGTGTAAAACATTGGTAGCTATACAAATACATGGAATCCAATTAGAATAAGTTAATTATTAAGAACATATATGTAAACCATTCTCGATAAAGCTAAGTGTATATTAGAAACCTTATTATCAAGATTAAGAGTTGGTCATAATACTTAAGAAGTGTTAAATATGAAGTAAGAAACAGCTATGGTATCTTACTCCAAAATAAGTTATTATAATGGGAATTAGAGGGTAGTTAAAACCTCTAAAGCAATACAAGTGTATTAATTACATTTCTTATACTTGTATAGGATAAACCCGAAAGTAGGGAACACGCAGGAGGTTCGGGTCAAGCTAAGATAAAGCAAAGGACCTCGTGAGTGATTACACTATACTTGGAATGAAAGTGAGGAACACAACCGGAAATCTCTTCATTTGATTTGTATTTTCCTTGTATTGATCTTTGATTGCATGTTACGAGATCGCTATGATTTTCATGAAATGCTTTTCGCTTTCAAGCATGATTTGCCATTTATTCGAGTTTGAATTCTATGTTCATGAAAAGCACGTGGAAACATAGCATGACATTTTAGATATTGCCATGATAGACATATTAGCTGGCCAGATCTTTACTCAATACATGCTCACAGCGACGTGGCTCTACGATAGAGCCGTAGAGTATCAGACTAGGTAGCGGAAGTGGGTTTATATAACTCCGTTTTTCTTTAATCAGTCCCACTATCTCGCTTTCAAACTCTTCCGATTTCAAGAAAACAAAACCTCTTTCCGTACTCTTCGAAAGTGCTTAGTATAATGATATACCAGATAAATTTCACGGGCCACGTGAGCTGATCCGACCGGGAGAGAGATAATCGGGACATTGATCGGGTTTATTCCACTCTACTGAAAAAGTGAGATGCGGGGTATATGTAGACACACTAATACGATAGATAATGAGAAATCGATTCCATAGCTCGTCAGTCACCCCATGGTCGATGAGATGGTCCAACCTCGAGAGACTCACTCGTGCGTGGAATCGATCTATGTCCGTGGACGAGGAGTTGATTCCATAGCTTGTCACCCCATGGTTGTTGATACGGTCCAACCTGGGAGGATCTTGACCTGTGTGGAACTCCTCTCCCGTTCTGATGATGATAAAAGATTAAAGAAATGCATAAGTGCATATCATATGATTTCAGTGAATATTACCATGACTTGGATCATGATCAGCATGTCAAGCTTTCATGTTTTGAATTTATCCGAACACTTTTTATCGATCTTATAGTTATACCTCAGATAAAGTGATTCTCACCTGCTTAAATGCGGTGTAGACCTAGATCGGAAGTTCTCTCAGATGGCTCACTTTCTAGCAGATGAGGATAGTTTGTCTTTATTTAATGTATTAAATTTTAGAACGTTTCCGCAAGTATTGTAAAGTTTGTATAAGTTTAAATACTGTGTTTATTAATTAAGTTTATTTAGTTGATCATTATTGACAGCAGATCTAAATTACACAGCTTATGGGCTGGGTGCACTCCCGGCCCAGCTGGTGTGACATTTTGTCCATGTGTCGGGATAGGGTGTTACAACATTGTTCCAGTTCGGTCGTCCCCTATTTTGGCACTTGGAGCATGTTTTAAGGATTTCCAACCGTACGGATGGGAAGATCATGGAAAAATAAGCTAGGTTGTCCATTTTCATACAACTTGGTGACCGTTTGGTCCTCCCACTTAATGGTTGAAATTCTCAACCGTTAAAATTTCCCTAAAATAAAAACCGTTAAGTGGGAGGATCAAACGGTCACCAAATTATATAAAAATGGACATGCTAGCTTATTTTTCAGTGATCTTCCCATCCGTACTGTTGAAAATCCTTCACACATGCTCCAAGGGCCGAAATGGGAGGCCGATCGGATCCGTACAGTGTCCGGTCGGCCTGACCTTATCATCGCTATATATATATATATATACATATACAGATACATACAGTCATGATGCTGTTCGACCGGCCTTATCACTATTCATTTACAGTCGCCTCATTTTGAGGCATTTGGAGAGTATTTTTTCCAAATTCAATTGTACGGATGGGAAGAACATCGAAAAATAAGATAACATATCGATTTTTATACAATTTGAGGAGGTGATAATCATTCATTTTAAAGGGTAAAATTCTGAACCGATAAGATTTCTATAAAATTTCACCTTTAAGATGAATACTCATCACCTCATCAATTTGTATGAAAATCGACATGTTATCTTATTTTTCGATGTTCTTTCTATCCATATGGTTGGATTTAGAAAAAATACTCTCTAAATGCTTCAAAATAAAGCGCTTCTTTACTTGCACACAAATGATGCGGCCGATTGGATTGTAAAAAATATATAGGATATTTATTGAAATCGGCCGCGCAAGTCAGCTTCAATCAGTATCATATCTTTTATGGATTATATATATAAAAAATATATATATTACATATTATATAATCATTAGTATATATATATCTATATATTTTAGATAATATATAGATATGTATATATAATTTGTAAATATATATGAACATATATATATATATGTATTCTGATGATAAGATAATTTAAAAATTATATATACATATCTCTATATTATCTAAAATATATAGATTAATCTATATATATATATAAATAGATTATATAATATATAATATATATATATATATATTTTTATATATATAATATATAAAAGATATGATACAGTGAGGCGGCCGCACTTGCGGCCGGCCTCACTGTATGATATCCCTATATATATATATATATGTGTGTGTGTGTGTGTGTGCGCGCGCGCGTGCTAGAACTCATAACTTTCAGGATAAAGCAATTCTCTATTCTAAGATGTAACATCTGTCTTTTCTCTACATTTTCGATCTTTATGGTCTTTGATTTGATGTGGAACAGGTGAAGGAATGCACCTCAGCCCTTCTGCGATTTGCTAAACAGACAAACATCCCTGTTCTCTTGGTATGCTAATTGGCATGGCTGTTTCTAGTATTTGTGCTTAACCATCATTGTTAACGTGAATATCTCTAGAATTCCCAATGTGTCAACAGTTGGGAAACCTAAAGTTTTCTCATCATTTTGTTCCTTCTTACTTATGGTAGGTTTTGATTTATGTACAATATGAGTTTTTACGGGTAAACTTGTGAAGTATGAGTAACGGGATAAAAGTGGGAAAGACTAGAACCTGTTACTTATGGGTGCTTTGATGGTAAAAATGCTCAAAATGTATCATGTGTGGCTCTGTTTACTTTCTAAAGAAGGTTCCTTTTTGCACACTCAAATTTATGTGTTCAGTTGTCAAATGGTTATTGTTTCAAAATATCAATAATTACTGTTGGTATTTTGGTTTTTAGATTGAATATTAGGAAAATGTTTTTTAATGCTAGATTATGTGAAGTGGCATTTTCAACATTAGCACTCTTAGTTATGTATATATATTTGTTAAGGTGCAAGAAACACAGCAGCTTGGCTCTTCTTTTTGACCCATCATTATGAAGATTGCAGAATAGATTTTGATATGAGAAGTTGGATTTAGTTGAATTGGAGTGAATCATATGCCATAGAAGCATACTAGATTTTTTCCCCTCTTTTGATGCCTGAGATTCATAACCATTCTGCTCCCTAAGCTGCCTATAACTAATCCTCAACCCTTTGTTATATCTAACATTGATGCCTTCCTTACAACTTCATTAAATACCAAACATTTTAAGAGTAAGGGAAAACAACAATCCTAATTTTCTAGAATTTTTGAATGTTTGAAAATACAAAGATTAATTCTTATCACTTTCTCCCTAGTATAATGGATAGATGCCGGAAAGTTTGGAACTATTTCATGCTTTCATGAGGATGTTAAAGGGCTGTATGATGGATGATGCTAGGAATAAGAGCACGGGAAGAAATTCAGAAGTCCAATTTTATTGAGAATACGACTTTGCATGATATGTTGAGATGATCTGACAATATTCTGCATAAAATAATAGTTCTCTCGGATGATTGTGGAAAGTATACATTGTTTCATGGATCTTTTAGTTTGAGGATGTTCTAATGGATGATGGGTCTTGAAAGAGTAATCAAACATGAGTTAATTTTATCAAGAAACTAATCCATGAGGATCTGTAAAGCATATTCTGTGTTGTATCGCATGTTGTTTGACTTGTTTCTAATTGTTCAAATGAGCAAATCCTTTGATTTTATCTATAAAGCATTATGTGATTTTTATTCGTATTACAATTTTATATTTTCCCTTCTGTACCTCCTATTTTCTGATCCTAGATTGTGGACATATTTGGCTTATTATTTCTTCATGCTTTTTACATTTCTTCTGGAATCTTTAGTGCTTGCAATATTATTATTGTTGTCCTTGCTGCTGCTTTTAGAGTTAACTCTTTTCTGTTATAATTGTTTGGATTATAGTTAACAGCTTCCTTTATCATACTCTACCTATCGAGTTTCAGTTCACAGAAGATACCAATTGTCGGATTTTTGTCATCTGAAAGATGGCCAGTTACAAATTAATCTAAGCCTGAAAAATGGCTTGATCATGATATTGCTCGTGCTGGATATTCTTTTTAGATAATTGCTCTATATGTTATATGTTTCGGCTCGCATATAATTCATTTTTATGAAATTGGTAGATTTCTTAAGTTCCAGTTAAATAATAGTCATTTCAATGGTGTTTATATATTTCAGATTGGGCATGTTACAAAAACTGGAGATATAGCTGGGCCTCGTGTCTTGGAGCATATTGTGGATACCGTGTTATATATGGAGGTTCGCAACCAATTGTTTTTCAAATTTTCTGTAATAAGTAAGATAACGTATATATTGAAAAGAGCTATTATTTCGGATCATATTTCTCCCAACTTCAAGGATGATATATTATTTAATAAGCCAAAAATCAGGGTTAAATAAAAAAAGTGTGGTTGTAGAGATCTTTGAGGGACTCACTTCTTGTACACAAAAGGAGACCAGCAGGCCAAGTTCAGAAGCAAGTGGGGTAGATCTCTGTAATAATGAACTTGAGTAGAAGATGTTGATGCTGTAATTTATCAATGTATGGTTCATAATCCTTTCTTTTAGCAGATTAAGTACAATATTCAAAGTGCTTTTGGTTGGCTAACGGATAAAAAATTTGCACTAGAAAGATAGCTGAGAAACATACAAGTACTGCTTAAAAACTTAGTGTTATAATAAAACACATTATGAAATTAGGCTGCTCAAAATAAACTCTTTAGATTAAAAAGTATAGCAGATCCTACCAACCATATTTAGTTAGCATTCTAGCTATAAATAAATCCCGTTTCCTTATATTACCTAATTAGGTTTTGTCTAATATGGTGAAATGCATCAGCTGATGCCTTCACAGTTTGTTATGCTCTAGCTGTCCTGTTTCATAGAATTAAGCTGCTGTTTTGCAAAGATCTGGATGTATACATGAAAATAAAATCGATTTAAATTTCTTGTTGCTGACCAGTTAGTTGAATTTCTTATATGTATCTATCCATTTAAGGTTTGAGTGTGCTGATTCTCAATTTTTAATGCTAGTATTGATTTTGAAATTGGTGGTGTACATTATATTATGTAAAGAGAACATAAAAACTATTCTTCAAAGTATTTTATTTTTTTCTTTCTCTATCATATTTATATTAAAATTGAAACCCTGAATCTAGTTTTTTGGGTGGAAATGTGGCTGTTGTTGATGCTAGGCTGGTGATAATTAAGCCATCACAAAATGCTCCTTCACCACAAGCTTGTGCATGTATGTGAGGACATCTTGTTGTTACTTTTATTTTATTTCACAATCAAGGTATTGTATGTTTTCCTTGTGTAGCATCATTTACATGAGAACATCAATGGTCCTTCTTTTTCTAAGTGAAAAATTGCATGTATATTCTATATATTGTTGGTTATACATGTCAGGCAGTTTTCTGCTTGCAGGGTGAGCGATATTCATCTTACCGGTTGTTACGATCTGTAAAGAACCGTTTTGGGTCTACAGATGAGGTACTAATACTTGGAAGCCTCTTTTCTTTGTAACATCTAATTTATAGTGTGGAATCTGGATGCTTATATTTGTTATTCTCTTGTTTTCAAACACAAAATATGCGTCAGATGCGTACTTTTAAAAAAAAAAAAATCTTGTGTTGTTTATTATTATTTATTGATTTACTTTTTTGGAGAGCAACATGGAGATAGAGAATCCATATAGCTGACCCCATCCAGTATGGGATTAAGGCTTAGTTGTTGTTGTTGTTGTTGTTGTTGTTGTAGTTTATTATTATCTTTTGATGCAGGCACACTTCTTTCCTTTGTTCTTTTGGATTCTTTAAATCCAGGGAAAGATTTACCTCGTATCCTTTTAGGAATGGTTTCTGATTTGTATGATAAAATTTTTTTCTACCTTCCTAATTCTGTAGGAATGTTTAACATACAAATTTTAACTTGAAATTCCAAAAAAGACAGTTTGATTCAGTTATTTGAAACTTGCCTCCTAGAAACTTCCAGAATTAACATTTGGTTAGTCAAGACGTGTTTTTGATTTATGTCTGGTTGGTAACCAGCTGTAAAGATTAATTATATTTGAGCATTTCTTTTACTCTAGCGTTTTAAATAACTATCTTGTTACAAACCAAGAAAAACTCTCTTATACAGATGAGTACATGATGCAGCTATTTGTTAGGATTGAGTTACTCTTGGGAAACATTAAACTCTTTTCTAAATAGATGTATTTGTTTTCAGTCACCATATGGCATTGTTCATTTGTAAGCTTATGGTAATTTTCTTTTAGTTCTGGTTTATTGCATCTCTAGAATTGAAATGAGGACATCCACGTACATGTAACCATTTATACAATTGAACTGAAGCTACAGGCTGCTTGTCATTGATCACAATTTTTATTGATTAACAGGGCTCAAATCAATTGACTTGTAGTTGAAATCATCCTTGTTGAATGTGTTGAGAACTCTTGCTACTTTTCCCTTTGCTCTATTTTCAGCTTGGTGTGTTCGAAATGTCACAGTCTGGATTGCAAGCTGTCTCCAATCCCAGTGAGATGTTTCTAAGTGAGCATCATACTGATTCTGAGGTCTTAGCAGGACTTGCTATTGCTGTCATAGTAGATGGATCTCGAGCATTTGTCATAGAAATTCAGGTATATGTGCTTACAATGTGGATTCTTTAGAGATAAGATTATTTACACGTTATAGTTTCTTTTTCGTTTGCATATGCTAGACTGCCCTAAGGAGTCCTTTTGTGAAAGAGGTCTGGTTCATTGCATGTCTAAAGTTTGTCAATATGATAAAAATGATCATTGAATTTTGTATTTATAGTACTCCAGCTATGAGTGGTATTAGTTGATGTGACACCATGCATTGTACGCACCATGGCCTACTTGCTTTCTGTCTTATGTACTTTTTTATATCACATAATCTTCTGTGTACAAGAATTTTGTAGAATTTATTCCTGTAGTTGTTTCTAGTTTTGTTTAAATGTATCACAACTTAGATGCCCTCTCTATGGCTATGCATTTTATTTACAGAACCTCTGTTTTTGACTGAAAACCAACTTTTATTGGGGTTCATTTGCATTCTTTTGCCATTTTTCTTATTTAACAAGATTTTAATTGATTGTACAGGCTTTATGCGTCTTCAATTCAGTAGTCTCTAGACAGGTTAACGGTGTACAACAAAGTAGAGCAAACATGATAATTTCTGTAAGTATTAGTTAAACTTCTACTTTATAAAGGATACCATTTTCTATACCTAGTTGTACGATTTATTCCATTCTGTTGGTGGTGAAAAGCCTATGGTTCTATTATGCTTAAGCTTTGTTAGCATTGATTTGAGTCAGTTGTAGGATGTTTTTAATCTTCTTTTCCAAGAGCCTACTCCTTGGATGACATCATGTTATTAGGGAAACGATGAATGCTATCGGCTTAGCCTTCCTGCTCATTCGGGGGAAATCTTGTCTAGCAGCCACTGCAGTATGCAAGTAGATGCATACACTTGCTGGACTGTTTTAGTTTTTGATGTTCGTAGTCAGAATCAGCCTCACCTAAATAGCAAATTTTTAGCTGTGTGCTTGATAGATTGGTGTTCACATGCTGCGGCACTTTGTTAACGATAGTAATCCCATTTCCGTGACCACTTCTGACAGATACAAGTATCCCACCTCAGCCCCAATAGCAATCTAAGTAGTCATTACCATATTAAAATGTTCAAAATTACCAGGGCACATTCAGGCAAATCAAAAGGGAGAGTTTTATAATCTAGTATCTTTACTTTTGCGAGATAAATTGAGTTGTGTGTAGATGTTGGAACTATATTTCAACCCCAAAGAAGCGTTGTTGTGGATTATTTTTATTTTAACAATGTGCTTTTAATATTTAATCTAAATAGTACACATTCTAGTATACATTACTGTTACCTCAACTAGTAATCGAGTTTTTTGCCTTCTGATTTTGAAGGTTCTTGTGAAGCAAGCTGGGCTGAAACTCCAGGATCATGTAAGGATATCCAACTGTAACTTTGCTAATTTTGCTGTGTGCCATAGCTTGTGCATGTGGTTTCTTTTGTTTTCTGATGAAGTTGGGGTTTTTGACCATTTGAGATCTTCCTCTGAGTCTGAGTTAAAGAATTCACTAAACTGATATTTTAGAGATTCAGGATAAACCATTCTACATCCAGAGAAAAAAAAGTAAAAAAAGTAAAAAAAAAAAAAGGAGATGGATCCTGAGAGTTGTATGTCATTATTCTTTGTATTTAGTATTTTCATTTTTTGTGGTGTTTAAAGTAGAGGATTTAATATTTTTGTTGCCTTCAATGTTTGGAGTCTCTTTTCATGTATTGGAAATTATTTTTCATTCTACTTAATGATTGTCGTTGCAATTATTGATTTCTGCAAATGCATTTAATGTTAATCATAATTCCTGAGCAGTATGATCAATTCCAACCTCATGGTTGTTCACCGCAACTCTGGGTTGTAATCCTAATTATTTATAGTTGTACTCAAATTTCACAATTCTTGGTTTTATAATAGTATCTGTTATAGGGTCACACTCTGTAGGATTGTAGATTACCAAGCCTACACAAGTTCGGGTATGGACCACACACCTAACTATCTTATACCACTTACAGCTTTGGGAAATCAAAGAAAGGGAATAGTAATATATGTATGAAGAGAATTAAATGCATAAATAGCGTTTGCCCTTTAATTTTTTGTGGTTCATCTTTTGATTTTTTTTATATATATTTTTTAATTTTTAATTTTTCCTTTTCTTATCCCTGTACCATCTCAACTCACATATGGCAGGCTTGTATTAAGGGTTTACATTCATTTAACAGGCCATCTTTCTCAACGTTGTTAGTGGCTTTAATTTGATAGAGACTGCAGGGGATCTTGCTGTAGCAGCTGCAATTTGCAGCAGGTACGCATATAACTTGAGTTATACTTCGTACGATTATATTGCTATGGCTTGATGAGAGTTACAATGATTGTGAAATAGCTCCTAAATAGTTCCAGAGCCACTGATTATTTGAAGAATCTTGGCTGTAACCATAAACTCAAGTTTTCCTTCTTTTGTTTTGGGTTAAAGCCATTTTTGGTCCCTGAAAACAAGGCCAATGTTCATTTCCATCTCAAAAATTTAAAATTTGTTCAATACGGTCCACATCGGCATATACTGCCACTTATCACTCTACATCAACAAAATAACGATCTAAACATAATAATAAAAAGATTATATGCATTTCATTAGTATTCCACATGATCGCCACATCAGTAATAGGGACCAAAAATGCCAAAATACGGAATCTATAGGGATCCAAAATGTCAAAATACGCAATGCATAGGGACCATATTGAACAAATTTTGAATTTTGGGATGGAAATGAACATTGGTCCCGTTTTCAGGGACCAAATATGGCTTTAACCTTTTTGTTTTTTATGGTTACACAACACTCTTGGAAAATGGTGTTTTTGCTTTCTAAATTTTTTGGTGCACTAGATTTATGTGATCTAAATTGTAATGTTTTGAATTAAAGATGATTAAGTAGGTTGGATATAAAGTAAAATTAAGGTGCAAACAAAAAGTAGTGCGACTCATAAGGATTCTTCACCTTACATTTTGATAACACACATGCTGTAACCTATCCTGGGAAGACCTATCATTTTAACTTGATGGAATTTGGCTTAGAAATTTCTGTCACATTGGGTATTCTAACCTTGACAGCTTGATGTTGACTTTTTCATGAAATAGCACTTCTAAATCAAGGTTTCTCTTTCTCAGTTTCTTGGAGTTTCCCATTCCAAATGATGTTGCATTTATTGGAGAAATTGGCCTTGGTGGTGAGCTTCTGCGTATGTAAGTGGAATTGTGTGCTTTATTGATTTATTTAGACCATCAACCAATCTTGTTTTTGTTACTACTGAATTTATTTATTTATTTTTCATCTCTTTGCTGCATATGCATCGTCATCATGGAGAACTCTTTTGCATTGGTTGTTTGTCACTTTATTTTTCGCCTCTTTGTTCCTTAGGGTTCATATGGTTTAATGATTGAAAACCTATGTTCCATACTATAAGTAGCTTTAAATTGAATCCTGTGTAATTGTCATGGATTTTTTAGACTGAATCTGTTTGATCTTTACTATTGCACTTCTTCAATCGTCTGGCAAGACTAACCGCTACGCATCATTACATTTTGTCCCTAAAGGTCCCACGAATTGATAAGAGGGTGATGACTGTGGCAAAATTGGGCTACAAGAAATGCATCGTTCCGAAGACCGCCGAAAAGTTGCTCGCAGATCTCAATTTGGATATTGAAATTCTCGGTCTCAGGAATCTGAAGGAGGTGATTAACACCATATTCCAAGCAAGATGACATTTTCTACTCCATTGTTTTGCAAAATTTTGTACACATCGGCTTGCACGTCAACAGTGTAAGGCCACCGTAAGAGATCGCCAATGGTCTGATGAAAACAAATTGGTGTATATATAAATCCATGTTTAATGAGCTATTGGCAGTCTCTTGAATCTTTTAACCATCTGATTTGTTAATGTCAGTAATCATATATACTTTAAATCTATATTTATATTTCATTTGCAGAGACAATGTACAGCTTTACAATCACTTTATTATTCGCTGACAAGTTGGTAACAGTAATAGCTTGTGAAACTTTTTATTGGAGTGAATACAACCTTCAACCATAAGATCAAAATAACCTCTTTAACTCTCTTGTAATAAATTAGATTGACACCCAAAAAAAAAAAAAAAAAAAGGCATCATTTTGTGGTTTACCAGATAGCTTCTCCACCAATGCTGCTGCTATGTGGTTTTCCATTATCAATGAGCTCATCTTCCTTTTTAGCTTCTTCAATGTCTTCGAGGCTGAGAAAGCTTGGCTGGTTTGTTGATGAGAGCAGCCTAGCCCACATCCTGTCGGTGATCACCACCTTGTTCTGTGTTTCGGTTATCCGCTGCATAACACATCCATCGATAAGTAAGTACAGGTGCATTGATCACAAAAGTCATCTACATATATTCAGAATTTATATTGATGTTGAAAATTCAAATAAAGATTTTGTTCGTAATACAGCAAATTCATTTACTGGGGGCAAATAATCGACTCAGGTGATTACAAGAAAAGAGCATCGGAGATAACATAGCAAATGGATGGATGAGAGTAATAGAATAAGACTGATAGCTTGAACTAAAGTATTCCAATTACCAAAATAAACATATGGATTAACGATGGTACTTACGTAGAAGGGTATATAAGCATGCCGTCCATTAACCGGTCCGACAGTAAAGCCGGTATAACCAGCCATGGCCCCATGGATGGCACTGTGAGCCAGCAAAGTGCAGTACACATTGTCCGATGCATTCGCTGGAATTGCACGTATCATGTATGTCGGATCTGCAACAAATAAATCGCATAAAATCAGATTTTAACATCACTTCCACGAAAAAATGACGCTAGGCTATAGTAAACACATACCGATATATTTAAGATTTATTGGCATCTTCCCTTTGCAAGCGAAATGATCCTACACAATGCAGAACAGATCCATTAAAAATATGTGGAATCATAAATTGATTTCAGGGGGAAAAACTATGAACACAATGGTGAAATCCCTGAGCAAAGAATTCACTATGGGCAGGCAGATAGCTACATAGCTAGTGGTGGCAATCCTTATCTTATTGAACCTTTTAGGGAATCATTGTGCAGAAATATAAATTGAGATAGTAGTTCATCATCAAGCTAGAAAACTGATGAAAACTATAATAACCTCCATTTGTGAAATAATATGGATCTGGAATCTACCTTTATCCTCTGTGACAGCCATAGGCCAACATCTAAAAGTAGCTTATTTCCTGATGCATCCTCATGATCCATGGACCGCATACTTTCAGCAATAAGTTCCTGTCCAGCACCCTCAGCAACAACAATAACCATGTGTCCGTTCTCTTTGAGACGCTTCTCAACAAATTCAAAAAGTCCTCCTTTTCCTTCCAGATAAAAGGGTGACTCTGGAATCAAGCAACAGTCCTACAAATGATGGAGAGAAATGGAAATAGAAGAAAATAAGCCAATAACTTCCACAAATATACACAAACATTTAAGCTGAAACATAACCATGAAAACTAAGGTAAATAGACAGGATGAAAATCAAAATATAAATGAATTTAAATGAAGGCCAAAAATAAATCTCATACCACGTCTCGACTAGCAAGGGTAGCATACATTGCAATGAAACCTGCATTAGCGTATCTTGTTAGATGAAATAGGTAGAGCAGTAAAAGTAAAGAGAACCAGAGAAAAAAAAGAAGAAACACTAACCACTGTAGCGACCCATTAATTTCACCATGCCAATACCATTCTCAACACTTCCAGCCTCTACATGAGCTGCATTGATTGCCCGTTGAGCCTCTTCAACAGCAGTATCAAAGCCAAAGGATTTATCAATGACCTGGTTGAACAGGAAACAGAAATGTGTTCTTGTTGAGACACAGAGCATAAGAAATACTAAAACTCAAGTAAGGAAAATAGAAGTACCAAGCAAATGTCATTATCAATCGCCTTTGGGACACCAGCCACAGCAACTTTGAGGCCACGTCTTTGTATTTCCTGCAAAATAAATTTCATATTTAATGCACATATAACACAGCTTATGATTATGTACAATGGTATCTATCTAGCCAATAGGTATAACAATTTTTATACAATGTCAACAAAAACATTTTATGTGCTTGTTAAGTATGGAAGGGGCAGCATTCATCACTCATTTATAATCTTACCTCAAAAATAACAGAGGCCCCCTTTTGAGTTCCATCTCCTCCAAGTATGTATACCTAGATGACAGAATATACACATAATGTTGAGCTTTGGAATGTTTAAGTAAAACATAAAGTTGTAATATTAAAGCAAGGCCTTTCACTAACCTGATTAATCCCACGGTCTTGAATACTATCAACAATCTTTGAAGTGTCATGACCACCTCGAGATGTGCCGAGAATAGTGCCACCACGTTTATGGATATCATTTACACTCTTAGGTGTTAAGGTAACTGTATTGCGAGCATAAAAACCCCTGTATCCACCCTGTAAGTACCAGTGTAAAAATTAGCGGCTGGGCAGAATGATGGTCAAAATAAAAGAGAGCAAAATTAAACTACTACAAGTAGAAAATTCAACTATGATAAACATCTTGCCAAAGACCAAACAGTGTGTGAACATGTAGAGTAGAAGAAATAAACAAGTCATGATAAATAGAATAGTACAGTGATTATTACTCATGGACCATTTGTAACTTATTCAGACAAGAACAGACAAAATTTTGACTGATGTAAAGATTTTGTCAGAAACGACTCACCTCAATCCCAAGTATCTTGGTTACACCATACATATGAGCCAAGCCACAGACTATTTCTCTAATTACTGTGTTAAGCCCTGGGCACAGTCCTCCACATGTAACAATGCATGCATGAACCTCATCTGACTCAAAATACACCTGGGGTACAATTCAGCAAACAAACAAGAAAAGGTCAATTAAACTTTAAAGAAACTTCAGTTCACCTATGGTATCTACAAAGAAAAAAAGAAAAAGAAAAAAGGAAAGAAAAAAAGAAGGCTCTCTGCCCTACCTTCTGGCGTGGCCCAGCTCGCCGGAAGTGGGTCCCTCTAGGGCTGCTCTTATGGACTACAATCTGCAAAGCATCAAAAGGTCATAACAGTTAGCCAAACATTTTGCAATGTGCAAACAAAGCATTCCTTTTTTCAGATAGACCGAGTCAAAAACTGACCTTCTGCGCAACGGTGTCATCCGTATTAACAAAATACTGTCTGTAAAGACAAAACAATTCATCAAGAACTCAAATTAGTAACTCCATTAAACTGAGAGATACAAAAGTTATTTATTATCCAATAATAATCTGAGAACAGAAAGCAAAAATACATACTTGACAACCGAATACGCCGGATTATCTTGCAATGGATTTGGGTAAGTCTGCCATGAGAACAAACATCAAACATAATCAAATGCTAGACCAAAAAATTAAAAAAAAACACTAAATACTCACTAATGATAATTATCACCATAATTAATAACTAATAAATTATATATCTAAAAATGTAAGATTTTTTTTTTAAAAAAAAAATACTAAATGAAAACCTCCGACCAATAACCAGAAACGCTAAGAAATCTTACAAATTAATTCCTACAAATGTTGCATGAGGGCCGACGATGATCATCTCGCCAGACAATATTCTCTAAAAAGTAATCACTAAATAACAAGAACAAAACATCCTTTCCATTCTATTTAACGACGATGATCATCTTGAAAATCTCCAATCAATAACGAGAAGCATCGACAAACCAACCCATGTTATCCTCGTTAATCAGATTATTAACAAGAAAAAAAAATCAAAATCAAACGAAATCCACCTCAAATCAATAAAAAAATGAAATAAAAAACAATAAAATGCTAAGAAACATCAATTACGAAACCCCACCATGTGACACTCATTAACAACGACTACGAAGATCAATCAAGAACGAGAACCAAAAAGAAAAAAAAAAAAAAAAAAAACAGGGAAAACAAAAACTCACAGGAAGATCAGGGATGTAATCAGCCAAGTGAGGCACATCCTCGAGCACATAACCAGCTTCCCCGTGGACGATCTTGGAGTTACTCTTCACATCAATCGCCATCGGTCTCTCAGACCTTTGGACACCGCCGGCGTTTCCGTTTTTCGGCGGAGCAGCAACGGAGGAGAGTGAGCTGCGGAGATCGAAGATGCTGGGCGTATTAGAGATGGATCCCATTAGAGAAACGCGATGAGAGGAGACGATCGAGAAGGCGAGGGTTTCGTAGAGGAGCTCCTCCTCGGAGAAGCCATATTTATGGAGGAAGAGCTCCGCGGGGTTTGACGAAGAGGAGAGAAAGCGACGGAGAGTGAAATCCGAACAGGAGAAGAAGAGAGGGAGGGGGTTTATTTACGAGAAAGGCCTTGGAGTTGGGCTTTATTTACAAGAATGCCACTATAGGAAGATTCCGGTGTTTGGACTTTTTGGAATCTTTTTTGGTACTATATAATAATACTATAATTAAATTGGGTGTCTTTCTATTTATATATTTAGGTTTTTGATTAAGCCCCTGGAGTTTTATTATTTGTGAATTAGCCCTTTAATTGTTTGGTAGGCTTCTTTTTTATAAATAAATTTTGTAAAATTTATAATAATAACTATTATTATTGTTATTTTACAAATTATTTAAATTTGGTAAAAATATTGATGGAAAAAAAGAATAGTGTGGGTTTTAGAAATAGTTTAGAAGAATGATAATAATTTAATTTAGTACCAAACATAAGGATAAAAATAAATTAGGAAGTATTTGTTGTTTTAGAATTTTATTTTTAATTTTTTATTATAATATATATAAGTTTTTACCAATTTTCATTGAAAATTTCTTCGGTGAGTTATCTGGAAAAATAAATGAAAGAATTCTTATAAATACAAAAAAGGAGTTTTTTTGTTTTAAATAAATTAAAAATTAATTATAGGTCCTTTGAATAGAATCCGAATTACCTATTGGACTTTGGGGGGGTTGTAATAATGTTTTAGGTGTGTGTATTTTGGGTGGAGAATAGTATCAAATAGTGTCAAGGATTAACAGTAAATTTGCCCTTAAATAAACCTTGGTTGCACTTTTTTTTAAAAAAAATATTTAGTCTATTTGGTATGTATAGCTAATTATTTAGATTTTTTTATTTTTATTTAATTATGTCATATTTATATTATTTGTGAATTTCACCATAAACTTTTTATAATAATAACGTCATATCTTGTCAAACATAGAACAAAAATAACAAGTAAAAATTATTTTGTTATATTTTATGAAAAAAAAGAAAAAAAGGAAAAGGAGGTTTTTGTAAATTAAACCTTGGTCCTTTTGCAAAAACCTTTTGTACGGATTTGTAATAAATATTGTTATTATGTTTATAAAAGTAGAATTTATTATTTTAATCCCACTTTAGAAGTGGAGATGATCAATTCTCCATCACCTTTTTGTTTAGAATAAAATATTTTTTTAGTGTGATAAGGGGGTGGAACTAAGAGAGCATTGAACTTGGTTATTGAAAGGAAGGTGAGATGCCTATCATATTTGACTTGCTTATAGTTCTAGTGAGAGAAAAAAAAGGTTCATTTTTTTTTGGGTAGGTTTAAACACTCTATTATTTAAAAAAAGAAACATATATCACAATAATTATAATGCGGATTAGCATATTTAATTAGTTGGAGTTGGAATAAATTGAGTAGAAATTATTTTTCGTTGAATTTGATTTAATAGAAAACTTTTTAAGTTGAACCAACTTTAATTTTAATTAATAATATCAACATTAATTATAGTTTTTTTTTTCAAAAGTGTAAATGCAAACTAAAAGTCTCTCTAATTTTCATATATAATTATTTATATATAGTCTTTTTTTTTTTAAATTAGACGACAAGAGACCCCACGAGAGATTTAACAAAAAACTATCTTATGCGAGTGGAGGCTCAAACCGGAGATCACTCGTCTGATGCAAGAAAATGGTACTACTTGGTCAAGAGGTATTTCTATATATATATATATATATATAGTCATGTGATTTATTGATGATTCATTTTTTTTAAAAATTAAAAATTGAAGGGTATATATGTAATAAATAAATAAATAAATAAAAATTGGGTCTCTAGAGGCAGCTTTGGAAAAAGGTCCATTTGGAAAACGTTTTGTCGGCTCGGCCGTCAACTTGGAACGGTTAAGCAGACTAAGAATTACATGAAGGGTATTTTTGGTAATTTAAAGGTTGAAAATGGTGCGTGCACAACTGGATGGCTTCATCACCAACCATGGACAATCAAATCCCACGGGAGTCAATTCATGGTATTCAAGAAACTTCCCAAGTATTTGACAAAAATGAAGAAAAAAATGAATGGTTTTGCAAAAATCAGCGACATGTAGATATGTCATTGTTTGTTCTAGAAAAGAAATTATGATTTAAAAAATAAAAAGAATATATGTTATTAAAAAAAATAAAAAAAGGAGAAATATGTTTTATGTGTTGAATTTATTTTTTAGACTCAATAATATTTAACCTTATTTTTTTTAAAAGGATTAAATTATTATATTTCCAATCAAATTATAGATGTTGAATCTTAATATAACTCAGAATTTGATGGAGGTTATTATTTTGTGAGGTTCAGGTCCTTTTTTCTTTACACACTCAAATTGATAGAAAATCTTAACACGCATAGATTGTGCCCCATTGATCAACCGATCAAAAAAGAAAAATAGGGTTGAGAAGACCTAATCTTTACTAATTTATGGTTCACAGCTGTTGTAGGGCTTAGTGTTATAAGATTATAAACATCATCATATCTCAAGGTACACTTCTGTTTAATAGTGTTTATTATAAAATGTGGTATTTAATTCGTTTCCATTTATTATAAAGTATGGTACTTATTCATGTGATTTATAAAACAAGATCCAACTATTACACAACTGGATGGCTTGATCACCAAACATGGATAATCAAATCCCACAGGAGTCAATTCATGGCATTCAAGAAACTTCTCAAGTATTTGACAAAAAAGAAGAAATAAATGAATGGTTCTGAAAAAGCAGTGGCATGCAGATGTGTCATTGTTCTAGAAAAGAAATTATGATTTAAAAAATAAAAAGGATATATGTTCTTAAAAAAAATGTAAAAAAAGGGAAATTATGCTTTATGTGTTGGATTTATTTTTTGTGTGACCTAATTAGATTCAATAATAGTTAATCATGTTTTTGTTTTTCTTAATTTGAACCCATTATTATAGTTCAAATCAAATTACATATGTTGAATCCTAATTTAACTCAGAATTTGATGAAGATTATTACTTTATGAGATTCAGGTCATTTTTTCTTTACACACTCAAATTGATGGAAAAACCTAACACACCTAGGTTGTGCTCTATGGATCAACCGATAAAAAAATAAATAGGGAATAAAAGATCTAGTCTCTGCTAATTTCAGGTTCATAGTTATTGTAGGGTTTGGTATTGCAAGATTATAAACATCATCATATCTTGAGGTACACTTCTGTTTATTATAAAATACGGTATTTGATTCACTTCCATTTATTATAAAGTATGGTATTTATTCATGTGATTTATAAATCAAGATCCAACTATTAGAGATCAATCTTACGTTGTGAAAATAAAGTTGAAAGTTGGAGAGAAATGAATTAAGATGGTTTATTGATATATAGGTGTATATAAGTAATCGTGATTTATTTTAAGAAAAAAACTTGCATAATTATCTATTTTTATAGGGGTATATATGGAAAGCTCCCTTCTTTTAATTAGATTCACTGCCGGCTTGATCCATGCACGGGTTTGTGAGCGTTGGTCTTTTGCATGATTCATGCTTTCACGTGTGCTTTATCTTTTTATTTTTTCTAATTTTTTTTATTTCTTTTTATTTCTCGTGAAAGAAAGCAATGTATAACTATACATACATATATGGAGATTTCTTTTTGAACCACAAAATAAAAACTACTTTACTCTATGTTATATCATCATAATAGAAATTTCAACATAACACATTAGAATTTAGATTTGAAGGAAAAAAACAACTTGAATTTGTATGACAGCATATAAAAAAAAATATTAATATGTCACAAGTCTTCACAAACCCATACTTGTTGGAAGAAAAAAAAAGAAGAAGAAATAATAAATAAATAAATAGAACTGTTATCCAAAATACATGTCAAAGGTGGCTTAGTTTTAAATTTTTAATACCAGAAGACTCCAATTTGATAATTAGCTTCACTATATAAAAATAATGAATGACATCTTTGTTACAAGTCTACTTAAATTTTTAATGGAAGAGTAAACAGCAGAGAGTGGGATATTATATTTTTAAAGGTGTATTTACAAAAAATAATTCAGAAATTTTCCATAATAAACACAATTAACATTCAATATCATAAAAAATAGTAATCCTCATAAGCTTGATGCCATTAGAACAATTGTTTATGATCATCAATGAATACAAATTGTTTGGATGAGCTCAAAGCATTGTCATGTACTACCGTCCCATGCTCAAAGTCATTAGGTTAATTTAATAATGGAACTCCAAAGTAAGGATCATGTCAGATTCATTATAAAGTAATAACAAGAATAATGATTTTTATTTTCTTTTAAAATAAGCAACAAGACCAAGTTCGATTCATCAACATTATATTTTTAAGCTTTCATGTCAGCATTGTTTCTAAAAGAGATCTCTTCAAGTAGTGTCTCATCCACTGAGTTTGAACAATAATAGTAGCACAGACCTAAATGATCTTGAAAAAATATATATAAAAATCAAAATCACATAGATGAGCTCAAAAAACATACCTTTTCTCTTTTTTTTGGTTGCATTAAATCAAGTTGAAGCTAATTGCAAGCAATCTTCATAAAGGTACCTGTTAGTGATGAACAATAAAATAGGGAAACCCTGTCACAGTGCATGACATAATTTTTGCAAATGAAATACATAAAACTTGTGTTGAAAGAACAAGAAATACAAGCAAGGTGTGTACACAACGAAGCCTTTATTGGATTTTGATGAAGCTGTAAAGTCTTACATGAAGTTGGAAAAGGATGCACATTGAAATGAATAAAGGTTCAATGTCGAGAAGAAGGGAAGACAACATCTCGATAGAGTTTATTTATTTTCAGTTGCTATGGTTATTACCGGGGAGCTCCAAATCTGTATCTTCAAAATTACAAAGAAGGCCCTAGAAATCTGCAGGTGTCACGAGATTCATTTTGATCGAAACTTGCCACTCACAGATTCATAGCCGGGAACGTGGAGAACTACAAAAAGAAGATGCAAATAGTTGGAGGTGTAGATTCATGATGGGAATGATTAAATATTTTGCTTTATACAAGCTGTGAACTTACCATCTCCCCAAGAAGCCATTGTGAGTGGTGAAGAAATGATCTTCTCAGTAAGAGATGTGATGTCTTTCAATGTAATTTCCTCAACAATTTTCAAGAAATGCGCGATAGGTTTCCTGCAATATGAATGAAAAGTTGAGAAAATTCATCTACCTCCAGCTGAAATTTTTATATATGAGCCACAACAAATGTTTCAGAACATATTTAGGGTATGGCAAACTTCAACAGGCAGTTAATTGAAGTGAAAAGAAATTGACTTGTAAAATTACTACAGGTTTACATACTTCAACAGGATTAATTAAAAAATAAGTGAGAATTACGATGTCAGTAAAAGCATAATAAAAATGCATGGCGCATCCAAATATCCGTCCTCATAAAGAACCAAAAAGTGTGACTATGACAAACTTTCCAATAGTCCAACTTAGCCTTGCTTGAATATGTTAAAACAGAACTAACAAGAAAAAAAAGGCGCAGATTAGGTTGGTGGCTGGATCCAAGCAGAGATGAACAACGAAACAAAGGACTGATTTGTTACCTAACTATTTCGTGGTTTATAGAATAACACATTCCATGCATATCAATTGTAAATGTGGATCCATAGAAATCGATCTACTATTTTCTTTTGTTGGGAATGCTACACTAAGCTAATTAGGTTGCTTAGAGTTCGTAAGGCTAGAAAATGAGATCTCTAACTCAAGGAATTATTTCAGGGTTTTATTCTTTAATAGAAGCAGATATAAAAGAACGATTGTGTGATAGTGATTAAATTACAATTAGGCTACATTTGATACGGGGGTTAAAAAGAACACAACAAAATAGTCATTGCTTTTCTCTACCCCTTTTTGCCCTTTTCAATTCCTAATGTTTCTCTCAATATCAAGATTTTAGCATTAGTTCAATTCAATAGTTCATGGTGTCAAATTCTTCACTGGACATTTAAAATCCAGAGAAATTCAAATCTGAAGACACAAGAGCCTATAATTCTGGTCACCTAGCAAGCCATTTCTTGTACAATATGTTGGTAATAAACTAAGCTATGTTATACCTTTATTCCAGATTTTTCCCATGTCTAGTTTCCCATTAAAATACTACAATTCTCTCCTCACACATTCTGAAAGATAAATGATCTAATATGAAGAATCCATGAAACATAATTACAATAAAGAAAAGCACAAACCTCTCGCCATATGTCAAAATCTGGTGTCCGATATCTTCTGATATTATCATCTGAAAATGCACAGGCACTTGCTATTTATGAGCCAGAAGGCATCTACGACGTAATTAACCTACATGGCAAAGGATAACATACTCTTGATTCCAGGTTCATCAGAACTGATGATTTGGTTGCTGCTTTGGCTCGATCCAGTTCCACCTGATCAACTGTCAAGGAGGAGGATGTGAGATACATGAAAAGCAAAATTTCATTAAGAAAAGGTTCACAAGGTTGGGTTAAGCATACCTTGGCCAGGAGATGCCACTGCAAGAAGTTCTCTTGCTGCCAAATCAATAGCTTTGCTAGCAAAATCTGGG
This sequence comes from Dioscorea zingiberensis, assembly GCA_026586065.1. Classification (NCBI taxonomy): domain Eukaryota; kingdom Viridiplantae; phylum Streptophyta; class Magnoliopsida; order Dioscoreales; family Dioscoreaceae; genus Dioscorea; species Dioscorea zingiberensis. Next base: position 10,087,267 of record CM048820.1, on the reverse strand, counting down.
CTCTGATTAAAATGTAAAATTGTTATTAATTTTAGGTAATTCACATAGCTATAGGTAAAAGATAAATATAAATCACTTCATATGATTAGCACAATGAACCAACGCAAAACAGACCATGCTGCATGCAGGGAATTTATAAATAATAAAGGATTAGGCCATTGGATAGGCATCTATATAGAACCAATAGAACCAAAAAATCTTGATTCCTGAAATCAGAAGGGTCCTAAGTAGGTTGTAAACAAGCCAAACTAGATCAAGTTAGGCTCACTAGATGTAGTCACTCTTAATTCAGAGGTATGATCCCATAGTCACTACCGTTGCATTCAGTGATGCTAAGAACAACCTGATGAAATTATACATTTCTGAAAAAAACAAAATCTCAATGTACTTGTAAACAAAATCTCAAGGTCATAAACAAAATCAGTATGGTTTCTATATTCGTATTAGTGTTTGATTGGATGTAATCCCAAATACATGGGATTTCCAATACAATGTATTTGTAAACACCTGGTTTTAAAAATACAGCACAGGCGAATCTAGTGTTCGTTTGGATGTAACTGGAAGTCCTGACCCTGTTTTCTCTTTTACAACTTCTCACATGCCACACACATGTGAGGGAGTTACAGAGTCCAGGATCACAACTTATGCCCAGTTGAGTGTAAGTCAGAATACTCCATTCTAAAGGCTTTGGTACACCATGATCTCCAAATTCAACCAAATAACTTTGGATTGTCATGTAACCTGAGTAACATGTAGATTCAAATTCAGCCAAGCAAACACCACCTAATATATACGTGAGACATTTATGTAAAAGGAAGATTTCATCACCAAAGGACCATAGAAATACTATAAACACAGTAATTACATTATAGTAAGATTGACAGAAAACTGTGGTTCCTTCATGCATAATATATCACTACAGAACTCAAAAGTCAATCAGATAAGATAGGTAGCAGAAAAATGACAGTGAACATAAAACATCAAACAATTGCAAACTGAAAATGGTAATCAGTAAGCCATGTCCATAACAGAGCCAGCCTACTGAGAGCTTACTGATCACAAAGATGAACTCAATAATGCTAGTTAAGTACCAAGAAAAAGTTACATATTACACCATTCTCAACTAAACCTACTGCAAGACAAGTATATCAATACAAATCCTTAAAAGAAAAAGGGAAAAGAACTACATAAAACTGATTCTATGAAACAGTCTTACTGTGGTTGCTTGAATTCCAAAGATGCCAGTGTGCTTGTGGACACTATTGAAAGCAGTGAATGCCTCAATCTCTGGGAACTCATTCAAGACACGCCTATCTATATATGAATTTTCAGTTACAAAGTTGCATTATATGATTAAGAAGAATATCATATATTCTGACTTCATATCTTTGTCTATATCTATGAGGCCTGTAGAAAACACAACTTACATAGGCGAGAATACATCCCTTTTCCAGGACCTCCAGCAGAGAAAGAGCCACCACCTCCCATAAGCATCTGTGTATGAAGAAAACAAATTGAGGGCGCTAGATCTACATATTTTGAAATCTTGCTAGAAACCCATAAAATGATACAGTTTCATGAATGTAAATTCAGTAAATCCCATGCAACCAAAAAATATACTACTATACAACCTGAAGAATTGTCAGAGTCATGGCATCCTTATCTCTGTGCCAACCACCAGGGACTTCAAAAGCAACGGCTAGATGTGCTTTCTGAGGTATATATCATAAACTTCAGAGAAAATATAAAGCACCAAGATGCTTAGAAAGCAATACATAGAAATGATTGGCCTTTGTGAAACACAGTTTGAGTATTAAACAGTTACAACGCACCGAAGACTCCGCCTGACACCCGATATTCCCCTCCAACATACACAGATTTTGGTTCTTCAGGACAAACCACCTTGGGAAGGTCAGATAAAAGTGACTCGGCAATTGAGACCAACTCCTCATGGTTCACACCTGATGCTGCCAGAACCATACGAGGTGCAGTGTAGTTCTCCTACATTTCCCAAGGAAAACAAACAATTGAAAGAAATATTCTAAAAACTTGAAATAGAAGTAAGACTAAAAGTAGGTCTTACAGCAACAAATTCTTCCAAAATGGTGCTGTTTAATCTGTTAATTGCAGATTCTGGAGCCACTAGAGGATTTGCCAATGCACCAGAGAAGCCAGCAGAATGAAGAGCCTCCAAGAGCAAACCGTGAGGATTATTTGAAGCTTCTCCTATCTCTGCCTTAATTTTCTGAAGCTGTAGTATATAAAAGGAGACCATAAATTATGAAAGGAACAAAATGTTGCAATCAACAAACAAACACCATGAACTTACTGATGGGGAATACCTGTTCATTAACCTCCCAATCAAGGAAAGCAGGATTTCTTACACTATCAATGAGTACCTCAACCATTTCAGGCACATAGGTTTTGAGAGCATCATAAGTATAACCCATCTGTTCACGAGAAGCTGATGCTGTGACACTGCCTCCAATAGCTTCTACTTCACGTACAATCCGTAGATGGCTTCTGTTTGTTGTGGTTTTGAAGGCCATTCTCTCCAATAGATGTGAGGCCCCAAATGAAGCAGGAGTTTCATATATAGAACCAGAGTCAACATATAATCCAATTGAAGCAGCAGGATTCTGACCAATCATTCAGACATAATCAGCTAACATGTACATTAATGAAAATAAAGCCCAATTGGCAAACAAAGGAATCCTGACAAACATACTGGTGATGTTTCAGAGGCAATCCGGACCCCATTAGCAAGAGTGGTGAGCTTTGTCTTCCCTGGCTCCACATAATCAGGCAGTGAAGGAGGAAGTGTAACACCTGGAAGAGGAACTTCTAGAGATGGAAGTTGACTAGATGTTCCACCTGTAAGCCAGCTGAAGAAACCACCAGAAGACCTTTTTGAAATGCTTGTACTGGCAAATCTAGCAGCAGCACCACAAAGTCTTGCATCACTGGTGTGTCGCTGTGATAAAAAAAATTGACAATAATAAGATGCTCTAAACCATCCAAAAACTATTATTTTTAAGGGAACACATAAGCTAGAAAATCAGTTTCCAAATTTATGAATGTATAAAGAAAAACTTTTCTCTAAAACTCTTCATCCTTTTTTTCTCCTAAAATCAAAATTTTTCGGAACTAAAGGGAAATTTTCCTGTAATAGTACATCAAACATGTTTCTCAGGTGGCTATCACAAACCATTTCAACTATCTTATTCTTCAATATCAGACACAAGATTCATCACTAACATTTGTTTTCTTCCATTATTCATATACTGCAAGTCAGTTTGTGATTTCTACTTCTATCCCTTTTCCGTTTTCAGTGGCCTCTTCTGATCACAGAAGCAAAGCAATGTAACACCCTTCTATTGTGCTACAAACTTCTTCTAACAAACCTTCAAATAATGAACTCTATTTAGCATGAAATCTCCAGTAAGAAACACATTCATAAGTGTAACAATGTATCGTCGAGAAGAATTATAGATAAAATCTGCAGTAAGAAACGAAATTCTCACTAACTCGATGATCAACCTTAGCATGAAAGTCCAATAGCAACACCAATCCACCGCACAACCATATAGAATAAAATCCATTGAAAATAACTATAATTCATCCAAAAATGTCAAGATAAACCCAAATCCATGGAGTAAACGTTGAAATGGATCATGAGATACCGGAAACAGGCCTTGCGCGAATTGCTAACCTTGAGAGCCTTGATGGAGGCCGCAGCTCGGTGCATGATCGGAGAGCAGCGATCCCTAACAGCGAAGGAGACAGGAGGAGTGGAAGAGATGAGAATCAGAGAAGATCGAATGAAAAAACCGAGATCTCAAAAAGAGGCGCATCCGACGGCTCTCAATGTTCTCATGTCCACGTAGATTCCATCTCTGCCGTCCATATTCACAAAATATGAAAATAAGAATAAATGTTTTAATATCAACCGTCGATAGCTGCTGTATGGATACCATTAACGGTCGAGATAGAAGCCGAGCAATGGCCACCGGCTTTAATATCAACCGTTCATCGGAGAGTTCCTTGGCGCCCTAAAACCCTCGTCTCCTTCGTCCCCACGAGTCACGACCTCCATTCCCATTCTCTGTCTTTCTGAAACCCTAGTATGGAGAAGAGGCTCATCGCCATTGGCTTCGAGGGCTCGGCGAACAAGATCGGCATCGGTATCGCCACCCTCGACGGCGCCATACTCGCAAACCCGCGCTCCACCTACATCACACCACCCGGCCATGGCTTCCTTCCCCGCGAGACGGCCCAGCACCACTTCCATCACCTCACCCGTCTCCTCCGCTCCGCCCTCGATGAAGCCGGCATTTCCCCAGCGGACATCGACTGCATATGCTACACGAAGGGCCCCGGCATGGGTGCGCCCCTCCAGGTCTGTGCCGCTGCCGTGCGCGTACTGGCGAAGCTGTGGAATAAGCCACTCGTCGGCGTGAACCACTGTGTAGCGCATATAGAGATGGGGAGGATCGTCACCGGGGCGGAGGACCCGGTCGTGTTGTATGTCAGCGGGGGAAACACGCAGGTGATCGCGTATAGTGAGGGGAGGTATAGGATTTTCGGGGAAACCATTGATATTGCAGTTGGGAATTGTTTGGATAGGTTTGCGAGGGTATTGAAGCTCTCCAATGATCCAAGTCCTGGGTATAATATCGAGCAGGTACCAAATTCAATTTTTGATCGAGCAATGCGAATTAGTTCTTTGTTTTGTTGGATTTATTATTGGGCTTTGTTCTCCTTGCTCTGTATGTTTGATGGTTTTGGTAATGTGGAACAAAAAATCATTTTTTTTTATGTTCAAGAACATTTAGGGCACTCCAGTAGGTGAAAAATAGAATATCTTGTGACACTGAATTGGATTCAAGTGGAAATCTGTAGAAGTTATGGATTGATGATTGGAGGACTTTTGGAGCTTGTCCATGTATAACAGGAGGCAAAGGTTTGAAAGGAGAGCACATCATGTTTGGTAGCTACAGTTTCTAAACAAGGGCTTGATATGGTGATTATGCAAAGATGAGGGTTTAGATCTGTATATGAGAGGCTTGTAAATAATAGAGGTAAAGGGGAATGTCATGAACTATATTGTATTTCAAACTTTTAGGAGTTTTGATAGATATTAGATATTATACTTCTGCATTTATTATGAAAGAGTTTCTTGGTGATAATTGATATATGTAGATATGTTTTTTGTCGAGGCGGTGAACAAAGGGGCAGTTGTTGCATTGGGGTTGCAAAAGGATGGTGAATGCATCTGTAGCGTAAATATTGTGACTTTGCTGCATCATAACCATTGTTGTATGTGATCAACATAGAAAGTTGGTTTGAGAAACATGGTTTAAGAAGGCTCAGGAATGGTTGGATAGGACAGACCAATGGTTTACTTGGAGATGGATAACTACTATTTGTGTTATCATTGAACATTCTGGTGATTTGTAGGATTAAGTCTAATAAATGGGTTAGAATTAGAGGATGTTTGGAGGAGAACATGAGGCAAGGATGCCATACTTGGTTTTTCTATAATTAAGATGGATATTATTTCTCATAAGTGTGCTCCTATGTTTTCCTAAATAGAATCTTTTTATTTCTTAAATATGCTTTAGAAATCTAGTGAATTAGGTTGAAATAGTAAACGAGTCAACAGAGGTATTGGATTTTCTAGATTTATGTTATTATCTGTTAAATTCCATTATGAGCAAAAAAAAAATTATTCCTAGTTTAAGAATCTCAAACTTCTTTTTTGTTTATGCTTTGATACTATAAGTTTCTAGACAACTTTACACTATTCAGATATAAGATAGACATAAAGATCATATTCTTCTTCTGCCTATGAAAGGAGGAGTTGTAAGCTTCACTATTTGATTTTTCAATGGTTGTCTATTTCCATGTTGTTAGTATTCGTTTTTGCTTTTTGATGGCAAAGCTGGTCCAATGTAGTTCATCTGTTTCATCTACTTTGTCGAAGATATTTCCACTTTGAAGGATGTTGTTGACACAAATTGGGCATATTGGATTTTGGGTAATCTAATATCACCAAGTTCCAAGGATAGTCTGGGCATGATGTGAGGATACTTGGAATATTTAATGGTGCAGTATTGTGGAAGTCCTTTTTCATGCTTTCTTGATGTTGCTTTCACTGATCCATGGTTCTACTCGAAAGGTGAAGGATCTTCAAGTACATGTTATAATTGAGCCAAAGCTTGGATATTTTTCCACTTTTCCTACTCTGCTGCTGGGATTGAATAGGCGGATGGCTTTGTTGGCTTTTACCTGGCTACTTGGTTTGCTGCACCTTGTTTGGATCTTGTATTCTTGTCCTCCAATGAAAATTGATTGCCAATAAGTTTAATTTCTTATTCTTCATTTTGCATCTATTGTTCAATATCACTCAAAGGAAATAAAGTGGATGAACTAATTATACAAATGTTGACACTGTTTTTATTATTTATTTATTTATCTATTTTATTTTTGTTGCCTTCTTGAGGTCATTTCTTTTGACATTTTCTTTACAAGGGGGATGGATGGAAGAACATCCTGTATTAGGTAGTCACTGTACAGCTTAATCAAGTGTTCGCTGCCATATTCTGCTACTTCACCCTGATTGTTTTGGAGCATGATATATATCTTTTTTCCCCATGGTCTGTAATGTTTTAAATTTGTTAACGGTATTGGTTTCTTGACACAGCTGGCCAAGAAAGGAGAAAAATTCATAGATCTTCCTTATGTTGTCAAAGGAATGGACGTCTCATTTAGTGGCATATTGAGCTATATAGAAGCAATTGCTCCTGTGAAGTTGGAAAACAAAGAATGCACAGAAGCAGACCTCTGTTACTCCTTGCAGGTACCACAAGTCTACATCATCTTGATGCCTTTATACCCACCCTGAACCAAAACCAAACTTCTCATGATTATAGTTCAATTGTTCTGTGGCTTCTTTAGAAATTACTTTGTTTTGCTTTCTTTTTTTCCTCTAATTATTATTTGGGTCGTGTTGCAGGAGACATTGTTCGCAATGCTTGTTGAGATCACTGAACGAGCCATGGCACATTGTGATACAAAGGATGTTCTTATTGTCGGTGGTGTTGGGTGCAATTTACGCTTGCAGGATATGATGAAAGCTATGTGTGCAGAGAGGGGCGGTAGGCTGTATGCAACTGATGACAGGTATTGTATAGACAATGGAGCTATGATTGCATACACTGGCCTCCTTGCCTTTGCCCATGGTGTGACCACGCCATTAGAGGAATCGACATTCACTCAGAGGTTCCGTGCATGAAGTTCATGCAATTTGGAGAGAGAAAAGCTTGCAGGACATTAATAATGGATGTGTTAACACCCTCAAAGAAAAAAACAGTTCATAGGCCACAATTGTTTGTGCAAGTTTGGAGATTAGAAATTTAAAGCTCATGTATTTACGGATTCTGGTGTTCTGGCCAGTGATGATGTATTTTACAAGTGCAAAAACTGTAACAAATAATTCCTAGAAAATTTTAGAGGCTTGCAAGTTGCAAGTCGTGTAGAAAGAAGTGATTTCTCATGTAATCAACTTTTGGGTTGTTGATCAATGTATGGGAGTAGTAGTTTTTGCTTGTACTAATTTGCTCATATTACAACAGGAATCTATGAACCTCTCTGTTGGCGCTCCCTGTTGTCTGATGATCATAGCTGTAACAATTTGTTTACAAATCTTTGAAAACTTAAAAACTAGTTATCTATTTATTTATTTTTATTATTTATTTTTACTTCTTGACATCTTATTTTAAAGGATGTTGAAAGTGATGGAAAAGAATTGGGTTGAGCTTTTCTCGCTCGTGGTGAGGGAGCACCACTTCCTCCATTTTGGTTTAGGTTAATTCTAGCTTTTTTTATCATTGAAATGAGTTTTATAATATATAAAAACTTATTTCTGTGCTATCTCACTTTCAAAAATGTAACTTTTCTCTCACTCTCAACCATTCCCTAGAAGTGAGACTTCTGTCCATTTTTTCATTTCCTGACACTTTCAGTGGATGAACACCCCTTAACGAAATTATTTTTGTGTTTTATTCTTTCCAGATTTACTATTTTTTTTTCTTTTTTTTAGAAACATCATTTTAACTTCAACCTGTTGAGCAACTTTGTGAAGGTTATTATTTTTAAAATAAATAAAAATCTTTTTTTTTCTAAGAATAGGTAACAAGTGCCCCTATAAAGGATTTTTAAGATATCGCAGCATCAGCATCTAACACTCTGAAGGTTCACGCGTGTTATAAACACCCGCAGCCACGCTGCATCAGCGCCATCACCCCATATATAGAATGTGACATTCAAATGCAAGATTGTTCCCAAACTAGTCCCACCCCTTAGCGAGGGACCCATACAAGACATTGAATTTGGTATTAATATTTCACTGCTCTTCACTCACCCATCTATTTCTAAGCTTTAAGATATGCTTAAGAAATTTTCACAATAATAATAAAGACTTCAAAGAGTTATATATAATTATAAAAAAATAAAAATATATTTAACAAATATAGAAGATTTCAATGAGCATGAAATATATATATATATAATTCCATGAAACTCAAATTATTAAGAAAAAAAAGAAGAAGAAGGCCGTCCCACAAACACTCTCTCTCTTCCACTCATTTGACATTTTGGTTTGTCTCTTGAGAATATAACAAACAAACATAGGACATGTAACATACAATATTCCAACTATATGTTTTATCTCAATCCAACAAACAAAAGGTACTATTTGTCTTCTTTCAGAAGTTCAGTGCATTTGGAACTCAAAATATAGATACAATAACCATTTATTAATTACTTTTTAATTTATTAATTGAAGACTACTAGGTTAGTTAATTGATAATGGAGGATTTAACAATAAGTGTCCTTACAAGAAACAAAAGAGAAAATAAAACATAGTATTGTTTCACTTAATTCAGTCCAAATGTAATGTTTAACTTAAAATTATTCCATTTGATATGAATCATATGATCCAAATTAGTAAGAAAACTAATCAACCTTAACTCGGAATTTAATCGGATTTAATTTGATATTTATATAAAGGGGCCTAGATTATGACTAGGATGATGTTCAATTAGTTTGAAATTTAATTTGATATTTATATTTAATGGATGTTAGGTTGGGTTGGAACCAAGTGGTAATGACAATCACATGAAGTATATAGATGGAAAGAAACATAAGATGCTTTCAAGATAAACACTTTGTTTTCATAAAACTTATTCGCATTATTGATTTCCTCATACTTTCATGGTTTAATGAAGCTCACAACTCCAAAAGGTCGAAATTGTTTCCCATGGAATCAATCGCCAAACAAAGTCTTGAGTTCACAAGAGAAGAAGAAGAGAAACAAAAATAATGTCCATCGAACTCAAACTTCAAAGAAGATGAAACCCCGAGATGAACTCGACCTTATGGAGTGGCTAGCCAATGAGGGTGAACCAACATGATGATCATTGCATGAAACCCTCATAAGGAATGTGTCATATAACATGTAATGTTGGGATGATGCCTACTATTGTAACATCATCTTTTTAAGACTTATAAATAAATGTGATTTATTTATTTTTTCAATAATAAAAAAAAAAGAATAACCAACCGAGTGATATTTTAAGATAAAAGTAAAAGGAATACATATTGATAGAAAATGAGAGTATAAAGCATAATGCAAAAAAAGAAAAAGAAAATCAAGGTCCCATGTAACCACTTTCTCATTGGCATTGTAAAGAACTAGTGTAACTTTGTGTTGTCCTTAGAAATTCATGTGTATAAATAGGAAATAAATAATTATTAACACATAATAAACAATTGATTTGTGCTAAGATTTTATTTTGTAAACACTAAGATATTGATAATAAATGAGATTGAAGGAAGGGGAGAGATTCTCACGCAAAGTTGTTATTTAGGTACCAAATGAAAGAAGATTAGATGAAAACCCAACTTTAATACTTAGCCAAAAGCACACTCAATCTAGAGCTTTAATTTCAGAAATTAAGAATAAGAATAAGAGAGTAATTAGACTTTAATGAGTCTAGTTTAAAATTTTATTACTTTTATTGGTCAATTTGTTCAACTATTTAGTATTTTTTTTTTGTTTTTTTTTGACAAACTTAAAGGGCAACCCAGTGTTACAAAGCTCCTGCTATGCTTAGGTGGAAAGGTCAAATCACTTGGGTATATTATACGCAACCTTACCCTGCTTATTTCTTTTGACAAACTTGACTTAAAAAAGAATTCGCCCACTAAGTTCCGGTCAATCCTCATAGAGCAAGGTGAGGGTGCAGGCATGGGTCACCCAAGGGGTAACCCATAAAAGCACGCTGAAGTTTTCTCCGTGTTGGCTCGTAGTATACCGTAATTATAAAATAAGCTGCATGTTATGTGAAACTTTTGGGTGGTAAAATAAGTCGCTACCAAGCTAAAACCCGGGTGAATCGTAGAGCCTCTCGCAGTAATGTTCTATTTGACTAATCCTTTGGGGGCGCTTATTGCACATGTCAAAAAAAAACTTGCTTAAAAAAATTCAAAGTTTTCACATCTCAATGATTTTTGGAACTAATTAGACTGATATAAATCTAAAAATTTAATAAAAAAATGTTGGGTATTTCTAATATATATATATATAATTTGATTAAAATAAATAAAAAAGATTGCAATAAAATTTAAAACAATTCACAAAACAAGAAATGAACAAGAACTAAGTGACAACTACAAGTAATTAACTAAAAAATAAAAATACATCAAATGGATTAACTTTATTTACAAATAAATATTATTAAAATGAGCCTTTAAACTAAAAAATAAAAAAATAGGAAAAACAAGCTGTGTGGTGTTGCTGGATGGATCAAAGATGAATCTCTCCAATTAAAAAAACCAAAATAATCAATAAAAAAATATTGAAAACCATGGCCTTTGTGCTTCAAAGAGAAGTTAGCTTGTGTGAGTGTATATATATATATATATGTATATTCATAGTCTATGTTTGTTTGGGCCCCATATCCAGTAGTGTATACTGCTCATTTGCCTTGCATTTTAAGCAACCTCCTGGATTCACCCTCCTCCTCCTGCACCTCTGCACCACCATCTTCTACTTCCAAAATGGATCATCATCATCATCATGCAACCACATCTCAATCCCATGTGAGTTCTTTACCTTTCTCTATACATCTCTTTCTTTCCCATTACTGGCAAGAAGAAAACAAGAACACCACCTCTTCCATCATTCCTTCATGGAAAGAGAATAACTACTACTCAACCTCTCTCTTTCTCTCTTCTGATGTGTATTGTGGAGTAGTAACAGCTAGCTCTCAAGGCAGTTTCATGCTTTTGCTTTTGCTTCTGTGTGTGTATGTATGTATGTGTGTGTGTGTATAGAGAATAAGTGAAGGACTTTAGCTTTTTCTCTCATGGGTTTCAGTTAAAGTGGAAGGACTACTACTACTGTTATTTTTTTTTCTTTAAATGGAGTTTATAGATCAACACAGAGACACATACATGGTTTTTTTTTCATGCTTTCTTTGGTTTTCATGGAGAGTTTCTTCCTTCATGAACTCATTTACTGAATTTCCAAATTGGATCTAAGTTTATTCCTTGGAATTCTCTCTCCCTCTTAATCATTTGTTTGCTTGAATGAAGTGAAACAAGAGCTCCTGATGCAAGGATGAAGAGCAGCCATGAATAGAGGTCAAGTTAGCACTACTACTGATCTCATTGATGCCAAGCTTGAAGAACACCAACTATGTTCATCCATGCAGTGTCCTAGTTGTGGCCATAAGCTTGACCGAAAACCGGTACATATATATATATATATACTCATCTCCAATTTATCCATCTTTTTTCCTTTTGTGAAGAAGAAGAAGAAGAAGAAGTTTTATTAATTAGTGGTAATTATTCTGCAGAATTGGGTTGGACTTCCAGCAGGAGTGAAATTTGATCCAACAGACCAAGAGTTGATAGAACACTTGGAAGCCAAAGTACTATTAGAGGAGTCCAAGTCTCACCCTCTCATAGATGAATTCATACCCACCATTGAAGGAGAAGATGGAATATGCTACACCCACCCTGAGAAACTTCCAGGTTGGTTAATATTTCATGCATGTTAATTTGGTGCAGCAGGAATTTAATGCTGATGATCAATTAACTTGTTCTCATCTCATCAATTAATCAGGTGTGACTAGAGATGGCCTTAGCAAGCATTTTTTCCACAGACCATCAAAGGCATACACAACAGGGACAAGAAAGAGAAGGAAAATTCAAACTGAGTGTGATCTTCACAAGGGTGAGACAAGGTGGCACAAGACTGGGAAAACAAGGCCAGTGATGGTGAATGGGAAGCAGAAAGGATGTAAGAAGATCTTGGTATTGTATACAAACTTTGGGAAACATAGGAAGCCTGAGAAGACTAATTGGGTGATGCATCAGTATCATTTGGGAGAGATGGAGGAGGAGAAAGAAGGCGAGCTTGTCGTTTCTAAGATCTTTTATCAGACACAACCAAGGCAGTGTAGCTTGTCTGATAGAGGTGCTGCAACAATGGAGGTTAGGAGAGATAGCACTGGGAGTGGGAGTTGTTCTTCTAAAGAAGTGGTTGGACAAAGAGAGGAGATCATGTCTTCAACCTACACTCCCATGGATAATTTCAGCTTTGCTCCATTCAGAAAAAGTTTTGATGAGGTTAGTACCATTAATTTGAGTTGATCACATTGTGTCAAAGAACTATATATTGAGGTTTGATTTCAGTTTGGTTAAGTTTTGCATGAATTAATCCTCCTGCAATTGTTCATTGTTAATTTGAGGGATGAATTGTTTTCTCATGAAATTTGATTTCTAATGTATAGCATTCATGTGTTTTACTCTCAGCAATTTATAAATTACTTAACTTTCATATGCATACAAGATTCAGAAAAAAAAGTTCTGATGATGTTTGTCATATGACTTTTCTTGATTTTGTTTGGTGTGAACTGTCGAACACCTTGTTTGTCGTTTCATGATGCATGATGGTGATTGTTGATGGTTTTGGTGAAATTTGATTTATGATGTGTTACATTCATGTCTTTCTGTCAACAACTTATAAAGTACTCAACTTTGATAAGGATGTTACTTGAGCTTCATATTCAGGAACAACTTTGATGAAGTTATTAATTCTTTTGATTTCTTGTTTTACTTGAAGAATAGAGATGATGAATGTGGATAATTTTACTTGACTTTCTTTGATGAATGATTAGGTTGATCATTTGATTTTGCTTTTCTTTCCTTTTTTTAATATCAATTAGTTTAGTTATAGATGAGTTATTATATATAGAAAAATTATTCTTCATGTTTTCAAGACAATTAATTAACATATATCGATAATTTTTCATGAATTAAGGCATTCATGTACTGTTTTACAAGATTAACATTGATCATAAAAGAGAGTTGCATATGCATATGCATGCATGCATCTAACTTATCATTCTTGAACAGGTTGGTCGAGGAGAAGAACCGCTACAAGCATGCTAAGAACCCGATGAACAACACGAGCCACAACACCGCATGTCGCATTCCAAGTCAGCAGGCCTACAAATCCAATCTCCAACATTATCTCTCCTGCACCTCTTCATCAATCCTCCATTGTTAACCTTGATGACACTTTCCATGTCTCAAGACTCCTCCTCCAATCAGACAAGTTTCAGGTATTCATTCCCTCATTCCTGTGAATCGATTCGATCATCTATATAAAACCCTTCTTTAAATCACTGAAATTTAATTTATTCTCAAAATCATCGGCATGATCAGCAGCAGCATCCGCATCAACAGCAAAGATTGACAGAAAGGTCTGGTTCTGGTCTAGAAGAACTGATAATGAGTTGCACTTCAGCTGACAGTAAAGCAGTAAGCTTTTACTTTTTCTCAGAAAAAAAGTTTGATCTCTTTTATTTCACATCATGATCTCAATTAACCTGCATTGATTAACATCTATCTCTTCTGATAATCTCAATCAAGATTAACCACATAATTTATGATCTATAAATATATTTATCTGATCACAGGAAACATCAATCCCACACTCTCAAGAGTCTGAATGGTTGAAGTATCCATCATACTGGTTACCAGAAAACCAAGATCATCATGGATAGAAGAAGTGGCATGCAATGCAAGAGAGACCAAGAAAACTAACTTTCATTAAAGATGCAAGCTGCTTTACTTCTCTTCATTTCAGATCATGAGCATCTAAACTAACAGAATTCAATGAGGACAGCAGGATCAAAAGTCTGTGGTGAAAATGAAAAGAAGCAAAGGAAAAAGGAAAAGATCATTAAAGCTGAAGATGTTTGCTGACATTGTGGAAGGGAAGCTGGCCAAATTAAGCATCCTCTCTCCATCACCTTTTGTATTATTTAATCAATCAATCAAACATTCTTATAACTCATGTCTTATCTATTTCTTATTAAATTTTCCTCTTTATTCAAACAACAACAACAACACTATCTGTAATTACAGTTGGAAAGTGGAAGTTTTGAATGGTCAAAAAAACAATACTTATAGAAATATGCTATTCTCTTATGCTCAAAATGATTCAAAGTTTATCATTATTAGTGATGATCAATATGTATATATATATATATCTTTATTTCCTGCCTTTATTTCTTTGAGTGAGAGAGAGGAACGTGCATGATGATCTCTCTTTGTGGCATCTTTTTTATCTTTGCTTTGGACGTTGCATGAAGGTAGGCAGTGAGAACCTTCTTTGTGGTTTCACAAGGAATAAAGGGGACAACATCTCTCTCTCTCTCTCTCTTTTCCTTTGAGTGGCTAATCCACCTCCTGCCTACTTCTCCAACCTCAAAACCAATTTGCATGCATTCTTGAATCTCTTTCTAATTTAACTTCTATATAATATATAAAGAGCAGTGCTACAAAAACCTAAAAAATTTCACAAACAAACAGGTGTCACGAATCAATCGTGACAATTTAACCTTCTTCGGAATCATCAATACACTCGTCCCGAGAATAACTGAACGGTCACGATTCATTCGTGACATCTGTTTGTAAAGTTTTTTTGAAATACATATCATTCCTCATAGTATAAATAATTATTCAATCTCTCTCATATTTTAACTTCTATATATATAAACTACTTTGATATCAAAATTAAAGGTCTGCTTTGATTGATTTTTTTTGCCTTGGCTATTTTATGGATATTTGTTTTTCCTTCCCAAAAAAAACATAAGTAGTGAAAAATCAGTGTCTTTCATAAGTTAATTATTAGGTATTTCCTTCTTATAAGAGAAAACACTTAGTTTTCTTCTTTTCAGACAGAATATATAACCCTTATAAATACTTTTGTAGTGATTCATTCAAATGGAAAATTGTTTAAATTACTCTTTAAAATAGTTTAGAAGTTTTTTTTTTTTTTTAAAAAAAAACACGATCGATCTTTTCTTTTATGGTAGCTAGTTTTCTTACCTTAGTAATCAAATATATTCAGTAGCTATATCAAGGGGGAAATCTGGGCAGCGATCAGGGATCTAAATCCAGATAAGGCACCGGGACCGGACGGCTTCCCAATGACCATATACCAACGAGGTTGGAGTATCATGAGGGAAGAGTTAGTTAGACTCTTCAATGAGCTATATCAAGGGGAACCAACATTGGAAAGACTAAATTGGGCCTACATCACCCTGATCCCAAAGACAAATACCCCAGTGACCTTATCAGACTACAGGCCAATCAGTTTAGTGAACTGCTCCATGAAGATAATCACCAAGGTGATGGCCAATAGACTTGGGGGAATTATTAACTAACTGGTGGATCAATCACAAACGGCATTCATCAAAGGAAGATGCATCCAGGATAACATTGTAGCGGCTGAAGAACTCATATACAAAATGAAACAAGGAAGGGGGAACGACACGCTACTCAAGGTAGACTTTGAGAAGGCCTTCGACATGCAGTAGATTGGGAATTCCTACTGGAGATGCTACAGGCCCACGGTTTCGGCCCAAGATGGATTAAATGGATCAGGATAATACTTACTTCCTCCAAGGCCCAATTCCTCCTCAATGGACAAATCCTGATATGTAATGCACACCGTGAGAGGTTTGAGGCAGGGGGACCCCCTATCACCCCTCCCCTTTGTCCTAGTCACAGACGTCTTCAGCATGATGATGACAAATGCTATGAGGGCAAACCTATTTCAAGGAGTTCGCTATGGGGAAGCTGAACACGAAGAAATCTCTACGCTCCAATATGCAGATGACCCCGCCATTTTAGGAACAGGGGGACTAGAACACTTCAGAACTCTGAAAATGATCTTCGCCATCTATGAAGGCATCACTGGACTACGGATCAACTACCACAAGAGTACTGCCATTCCTATCAAAGCGACCTCATTTACCCACAAGACCTCGAACAAATTATAGGGTGCAATATTGGTACCCTACATATCGGATATCTCGGATTACCAATCTTAGGAGCTAAGCCAAAGAAGGAGGATTGGAGAACGATCATCAATAAAGTCAAAGGACGACTATCTGCATGGAAAGGGAAATTGCTATCCTTGGGAGGACGCATCACTCTCATCAGTGCGGTAATCTCGGCAATACCGACCTACTGGCTCTCCATCTACCGGATGCTAGAGTGGGTCACCCATCAGATTGACCAGATTAGGCGCGATTTCCTATAGAGAGGAGTCGAGGAGGACAAAAAGACATACAGACTGGTGTGCTGGGAACGCCTATGTAGGCCCAAGGAATTCGGCGGATGGGGCATAATCAACCTCAGATGCTTCAACACAGCCATGCTAGGGAAATGGTGGTGGCGATTACTTACCGGGATGCCTAAGATGCCCCAATATTCTAAAAAACCAATACTTCAGAGGGCGTGGTTTCAATCCCCACATACCAACCCCTCGGCGTGTATCTTTTTTCTGGAAAGGAGCCACCCAACAGCAAGAAGCCTTATTACACAACTTAGCGAAAGAAGTGGGCACCGGAGAATCAACACTCTTTTGGCAAGATAACTGGATGGATGGGCAAGCACCCCAAACCATTTACCCCTCACTTTACCATATGGCACGAGGGAGAGAACTCACAATACAGGAAACAAACCTCGCACTGGCACAAGGAACCCCGCTAATCCTAGAGGGTCCGCTCCTCGAAGGAGATGCACTCGAGCTGGAACATCTCACCAGAAAATGCCAAGAGCAACAAGGGACCTAATAAGACAAGACACAATGGAAACTCACAACACAACAAAACTTTATCAGGAAATCTTATTACCGATTCCTCATAGATGGAGGCCTCATATCAGAATTTGGGAAGAGCTTCTGGAAACTCCCATGCCCCATCAAAACCAAAGCTTTCGCTTGGCTCGCAATGCACAACAAAATCCTTACCTTAGATAACCTAAGGAAACGCTACCGAGCAAAGACAAGAACAGATTGCTACCTATGTGAAGAAAGGGAGGAAACGGTACAACACCTACTCCTGAATTGCCCTTACTCCATGAGTATTTGGCAACACTTCACACAACTAGGCCATCTGGGGACACCCCCTTCAAGAATACAAGAAATATGGGGGCAGGATGCACTCGCCAATCGACTACCAAAGAATACCCGAATGGGATGGCACCTGTTATCTATAGCCATTATGTGGACAATATGGAGGGAACACAATAGTAGATGCTTTCAGGACAAACGTCTCATTTTCATGAAAACAATCCGCGATATTGACTTCCTAACATTGTCTTGGTTTGATGCAGCTCATCCATCCAAAAAGCCAAAGTTGATTGCGATGGAGACAATCGGCTGCTTAAGCCTCGCCTTCACTAGGGAGGAGGACCCGGAGCGCACACCAGGGAGGGATTTCGAAGATACTCAAGCCAGCTAAAGGAATACCCCAGGGCGCCTCCCTGCACAGAAAAGGGCTTTAAGGGCTTTAAGGGCTCCCAAGGAAACTTAGAGGGATAATACATCCCAATGTAACGAACCCACTGAGGGTTCTCTATGTAACCGCTATTTTCTTTAAATAAAAGAATGTGGTTCATCCACTTTTATAAATATATATATATATATATATATATATATATATATATATATATATTCACTAGATCACTGAAAAATGGATCCTATCGGTTGTATTTTTATATATACATACATATATATATATGTATATTTATTCATTAAAACAACACTACTTTTAAAGAAGAAGAAGAATCCTTGTACTTAAAATCAAAGAGTATGGATGTCCTTGGTGGTGATATTTCTTTATCTAAATAAAGAAGATCCTAGCAAACACACTAGTGGACATGAGGGGGAATAGAATGTGTCTATGTCTCTTTCCATGAATGCTAGCAAGTAGCAAGGAGATAGAAATGAATCCCTTGTCATGTTCTTCATTCAAAAAGTTGCATGGAGCTCATCCTTTCTCTTTATGGAAGATCTTAAGATGCTCTCCAAAGGGTTTTGTTAGCCATGTTAGGGTTTCTCATGTCCTCTAAAGAAGTTGCAAGAGGAATTGCTTAGTGGGAGAATAACATAACATGGTCTCCTTTTTGGATTCTTTAACTTTTGATATTGTCTTTCTTTGCAAATTTGTGTAATTATGTTTTAGGGTTAGAGTATATGAAAATATGTTTTGAATTAGTTTAAATGATGTTTATCGTCCGCGGATATTAATTATTGATTAGTAATGAATTTCGACATATGAAGAGTTTGAAATGATCTTAATTCATGCCTTTTGACCATTGCATATCATGTGTGAGAAATATATGCTAATTATTATTTTTAATTATCAATTAAGTTAAACAATATTTCAATTAATGCTAATTAGCATAGGAATTGATATAGTAGACAGTTGAAGTGCATTTTGGTAATTTGTCTATTGGTATCATCAGAGGACCACTTATGATCATTAATCTCATGATTACTTCTTGTTTATTAATTAATTTATTTATTTTTTGACATAGGCCATAAAGACCTCCCCTGCAGGGCTGTCAAGGGAGTGGCCTTAGGTGAACGCAGAACCTCGACCCCTCACCGCAGGTATGTATGGGGACTTGAACATGAGAGCTTTGTGCTCACCAAGGGAATTACCCAAAGTGTTCCCCCATTTACGGGGGCAGGGGCTCGAATCTGAGAGCATGCTCAATCAAGTGAATTAACCAATGTATGGGACCCGAGATACCACTAGACTAATGGTCCTTTCATAATTAAATTATTTATCTTCAATCAATTTTTCTCAAACACCAACATTTTATTATATTAATTAATTTGTCTCACAAGAGTGCCAAAATATTCTCTACCAACCAACCAACAAACCAAAGACTCATGGGACTCACTTAAAAACGAACATGACCAAATCAAGTTCATTGGTGACCAAACATAATTGAATTCAAAGTTCTCTCTCTCCTTCTCTCAAAAGTGGGAGAGAAGATTATAACAAAGATGGTGAAACAACAGTGTATACTTTTCTTTTATACCTTTTGTTTTATTTTTAAATTAACACATATCTAGCTCTTTTTTCTATGTCAGTTTATGAAACATTACGGTGAGAATATTATAAAATAATTATAAATACATTGCTAAGTCAATCAAGCTAGTAAGATTTTTAGTGACATTTTGATTTCAAATTTTAATTATTTTAGAAAGTAAATTAGGGCAGTTTGGATTGTCGTTTTTCGAAGGCATTTATTTTATAAGTTAAGCATTTTTCAACTATTTTTAGTTATTTATTTTGCTATCTGGAAAAACAAAAATAATGAAAATAAATACTTTTATGGTTTTTTTTTTTTTTTTGTTTTTTGTTTTTTGTTTTTTGTTTTTTTTCTTGTGTCTATTAAACTAACAGTTTAACAAAGTTTACAAAACAAAATTAGAAAGAACAGGTGCTCCTTGAGCCCTCCAAGTATGGAAGAGTAACAACTTCTACTTCTACTGGTAACTCATCTTTTTCTCTATATATTCTCTCTGTTTCTTTTCTCTTTGTCTCCTTTGCTAGCAAGTCTGCAATTCTGTTATCATCTTTGGGAATCAGGTTGAAGTTCCATTCTGTTATCTCTGCCAACATTCTTCTACATTCTTTAGTTATTGGCTTCGTCCTTCAATTGTTATCCTTGCTCCTCAGCTGGAAGGTTCTTGATATATATACCGATTATCAAGATATATACTAATGGATGATGTTGGGAATTGAGTCAGTTGCTTGAGAACTTCTCTGACAACTTCCATCTCAGCTTCAACTTCCATCTCAGCTTCAAATGGTGATTGGGCTTGACAGGTCTTCATTTATGTAGAGTAAAGAAAAACCCTTATCAGATACAATTATATAAGCTATACCCGCAAGTTTGTCCCCCTCTCTCCATGAACCATCTGAGAATATTAAGTATTTGCTATGTTCTCTATGCCAATTTTGCACCACCTTCCTTCCTATCGGTTCAATAGATGGTTGTTGTTAGTTGTATTCTTGATTCAGTATAATACTTCTTCTTGCCACTCCTTTGGGATTGAAGTCTTGGCCTTCAAATACTCTAGCATAGCTGCTCTTCCAAACCTGCAACAAGGTATAAGTTTACAAGGTCGGGCCTATAGGACTCACCTATGATTTCCTATTTTCCCATATCTCAACCATTCCCCTCCAAGAGAGATCCTTGTGTAATCTCCTACTATTGAAGATGGCCTTTGATGTTGAGCCTAATACTTATGCTTATACCGGAAGTGCACGGGTCGTACCAAGTAGTAAAGTGGACCACAGAGACTGAGATAATAATACTAACTCTTCGTCTATTATCTAGTCAAAACAAAGATTGGTGAAGGTTTAATTTAGTCTAAATTCTAATTCTAGAAAGCAAGATAAAATGGGATGTGATGAAGTCGCGAGGGCAATCAATTAGGAGAAGAGGTATCCGGGCAAGGTATCCCCCTCGGGTTCTTGTAGATAATGATATGTAGGGATTCCTATTTGAAGATTGCTAGTTTATGGATCAAGAGTTCCTACAATGCTTTCACACCCTCCGTCTAGGCGAGTTACTAATCTAATATTATCATTGTATTAGCGTTCTAGGTAACATACATCTTGGAAGAGTTGTGGGAATAATCAAATCTAAAGGAGTCTTTCACCTAAATACCGGATCTCTAAACCGTATTAACAACCCCCACCTATTAAAGTAGATCTATGTGTATATAGAGGGAGCATTAATTGTCTACACCCCTATAGATCTAGATTGATACTTAGAGCTGTCGCAACGTAAAGCATCAGTATCATAAATTACATCCAATAGGTTCTCAAAATATTAAAAATTTTCATTCAAATATAGAATTCCATACAAGTAAATCAAAGATCACACACAAACCCAAGGGTTCAACAATACCCAAATACCTAAAAGATTAGTTCCCCGTCAAAGAGGAATACAAATGTAATGCAAATAAAGGGGAAAACATCAATATAATAACAAATAAACTTCCTCCGATGTTCCCTATACTGTTCATGTAGCAAAGCCTCCTCAAAACCATGCTACTGAGAAGCTTTGACTATGAAGCTCGATTCCCTAGTTGATAGTGTTTGGGAGAGATGGTGATGATGACCCTATGAGTAGCCCCATATGGGGGTGGTCCAAAGATAGCCCAAAACCCTAATTTTTCTGGTATTTATAGGCTTTACAATGATAGACAAGTAAAATGACATGTGTTGGGTCCGTGTTGGTCTCATTTGGGCTGAAAAATAATGAATATCGGGCCCAAATACGCCCTGCATAGGCTCGCGGCGGGCACATGCGCGGCCGCACAATGCTCGAAGGCTCTAAGAACTCTTGTGGGCATCCGCAAGGGCGCACAAGTACACTCGCGGCGGGTGCATGCAGGCTAGTGCGGTTGGATTTTTATATCACGCAGTCTTCATCAAGCGTTCGATCGGATGACCATTTAAAGTCAGATTGACCTAAACTTTTAACTGAGTGTTCCTGACTTGTTGGCATTCAATCTGAACGGTGGAGATTGGATTTAGAGTTCTGTAGATTGTGTAATAAAATTCTGATCTTTACTGCTTTTTCAAGACTTGTGCAGTGTTCTCAAGTTGCTTCTTTTTTCGCCTCAAATGATGTCGAATTTCTTACTTTTGATGCTTGAGGCTCTCCAATGCCCTCTAAATGAAAATTAACACAAGTTAAGTATCAATGGGCTAAAATTACTCCAAATCACATTCTACAAGATGGTATAAAAATATGATCAATTGAATGCTTATTAGCCTTCTAGTTGGATCTCCTCCCATACTTTCCTGAACCACCTGCAATCAAGGAATAAATGTTTGATTGTTTCATCAGTTAGATAGCATAATGGGCATAGTTCTTGATGGCCTATTCTCCTCTGATATAGGAAAGCCCTTGTTGGTAATATTCCATGTAAGATCTTCCATAGAAAGTATTTTATTCTGGGAGCAGTGTGGAGTTTCCACAGTCTCTTCCAACCGGCCATTTGGTGTTCCTCATGTTGTCCCATCAACCTATCATATATAGCAACACTCAGATCTTTACCAGTTGTACCTGGCACCCAGATCCATTCACATTCCTCCTCCCCGTTCTTCATCTGCTTGGAACTCAACAATACTTCTACCACAGGGCTAGTGAAGATATCTGTAAGTGTTTCAGTATCCCATACCTCATCACAGTAGAAGTCTTTAACCTTTAACCTGCAATCTAGTTAGATCATAATCCATATTTATAATTGTAGGCTTCAAATGAATTGGGATAAAATATAGTTTTTTGTAGAAGTTGTTGGACAAGTGATTCTTAGAAGAACACTCATGAAGTTAAAATAAAAATAAAAATAAAAAAAATAAATATTTGAAACTTTGTATTTTTTTTTCAAATGAAACTATCATAATTTTTTGCTAGTGAAAATGCTCTCATAAGTGCTTCTGTAGTGATTCATACAAATGGAAAACTACTTAGCTTATTCCTAAAAGCACTGACAAAAGAAGCTCTTAATTAAAACTTAAAAAAAATATATACATACTGTAAGTGAGGGCCTATTTTGGGTAAAAGTCATCTCAAATTAGTTGGGATAGCCAACGATGCAAAACTCACAATATACTTTCTTTTCCATTATGTCCATAACCAACGATGCTTCCTTTCTTACCACTACTCAGTCATTCTCTCATGTCACCATTCCCTTTGTCAAGTTAGTATCACCGATTTTTGTCTCTCGGCTATGCAAGCTCACCTTAAGAAAATCTTACTTGGTTCTATATATCTATTTTGCCCCGCTTTTAATATCTTTGACTTGGTCAATCATATTGATCCCACTATCCACTCAACCTCTCCTATCATCACCGACTCCTCTTCAGCAACCTTTCTGAATCTAGATTACCTCTCTTGGAGACATCTTGATCGTCTTATTCTCACATGGATAAATGTTACAGTGAATCCTAAAATTCTTCCTCTTCTTTATCAATCCAAGACTGTATGTGAAGCTTGGATGGCTCTTGAGAATTATTTTCAAAACAAGTCAATAGCTCAAGAAATATCTCTCACTCTTCACCTTGATGCCATTAAGAAAGGAGACAAATCAATTGATGAGTATTTTTACTCCTTAAAGGAAACTATTGATTCTCTTAATGCGATTGGTCATCCTCTCTTTGATTATGACAAAGTGTTGTGAATTCTTCATGGTTTACCTCTTTCCTATGACTCCATTATGATTGTGTTATCAACATAAAAGCCAACGACTCCTACCTTTTTTGACCTTTGGACCACTAGATCTCTTGACGTCAGAGGCCCGTGTGACCACCAAATCCAACGTTCCAATTGCCTCGCATCATGCTCAACCAACTACCTTTCTTACTGCCCAATCTCAGTTTTCACCCAATATTGGTGTTTTTGTCACTCATAACTCACACTCACAACAATTCTCAAGGTCGTGGGGTCGATGGCATGGTGGTCGTTATAATTGCAGTCATGGAAGACAGACCAATTCTTCTACTTTCAGTCCTGGTGCTATCGGTTCTCAAACGCCTGGTACTCTTGGTCATAGTCCTTTATTTTCCTCTAATAATGCTCATTCTACTCCTTTTGTCTGTCAGTTTTGTGGATTATCTGGTCACTTTTATATATGGTCAATGTCCTGCCAAATGCTCTTTTCAATATCGTGACACCCAATCTCAATTTGTTGGGCTCTTCATTACTGAGGATTCCTTTGACCCATCTTGGTATTTAGATACAAGTGCTTCTTCTTATATGACTTCTAATTCAGGTATCATCTCTTTGTCTTCTCCTTAGTTTGGATCTTATTTTAATTGTTACCTTTGGAAACAATTCTTTTTTGTCTATTCATGTATCTAGTAACTCCACTTTACACACACACACTTCTTTATTTCATCTCAATCATGTTTTGCATGTTCCCACTTTGAATAAAAATTTAATTTATGTTCGTTAGTTTACTAAAATAATAATTATTTTATTAAATGTTTTCCTTGGGCGTTTTGTTATTAAGGATGCAAAAACGATGAAGGTTCTTCATCACTGTCGTAGCAATATCTCACTCTACTTGCTTTTTTTCATTCTCTACTGATTCGAAGCATCAAGTTTATGCCTTAGTTGTACTTTCTCATTATGTTTGACATATGCGTTTGGGAGATCCCTCTCTCCTATGTATTCTTAATGAACTCTGGCAAAATAATCTAATTAATTTCTTTTACTCATAAAGACAAAAGTTTTGTTTGTTCTTCTTGTTTAACCAGTAAAGCGTGCAATCTCCCCTTTGCTGAACACACTACTTTCTCTAATATTTTCTTCAATTAATTCACTATGATGTATGATCCTCCCCTATTTCTTATATTATTGGATTTAAATATTACATCATTTTTGTTTGATGATTGCTCTCGCTTTGTGTGGTTTTATCCATTAAAATGAAAAAGTGCTGCTCTTGCTTTTTTTATCCACTTTACTCATGTTCAAAATTTACTTTCCATAAGCATTAAAGATTTTCGCAGTAATAATGGTGGTGAATTTATTGATGGTAAATTTCAACAATTTCTTGCTTCTAATGAAATCTTGCAACAACTCTCTTGTCCTAGGACTCCTAAACAAAATGTCATTGTTGAACAAAAGCATCGCCATATTGCCAATATTGGTTTCACTTTGTTGTCCCGTGCTTCAATACCTTTAAATTTATGGGTAGAATCTTTTCAAACGGTAGCGTTCTTAATTAATAGAACTCCTTCTAAATTGTTATCCTTTAAATCACCATATGAATTATTTAATAAAATTTCTTATTATTCTTTTTTACGTACTTTTGGATGCTTATGTTTTCCTAATTTGCATGCATATAATAAACATAAATTAGATTCCAGGTCCACTCCATGCATTTCTTGGTTATAGTGCCTTACATAAAGGTTATAGATTCACGCCCTTAAATATTCACCGTGTGTACATTAGCAGGCATGTTAAATTTTTTGAACATGTTTTTCCTTTGGCAACATCGATCATCAGTTCTTATTTTGTAGCAATCTTATTCTAGGTCCCTGCCTTCTCTCACTTATGCTCCTTTTCCACAACCTGTGTCCAAGTCAACCTCAAAAGTCCTAAGACACTTTCCTCTTTATTGCTCTCCAATTCTAAGTCAGTTGTTACCCAATCACCTACACAATTAGTGTTTCATTCTACCTCTTCTCCTACTCTTTGTTCATCAACTTCTCCATCACCGACTGTAAGTCCATCAAATCACAAGAAGTAGACCACACCCAATCCTTCACACCAACAACAACGTTCCCTTTCCATTTGTAATGACATACCTTCTCCTTAATTAATACAACCGCAACGAACACACAAAGACAACTAGACGACAACATGGAATTAGCAAACCTGTCCAAATATTAAACCTATCTACCTTAGTTACTCCTTTAACTTCCAATCTACCCCCAAACCAAAAACCTTTACTGAGGCTATCAGAAGTTCGATATGGATGGAGGCTATGGCCGAAGAATTTAATGCTCTTCTTCACTATCAGATTTGGGAACTAGTTCCAAGAACGGCAAGTATGAATATTGTTGGTTGTAAGTGTGTCACGCCCCGAACCACGGCTCAGGCACGTAGACAACCGGCCGCACCCAAACAGGGACTAGTCCCCATTCAGGCGCAAGGCCTTAAAAACTCTTATACAATAAGTATTCAGAGTTAATAATAACAGCAGAATCATAGCTAAAAGATGAAGGGAGTTCGTACAACTCCATACAGTACAATATCGGGTTTACACAACCCAAGACTAGGATCCAGTCCAGTCACCCCTAGAAATCCATACAACAAAGAAATCTAAATTACAAGTCTCACACAGAATAAAATAGGTACGCAGACCTCAAGACAAATAGAAGTAGCCGAGTCAAAGAACTCCCAGATATCCCCGCCTAAGCTCGATCCTACTCCTCCCTCGTCCAACCCGAAAATAATACACTAATCAAGTGCATGAGCCTAAAGAATAGGCCCAGAGGGTCGCATAAACAATAAAAGAGGCTAAGGCCATAAACAAGGAAATGTAATAAAGTAAGTACAATTATACAAATACAACAACAAATACGTTAGCAACAAGTAGTCGGAATGCGGATAAAATCCACATGTACTCAATCTCCGGCATATGTGATACTAAGATGTTCACGACATCTACGCACACCATCGGTATCAGTCTTCGCCTAAGCCGGACTAAGCTATAGCATACATGTGCACATGGTCGTAAAATGCCGCTTTCCTCGACCGGTTTTCAAGTGGCCGCATATTATACACCCTCTCGCCGGTCTCCGTCCCATAGAGCATCAAGTGCTCGTGGCCGATATTATAATGCCTTCCGTCGGGGCCCCTGGTGGCCAGATATTATACACCCTCGGCCAGGGTCTCCGTCCGATGTATCATGCCTGAAAGTAAGAGATTGATAGTACTAATACCTAACAACAGGTATAAATATATATATATATATATATATATATCCAAGGTAGCAACATCCTGAATATACAATGATCTGTGACCTCATCGAGATCGGGAGTCAATACATATTTAAGAAGTAAACTCTACTCAAATACGCATAAGAAGAAAAATGGTAGCAACAATCCCCTCGAGATATAAAACCAACACATATGAGGAAAACCATCTCAAATATATATTGGGAACCTCTCGAGGAAATAAGAGTACAAAATCAAAGTGGGGTAGGAGGAAGGAATACTCACAAACCTCCCGCATTTGACGAGTCTACCCGGGCTAGAAGTAATTCATCGATCCTTGTCGGCCTCACGCTGGGCCCCAATCAGGATCTAGTAAGTAAAGTGACAAACCTTAGCCCCTTTATATTCTAATACACCGTATTTAATATAAAGATTACGATTACTTATGAAGCTCTAATTATCTAAATTAAGAGATCAAATCATCAAGTGATAGTCCATCTCAATTCATCATACTTGAAAGTCCCCAAATAGCAAGTAATGATGCAAGAATTAAATGGAAATTTCGGCAGCATCTCCCCTATTTCTAGGGTCCCGATAATTTACAAACATTTCTCCAAGAAATCCAATACACTTGGGTTTCACAATTTCATACATCCATTCCTACAAGCATGCTAGTAATATTATTTGGCATTAGATTTACATGACTTTCTACGGCATATACATACAAACAATGATCATTAGACTCCAAATTGTTATTAACAGCCCCCAAATCTCATAATCATTCAAGTTAAGGATCCTCACCACCGCGTGCATTATGGAGATTCGTGGTGGGGTCAGAGGGTCGAGTTCGCTGTGAATGGCGCAAGAAGCATGTGTCGCACAGTACGTGAGCCGAGGCCGGGTTGCGCTGCGGGTGGAGGTCATGGGGCTCCGCTAGGTCTAGGGGAAAGTGCTCGCAAGGTGGCCGGAATGACGGGCGGCGCTGACGCTAGCTCGGAGCTGAAGGCGCAGAGGGGCGGTCCGGGCACAGCCAGCACCGGGTGTGGCGCGGTACCGGGCGGCTCGGGCGCGATCGGCTAGCGCTTTTGGCTCGGGCGGCCGGGCGGCCGGGACGGCAACCGACCGGCTGTGGGTGGCGTGAAGGTGGCTTGGCGGGCGGGGCCGTATCACGGGGCTGTGCCGGCCAGCAGTTCAAGGCGGTGGATGGTGGCCGGCGGCGACGGGGCTCCAAGGGCCGGTGGGAGCTCGTCGGCGTGGATGTGAGCGATCGAAGGAGCAAAGCCTCTACCTTGGTTCTAGATCTGAAATTCAGATCATGAGAAAAAGAGAGAGAGAGAGAGAGAGAGAAATGAAAACATCACTCTCTCTCTCTCTCCTCTTGGTTATTTAATAACATAATTTTTTTTAATCATTTTTAATAAATTAAAAGAAATCTTTTAAATGCCACATGTTCACTATTCCTTCACATGAGCACTATTCATTCACGGGTAAGTGATTTAGTTCTTGTCGGGGCCCACTGTGATAATTCTCTCGTCCTCATGCCCGACCCAGATCCGCGAATCTCGGGTCAATGGTCCCCGTGGCACAAGTGCATCAGAGTATCACTGACCGCCCTCGTCGGATCAGATCCGGGAATATCGGCTTTTCGGTCAAATCCTTTGTCACGGGCGTACTGTGGCATCACGGGGTTGTCGCTGTCCCCGACCAGATCCACTTTTTTACGGGACTCTAACTTTTGTCTGTTTCCTCCATTAATTAATTAAAAGAAATCTTTTAATTAATAAATTAATTAACCCGAATTAATTTACCGTTAATTAATTTCCATTAATTAACGGTTAATAAAATCCTCGAATTTAATAAATAAAATCTTTATTTATTTCAGGGCAGGCATTACAAAGTGAGTCTTTCGAGTTAAACAAAAATCTTATGGTTCTATTTATCGCTATAAAGCGCATATTGTTGCAAAAGGTTTTAATCAACAACCATGCATTGACTATTTTGTTACTTTTAGTCTTGTTGTTTGTCATGTTACTATTTACTTGGTTCTTGCTCATGCTTTGCCTCAAGGATGGAACATTAGTCAACTTGATGTTAAAAATGCATTTCTCAATGGTATTCTTCAAGAAGTTTTTATGTAGCACCTTAAGGATTTCAGGACTCTTCCCAGCCTCATCATGTATGTCGCTTCAAAAAGGCTCTTTATGGATTAAAACAAGCATCGCGAGCCCGGTTTCAATGTTTCAATTCTTATTTGTTATCTTATAGATTCACTCATAGCACTTTAGATTCTTCCATGTTTATTTCTCGCAATGATGGTGCTTGCATGGTGCTTTTATTATATGTTGATGACATCATCTTGATTGACTCTTCTTTTGAGTTGTTGGAAAGCTTTCTCTTTCAACTTTGTTTGCAGTTTTCTATGACAGATTTGGGGACCTTATGCTATTTTTTGGGCATCGAAGTTCAAAGAAAAGATAACTTACTATTCTTGTGCCAGTCCAAACATGCTAGAGAAATTTTGCAAAAGTTCGGCATGCTTTCTTGCATACCAGTCCTTAGTTGTATTCAAGAGAAGCAACAATCTTCCAAAGATAGTGTGTCACTTCAGGATACATTTGAATTTCGAAGTATGGTAGGAGCCCTCCAATACATGATAACTTTGACTCGTATTGATCTTTTTTATGTTGTAAACTCTATATGTCAATTCCTTTATAATCCGATAGAGAATCCTTCGTTATCTCCCAGATACTCTTAATTATGGCTTTACTATTTCTCCCTTGTGCAGTGTGCTAAGGTTGTTGCTTTTTCATATGGTAATTAGGTTGGCTGCCCAGATACTCGACGTAGCACCACTGGTTATGCACTTTTTATGCTAGGACTCTTGTTTTATAGGCTTCAAAGAAACAACACACCATCTCTTATTCTAGCACACGGGCAGAATATCAAGTTGTTGCTCACTCTGTTTCTGAAGGTTGCAGTAGTCTTAATATCTTAAAGGCGCTTGGTGTTATGTTGCTCACTTTACCATACTTGTTTTGTGATAATGTCAATGTCATTTATTTGATTGCTAATTCCATGTTTCATGCTTGCACCAAGCATTTGGAGACTGATTTTCACTTTGTTCCAGAAAAGTGGTCAATCGAACACTGCTAGAAATATGTGCCAAGTGAAAGCAAACAATTGGGTGATACTTTCACTAAGACTATGTCCATTCCAAGTGATTCCACTTATTATTACCAAGTAAAGCTTTGTGTTGACCCAAATTGACTCATCTTAAAGGGATGTTATATTCCTAATTTAGGTGATTGATTGTATTATTAATTAGGTGATTTGGTTATTGCTTGTATTCTTTAATTAGACAATTAATTATATTTCTATATTAGATTATATAAAATATATATATACTCTCACATTAATATATATATATATATATATATATATATATATATATATATATATATATAGGGTTTTGATAGAGTCGCCCCTACTTAATTTGCCACACCAACTTTATCGAGCTTTTTAGGGGTAGTGGGTTGTTGGGGGTTTAATTGCTTTTGGGTTTTGGGTGTTGCTATGAGATGCAGTAAGTGCTTAATTGGTCGACTCTATCACTTCTTATATATATATATATATATATATATATATATATATATATATATATAGAGAGAGAGAGAGAGAGAGAGAGAGAGGTGTTACTATGTGTCTCGTTTTAAAACAGTGCAAGTGTGTGCGCCCCCTTTTAGCCCACTTAGACAAATGTTTTAAGGAAATCCAATGTACAGATGGAAAGAACATTGAAAAATAAGCTAGCATATCAATTTTTATACAATTTGGGAAGGTGTAGGGTATTCATCTTAAAAGGTGAAATTCTGAACCAGTAAAATTTCTATAAATTTTCACCCGTTAAGATTAAGACCCTACATCTTCCCAAATTGTATGAAAATTGACATGCTAGCTTATTTTTCGATGTTCTTTCCATCCATACGGTTGGAAATCCTTAAAACATTGTGCAGGTGGTCAAGTGGGAGGCGACCTTAAATGAATAGTATTCCGACCGGCCTTATAGTAACATTTATATATATATGTGGAGAGAGAGAGAGAGGGGCATGTTACTATGCGGCCGACCGAAACACTATGCCAGTTCGGTCACCTCATATTTTGGCACTTAGAGCATGTTTTAAGGATTTCCAACCTTACGGATGGGAAGATCATAAAAAAAATAAGCTAGCATATCCATTTTCATACAATTTGGTGACCGTTTGGTCCTCCCACTTAATGGTTGAAATTCTGAACCATTAAAATTTCCTTAAAATAAGAACCATTAAGGGGGAGGACCAAACGGTCACCAAATTATATGAAAATGGACATGTTAGCTTATTTTTCTATGATCTTCCCATCCATACGGTTGGAAATCCTTAAAACACTCTCCAAGTATCAAAATGGGAGTTGACCTAACTTGCATAGTAATAAAGTTGGCTGGACTGTATCACCGCGCTATAATAATAATAATAATAATAATAATAATAATAATAATAATAATAATAATAATAATAGAGTGCAGCCGGCCCACTCTAACACCCAGCCCCATGGGGGGTTGTTTTCTTTGGGTTTTAGTTTTTTTTAGGTTTGGGTGTTAGAGTGGGCCAGCCGCACTCTAACATATATATATATATATATATATATATATATATATATATATATATATAATTCTAATAACATAAGGCCGACCGGAACACTGTTTATTTAAGGTCGCCTCTCATTTGACCACTTGCACAGTATTTTAAGTATTTCCAACCGTATGGATGGAAAGAACATCAAAAAATAAGCTAGCATGTCAATTTTCATACAAGTTGAGAAGGTATAGACCTTAACGGGTGAAAATTTATAAAAATATTATCGGTTCAGAATTTCACCCTTTAAGATGAAGACCTTACACCTTCCCAAATTGTATGAAAATTGACATGCTAGTTTATTTTTTTATTTTCTTTCCATCTGTACGGTTGGATTTCCTTAAAATACTGTGCAAGTGGGCTAAAATAGGGCAGCCACACTTGCACACTATTAAGGCCGGCGGCATAGTATCACGACTATATATATATATATATATATATATATACACACACACGACCATTCTACTATCAGGCCGGCCGGACATTGTGCAGATCCGCCCGGCCTCCCATTTCGGCACTTGGAGCATGTTTGAAGGATTTTCAACTGTACGGATGGAAAGATCACTGAAAAATAAGCTAGGTTGTCAATTTTCATACAATTTGGTGACCGTTTGGTACTCTCACTTAACGGTTCTTATTTTAGGGAAATTTTAACGGTTCAGAATTTCAACCATTAAGTGGGAGGACCAAACGGTCACCAAATTGTATGAAAATTGACAAGCTAGTTTATTTTTCGATGATCTTCCCGTCCGTACGGTTGGAAATCCTTCAAACATGCTCCAGGGGCCAAAATGGGAGGTGGCCGCACTGAAACAGTGTTCCGACCGGCCGCACTATAGAAGGACCCTATATATATATATGTGTGTGTGTGTGTGTGTGTGTGTGTGTGTGTGTGTGTGTGTGTGTGTGTGTGTGTGTACGGGGATGATACAGGTAGGCCGGCCGGAACACTGTGCAAATAAGGTCACCTCCTATTTGGCCATTTGGAAAGTGTTTTAAGGATTTCCAACCGTACGTATGGAAAGAACATCGAAAAATAAGCTAGCATGTCAATTTTCATACAATTTGGTGAGGTGATGATCATTCATCTTAACAGTTGAAATTTTATTACACTCTCCAAATGGCCAAATGGGAGGCGACTGTAAATGCACAGTGTTAAGGTCGGCCGCATAGTAACACGACTATATATATATATATATATATATATATATATATATATATATATAGGAAAATGTTATAATAAGGCCGGCGGAATTACTGTTCATTTAAGGTCGTCCCATTTTGAGGCATTTGGAGAGTATTTTTTTCGAATTACAACTGTACGGATGGAAAGAACATCGGAAAATAAGATAATATGTCCATTTTCAAACAATTTGGTGACCGTATGATCATTCATCTTAAAGAGTGAAATTTTATAGAAATCTTAATGTGTTAAATTTTCACCTTTTAAGATGAATGATGATATGGTCACCAAATTGTATAAAAATCGACATGTTATCTTATTTTTAGATGTTCTTTCCATCCGTACGGTTGGAATTAAAAAAAAACTCTCCAAATGCCTCAAAATGGGGCGACTGTAAATAGACCGGCAGCATAGTAACATGACTATATATATATATATATATATATATAACTGTTGTTCTTTTCATTTTTTTTTTTTTTTTTGACCAAAGCAACAAGCGCCCTCCAAAGGATTAGTCAAATAGAACATGCGCAATAGCTCGGACCACCAAGGGTTTCACACAGCATAACTTATTTTACAGCCCGAAGGCTTCACACAACATGTATTTATTTTACCGCCAAAGAATAAACTCGAACCCGTATAGAGAAAACTCATGTGCGTATGTGGGCACCCCATTGGATAACCCACGCCTTGTGTCCTCATCTTGTGCACTAAGGATTAGACCCCGGATCTTTCAGATGTTAAACCCCTTACACAAAAGACTTAAGCGGCTCTGCCAAAAGACCTTTTGAGGACTGTTGTTCTTTTCGAAGTAGAGCAAAGCGGTCTCATACAACTGTGGAATCTTCCTATACATGCGCTCATGTCTATGCTAACAAGAGTTAATTAAATATCATGAGTGAAGATTTGTATTTCTTAATCTTTCTTGAGCTTTATATCATTGTTCTTGATGGAACCATTTGTTTGCATTTTATAATTAGTGTTATATTATACTTTTCATGGAATATATTGGAATGATAGAATCTGCTTGGATTGGGAGGAATAAAAATATAAAAAATTGAAAAGTTTTCAGTAAATAAAAAATTGCATTTTTCAATATTCAATTCAAATCACTTCATTTAAGAGAAAATTATTTATATGCCCCTCAAAAAATGGAAATTGGTTATACACTCCTATAAAAATGATATTTTGTTTTATACTCTCAATTTTATTTATTATGCACCACATGTCGTGACATATCACATATGGTTAGTTGTTGTTATAGGTTAAAGCTTTAACTAGGGTTAATTGCTAATCTTAGGTAGTGAAAAGACAAAAATACCCTTATAAGCAAAAAAATATATATATATTATCTTCTCTTTTCCTTTCTCATTTCAACTTCTCTCTACCTCTTCTTCTCTTATAAGCAATTTTTCGCTACTCTATTTTACCTCTAATAAAAAAAAAAGGAAAAAAGAAAATCACATTTCAACATGCAAAATGTGATTGAACTGAACTACTTTTGAGTTGAATTTAGACAATACAAATTTAAAAAATTAAAATATATTGTTTTACTTATTTTTCTTTTAAGGGGTTTTTGCTGATCGGATACTCCATAAAAGTTCAAAATTATATAAATATCCTTGCAAAAATGATATTTACTTGTATATCCTACCAATCAACTATTTTTTTTGCTTATATACCACTCGGTTAACTTGAACCTTGACGGTGTCAAATTAATGAATGGAATGAGGGCAAATTGTTAAAATAGGTTTGCTATTGTATCCCTTTAATTTTTTTTTCTTCTTATTTTGTTGATATGAGTTATTTGAAATAGTAACTGATCATTATGGGTTTGCTAACATACCCCTTTAATTTTTTTCTACATATTTGATAAGCTTTAAGTTATTTTAAATTGTAAATTACCGATATGGGTTTTTTTCTATACCCCAATAAATATATTTATACGATTTTTACAAACATATTTATAAAAATTTACATTATTTGCCTTCTAACAACTCTATATTATTATTTAGAACTAGATCTCCCAATCTAAACCTAATAATTAATATTTTAGAAATGTTTTAGAAAACTATATCTCATATGTAATTATAAAAGTAAAAGACTTTTCTGCAAGTGCAAACAGGGAAGATTTCAAGGGGTAAATGCAAAAACCACCAAGTTATGGGTTGATGCCCATTAGGAGGGGAAGGAGTAGTGATGATAATAAGGATCTCGGCCTCACATGGTTGTAGGTCCAAAAAGAGGAGAAAAAGAGACAGGGAGTTTAAAGAAAGAAGATTAAGGGTAGTTAAGTAATTGTTTTTTTAACTAAGATTAGGTTTTACTTATCATTAAATCTAAAAATTCTAAAAGTTATTAACTGTAACGGATGGCAAGGGTATATAAGCAAAAAAAAAGTAAATATTATTTTTATAAGGACATTTAAGTAAATACATATTTCTGCAGGGGTATGTAAACAATTTTCTCTTATTTTAAATATGTGTAAACATAAATAAATGTAATAAATTTATTTAATTCAAAACCAACCCCACTTAATTTGGCAATATTCATATAAATAATATAGGATATTATTTCTCAATGAAAATATGACCTCTTTTGTTAGGAGAAACGATCCCATGGGCTCGGTTCCATGGTATCATCCATGGAACCAGGCCCATGGTTGATCTGAGCCGTAAAAGCGCTTCGGGATGTATACGTGTCACACATCCCAAAACGACAATAAAGATAATTTCGAGATGTGTGACATGCACACATCCCGAAGCTGTTTTAACGGCTCGGATCAACCATAGGCTAGGATCCATGAATGATCCCATGGAACCGCATTACTCGTTTGTTAGTACTACTAAACATGCCATAAGGACCACCCCACCAAATTCTTTTGTTAGGACGTATATCATTTTCTCTCACACTATTTTTTCATCAATTCAATCAAAATCATTTTGAAATCATGGCATGAAATGTTAAAATAACCATGGATCTTCTTCCCATGCCTCTTGTGCTTTAATCATGAAAACGATACAATCTACAAATAAGATAATAAATGTCACATCAAATCAACATTCCATACTTTTCAACACACATTGGACTAATTGTTCTACATGTTGTCTTTCAGTTCTTGTATCATGTGGCTCCTACCTAACATGGCATTCCTATGAACTCACTGTAAAGGCAAAGTCATGTGATCAATGCTAGCTCTACCAGTAGCTTATTTAGAGCAACCAGCAATCTATCCATATGAATGCACACCAAGACACAATGAAGCTAGCCATTCTTCTTCTCTTCCTTGTAATATCCCAACTTGCAACATCCAATGGCATGGATGTGCACCTCCTCCGGCCATTTTCCGGTGTCGGTGACCACCCAATCACCGGTGTTTCCTGCACGAGCTGGCGGTTCGCGGTAGAGACCAACAATCTTCGAGGGTGGCTCACCGTACCATCAACATGTGAGAAATACGTCGGAAACTACATGATCGGTGGTTATTACCGTCAAGACTCGGCAATTGTCGTCTCCGAAGCCATAAAATATGCCAAAGCACTTAATTCTTCCGGTGACAGCAACAATATTTGGATCTTCGACATCGATGAAACTACTCTCTCTAACCTTCCCTATTATGCTCAACATGGTTTCGGGTAACCTCTTTTTTCAATATATATATATATGTATATAAACTCTAGTTAATAATCTATGGGCATTGTTTGATATGTATATAGGGTTGAACCATACAATGCTACATCATTCAATGCATGGGTGGGCAAGAGTATGGCACCTGCTTTGCCAGAGAGCTTGAAGCTCTATGAGAAGTTGTTGTCTCTAGGGATTAAGATCATCTTCTTGACTGGTAGAAGTGAGGATTCTAGGGAAGCCACTTCTTGGAATCTCAAGAGAGTTGGATATCATACTTGGGAGAAGCTAATTCTAAGGTACTCATCATTTCTCCAAATCTTCTCTTGTTAGTAGTGTACATGTGTTTGTTTAGAGGGATTTGGGGCCATCCTTAATAAGTCCAAATTAATCCCTACTTTAACTTAAATCTAGTGTTTAGTTGTCTTCATTATAAACCTTAGAATATTTTAAAAAAAGTTTATATGTGTATATATATTAAACTTTTGGTTCAAAAACAATTTTCTACCAAGGGGAGATTAATCTTGAGAATTATAGGATTTGATTTTACTAAAAATATATTAATCTTTAAATTAATTAAGTCGAATTGAGTTGAATATTATCAATTAATTAAATCATATATATTTAATAAAATCGTTTGGTTTATTATAAGTTTAAATTTGATTAAAATCAAGTTTTGTTCTAAAATTAATTGGGTGCAGAGGAGCAGGAGACAAGAGTTCGGCTGTGGTGTATAAATCTGCTGAGAGGGAGAAACTAGTAAAGAAAGGCTACAAGATAGTCGGAAACATAGGAGATCAATGGAGTGACATCTTAGGTTCACCGGAGGGTAATCGCACCTTCAAACTCCCTGACCCGATGTATTATTTATCTTAAGTTATTAAAAATGTTTCTATTTCTAATATGATGTATTATTTATCTTAATTAATAAAAAGTAATTTATGAGTTTTTTTTAACTATAACATGACACATGAAATAAAAGATTATGACATGTTATTATTTATTAAACATTATGTGTTGCATGTGCATACCAAGGACATGGTCTTAATGGTCATTCAATTCTCTAACAACTATCCTAAGCAATTATGAGTGAATCAAATGCATCTTTTAATTATCAACTCCTATAATTATTAATAGTATATAAATATAAATTATATATATATATATATATATATATATATATATATATATATATATGAGAATGATAGAGTGAGGCCGGTGTGGCCCACTCTATCACTCCAGCCGATTGGGTTTTTGGGGTTTTGGGCTTTTTTATTTTTTTATTTTGGAAGTTGGTTGTGGGTGTTAGGGGTTTTGGGTTTTTTATTTTTTATTTTGGAAGTTGGTTTTGGGTGTGAGAGCTAGTGGTGCAGCCGGCCTCACTCTAACATGACTATATATATATATATATATATATATATATATATATATATAATCTTTTAGATCATGCAGATATCTCAACTTTTCCATTATCCTTGAAATTTTCAATTTTTCTAATAGAACATTGAAGTTCCAATTTAGTTAAAATGTACGTGAACCTTTCATTCCATTTATTATTATTTTTATATATAAAAATAGATAAACCATATTCATTAAATAACAAGTGAAACTATTGTTATAGTCGTGCAATATACAAGTAAGGTCCTTCCTTGGGGACCACTCAGTAGTGGGGCCTTAGGGCCTTATTACATAACTCATATTACATATCAGCTATTCAACTCCCTTATGGGGAGGGTCCTCGAAGTCCTCCCTTGGTGAATGTTGGGGCTCCCCATCCCTTGTGAAGGCCAGACTCTCCTTGACTATGGACTTCATCGCGACCAACTTCGATCGTTTGGTGGCGTGAATCGCAAATAAACCAAGAGAATATTAGGAAATCAATATCTCGAATTAATTCTTAGGAAACACATCTATCATAGAAGTATCTTCGATTTCTTTCCAATCATAAGCTCCAAGTTGTTGCCAGAGTCAAGAGATTCCACCTTAGGCGTCAATCCCTTGGAAAGGCACATGCCATTGTAGAGGCTCCCCACATATCTTGTATCATGCGGGGTACTACGCTTAGGTGTGATAGTTGTGTGAAGTGGTGTCAAACCCGTTCTGAATATAGACATGTGATGAGGAGGTGTTCTACCGTCTCGTCATGTCGCTCACATAAGTAGCATTGAGTTCTTGTACCTCTTCATCGTCTCTTGTGAAGGTTGTCTAACGTCAGGATCTTGTTATCATGCGCAAGCCGGGCAAATACTTTGATCTTCAGCGGGTAAGGTTGTTTCAAGAATCTTGTCTTGAAGTGGGGTCGTAGCCAACCATCCATCATGAATTGGTATAATAAACTTACAAAGTATGTCCTTGTTGTGGTTAGGTTCCATCTCCTTACGTCACCATTCCCTACTGCCCTTTCCTATATGCTTGCAATCAATTTTTGCAACTGGTCCCATTCTTCAATAGTTAGGGGCCCCTCCCTTAGTGGGTAGCCTCTAGAGCTTATCAAGTCCTCAGCCTTTTTTAGAGTAGCAGTTGGGTAGCCTATAAGGTTTGCTAGAGCTGGGTACTGTGAAATTGGAGAGCTCCCATCTATCCAGTTATCATGTCAGAAATTGACTGAATCCCCCTCACCTAGTGTGGTTATGATGTTTAATAGAACAACCACCTTGTGAGCTAATATCCCTTTCCAAAAGGGGGAGGCAGTATTTGGGGTCCGCTGGTGGGGGTCCAAGTAGCAGTTCCAGAAGTAAGTTTGTTTCAGAATTTTATAGCAGATGCTGGCTTCCCTTACTAATAGCCTCCACCACCATTTACCCAGCATTGCAATATTAAAAACTCTTATTCAACATGCCCCATCACCCAAACTCCTTAGGTCGGCAAATCCTATCCCAATTAATCAATATGTATGCTTTAGTCTCCCTTTTTGCACCGTTCCATAGGAAGTTCCTCTGTATCTAATCTATCTGTTGTACCACCCATTTTGGTAGACAATAAATAGATAGCTAATAGTTTGGGATGGATGAAATTACCGAGTTAATAAGGATGGTTCTTCCCTCGAGTAATAACATCTTCCAAGAACTGATTATGGCTTTTATTTTAGTAATGAGTGATTTCCAATCCTCCTTCTTGGTTTATGCCTTGATATTGGCATGCCTAAATAGGTGATTGGAAGCGATCCGATATGACAGTTCATGATACTGGATAGTTCTTGTGGGGTATGGCTACTATGTTGATTGGGATGAGGAGACTTTTCTCAAAGTTGATTTTGAGCCCAAAAAGTCCCTAAAAAATGTAGAATGGCAACTTAAGGTCCCTGAAGTATGTCTTGTCCCCTATATAGATGGAAAGGAGGTCGTTAGCATATTAGAGTGAGGTTATTTCCTCATCTTCACCTTCCCCACATCGGATACCCTAGAATATGTTGGCCCTCATTGTTGATGATAGCATCATGCTAAAAATGTTTGATGCAAGGACAAACAATACGGGGACAGGGGGTCGCCTTGTAGTAGTCCTCTTTTATGTCTCACATATCCAGCGGATTGGCCGTTGATGAGGAATTTTGCTTTGGAAAATCGTAGGATGCTTGTGATCCAACTAATCCATTTGGGACCGAAGCCCCTGGCTTGGAGGACCTCTATTAGGAAATCCCAATCAAACATGTCGAATGCCTTCTCAAAGTCTATCTTAATTAGTGTCCCATTTGTATTGCTTTTCCTCATTTTCAAAATTAGCTCCTCGGCCATGACTACATTATCCTATATGCATCTAGATTTGATGAAAGTTGTTTGTGTGTTGTCTACAAGTTTGTCAATCACCGTTTGTAGCCTACTATCTAGCAGTTGAACAAACTCCTATAGTCCGTGATTGATGTCGGGGATGGCTTTTTGGGGACTAACAGTATATGGGCCCAATTTAGTCACTCAAGATCCGCTTGTCCCTAGTAGAGATCCTCAAATACTCTGATCGTGTCGTCCTAGATGAAGTCCCACCCTTGTTGGTAAAATGTCATAAGTATGTCGTTCGGTCCTGGATCCAATTTATTGCTAACCTCAAAACTACACATTATGACATTGTAGTCCATGAGAATTAAGTAGGGAGTCCAATCCATAAACAATAAAGCAAATCAAGCAATCCAAGAAACTCACAAGTCATCTCCCCGCCAATCACAGCCAAAGTCAGATCATCAGCCTAAGCCGGTGTCAACCCACGGTCGAGGCTGACTCAAAAGTCCGTTAGCGCTACTAACCACAAACGCGGTAATGCATACTGGCCGATCAGTACCTCCCCACCGGCGTGAATTAGGGACCCTGTGGTGTCCTCCCACACTTGTCATCCACAGGAGCCAAGCTCCTCACAACACTACATCGGGCGGGAGAATCCACAGAAATAGATAGCTGACACATACCTACCCGGCTAGCGCACATGCTCACGTGTTTCCACGGCTAAGGGCCCGCTCACGAGTAGGTATAATGAGCGAGCATGAAATACATATCAAATGGAAGCAAGCATCCAATGAATCATACACAACTCAATCAAGAATCAAGGAGGCATGCATGACTTCGATTATTCATATACCAAGATAGTTCATTTCAAAACACTTAGTAAATCATAACTATAACACTCTAATAAATCAAGATTTATTTATAAAATACTTGCTTTCAGGTGATATGCGGTAAATACTTACTTGTACTTCCAAGAATGTCTGATAGTCGGTCGGTGCTTCTCCCGGATATGGCTCTATGCTCTACGTCGATATCTGATAATTGTAATGTAATTTCAATATATTTTTGACCTTTACTCATCATCGGGTTTATTAACTTTAGTTACGAACATAATACATTCACTAACCTTACTATGGTGTTTAATTAACTCACCACCCCATTAAGGTGTATAGTTTGCCTTAGATTATATTAATCTATTTTATCTTTCTAAGTGGGTTAGTTTAGTCACCCAAAGGCCCATACAGTCCCTTTGCATGAGGCCCACTCTAAGACTCATCTTGTTAGTGGGTGTGGGCCGTGATCCATTATTATGCTTGACAAGAATGGGGGCAAGGCTTACATTCCTCTCAGCCTTATATGAAGTGGGCAGTAGCCCATGAGCGTATATGGTCCCCTGAATCCTATCACTAGCCACCCGGTCTGATTAGTATGTGAAATGGGCCGTGGCCCGCTGATTTCTTCTAATTGGATTAGTTCATGGGTTAAGCTCAATCAACTCCCCAAGCTTTTACCTAGGTTTAGGATAAATCATCAATATTAAACTTCTCAAACTATGCCATGTATTACGCTCATGGGTGGCCATCACCCAATGATCGCATGCATGAATACATGCATGCACTCCTACTCACCTTAACAGGGATGACAAAGGTTCACTTAATGAAATATTATTCCATTTTAATCTCCTAAACCTTCTTAACCTTGTTTATTTGTCACAACAACCCACCAACTAGGTGTTTAATCATGCATGTTCCCGGTTGGGTTATCAGGTAGGCTAACGGCTGATCAGAGGGTGTAAACACTCATGCACTTATCTAGGTCCTTTTAGTCTCTACAACTTGTTCGAAGGCTTACTAAACAATTCATTAGCACAGGATGTACTCTTTTATATCTATGTCCTTTTGTGCTTCCCAGCGAAGCTCCATGTTTCCTTAAATATTGAGAAGATAGCTCGGGAAGCTCGAGGTGGTGGGTAGAGACAAGACCAGAAGGTGCCACGCGCCACTCCGCTAGTATGATGAATCTAGTGTGCAGCGGTACGATCGATCTTCGGAACAGGTGCGTGCTCAGCGTTGAGGAAGAGACTTAACCCACGCTAACCGCTCTACCTCGGATCCAGGTCTCAATTTGGATGAGTGATGAATCGCTGATCCGCGTGGAGGGAGTAAAAAGGAATCCATTTCGGGAGGCATTTCTCATGAGCGGGTTTAACAGCGCCATCCATGTGGCACTTCCCCGAGGTGGAAACTGGTTTGTTCCGGGGAATCCGTTTCCCTAATGCCTGTAATCACCTCATCACATCTCAACTGTCCGTTATTATTATTTGATCTTATCCTTATGATCTTGGTCGTTGCTTCTTATCCAGATTACTTGGCTGAGATAGTGCATGGATCACGAGTCATTTTGCACAAATACCCCGATAGCCTATTCCGACTCTCCCCTTTCTACAACACCCAACCACCTTGTTTGCTCCAGCTCTCCCCCTCTGCAACCTTGGTAGCCCCAATAGCCCCTTCACCAATAAGTTAATGATAACCTTGGACCCCTTGGATCACAAGAGTAATCTCATATGGAGGATCTTAATTTAAAACCATGTTATATCTATGTTGGACTGTTTGTTTTCTATATGTATTATTTTAATTGGTCATTACCTTTTTAATAATTATTATTATTACTATTGTATACATAATGTTATACAATTATTTTCATATATTTTAATTGTTTTAATTTAAAATTTTAATTAAATATTATCAAATATAATGTAACTAA
Source organism: Dioscorea zingiberensis (assembly GCA_026586065.1). Lineage (NCBI taxonomy): Eukaryota > Viridiplantae > Streptophyta > Magnoliopsida > Dioscoreales > Dioscoreaceae > Dioscorea > Dioscorea zingiberensis. The sequence continues at coordinate 10,044,393 of CM048820.1, read as the reverse complement.
GACATAATAAATTTTAATTCATAAAAAAATATTATTAATTAAGATATATTAATATAATTAAGGTATAATCCATTTCATTTACATATATTACTAATTACTAAATTAAAATAATTAGAATAATTATTTATTTATTTAGTTAAATAATTAAAATATTCAAAAAAATTAACACAAAGGTAACCTCACCACTATCAATAGGAGACTACCAACCTTCAGAAAGAAAGTTGGTAACTTATTCCTCTCACAAAGAGAGGGTGATGAGTTCGAGCTCTAGTGGCTTATCCACATTTATATAAAAAAAACAGGGGGTAACCATATCCCCATATCAAATAAAATTAGTTTACGAACAAAATAAAAAAAAATGCACATCCGCATTCACATCTATCTCTGTTTAAACAAATAAACACAAAAAGTATATATCCAACTTTTTTTCCTCTATCCAACCAAACACGCAACATTAATTCCACATTATGTATTTGCATATCCTTATACATTTTTATCCGGTGGATGAAAAGTTACGAGCGACCAAATGCTACCTTAGTTGAAATGTGAACCTTTTTCATACAATTTATTGTTAACCTAAAAACCACATAGTATCACATTTTTTTTTAAAAAAAAGTGGATAAACCACATTCATTAATAGGTATTAATTGTTTGTTACATTATCATCTTGATCCCAAGACGGATCAGGTGAATACAAAATAGCCATCTGTTGTAGGTTGGCCTTATATAGTGTGAGAATGGTGCTCGTCGTTTTCCTCATCTTCGAAGTCCGCTCTCGGGGTCTCGGGGTCGCGTCCTCCCTTATGAGGGTTAGGCTATGTCTGATAGCATTACTTGTAGTTGCCCCCTTTTGGTGGCGTGTACGCTTTCAAACCAGGAAAGAAAGAGAAAGTCGAAGTAGTGAATTGGCTTCTAGTAAATACGGTGTTATCATTGAAATATCTCATGTTTCTTTCCATCCAGAGACTCCAGGTCACGGCCATCTCAAGTAGGTTCCAACCCTTACGGAGGTCGTTCTCCAAATGTTGAGAGATTGGGGAACGTCTCCATAGATCTTATATCGTAGTTGGAGCATCTCCAACTCCAGGGATGAGTCCGCAGTGCGACCAAACCTTAGCTGAGTATTAGCATTGGACGAGCAGGTCTTTAGTAATTTCGCCTTCCTTGTCACATAGGTAACATCGTGCCCTTTCCCCTTTCCAATTTCTTTTGTCGGGTTTTGTAGCGTGAGGAGCTTGTCTCCCTAAGCCAGCTTAGCAAAGAGTTTGATTTTCAGAGGGGGATGCTTGTTTCCAATAGGTTGCAGGGAGGGGGCTTCTCGTTCCCTATCGATTCTGAATAGGTACAGTGACTTGACCGTGAAGGATTGACTCGGGGTTAGCTTCCATAATCTTCTATCCCCTTGTTCAATTCTTTAATGAGTCAGGTGCTCCTGTATGTTCTGGATCATCTCTCCCACTTCCTGTGATAGGGGGCATGGTTTGAAGAGTGGCATTCCTTGTTGTTGTCGTTGTCTTACTTCCACGATTGTGTGTTTCGCTTTTACCCATATGGTTTTGAGCTCCAGACATGTTTCTATATGGGTTGTACCCATTGACCTTGTTGTCGAGTCATATCCTAGTTGATTCCCCGGTCCCTAGCTTCATGACCATATTGGATATGGTAAGGTCGCGTTGTTCCACGATCCCTTTCCAGAAGTAGGATGCATGTGTGGGGGCTTCCTTGAATGGATTCACCTTAGCGCTCCGGAATTAGGCGTGTGCAATAATTCTTCTGCATACTCCAATTTTCCCTCTAAGTAGGCGGCACCACCACTTGGCGAGTAGTGCTTCATTGAAAACTTTTAGGTTGAGGATACCCCAACCACCTAGTTCCTTGGGCCTAGTTAGTCTTTCACATTAAATCAGGCATTAGGCTATCAACTATGGGTTGGCTCCTCTCTAGAGGAAGTCTCTTCGTATCCCTTCTATTCGGTGCATTACCCATTGTGATAATCTATACATGGACATTCAATAGTTCTGGATTGCCGACAGGGCTGAGTTGATGTGAAATTTGAATAGAAAAGGAAAATCAGAACCTCATTTTATTGATATTATTGCCTCATATATATAGACAGTAAGATATACATGACTTCGTTACAAGAGCATCGGTGATGATAAAATAAAGAAAACAAACTTAACAAATCTAATATATCATCTATTTACAATTTGAATGTTTGAATTTGAATATAAATGTAACACCCTTATCCTTTTCAGGACCCAGATGTCACACCAGCCAGGTTTAGGGAATGAACCCTAAACCTAAGGCTGTAATCTGCTAATTAACTGGGAAAAATAACAACAGCGGAAGGAAATTGACAAACTAGATAAATTAAAACACCAACTCAATCTGAATTAATACAAGACAAAATAAATAATGTCTTAAACTTAATGTCTCACAACACTTGAAAACAAATAAACATAAACTAGACACGGAGTCAGAGCCAGCTACGGGACATCATCATTAACTCGTGGCCAGACGGCCCTCTAGAAGAACTCCTGCCTATCGTCCTGCGAAAACAAAGATTCAAAAGTGGGGCCGAAGCATCAAGCTCAGTGAGTAGAAACAACCTGTCGGGTGTAACTGTACCCGTATAAAAATAATAAAGCTGTAGAGTAAAAACTGACGAGTAAAACATCAATAGAAAATACTGGATTAAAAATACTGAAAACTGTACTGAACACTGAGCAAGTAAAGATTGATCAAAGTATCCTCTTAAAAATGCATATCTGAGTTTCTGTTTCTCTGTCTTGTGAATTAAATATGAAACCGACATTCCCCCTAGGTAATCTGTACCTGTGCCCTCTCTCTCTCTGAGATGAGCTCTATCTCTAGAAGGCGAGGAACGCGGCATCATCTAATACACAAGACTATTCTCTGACTACACATCTACTTCAATACTGCATGGCCAGCAACCAACGAGTATATCTGATACTGAGGTTGAGTATATATACGTCTGAAACCGAGCATCCCAAATGTGGATGGAAAGGGGTTTTGATTTTATAAAAAGGAAGTAAAACACGTATAGTTTGCTATTTTTGAAAAGAGAATTAAATCACCCTCTCATAACTCAACGTCAGACTCTCTCGCTCTTCACGAGCCACTGTCTATACAAGTATTTTCAATAGAATGTAGTCTTTCATATTCAGAATCGTTCTCTTTTTACATTCTTGATTAATAAGCATGAAATGGTTATAAAACTCTATAAACTTTTATGAAACCCAAAGTTCACGCTTTTAAAATTGAAAACTGTCGTATAAAAATACGGTAAAACTAGCAAACTGTACAGGTAGATTTCCCTCACCTTAATGCTGTTCGAGCTTAAATTTCGTCCTTCTTCGGCGGACTTGCCTTTGCCCTTTCCTGATAATTGAAATATGAAATCTATAAATACGGAGTCCGTATTCTTGTCTCGTTCTCTAATGAATACTATATAGAATACGGTAAATTAATACGGAATTTACACTTCTTACTATCTTACTTATTCCAATCATCTACATGTCTTATAATCACTATCATGCTTTAATTAAGGTAACTACTTGTTAATCACGATATAACTAATCTAAGTATATCGGTAAAAATTTCGGCAGCACCTCCTCTAATTGTAGGGCTCCGAAATTCTACAAACATTCACACATAATACATTAAATTGACAATCATCATACAAGCCAATTTTAACATTTCACAGCCCTATCCATGATCATTTCATCATCCCTCTCCAACCTCAATGTCATAAACCCAATTAGAGTTCTTCCTCCATTAATTCTTCAATTTATCTAACTAATAATAGGGTATTCTCAAGAGGCTCACAGTGGAGGAAATGGGGCTGAAATGGTCGAAAACTCTGGCCGTCTTTGAGGTGTCGGATTTGGGGGTGGCCGGCCGGCCGCAGGTGGCTCCGGCGTAGGGCGAACACCGGCGGGCGGCGGCTGTCGAGGCGGCCGGCCGACGCCCTCGGTGGCCGGGCGGCAGTCCGTGGGGTCGGTGGTGGTCATGGCTCACCCGTGAGCCCACGTATGTGGGCGTGCTATTTGAACGAGGGAGAGAAAGAGGGAGAGAGAGAGATTCGTTCATCTCTCTCTCTTTCTCTCATCTCTGTCTTTTTAAAGACAGAGATGCTTCTGTTTTGCTTTCTTTTCTTTTTTTTTTTTTCTTTTCTTTTTTTTTTTTCTTTTTCTTTTTTCTTTTTCTTTTCTTTTTCTTTTTCTTTTACTTTTTAATTTATTCTATTATTTTATATATATATATATATATATATATATAATATTTCATTAATTAAAATAATTTTATCTTTTAAATACTTTATCCTTTAAAAGTATTATCTATAAATACTTTATATTATTTTCTTTATTTCTTTATGTCACATCAGCATTTAAAAATATTATCTTATTAATAATTCTTCCTACCTGCATCCGAATCCCGGGTCGACGACTCCCGCGACAGTGCTAATCAAGTGGCATCACGGGTCGTCCTTCTCTCTCGACCCAGATCCGCGAATCTCGGCTTTTGACTAAGCCAGATCGACTTTATCGGGACTCTAACTTTGTCCGATATTCCTACTTAATTAATCTGGATTAATTAATATTTAATTAATCTTTGATTCAATTAATCTAACTCGGCTGACCATCCATCTCCAACTATTCTATCTAACTTTGGCCTGGCCCATTAAGGCCTCTCTCGGCCCTATAGTTGCGAGAATGGATTTCGGTCCATTTTATTCTAATTTTCTTTAACTTGAGATTAATGTTAATTAATTTGTTTTAAGTTAATTAACCTCATTTAACATTTCGAAAATTTACTGAAATTGACTTAGAAAATTCTGGGATGTTACAATTCTCCCACCCTTAGGAATTTCGTCCCCGAAATTCCCTTACTGCAGGTAACTAAAACAACTGAGGGTACTGTTCCCTCATCTGATCCTCTCTTTCCCAAGTGGCTTCTTCCACTTGGTGATGACTCCACAGCACCTTCACTAAGGATATTGTCTTGTTCCTCAATGCTTGCTCCTTCCTGTCAAGGATTCGTACTGGTCCCTCTACGTAGCTCAAGTCTGGTGCTAATTCCACAGCTGGTCCCACCAAGACTTGATTCGGATCCTTGATGCATTTACGCAGCATCGACACATGGAAAACATTATGTATCCTCGACAGCGCTTCTGGTAGGATGAGTCGGTATGCTACAGGACCTACCCTGTCGACTATCTTATACGGCCCAATGTATCGTGGGCTCAGCTTCCCACGCTTCTGAAATCGAAGTACACCCTTCCATGGGGATACTTTCAGGAACACCTCGTCTCCTACCTCGAACTCCAAATCTCGGCGGCCGGTTGTTGGCGTAGCCCGCTGCCTATCTTGAGCCTTCTGATCGCTCTCGATGAGTTTGATTTTCTCGAGGTGATCTGCACTCAGCTCTGGGCCTAGGATCTTCCTTTCGCCTTCCCTCATCCCAACATAGTGGTGTTCTCAGATCTTCTACCGTGATAGTGCTTCATACGCGGTGGCATACCAATGCTTGTCAGTAACTATTGTTGTAGGCAAACTCAATAATCCCAGTTCTCGCCCCAACTCCCGGAAGCTCCATAACACATGCTCAAGTAGATCCTCCAATATCTCAATGGTTCTCTCTCGATTGTCCATCCGCCTCCAGGGTGGTATGCCGAGGTCAAGTTCAATCTCGTCCCCAACGCTTTATGCAGACTCTCCCAAAAATGGGAGGTGAATCTTGGGTCTCTGTCAGAAACTATAGATACAGGTACTCCGTGTAGTCTCACTATCTGGTCTACATACAACCGTGCTAATCGGTCCCGGGAATACGTCATCTTGATTGGAAGGAAGTGAGCTGACTTGGTCAATCGATCGATGATTACCCAGATAGCATCCTTGCCTTGACTAGTTCGTGGTAAACCAGTCACAAAGTCCATGGCTATCCGCTCCCACTTCCACTCTGGAATCTGTAAAGGTACTAACAATCCTGATGGTTTCTTGTGTTCAAATTTTGATCTCACAAGTGCATCAAGCACCTAGCCACAAACTTCAAAGAATGTCCTTCTTCATCCTCCTCCGTGGCGTAATTTTCTCTAATGTTGCGGTACATCTTCGCGTGCTCCTCGGATGCATAGCGTAAGACGAGCAATGAGCTTCTTCCAATATTAATTGCTTGGCGCTTCCTCATTGCATGGCACATAAATCCGTGTACCAACCATCACCGCCTCCATCTCAAGATAAGGAATAGTCACCACGCCTCTTCTTCTCAGAAGCTTCTTAGCCGCCTTCTTCAACTTAGGGTCTCGTGATTTGAGCTTCCTTAATGCTGGGTCGTAAGATCGCCTTGCCAGTGAAAATTTGCTAGTAACACTCCTAGCTCATCTATCGGAGAGCCGGACCCCAAGAGATCTCAACTCGTGTAAATTTGAGGCGAAGTCGGTGGTCCCCAACCGCCATCGCCTTTTCTCGCCGTATGCCAACTACAACATTGGCCTTGCCGGGGTGATACTCGAACGTCATACCATAGTCCTTCGCCAATTTATCCACCGCCTCTCGCCAGATATATTCAAATCTCACCGGGCTCATCAAGTACTTCAAACTTTTATGGTCGGTGAAGATTTTACAGGCTTCACCATACAAATAGTGTCGCCATATCTTCAGCGCAAAGACCACTGCTGCTAGCTCTAAGTCATGGACAGGATAGTTTACCTCGTGAGTCTTGAGCTGTCTCGATGCATAGGCGATAACTCTGCCCTGTTGCATTAAGACACAACCCAATCCTCTATACGAAGCATCACTATAAATTTCGAATCCTATGCCTGTGGTAGGTAACGTAAGGATGGGAGCAGACACTAGTCGGTTCTTCAATTCTTGGAAACTCTGCTCGCAATCCTCGGTCCACTCAAACTTGGCATTCTTCCGCAAAGAACTTGGTTATAGGTCGAAGCTATTGAAGAAAATCCCTCCACAAAGCGCCTCAGAGTAATCCAAACCAACCCTAGGAAGCTCTCCCGATCTCCTTCACGCTGGTTGGTGCTTGCCGCTGACTACCGCTTCAATCTTCCTGGATCCACATAGATCCCTCGGCCACGAGATAATACATGTCCTAGAAACTTCACTTCTTCCAACCAAAAGTCGCACTTCTTAAGGTTGGCATACAAATCACGCCGCTCCCTCAATGTCTCAAGTAGACTATCCTCGTGTGATTGATGTGTTCCTCCACGCCTCGAGAATACACCAAAATGTCATCAATGAAGACCACAACGAACCGGGTCTAAGTAAGGTGCGAATATCCCATTCATCATGCCCATGAATGCTTTCTTTGGACCGTTCATCAATCCAAAGGGCATCACTAAGAACTCAAAATGTCCATATCCGCGCGGAAAGCCGCCTTTGGCACATCTTCCTCCTTCACCAAGAGTTGGTGATATCCCGACTTCAAGTCAATCTTTGAAAGACGCGACGCTCCTCGTAGTTGATCAAAAGATCGCCAATCCGCGGTAAGGGGTATTGATTTCGAATGGTGACCTTGTTCACCGCCGGTAATCAACACACATCCTTAACGAGCCGTCTTTCTTCTTCACTTAACAATACGGGCGCATCTCCCAAGGGGAGACACTTGGTCTAATGAACCCCTTCTCTTGCAATTCATCTAATTGAGTCTTCAACTCCTCCAGCCCATTGGGGCCATCCCAGGTCGCCCGAAATTGGGGCCGCCCACACGGAATCAAGTCAATCGTGAACTCCACGCCTCTATGCGGGAGTAGCCCCGGTAACTCCTTAGGAAAAACATCCGGTAATTCGCGTGCTACCACAGCGATCTCCGTACCTCTACTGGGCCGCTACCTCCACCATATTCGCCAGAAAGTTTCTTCCGCTCTCCTCCATCCGGGCTCGCCTCCCCGTAGAAGAGAATCTCTTCCTCGCCCCGTCACTGGAATCTCACCATCTTCCCGTAGAAATGACGACGGGCGTGGTGTGTCGCCAACCAATCCATCCCTAGAATGGCATCAACTCTAAGATCCTCATAGGGATCAAATCTACCGCTAACCCCCGGATCACCTACTCTTACATCACATCCTTCGTGATACAACCTTCACAACAATAGAACTACCTATGGGTGATGTTACAACCATAGACTGAGCTAACCTAGTAGCATACACACCATCAGGCATATTAAATGAGGTAGCCACGTAAGAGTGCGTTGATCCAGGATCAATAAGTACGCATGCATCAGTACCATAGATTTGTGCAGTACCGGTGATGATGTCAGGCGTCTCTACAGCCTCCTGCTGTGTCATAGCAAACGCCTGGGCCTGTAGCTGCGACGGAACTCCTCTGCCTCCTCCTTTAGACTTCCCGCCGGAAGCCCCTCCTCGATTGCTCCCTGTGCTGCCTACGGTGGAAAACTTTTGTGGTACCTCTGTACCTTGGCCCCCCCGACACTCTCCGAAATGGTATCTCTCACAAATCGAGCATTGGGGCCTCTTCCACACTGCTCCTCGTGAGTAGAGCCGCCACCGCCGCCTGAGTTGCTCTTCTTGGACAGTGTTCAGAATCGCTACCGCCTCGAGAATCGAAAGCACCCTTTTTCTTCTTTTGTCTTCTCCGTGCGTACGCTTCGGCCGTCAATGCTTGACTCAACTCCAGCCGAGGCCTCCACCAGCTTCGCGTGAAGTCCGAGAATCCCCATAACGCGGACGATGTTCAATTTCGCCACGTAATCCTCGCCAAATCTGCGATACACCTCTCGGTGTTCATTATTGGTATAGTCGGGTGCATATCTCCCAAGATTCAGAATTTGGCCTCATAATCGCCACGTAGAGACCGCCTTTGGAAACAGCGAAGAAACTCCTCGCTTAAGGCCACGGTAGATTTGAAGCATGAATTTTCTCACAAAAGCCGCCCCGAAATCGGGTCCAAGTAAACACGGTCTGGTTTGGGCGACTTCGCTTGTATGCGAGCCACCACTGCAAGGCTCTCTCGGCTAACAGTAAAGTGACAGTTGCTACTTTTTCTTCCTCCGGACACATAAGAGCTTCAAATATAAGCTCCAGTTGAGTGATCCAATTTTCGCTTCCAGTGGTCTGTAGTACCCTCAATGGTGTGATTCCCATTTGCCGAGCCTTATTCACATGGTCGCGTTTCTTCCGCTTGGTCGCCGGTATCCGTGAAATGCAAATGATTGGGTCATCCCCAGTCGTCGCATTTGTTGCATTCCGTGGTTCTCGAAATGGCCCGGCTTGTGCTGCGGGTTGGTCATTGGGTCCAGGCTGTGCTCCCGGATAGTATCCCGATCCAGATCGTGTTCCCGGGTGGAACCCCGGTCCATAAGGCATTCCCGGTTGGAATCCGGGCCCGTAATACATCCCCGGCTGGAATCCGGGTCCATAAGGCATTCCCGGCTGAAATCCGGGCCCATATGGTACTCCCGGCTGAAATCCGGGTCCATATGCTGCTCCCGGCTGAAATCCGGGGGCATAGAACATTCCCGGATAAAATCCGGGTCCTTGCTGCACTCCTTGTTGAGGGTCGGGTGCATGAAAGGAGTGGGACCCTTCTGCCTCGGTTCTCCGCCGTTCTCGAACCTCCTCGGGTTCCGGACATCCTCAACTTCGTGAACTTCCACCGTTCCGGGCGGTCCATAAGCTGGTGCGGGTTCCTCCCGTGATATACGAGGTGGCCTTCCGACTCTTTTAGGTGCCATTCTGGAAAAGAGAGCGTGTCAGTAGTATCCTCTAACTCTCTGAAAGCAATATTAAACTTTATTCTACTGACACAACACTCCCACCCTAAGGCTCTGACTACCCTAGGACTTCCTTAGGATTGACATCTAGTCCCTAAGATCTTTTTTTTTGTTCTGATACCACTAAATGTAACACCCTTATCCTTTTCAGGACCTGGGGATGTCATTCTGTACCTGTGTTTAGGGAATGAACCCTAAACCTAAGGTCAGAATCGCTAATTAACTGGGAAAAATAACAACAGCGGAAGGAAATTGACAAACTAGATAAATTAAAACACCAACTCAATCTGAATTAATACAAGACAAAATAAATAATGTCTTAAACTTAATGTCTCACAACACTTGAAAACAAATAAACATAAACTAGACACGGAGTCAGAGCCAGCTACGGGACATCATCATTAACTCGTGGCCAGACGGCCCTCTAGAAGAACTCCTGCCTATCGCCCCGCGATTATCAAAAGTGGGGGCTGAGCTCATCAAGCTCAAAGTGAGTAGAAACAACTTTGTCAGTGTAATCGCATCTGTATAAAAATAATAAAGTAGAGTAAAACCGTGCAGTAAAACATCAATAGAAAATACTTTGGATTAAAAATCTTTGAAACCGTGCATCAACACCGAAAGCAAGTAAAGATTGATCAAAGTATCCTCTTAAAATGCATATCGAAGTTTTCATTTCTCTGTCTTGTGAATTAAATATGAAACCGACATTCCCCCTAGGTAATCTGTACCTGTGCCCTCTCTCTCTCTGAGATGAGCTCTATCTCTAGAAGGCGAGGAACGCGGCATCATCTAATACACAAGACTATTCTCGGACTACACATCTACTTCAATACTGCATGGCCAGCAACCAACGAGTATATCTGATACTGAGGTTGAGTATATATATCGCATAATCGAAAGCATCCCAAATGTGGATGGAAAAGGGGGTTTTGATTTTATAAAAAGGAAGTAAACACGTATAGTTCGCTATTTTTGAAAAGAGAATTAAATCACCCTCTCATAACTCAACGTCAGACTCTCTCCGCTCTTCACGCAGCCACTCTGTCTATACAAGTATTTTCAATAGAATGTAGTCTTTACAGACTGTGAATCGCTCTTTTACATATCGATTAATAAGCATGAAATGGTTATAAAACTCTATAAACTTTTATGAAACCCAAAGTTCACGCTTTTAAAATCGAAACCGTGGTCGTGATAAAAATACGGTAAAACTAGCAAACTATGCATGTAGATTTCCCTCACCTTAATCCTGTTCGAGCTTAAATCGCTCTCGGTCCTTCTAAGTATGGGCGGACTTGCCTTTGCCACTTTCCCGATAATTGAAATATGAAATCTATAAATACGAGTCCGTATTCTTGTCTCGCTCTCTAATGAATACTATATAGAATAATGTAAATTAATAATGGAATTTACACTTCTTACTATCTTACTTATTCCAATCATCTACATGTCTTATAATCACTATCATGCTTTAATTAAGGTAACTACTTGTTAATCACGATATAACTAATCTAAGTATATCGGTAAAAATTTCCAAAGACTCCTCCTCTAATTGTAGGGCTCAAATTCTACAAACATTCACACATAATACATTAAATTGACAATCATCATACAAGCCAATTTTAACATTTCACAGCCTCTATCCATGATCATTTCATCATCCCTCTCCAACCTCAATGTCATAAACCCAATTAGAGTTCTTCCTCCATTAATTCTTCAATTTATCTAACTAATAATAGGGTATTCTCAAGAGGCTCACGGTGGAGGAAATGGGGCTGAAATGGTCGAAGCTTCTGGCCAGTCTTTGCGAGGTGTCGGATCACGGTGGCTGGCCTGGCTGCAGTGGCTCAGTAGAGGGAACTCCGGCGGCGGCTGTCGAGGCGGTGCTGGCCGACGTCCTCTCGGCCAGCGGTACGGTGGCCGGTGGTCATGTGGGTGGTGGCCACGCCGTGAGCTCACTGGGGCGTGCGATTTGAACGAGGGAGTGAAAGAGGGAGAGGGAGAGATTCGCTCATCTCTCTCTTTCTCTCATCTCTGTCTTTTTAAAGACAGAGATGCTTCTGTTTTGCTTTCTTTTCTTTTTTTTTTTTCTTTTTCTTTTTTCTTTTTCTTTTCTTTTTCTTTTTCTTTTACTTTTTAATTTATTCTATTATTTTATTTTATATATATATATATATATATAATATTTCATTAATTAAAATAATTTTATCTTTTAAATACTTTATCCTTTAAAAGTATTATCTATAAATACTTTATATTATTTTCTTTATTTCTTTATGTCACATCAGCATTTAAAAATATTATCTTATTAATAATTCTTCCACCTGTGTCCGAATCCCGGGTCAGACGACTCAGTTAATGTGCTAACTGTGGCATCACGGTCGCCCTTCTCTCGACCTGCATCCGCGAATCTCGGCTTTTGACTAAGCCAGATTGACTTTATCGGGACTCTAACTTTGTCCGATATTCCTACTTAATTAATCTGGATTAATTAATATTTAATTAATCTTTGATTCAATTAATCTAACTTCGGTACCGACCATCCATCTCCAACTATTCTATCTAACTCTGGCCTGGCCCATTAAGGCCTCTCTCGGCCCTATAGTTGCGAGAATGGATTTCGGTCCATTTTATTCTAATTTTCTTTAACTTGAGATTAATGTTAATTAATTTGTTTTAAGTTAATTAACCTCATTTAACATTTCGAAAATTTACTGAAATTGACTTAGAAAATTCTGGGATGTTACAATAAACAACCCAACAAACTTAATTTATCTACTAGTTATAATTTGAATATAGTTGAAACAACAATACCCCCCCTCAAGTTGGAGCGGGAGGAGAGAGATTCAGGACGCCCAACTTGCAAAGAAATCGACGAAAAACATCCGCACCAAGTGGCTTCGTAAAAATATCAGCAAGTTGATCACCTGAGCGCAAATACGATGGATTAATGAGACCGCATGTAATCTTCTCTCGAACAAAGTGACAGTCGATCTCGATGTGCTTGGTGCGTTCGTGGAAGACCGGATTTTCAGCAATGTGGATGGCTGCCTGGTTATCGCAGTACACAGGAATCGGAAGAGAAAGGGAAATACCAAGGTCACGAAGAATATTGTGTAACCATTGTAATTCAGCTGTAAGAGAAGCTAGGGAACGATATTCAGCTTCAGCTGAAGAGCGAGAAACTGTGGCTTGTTTCTTGGATTTCCAAGAGATAGGACTAGAACCTAGCAGGGTAATATATCCCGTTGTGGAGCGACGACTAAGCGGACAACCAGCCCAATCTGAGTCAGAATAACCAAATAAGGAAAGAGAACTGGATGCGGAAAGAAGAAGGCCGGTACCAATAGTCCCTTTCAGGTAACGAAGAACACGATGAGCAGCAGTGAGGTGAGAAGAACGCGGAGATTGCATAAACTGCCTAAGAGTATTGACCGCGAATTGTATGTCAGGACGTGTGACTATAAGATATAAAAGATGACCAACAAGATGTCGATAAACAGACGGATCAAGGAGTGGTGTCCCTTCAGTGGGCAACAAGCAAAGATGTTGCTCCATGGGAAAAGCAGCAGGACGAGAACTGATCATGCCGGAGTCAAATAAAATATCAAGTCGTTGACATAAAAAGATCCCTTGTTTAGAGCGGGAGACCTCAATCCCTAAAAAGTAGCCAAGCGGCCCAAGGTCTTTAATAGAAAAAGACCAAGCTAGAAAAGAATTCATGTCGAAAATAGCATCATCGTTATTTCCAGTGACGATAATATCATCAACGTAAACAAGAACAAAGAGAAAGACGTTGTCACGGATGTAAGTAAAAAGACTATAATCATTAACGGATTGTTTGAAACCACGACTAATGAGGGTGGATGAGAACTTAGAAAACCACTGACGTGAGGCTTGTTTGAGACCATAAATCGATTTTTGAAGGCGACAGACGCGATCGTCACCTTTACAAGAGAATCCCGGAGGAAGTTTCATGTATACCTCTTCATGTAGATCGCCTTGAAGAAAAGCATTGTTAACATCAAGTTGATGGAGTGACCAAGACTGGATGGCAGCAATGGAAAGGAGAAGGCGAACGGTGACAAGTTTAGCAACGGGTGCGAAGGTATCGTGATAATCGATTCCTTCCACCTGAGTGTAGCCTTTGGCCACCAAACGTGCTTTATAGCGTTCAATGGAACCATCAGAACGATGTTTAACCTTGTAAACCCATTTGCATCCAATGGGAATTTTACCAGGCGGCAAAGGGCATAAAGACCAAGTATGGTTTGATTCTAAGGCTTGGATTTCCTTTGCCATAGCATCACGCCAATGGGGAGAGGTCATAGCTTGGGAGAAAGATCGTGGTTCGGTTGTATCAAGAACACTTGTGAGAAAAGTGTGATGAGTAGAACCAAATCGAGATAAGGAGAAATAAGAAGCAAGAGGAAAATCGGTGGAAGAAGATACATGATTACAAATGTAATCACTGAGACGCACGGGCGGACGACGAGAACGTAGAGGCAACATAGCGGGAATAGGAGATGATGTCGTGGAGGAAGATGGAAGTGAAGAAGGATTAATGTCAACAACATCTCCAGAAATGGAAGGTAAACAATGCCCATTATCCAAAATGGGAGTAGAATCTTCAGAGGTAGAGGATGATGGAAAGTCATCATCGAGAGGAGTAATAACAATGGAATTGTCGGGAGAGCAGGAGGGAATGTGGCTATAAGGAAAAACGTTTTCATGAAAGATGACATCACGAGAAACGTAGATCTTGTGCGTATTTGGATCATAGACCCGATAACCCTTTTGCCCATAAGGGTAACCAACAAAAATCCCAATTTTAGCACGTTCATCGAATTTATGTTGAATATGCATGTTTTTGGCCAAACAAAGATAGCCGAAAACACACAAATGAGATAAGGAAGGCGGCCAAATAAAACTTGATGTGGTGACCAAAAATCAAGAATTGGTGATGGGAGCTTATTAATGAGATAAGCTGCGGTTAAAATACATTCACCCCAAAATGAAAGGGGTAAGTGTGCTTGAAATCGTAATGACCGAGCTACATCAAGGAGATGACGGTGTTTTCGTTCAACAACACCGTTTTGTTGTGGTGTGGCTACACAACTACGTTGATGCATAATTCCATTGTCATGAAACCAAGATTGAAATTTCTTGGAAAGAAATTCAGTCCCATTATCTGAACAGATAGTCTGTAATTGAGGTAGAAATATACCCCAGTTACCCGAGTTAACACATGAAATCTTAGTGTTGAATTGGCGATGGATTTGAGTAAAAAAATGAGTAAGCATTTGAAAAGAATCCGATTTATGTTTCATTAGATAGACCCAAGTACATCGCGAATAGTCATCAACAATAGTTAAGAAAAAAATGTGATCCATTTTTGGACGGTATAGAAAAACTACCCCATATATCAATATGTATGAGTTCAAAACATTGAGTGGAGTGACTCACACTAGTTGGAAAAGAATGATGAGATTGCTTTGCACGCGGGCAAACATCGCATACAAAGGATTTATTTGTAACAACAACTGGAAATTGTCGAGCAATAAAATTAAAACGAGATTTCGATGGATGGTCGAGTCGAGCGTGCCACAAGTCGAAACCATTATTACAACTTGCAAAAGAAAATGTTGAATTGGAAAAAAAAAGATCATCTAGATAGAAGAGACCATATCGAAGTCTACCCGACCAAGCGTCTTCTTCAACTTGCGGTCCTGAAAAACACATTGAGAAGATAAAAAAATCACATGTAATGAGTTGTGATACAGATAAGAGATTGAATTTAAAAGTAGGTATATAGAAAACATTTAGGAGAACCAGATGTGGTGAATGCCGAATAGTCCCAATATGCGTTACTGTGGCATTCGAACCATCTGGCAAGTGAACCGATGTGTTTTGAGCAACCGGTGAATAAGAAGTGAACATCGAGAGTGAAGAGCAAATGTGATTCGATGCACCCGAATCAATAATCCATGAAAAAGAAAGGCAAGTTAAAGCTGTACCTGCTAAGTTTGCAGCTGATCCACCAGACTCTTCTTTGCTTAATCATGCAAGCAACTTGTTATATTGCTCGGAACTCAATTGATTAGGAGCTGGCAATTATGGCGGATCCGATCGTTTCCCTTGCTTATTCGGGAAACCATGAAGTTAATAACAGGTGGCCCGTGTATGGCCAAGTTTATTGCAATGGTCGCAAAAAGGCCTCTGTCTTTTTCCAGTAGGGCGAGAAATAGGTTTGGCAGAGGATTGGAATGTTGCCGAATCAACAGGCGACTTGGACTTGATATTCAATTCTTGTTGTTTTTTCTCCTGCCTAACAAGATTATAGATCCTCTGGATAGACGAGAAAGGCTCCATGAGCAAGATTTGGCTCCTAATGGCCGAGTAACTATCATGGAGTCCCTGTAAAAACTCCATGGAACGGTCTTGATTCTGTTGATCAATGATAGATTTCGCATTCCCACAGATGCACGGTGGGATGGTTGTGATTGAATTAAGTTCATCCCAAAGTGATTTCAATTGGGTGAAATACAAAGAAACAGTCATTCCCTCTTGCTTGAGACAAGAGATTGATTGCTTGAGTTGATAAATCTTAGGAGCGTTGGACTGAGAGAATCGCTCTTTAAGATCTCGCTCCAAATGGCGTGCTGTGGCGTATAGAGAATACTAGGACGAATCTCGGGGGAGACCGAGTTCAAGATCCAGCTACTTACCAAATCATTGCAGCGTTCCCAGTTTGCAATTTCGTTCTTGTCCGTCGGCACTGGAAGAGAACCATCGACGAATCCCAACTTACTCTTCGCATGGAGAGCCATCGTGACAGCCCTGCTTCATGACCCGTAATTATCTCCAGTCAGAAGAGGTGTGACCAGGACGGTGGAGGGGCTATCCGAATGATGAATGGCATATGGAACGGTGTTGGGAGAAGCTGGTGTAATAACGTTTTCGGTGGACATGATTGGCTCGGATACCATGTGAAATTTGAATAAAAAAGGAAAATCAGAACCTCATTTTATTGATATTATTGCCTCATATATATAGACAGTAAGATATACATGACTTCGTTACAAGAGCATCGGTGATGATAAAATAAAGAAAACAAACTTAACAAATCTAATATATCATCTATTTACAATTTGAATGTTTGAATTTGAATATAAACAACCCAACAAACTTAATTTATCTACTAGTTATAATTTGAATATAGTTGAAACAACAATAGTTGAGAAGTGTGATACATCCCCCCATCGACATAAGTCTCAATTTCCAAGATGTCAGTTTGTTTTGTACTTTCTATATAAGTTTTCTCTAGTCCTCCTTCTTGGGTATGCTTCCTGCTAGGGGAATACCCAGGTAGTTTATTGCAAGAGGGTTCAATTGACAGCCCATTATCGAGGCCATCCTTCTAGCTTTGGTTTGCGCTACCCCTATGGGCACAATGGTACTTTTGTTGTCAACTGAACTCCCTCCGGGTCCAGTTCAGAATCCCTCAAAGAGGCGCTCTTGGACGGCTCTTGTCACCATTGTGGTGAAGATGTCCGTGGCGAGGATGGGTAGTAGGGGCGAGTGCGAATCTCCCTGCCGTAGCCCTCTTTTATGCCTAACATAATCCATCAAGGTACCATTGATTAGGAAGTTTGCTTTCAATGAGTGGAGAATGGTTCTGATCCAACCCACGCATCGCTACCCAAAGCCCCGTGCTTGGAGTATTTCAAGGAGGAAGTTTTAGTCGACCGAGTCAAAGGCCTTTTCAAAGTTAACTTTCATCAGAATTCCCTCCCTCAATTTCATCTCATATATGATCTCCTCCGCCACTACAATACCGTCATGAATGCATCTTCTTTTAATGAAGGCTATTTGGTTCTCATTCACTAGTCTCAAGATGACCGTGTAGAGTCGGTTGGCCAAAACCTTGGTGATGATTTTGATAAAGCAGTTGAGTAGGCTTATAGGACGGTATTTATTAATTTATTAATTGAGCTGTTGAGTAGGCTTATAAGACGGTTGCACATTATTGTCCATGTGGAATAGAGGAAGGAATTATTAGTTTTAAAAAAACTATCTTTTGGGTTTTTATAAACATAAAAATAGTTTATTCATTGGCAGAAGAATTTTTTTTTTAAATAGTTTTACCTTTTGTTTTATCCATGTGGATTTTTATATGGTACCACATATAATACTAAGTTGATAATTGATGATAAATTGGATGGAAGGTTCAAATTAAATTTGATGCACAAAATTAATTTGATAAAATTAAAAGTTTATGGACTAAGAATAACATGACAACTGCAATGAATGGTTCAAAAGGATAATTTATACACCCAATATATAATTTATAATAATATTATTAATGGTAATTTTTAAATTATAAATTAATTAATTATTTGTGTTGCATGTTTCTCACTCTCACTCATGACACTTTGACCATTCATGATATAATATATTCTTATAACATGTTAAGTTATAATGAGCTAGTAAAAATCACTCGTGTTTTTTTTATTTTTTTATTTTTTTTATGACATGAGCAGCAAGCACTCCCTTCAGGGTTCGTCAGGGCAATAGTCATGGGTGACAGCACCCCTGACTTCTCACCGTGTGTGTACATCTGTTAGAGCGCGCTCAATGTGGGCTGCTCCCTCCTTTGGTGGGAGGCAGGGACTTGATCTCAGGATCATTCGAGAGAATTATCCAACATTCAGGACCCAAGATTATCGCTAGATCAAGAGACCTTTAGTAAACAATTAAAAAGATAAAATAAAAATTCATATACACATTGGCACCACCACAGACATTATTATATAATTATATATAACTAATTTTGTTCTATGATATTTGAGAATCACCCTCCTCGCCATAGATCCGGGAATGCCACTTTTGATTTATAGCATATGTGAACAAGAGTTAAAAACCCTACTCTCCATTGATTTGAGAGCAATTCTTCACCAACTATATTCTCATGGACCGCACTATAAAGCTAACCCTAACAATGTATGCATGCCTATAAAAACTCATGACCCATCTCTAAACTCCACTAAAAGGCAAAGCAAGAAAGAATTAATCAACAATGGTGGTAGTCACCTCCCCATTATTATTGATGAGACTATGGTGTAAGATTTTATTATACAATACATCTTAATATGTATCCATAATCTTATTCTTATGAATCGTAAATCATAAAATCATAATCTACTTATTTAGTATGAGATATATCATATATCTACCAAGTTACTAACTATAAATGTAATCTCAATATGATGGACTTCTAATCTTCTCCATTCACCCTCCTTTATTAAAAGGATTAATTACACTTTTCGTCCCTGAAAATGGTGTCATTGTTCAATTTTATCCTTGTATTTTCAAAATGTTCAATACAGTCCTTGTGTAATGCGCAATACAATATTAGGGACCCAAATAGAACAAAATACGCAATACACAAGGATTGTATTGAACATTTTTTTAAAAATACAAGGATAAAAGTGAACAATAACACCATTTTCAGGGACGAACATAAGAAAATATGCAATACACAATGACTGTATTGAACATTTTGAAAATACAAGGATAAAAGTGAACAATGACACCATTTTCAGGGACGAAAAGTGTAATTAATCCTTATTAAAATAGGAACAGATGGATGTTCATAAGCTACCGTAGATCATAACTAGGGTATTATGAGATACTGGAGAGAGAGATGATAACTCTTTATATCATGATTAGGATAAGAGTCTCTATTTGTCAAAATTCTCAATATTTTATTTATAAGTAATTAAAATTGGTGCATTCAGTCTTATGTGACTGTACATTTATATAAAACTAAATATATAAATATATCAAGACACTTTAACCAAAGTACACAGTAGACTTGATCTAATTAGCCATGGAAAAGATGTTTGGATCTTTTATAATGATGAGACCACTCTCTCCAATCATCCACAATGGTTTTGGGTTACTATTTTGTGCAACTGTTGAAGCCTAATAATAGAAGAATATTACTTCACATGAAAAAGTCATTTGTAGAACTATTCTTTATTATTTAAAATATCTATATAAAAATTATATAAATTATCTGTGGTATATGTTTGCTATGGCTGACAAATAGGTTTATAAAAGTTTTAAATAAAAAACAATTTAGTAGTAAAAAAAAAGATAGAAACTATTTTGTATAAATATTTATTTATTTATTAAATAGTGAATGGTTAAATCATGTAATGCCGACACTCACCAATCTCCTGAGCAATTCTTTTGGGTAACTATATTCTTTATGTGAAAAAGGATTCATCTAATAAATCTATTTTTTAGTATTATTTATTGATAAGATTTAGATTGAAAAATAAATACAAAACTTTTAGATAAAAATCAATTAATTAGTAAAAATGCATAAACAAATTATTCATTCATTTATTAATTTATTCACATCATAAAAAATATATGATTTAAAAAGTGTAATATTTTTTATGTCATTAAATCATTTCTATTGTTTTATTAGAGTTTTGTGGTGTGAATAAATTGGGTCTTCACGATGGATCGGGGGAACTCTGGTGGTTGGGGATTGGCTTTGTCGCTATTCCCCCTGATCTTCCTGCGATATGCCCGTCATTTCCACACTCTCGCCATAACCCTCCCTCCTTCCCTACTACCTGTCACCCGCTTCATCCAGAGCTTCGTCGTGTGCGTCGCCATGACCGTCGCCTGGGAATTTCAGTTACCCTCACACTTGTGTGATTGGTATTGCTTGATAATTAAAAGTTTAAAGAGTAACTTGTCAATTGTCGTATTTTTACTAATTTGATATGCAATGCACCAGTTCGAGGCAAGAATTATTCGTCTGCTAAACTCTATATCTAGAATGTTGGCTTTATAAAATTATCCATAAAATTGGTGTTTCAAAGATTGTGTGAATTTGAATTTTTAAAATTTTTATTTTTTTTAATTCAAGATAAAGCATGAAGGTTTCAGAGAACCAAGTTGCCTTTATATCAGATGATCTACAACAAAAGCCTTTTTTTTGTTGAGAAGCTTGTGGGAGATCTATAGAGAGAAGAAGATTGATCTCCATATGGTTTTCATTGGCTTAGATAAAGCATATGATAGAGTACCGAGACATGTTCTTTGGTGAGCATTGGAGAAGAAAGACATTCATGTTCAATATATAAATGTTATTAAGGATATGTACAAAAGAGCAATTACGAGTGTGGAACAGTGAGAGGAGATATGGAGGAGTTTCCTATAACAGTGGGTCTATATCAGGGATCAACCTGGAGCCTATACTTGTTTCCTTTAGTTATTGATGAGTTAACTAGTTGTATCCAAAATGACATCCCATGGTGTATGTTGTTCGCAGATGATATTGTCCTAGTTGATGAAACTAGGGATGGAGTAAATTAGAAGTTAGAATTATGGAGAAACACTCTTGAAAGTAAAGGGTTTGGGCTAAGTAGAAGTAAGACAGAATATATGCATTGTAATTTTAGTCTAAGTATGAGAGATGGAGGGGAAGTGAAACTAGGTGGGGTGGTAGTGCCTAAGTGTAACCATTTTAAGTGTCTAGGTTCCATTTTTCAGGATGATGGGATGATAAATGAAGATGTAACCTATAGAATCAAAACATGATGGTTGAAATGAAGAAGTGTCACGGTGTGTTATGTAATAAGAAGATACTTAACAAAGTGAATGGAAAGTTCTATAGAACCACATTTAGACCAATTATGCTATATAGGAGCGAGTGTTGGACAACTAAAGTTCAACATATCCATAAGATGAGTGTGGCAGAAATGAGGATGTTAAGGTCGATGAGTGGTCATACAAGATTGGATAAGATTAGAAATTAACACATCCAATAAAAGGTGCATGTTGCACCAATTGAAAATAAAATAAGAGAAAAGGCGTTTAAGATACTTTGGACACGTGCATCGTAGACCCCGTCCTAGTTGGAGAATATGATA
Organism: Dioscorea zingiberensis; assembly: GCA_026586065.1. Classification (NCBI taxonomy): domain Eukaryota; kingdom Viridiplantae; phylum Streptophyta; class Magnoliopsida; order Dioscoreales; family Dioscoreaceae; genus Dioscorea; species Dioscorea zingiberensis. The sequence goes on along the minus strand of CM048820.1, from coordinate 10,022,665 downwards.
ATTTAGTAATAGAAAGTATGATTACGTGGAGAGAAAGAGAGAGAGAGAGAGAGAGAGTGTGTGTGTCTAAAGACCTATGTATATTAGATATTGAGTCGGATCTTGTCTTTGCCAGAGCAACATGGAGACAAAAATTTTATATAGCTGACCCATCTAGTATGAGATTAAAACTTAGTTGTTGTTGTTTAAATTCATGGTAGAGTCCATATTTATTTATTTATTTATTTTTATCATTGGACTTAAATTATCTTTATTGTTATGCCAATTCAAAATTTTTAATTTTGAATTTACCTAAAATTTACTTTTTCTTTAAATCTCTGACTTACATGAAGTTTAAAAAAATTAGATGCAACCCAAACTTTTTCAAAAAAACTTTTAGCATTATCATTTTCATTATAATTACAATAGCATTATCATAATAGTAAACATAATTTTTAAAAAATTAAAAAAAAACAATGATAATTATAATCATAACTAAAATTATTAATATGATAATGATATTACCCTCATATAAACTCAAAAATTTAAAAATTATAAGCTTCACATGGCATTAAAAAAAAAATAATAAATAATGTCAGTGTTTGGAATGGCAGGTTTACAGAAATTTTTTCAAATATATATATAGATTCTGTTACTGTCAGGCCGGCCGCACTTGCGCGACCGGGTCTGGCCCAATATGTTGTCTCATATAGCTGGATGGCCGCAAGTGCGGCCGACCTAACTGTAACATCCCCTATATATATCACTCAAACCTAAAACAAAACTACATTTATTATTACTTTTGAACAAAGGATCTCAACCACTTCTTATAGTTGCATGATAAACTAGACTACCATAAACCATCCATCCATAACTAACCACAAAAACTAGTTCTTTTTCTGTTAAGAAGAAAGCTTGGATTGATAGAAAAAAGAAAGAACTGCCCATAAATCTGCATTAATGACACACCACCACCACCACCACCACCACCACCACCACCACCACCACCTTTGTTGTCTGATAGATACATGCAATTCCAAGAACACAAAAAAAAAAAAAAAAAAAAAAAAAAAACCTTACCATTTATTAACAACAACAACATCAACAACAACAAAAAAACAGAAAAAAGAGAAGAAAAGAAAAGAAAAAATCATCAAGGTAGAGAAGAAGGCAAGGAGAATGAGACCCCAGGGAGAACTCCAGCACCAATGTGCACAGTGACTCCAGGGCAATCCACAGAGCCAGTAGAAGGTATCCTCAAACAACTCAGGTCACCACCAGGAACCCCCAAGCAGTCCAATGGAGGCCTCTGCATGTCCCTCCCTGGAATACAATTCCCAGACAAATCAAACCCCACAGCTCTCAGCATTCCCCTCCCACAATCCTCACTAAGCCCTGATAAGAAGTTGAAAGCCACTGTCAGGTTTGCCAAGCTCTTCAAATCACACAAGTCTGGAAGAACACCAGACAACTGGTTATGCCCAAGGTTCAGCACTTCCATCCCTGTTAAACAAGACAGAGAGTTTGGCAGATGTCCAGTGATAGAGTTGAAGCTCAAGTCCAGAACCTCAATGTCCTGCAAATACCCAACTCCCTCTGGAATGCAGCCTGTCAGCTTGTTGTTCAGGAAAAGCACTTCTTTCAACCCAGAATAGCCAAAGCTGGCAGGAATGGCACCTGAGAGCTTGTTGTTTGCCAGGGTAATCACTGAGGCTGGAGATGTCCAGAGATTCATGGGGATTTCACCTTCAAACTGGTTGTTGTTGAGGAAGATGGCATCAAGCTGCTTCTCAAAGAGCTCTTCAGGGATTTGGCCAGAGAATGAGTTGAATCTCAGGTCTAAGTAGATGAGGCTGGGAATGTAGAGAGTTGGGGCTGGGAATGGACCAGAGAGGAGGTTGTTGCTGAGGTCTAGCTCAGTGAGGGAGTGGAGGTTGCTGAAGGTGTCTGGGACTGTCCCTGTGAAGCTGTTGGTGTTGAGGTGGAGGATGTTGAGGTTGGTGAGGAGGGAGAGGGCACTCACTAGAGTTCCTTTGAGGTGTGCATGGTTGAGATCTATGCCTGTGATGGTGGAGAGACCTCCAGGAAGATCTGAGCAGAAGACACCCTTGTAGGAACATGGATTAGGACCAACCCAAGTTGATAGAACTCCATTTGGGTCTTCAGTGATTGCTGATTTCCATGTTTGGAGAGCAGTGTACTCTTTGTTTGAGGGAGAACTTGGAGTTGGGGTTGAACTTGGTGTTGAACTTGGAGTTGATGTTGTTCCTCCTTGGCCATTGATCCAAACACCAACACCTACACCTCCACTGATGCCAATGTAGGCAGAGATCTTTGGAGTTGAGAGATGGAGAAATGCAAGGTTTAGTAGGAGTAGTGATAGCTTGTTCTTGTTCATTGTTTGGGTAGAGAGGATGGAGAGATGGAAGTGAGGGAGTGTTGTTGTTGTTGTTGTTGTTGTTGTTGTTGTTGAGGTTTTGGATTGAAGAAGATGGTGGTGGATTGATGGGTTGTTTGCCTCACTTGGTGGTACCATTTGATTGGATGTTTTTTTCTGAGACAACAGGGCCCTATGTGGAGTAAATGTTTCATTCATGGCTGCTCTGCTCTACAGAGTTTTACACCCACTTTTACTTCATCAACTCTCTCACCTAATTTAATCATGAATTGTTTTGTCTCTCTTAAGTATTATGTTTAGGGTTTAGGTTTTCCAAAACAAAATGTACAAGATTTTGAAGAAAGAATGAGAGGTTACGAGGATAATGATGTTATGAACCATCTGATTGGAGATAAATAGCAATGTTTTCAAGAAAAATAATGTGTTTTTTTTTACAAATCATTCGCAACACTAATTTTCTCCTACTATCCTGATTTGATAGAGTATATCCGTCGAAAAAATTCAAATTAGAGTCAGTTCAATCACTAGTTAAACAAAACCTCCAATTCACGGAGGGCACCATATCCACGAAGAAAGGGGATTGGTGGACGGAAACATCTAATAACAGCTGAAGAAGCAACAAGACCCTTTGTACTATTTTTCTTTGTTATGATCATGTAACAAAGGTGCCTACGTAACATTGTTACTATGTTAAACTCATAAATAAATTTTGGTTTATTCACATTTTCAAAAAAAAAAAGTTTTAATTGAATGTTTTTTCGTTTTTGTTTTCAGGATCTAAATAATCAAATTTTTTTATACATTAGTGTTTCTTATTTTTATGGATTCTATGGTATACTATCTTATGTTTAGAGTTAGGGTTGAGAGTTTAGATTTAAGGTTGTTATTTTTTTATGATTTGTTTTGTGTCTCTTAAGTATTATTTTTTGGGTTTAGGATTCATATTAAGGATATTGTTGTTGTTTTCGGGATCTAAATTATCAAATCTATTTATACATTAGTGTAATTTTTTATGGTTTTAAAGTACACTATCTTTGGCAATTTTTTATGGTTTTTAAAGTACACTATCTTTGGCATAGGGTTTAGGAATTGAACTTTAGATTTAGGGTTTTTAAATTTTGATTTGTTTGTTCCTCTTGAGTATTATGTTTTGGGTTTTGGGTTTAGATTAAGGGTGTTTAGGTTTTAGGATTCATTATATTAAGGTTTAAAGAATATATTTGTCGTATTCGGGATCTAAATAATCAAATTTGCTTATACATTAGTGTAATTTTTTCTTTTGTAGTATTGATTTTAAAACATACATATCTTATGTTTAATGTTTAGGATTTATAATCTAGACTTTTAGGGTTTTTAGAGTTTAAAGTTTAGCATTTCAAAGATATAATGGAAGGTATTTTTTCGGTTTTTTTATCCAAACAATCAAATCTCTTTGCACATTGAAGTGTAATAAAAAAAAAACCACAAAAAGAGTACATAATTTGAAAAAAAATTTCTTTTTGAAACAAGTGGATAAATCATGTTTAGTAGGATAAAAATTGACCTTTGTAGAATCATCTTACATAGATCATAACCTAAGCATGGTCAAGTATATTTTATATATAGAATAAATTTGAGAAGACAAGCCGTTATTGTCGACGTGGTTGACAGCAGTCTCTATTGCCCTTCTTCTTTGGCCCTACTCTATCGGTGTCTCATTTTCAAAATTTGTATTAAGGTCAGGTAGTCGTTGTTGATCCTCATCTTGGGTGAACTCCAGGCTCCTCTTAGGATGGATTCTATTGCCAGCAACTTTGGCTTTTTTGCTACATGAACTGCATCAAACCAAGAAAGTATAAGGAAATCGATATGACGGATTAGTTACGTGTAAACACGTTGTTTAACTTGAAAGCATCTCTTGTTTCATTCCATCCATACACTCTAGATTATTGTCATTACCACCAGATTTAACCATAAAGAGGCTATAGAAATGGTCCTAGATTTGCTGAGTATGTGCATTGTAGGACTAGGTGTGACATGGTTTAACTCTTCGTCATCACAAAGGTAACATCTAGTACGATCTCCCTTCCAGTTCCTCTTTGCTAGGTTCTGTGGCATGATCTTGTCATCCCAAACTAGCTAGCCATAGAGTTTGACCTTGGTAGGGTTTTGTTTTTTACAAAAACACACAACTTGAATGTTAATCACTTTTTTTAACCTCAAACCTCCATAAGATCATTACTTTATAATTCTTCCAATTAAAACATGCTTCTAATTAAAACATCAAGGAACAAATCACTTGAATTTTTTTTTTTTATAAGAACACAACACTAGATATCAAATTTGATAAATCTTAATGTTAATCACCCTTTTTCAGATAAAGCCTCCATAAGAACAGTAACTTATATAGTTCCTCAACAAAGTTCATGAAGTGAGAAGCAACTGGATTCCAACAAAACCATTCTCATTCTACCCCAACACTATGAGTGGCACTCCTATAAAGTGTACACACTTTTTTAGCATGATACAGCATTCTTTGATTCTTCGCAAACTTTGTACTTTTTGTGTGTGTGTGTGTTCTTCTTTTCTGTTGTTTTGGGTTCACACTCTCTTGATCAGTGATTACTAGTTCAACATTGATCTCAAATCCATAATTCATGACATTGCTACATTTCTTTAAAAGTGGTTTTAAGAAGGCATCTAATAAAGTCGGATTTCGTGCTTGTTGTTATCAAATCCAAGTGAATTTATCTGTAAATGTTAGATGCATTTCAAATGCATGCATTCAAATCAATGTTCACAAAGTTGACTGATGTGGCACTATTAGAATAGCTATTGCATGTCCTTGATAGATGTTCGTCTTTTTAGCTGTATGTTTTGCAAAAGAAATTACTTATACTTGTTTTGATATCATCTTCGATTCAATTCAATGGATTCGATGAAAAAAACTCAATTCCTGATATGAGAAGGATGCAATCTCTTCACTTATCATTTGAGAAATTACAAAACTCTATGTTCAGAAATCAATTTGTTTACTTGATGTGAATGAAAAGCTAATTTGATTTGCTTTACCAAATACTTTCAAAATTTCATAGTTTCGTTCACCATTCTGATTTCATAATCAGTTAAAAAAGTAAAATTAGAGATTTGTCAGAAAAATGGATCTGTTTACTAGAAGAATTGAAACAATTTTTTATCTTCACTGTTAAGAGTTCTGAAATTCAAAGCTTACAGGAATATTTTAGAAGTTAATCATGTTTGCGTGTGCATCATTCTTACATTTAATTCATGATCAAACTTCACAAACTCCCAATTAAAATCAATCATGATTTTCTTCACAATCTGTTGCAAATTAAATTGGGAATGAATCTGTTTACTAGAAGAATCAAAACTTTTACAATCTTTGAATACTGAAATTAACTAGTATCACGCCAAAGACATCTAGGTCAAGCGGCAAAGGTCCTCAAGGCATGGACCGAGAACCTGCGTTCAAGCCCCTGGCCGACAAGGTGAGGGCGAAGGCATGGGGTCCCCTGGGGGCCCACTCACGCATGTGAGTCTATTCCATGCGGGGATTAGTAGTCATGGGCGGTAAAGAACTGCATGGGAGTGAAACCCTGGGCTCGTTAACTCCAACGCCCCGGGGCGGTAAAGAACTGCATGGGAGTGAAACCCTGGGCTCGTTAACTCCAACGCCCCGGGGCGGTAAAGAACGTGCACGGAGTGAAACCCATGATAGTCTGATCCCCTTGCGCACGCCCTATCTTTGAAATCGTCCTTAAGTGGGGGTGCTTGTCGCCCAGATTCAAAAAAAAAATAAAAATAAAAATAAATAAAAAATAAAAAAAAATAAAAATTAACTAGTATCACCAACGACCCAAGGCCTATTGATATTTAGGTCATTGACTAAGATGGGGGATTCTCCTGTGGATGACCCAGGATCGAATCCCCATTCTTGCAAGATGAGGATAAGGTGTGGTGTTGTTCTCCCGTGGACTAACCCGGGATCGAGCAGCCACGCCTGCACACGTCCTTGACTTACCTTTTGGGGGGGGGCTTGTTGCCTTTGTCAAAAAAAAAAAAAAAAAATTAACTAGTATCAATGTATTCAAAGTTTACTGCAATCCAGAAATTAATCATGCTTGTGTGTACATTAATTGTTCTTACATGCACTTTATGATAAAACTCTCCGACATACACAATCAATTGCACTGGTCCATCAAACAAATTCCTTTTATGAATCATTCAATCAAATTCCACTTGTTTAATCTTTCAATTGAGAGAAAAGTGAGACAAGTTCTTATGCACAGGAATTGGAGGAGGTTTGCTGCTGCAATGAAGATTACTGCTGCTTCTTCTTAAAACAGCCAAAGAAGAGCATGAACTCCTTGAAGCTTTCTTGCTTATAGTCTTACTACAAGGCCCCCGACTGAAATTCGGCTTCTGGTTCGCATCAAGACCTCCTCCATAGCTCTTACTTAGCTTCATTCTTCTTCTATAAGGGCTTTCCTTCTTTGCTAGATCTTCAAGGCATCTCACATTAGAGAGTGAAGTGTAGGACTGTGACCTCCCTTCATAGTACTTGGACAAACCTCTCCTACAATCAACACACACACTCTAAATTTAGTACCATTGTAAAACACAATGTATGTTCATGATAAAGAGAGTATATATGTAACTCACTTGATTGGAAGTTGATCCATGAGTGAAGATAACTCATAGAGAGGTCCATTTGAATGATGAGAAGACGAAGCCGTGTCATCGGTATGATCGGAGGAAGAAGAGAAGGTCGAATCATCCGAATTAGCGGAAATAGAAGATACCGAAACATCACATAACTCATCATAGTGTTCGGATCGCTGCAATGGAGAAGAAGTATCATGATACACAAGCTTATGACCTTCACCCATGTCACTTGAATACAATCAAAGAGTCATTGCATGGATGGAGGAGTATATATAGATGTATAGCTTGCAAGTAGATGCCTCAAAGGAACAATTCTATGTGCTAATTGAATTGTTTTCCTTTCTTTTTTATCGTCTTTTGCTTTGATGAGAGATTCCACATTATCTCCTTTGTTTGTGGGAGTCTATGACTTAGCCTATCCAATCCTTGGATTGGAATTCATCCATATCCTTCCTACTCACTATCTTTTAGCCATGACCATGACCTTTTCTAGCTTTTTTTTTTTTTTCTTTTAGACATAAATACATGTAAACACCAGGGCCGCGTAAAAATCATATTTGTGTATATATCTTCATTAATTATGATCAATGATCAACTGAAATAAATATTCTCTCTAAACTCATCGTCAAATTTAAGATAATAAAAAAAGTAAAAATCATAAATGTAAATGATTTTTATGTGGGTATTTTTGAAATATATATATATATATATATATATATATATATATAGGGGCGGATGGAGGGGGGGTTAAGGATGTGCTCAAGCACCCCCTTGACTCCAGGAGGACCCCTAACTTGAGGATGTAACTACATGAAATTGTTGTTATGAATATGTAATATAAAATATTATTATCATATTTCAGAACACAACAATGCTATAGTTTAGTGGTTAGGATTCCAAGTTTTGGTTTTGGAGACCTATGTTCAAATCTCATCAGTCAAGATTTTCTTTTTTTAAATTAGTACTGCAGCACCCTTCTATGGTTTTCTAACATTTTCTAGTTAAACCCCTGTGTTTATCTATATATGGATTTTTTTTATTTTTACACATGTAAATATGAGAAATTACATGATGGATATCTTTGAAAGAGAGCCACGGTTTAAACTGCAACGCAACCACAATTTTTAATTTTTTTTAAATTAGTACAACATCTCTTCTATTATTTTTCCTCTTTTATATTTATAATTTTTTTAAAAATTAAAATCAGTACCCCTTAATTTTGCTTCTGGTTCCGCCACTATATATATATATATATATATATATATATATATATATATATAATGCACTAAAGAATTTATAATCATTGAGTGGGCATCAAAGGGGAGTCCTAAGTTGTATCTCATTGTCTCATTGTCCTAGAGATCTTGGACAAGTGTGGAGACATGCATGGTGGACTTGTCCCACAAATGATAATATGAAAATATATTATTATTATTATTATTATTATTATTATTTTAACTCGAATTAGATGCTTCATGGAGTCATGACCTTGTGACCATCTTCAATTAGGTTGAGCTCAATGAAATTAATTTTTATTTCTTGATCTCTAATGAAGTGATTCCATTCAAAATTTGAATTAATGATGTATAATTAGCTTATATAAACTTATTATAACCGACTATTGTTAATAACGATAACCATAACCCGGTTAGTGATTAATGATATATTGTAGACTAACTCTTTTTTAAGTTGTTTAACATGTTACCAAGAAAATAATTATTCAAGTTTGTGTTACTAAATAAAAATTATAATTGATGGACTAAAAACAAAATAATAATTAATTTAGTTATTATGAATAATATTTATATACACATTGATGAGAACATGAAAAAGCTAAATAGGGGAAGAATATACTCTCAACTCCAAAATCTAATTATACCTTATTTCAGATTAATTTAGTCCAATAAAAACCAAAATCATTTAAATAAAACATTGATCTGAAATAAGTTTTAAAAAAACGGTTTTTAGTAAAGTTTGTTATAATGTAATAAAACTTAATGAATTGATGAGATAATAAAATATAAATCAAAAAGATTTTTCATTAGAGTTAAAAGACTTCTCAATAAACTTTCACATCTAATTTATTCTCTCTCATAATGAGAAGTTGAGCGTTCGAACCATGTAATATATTTTTAATGGCTTGTCCATATTTATTGGAAAAAAAAAAATCAATGACAAAAGCGGGTCCCTTTGATTTAGGAAGGAGCATGTGATAAGGAACAAAGTGTTTAAATCTTAAACTAGGGTGACAGGAAATCACTTCTCCATTAGGAACAAACAAAGAAAAGCATCCTTATCCATACACAGTCATAACAAGACAGCAAGCAACTCCAACTTCTTAGAGTTACAACTCTTCATTCTCAAGTTTGCAAGTGATTGAGTTTAAGTTTCACTCTTCTTTTTATTCTTTTAGGACTATCATAAATTTGAAAACTTTAAAATGGAGGAAAAGAGAAGAAAAAGAGAAGAAAATGAGAAGGGAATTGAATTGCCTTCTTGTTTTCTTCTTTAGAGTGATAACTTTTTTTTCTTTCATTTTTCATTTGAAATATATATAACCATGCTGGTGATTAGGGTTGTCAAAGGATCAAGCTGTTCGTGAGCAGCTCGAGATCGGCTCGGTAAAAGCTCGAGCTCGGTTCGGAATTTCGAGCTTTCGAGCCAAGCTCGAGCTTCAATTTCGAGCCGAGTTTGAGTCGAGTCGAGCTCGATCGAGCTTAGCTCGAAAGCTTGAAATTTAATATTAATATATAATATATAATATAATTATTAATAACTATTATAATATAATATAATATAATATAAATATATGAATAAAATATTTAATATTTAGTATTAATATATAATATATAATATAAAAATTAATTTATAAATAAGTTTTAATTTCAAACTAAATCTGAGATTTCAAAATTATAATTCAGACTTAATTTCGAGCTAAATCGAGCCGAGCTCGAGCTTTTGAAATTAAAATCGAGTCGAACTCGAGCAAACTTATTCAAGCTAATTTCGAGCTCGAGCTAGGCTATTTCGACCGAATTTGAGCTGGACCCGACTCAATCAAGCTCGGCCCGTTTACAGCCCTACTGGTGATCAATCAAAAAAATTACAATTAATCTGGTATGGGCTATGTGAGCCCCGAGTAGTTTGCCAAACCCGTAGTAGCATTCAAGTAATGCCCCTTGATTTCGCCTGTTTCGGCCTATGTTTTATTGATCGGTCATGTAGGCCCGAGTCAGACATCAAATTAGTTTAGTATGTCTGGAAGCACGAGAGAACGTTCGGTCTGTTGCAGAAATGGGACCTCAGAAGAGGATGTAAGCTTAGTGAGAATCAACACAAAGAAATGAGAACAGACAGACAAGAGACAACGCACACAGATTTACGTGGAAACCCTACAAAGCGAGGGGAAAACCACGAGGCACCGGCAAACAAACAATTCACTAAAACTTCAAGCAAGAAATACAATAACTCTCTTGAGTTGATGCCTAAACTCAAGATTACAACAATAATAAGAAGAGAATAACGGATCAACAAATACTTAACTTAAGTGAGCACTTAAAGCAAATAAACTCCAACCACAGTTGAGCTTCAAAGTCCTTCGTCTCCAAACTTCTCCTTCCTATCTTCTTCTTGCTTGCTTGCTTCTTCACTAGTGCTATGGTTCTCTTGATTTCTCAATTCTGTACTAGCTCTCTTACTAGGAAGACTTCAACTCTTTTCTATCTCCCTGGCTCAAATCTCAAAGCATATTTCTGCAGCTTGTATGGCACTCCACTGTCACACTATTCTGCCTGCCATACTTGTAGTTCCAAGACAACTTTTCTTCTGACACCGTAGTTCCTCTCTTGGGATTGGTGCCGTGAACTTCCAACGAGCCCAAAAAGTCCTTTATGGATCTTCTGTCGAACAACCATTCTTCGGCCACACCACATGTTGTTTGGTTCGGCTATGCTATGCCGAACAACAACAACAACTGCTCGCCTAGTATACCACGCCACGCGTCCTTCTAGCACTGCTGAACATCCGCTTCTTCCGCTGATCGTTGGCCCAGTGTTCATTTCTGAAGAAGGACTCTTTGACCCGCTTCGCTAAGCTGCCAAAGAACCATTCTTCGGCCAGCTTCTCTTCGACTTCGATCTTGAACTATTTGGCCCCAACCTTTTGCTCGGCCTGCTTCTTTGACTGCTTCCTTAATCGGCAACCATGTTGGTCTTGGACTTTCAAACCGTCTATTCGAACTCTCTCTCCAAAGGATTGTGAAAGATGACCATAAAAAAGATGTTTAATATCTATAATGCTTTGGTAGTCAAAGATTACAATGAATTTCGCATGATAAATGTGAACAACTTTTTCATGAAAATGTAGAATATAGCAATCGAGGTACTTGCAAGCCTCATAGCTAACAACCATGTTAATTGATTTTCCCTTAATTTATGTTACAAAACTATTTATTTGATTGATTAATAAGTTTATCATGGAAAAGATTGATTGTTACACTAATCATAATCATGTTATTTCTTTATAAATAAAAAAAGGGCTTTTTGCAGATATACCCCTGAATAATTTTAAAATTATATATTTATCCTGTATAAAACATAATTACATACATACCCCTGAATAATAGGTATAATTGCATATATATCCTTAGGGTTAAAATCATATAAAAAACTTTGAGTTAACAAACAGTGGATATGTAGAATGACCATTATACCATTTGCATATATACCCTTAAAAATTTTGTTTGATTGTAGATTTAAAAATACCCCTTTAAAAATTTGAATTTTAAAATAGTTAAAATATATAAAGAGGGGTATTTGGACATTTTTCAGCTTTTAACCTAAGTTGTAACTTTATATGGTTAACTTCTGTCAACAGACCATAACAGTAAGGGCATATCCGCAATTCAACTGTTTTTCAGGGGTATACAAGTAATTATGATTTTTTCAAAGGTAAATATGCAATTATGAAACTTTTAAATGGTATATAACCAATTTCTCCTAAACAGAATAATAAGATTTGAAAAGAGATATATACTTAGGTCTTGAATTATTTTTTAAGATTTTAGTCCAACAATTGTTGTTAAAATGATATCTATTTAATTACATGTGTTTTCCTAAGGTTAACTAAATTGCATAAGAAAAATACCCATAATTTGATAGTAAACCTTAAGATTGAAAAGCGGAAATTATTCGTAGGTTTCTTAATAATGTTTATTTTCCCATCGTGACTTTCCTACTTATTTTCACAAATGCAAATTTTGAACTATTTACATAGCAATCATCAAACACACTTCTAACTAGATCAAATCAACAAAAATGATAATTATGTCCCTGAATATTACATGAAACTACATTGTTTTAATTCGTGCATGGTGATTTCTTTTGTTAGAGTGAGAAAATATAAAACCCTATCACAACCAAAATGCTTAATGACTCGTTTGGAATTGTAGAAATAGTTTTTCGAAATTGATGATTATATTAGCTTTTTATTAAAGGCTTTATAGCCCTAGCGTAAAATCAACCAGGTCCCTAAATGTGCTGGAAAATCTCTTCCCAGAGGTCCTGATCACGCCCGCCCCCTTAAAAATGGGGACTTAGCGCTTGGAGTAGAGTTTACATTCATCTGATTTTTGTACGTCCAATCCATGGTAGAGATTATGATCGAAATGTAGCTTTTACTTCTCAAAACTCAAAAGACTGATCGGGATCCATGAGTGGGTCTTTATGACCTGAGTCCCACAAAAAAAAAAAAGATTATATTAGCTTTTTGTGAGATAAAAGATAAAAAAAAAAAACCATGACCCTATATTTCCAATGACAAATATAACATAGGATAATTTATATGATAAAGAATAAAGGTAAAATTCATATCATAAATTTCAAAGCATAAGATAATTTATATATGAATATGATCATTGTATACTTGGGCATGTAGTCCCCTGGTTGGGCTTTGGGCCATATTGTTTTGGATCCACTTGTTAAAACCCTTCAACTTCACTTGCACATCCATGAAAGAGTTTTTGGTTTTTATTATCTTGTAAATATCCTGTGAATCTTATCTTTCCATACTTTGTCAATCATATCTCTAGGATTGGTTGTTAGTGATTGATTGACCATATCTTTCATATTGTTGGAATTCTTCTCCCTCTTGTAACTATTAATATCCTTGCCTATCGATTGTTCAGTAGGAGAAAGTAAATACAAAACCTATCTTGTGATTATTATACGGTATCGAAACTGGGTTGCTTTCCACCATGTCCAACCCTACCACCGGCCCCCCGGCCACGGCCTTCTTCTTGGCACCAAGTACCGACTTCTCCGGACATCCATTTTCGTGATCCCGCCGGTCACCATCAAGCTTGATCGTCACAACTTTTCTCTCTCGGGCGCACACCATTCGCCTTCCGTGCATTTGACTTGGAGGACCGGTGCGTGACTCCAACCCTCCCCCGAAGTTCAAACCTCCGTGGTGTCAAGGCTACCACGCCCCGAGCCTAACCCCGGACTTTGCCGCTAAGGCCGACGATTCGGCCCCTTCTCGCTTCGATCTACGCGGACCGAGCCACATACCGCTGGCGTTCTCGCTGCCACATCTCGCGCATCAGCATGCATGGACCACTCTTGACCGTGACGCCTGTGCTCAAACACGGCTCGTCGTATGGGCCCTCTAAGAATCAACCCGCAGTCGGCCGAAGCGAAAGGCTCCTTATCTATCCAGAGTATGTTCGAAAGCGTAAACGAGTATTGCGTGATGATCTCACCAAAAATCTTCATCCCGCTTCCAATGAAGATCTCTATGGTATCACATTCTCAATGGCCTTGATAGCTCTTACGGCCCGCTCACACTTTTATGATGAAAAATGGAGGATGTTCATGTGGACGAACTCGCTGGCCTCCTTCTTCGTGAGGAGGAGCGGCGGCCTTGCTCTCGACACCACGCTGGCACTCCTCAACCTACCATCTTGCCCTCGCCATCGCCTCCTCATGTCACACCGCTCCTTCTGGCCATGCCGCCATACCCGCCATTCTTCTCGCAACAACCGCCCGCCTCGCCATCGGACTCTCGTGGGCCGCGGATAACGGCCGCCGCGCGTGATCACAACCGCTTCCTTCCGACGCTTCTTCCCAAGACGCTTCCGGCCGCACTCTCGCGTCAAATTTGTGGGAAGATCGGGACACCCGGCCATATCGACCGCTTTTAATCGTAACAATCCATATCCGGCTCGCCAGCTCCAGCCTGGGGCCCTTCCGAGCGTCGGTCACCAACTACACGCGGCCACCATCTCACCGTTGTTGATCCTTCTTGGTACTTCTGACATCGGCAGCGCTAATCGATCATGTCACCCCAGATTTGAACAAGCCTACCATTTCGATGAGTATCGTGATGACAAACTCCTCGCTGGTAACGGTCACCACCACTTATTTCGCATTATGGCTCTACTATTTTCCCCCGCTATGTCTAATTCCGCTTGTCTCAAAGACATTCTTGTTGTTCCTCATCTTCCCAAGAGCCTTCTGTTTCCAAACTTATTCTGCGATAATCCTACTTCTTTATGGAATTTCATCCCTACTCATTGTGTTCTTAAGACTGCAGGGAACACCCCTCCTTCGAGGAAAAGGTCGCTGACCACGCACTTCTACCGCCTCCGTGACACCATCCTCATCCGCCCTACCCTCCCATCAGACTGCTTACCAGACGACTCTACAATGGGTTGGCATCGCCGCTTGGCTCATCCTCATGAACACATCCTTCACTGCGTCTCGTCTCAATTTCGCCTCCCCTGCTAGTTCACATAACTTTCCCTATCAAGCTTGTGATGCCTGCCGGGCTAGGCAAGAGTCGTCTGCTTTCATCTTCCTAGCTCTCATGTTAGTTCAAATAAACCATCTCGGATCTTGTGTACTTTCTGACAATGTTTGGGGTCCCGCCCCGCTTGTGTCCTTTTTTAGTGGAAATCGCTATTTTGTGTTCTTCTATCGATGATGCTACTAAATTCATTTGGATTTATTTTCTTACTCATAAATCTCAAGTGTTTAAGGGCCTTCCTTCACTTTAAGGCTAATGGTTCAAACACAATCTCGTGTACCATCAAGTCTCCAAACTGATCAGGGTGGTGAATTTCAGCAATGTATCCACCTTCTATCTACTCATGGTATCTCTCATCGTGTCTCTTGTCCCTTTACACTCGTGAGCAAAACGGCTGCAACGCCCTTGAAATAGAGTCATCGCTGAAAAGGGTTTGACTCTTCTCGCCAATCCTCCTTACCTTCCACTCGGGAACAAGCCTTCCATAATCGCTACTTTTCTCCATAACCGCATCTATTACATCGCTTTGTAACTATGAATCCCTTATCAAAAACTCTTCTCCGTGATTCCGTGACATGCCTTCCTCAAAAACTTTTGGGTGTCTCTCTCGCTTATCCACTCTACTTAACACCTTGCCACAAGTATAAACTGATTTCCGGTCTCTTCCTTGTGTGTTTTTTGGGTTTCACCCAAGCATAAAGGTTATCTTTGTCTCCATGTTCCTTCTTCTCGCCTCTATATTGCTCGTCATGTTGTGTTTAATGAGGATGTTTTTCCCTATGCTAACCATGTTGGATCAAGCCTACAGGCTCTCCCAAACCAAGACCATCAACCCACCTCTCGCACTACATCGTGATCTCCTCGAAAGCAAGTCACGCGACTCCATCTCCACACCAACACCTGATCTCCCCCGCTTGCTCCTCTTCCCCCTTCTCCTCCAAATAATGGTCCGCCACCGACACCTCCTCGGCCTTATCCTAACGCCCCCTCCTATTTTCGGGCCTCGGATACTACCTCTCATTCCATGACCACCAGGGCCCGAACACACACCCTCAAACCAAAATCCTTCAATGCCACCCGTCACCCTATCCAAGAACCCACACACTATCATCAGGCCAGCAAACATTCTTGTTGGCAACAGGCTATGCAGGCTGAATATAGTGCTTTATTGCGTAATAATACTTGGTCGCTTGTACCACGTCCCCGTGATACTAATCTGGTTGGTTGTAAGTGGGTTTACTGCGGATCAAAAGGAGAGTCGATGGTTCTAATTGAGCGCTACAAAGCTCGACTTGTTGCCAAGGGGTTCCACCAAGAGGAAGGAGTCGACTATTTTGACATCGCTTAGTCCTATTGTCGCCAACAAAAATGGGGCTCACTTGTGCTCTCTAGCCCTTTCTAAGGGTTTGGTCTCCGTTTCGCCAACTTGATATCAACAATGCCTTCTCTCAATGGTGAGTTGCGTGAAACCGCCTTTATGGAGCAACCTAAAGGATTTGTTAATTCTCGCTTCCACCCATGTCCGCAGAACTTCACAAAGCTCTATATGGCCTCAAGCAAGCCTGCGCTGCATGGTTTAATAAGCTCAAGAATTTCCCTTCTCTACCGGTTTTCTGCTTGTCATTCCTGGACACTTCCTTATTTGTTCATCACTCACTTCACAACGACTATCTATCTCCTTGCTCTATGTCTGATGATATACATCATATTACAAAGTGCGCGATCCATCCTTCATTTCTGCTCATTGGAGTGCTCAACAACACTTTCTCCTTAAAGGATTTGGGACCACCGTGCATTACTTTCTCAGCGCTGAAGTGCTCAAGCACGAAGTTCCGTCTATTCTCGTCCAATCCAAGTACATACTGGACATTCTTTCTCGCTGCAACATGGTCGATGCGAAGCTCTCACGCCACACCTTTCCCGCATCCAATTCTCGGCTTTGCAAGTCCGGGACTCACGGGCCGATGATGCTCGCCTCTATCGCCGTTGTTGGGTCTTTACAATATGCTACCCTCACTGTCCCCGAGATTGCTTACGCTCGCCAATCGCTGGCTCCAATTTATGCACTCTCCCACACAAGATCACCTGAAGGCCGCCAAACGCATTCTTCTGCATCTCAAAGGCACAATCAGCATGGCCTCTTCTTCGTCTGCGGTTCTCAACCTCAACTTCGCTACTACCATGCGCCTATTGGTTGCCTGATTCTCATGATTGCCGCTCAATAATACGTTTTGCTATTTATTTCGTCCCAATTTGATCACTGACTTCCTCGCAAGCAACGTCTAGTTCGGCAGCCAAGCAAAGATCAAGGTAATTCTCGTGTCTCCTTTGCATACACCATACCGAATTGGTCCTGGCTCCGCAGCCTCGATCAATCCTTACGCCTCCTCTCGTCACATCCACCAATACTCTTTAATTTGTGCGACAACTGGGGCCACTTTCATGTCAAATCAATCGATCCATTGGCTCGCTCCAAGCACATCTAATTTAGACTATTACTTGTACGAGAGCGTGTTGATGCCGGGCCTCCTCAAAGTCACCATGTTGTTCTCAAGTAGATCAAGTGGCCGACATCTTCACTAAACCACTCAAAATTGCCTTCATTCTGGTATTCTTGACGGTCCAAGCTTCAAGTTCGGGTCCCTGTACTTGAGCTTGCCACGGTATTATCTTGTAAATATCCTGTGAATCTTATCTTTCCATACTTTGTCAATCATATCTCTAGGATTGGTTGTTAGTGATTGATTGACCATATCTTTCATATTGTTGGAATTCTTCTCCCTCTTGTAACTATTAATATCCTTGCCTATGTATCATTGTTCTGTAGAGAAAGTAAATACAAAACCTATCTTGTGATTATAGTTTTAAGGAAATAGGCTTCTTAATGCAAATGGATTTATAGGAATGCAAACAAGAATAAATTTTTGTGTACTTGTTAATTTGCTTTTAAGTATAAATGTTGCATATCTTTTTTTAATTTTAGATTGCATATTATTATAAATTTATAATGTCGCCAAATCAGCATTATTTTGTTATTTGACACAAATTTATAAAATAAAATAAAAAAAAGGTTTTTTATAATTTTAATAAAATACTTCCATAAAATATATATATATATATATATATATATATATATATATATATAAATCGTGGGGTTGATAGTATTTACAAAACTTCATATTTGAGACAAATGAATGAATAAATGATTGCTATGACGTGCTCCCATGTTTTCTTCCCGTCTTTGTAATCCATTCGTATTATATAAAGGATATGGTCATACACCTTGAAAAGGACCCTAACATAAAATCACATCAAGATACTAACATAAAATACCTTGACAAAGAATTCTATTATAATGATAATAATAATAATAATTATTATTATTATTATGGGGAAAATAGAATATGAGAAGTGGTATGATCACAAACTTCAAAATGAGAGATCAACGATCATTATAACCGCCTGGCCATCCGACAGCGGAGGATGGTTCCAGAAGGTGGTGAAAACTGGTAGTTAACTATCTCTAAACTGGTAACTAATGGTTTTCGGGCTAGAGATCTTCGGCTCATGAAGAAGGTACATTTGAACTTGGGTTCCACTCTCTCTCTCTTCCGTATAAACCCTCTACCGTAGGATGGGCACTGTCAGCTTAACCTGCCCCGGGTTCTGGGCCCGACTCGCCAATTCCGAGCCAGCCAAAGTCCAACCTGAACCGGCCCCGCTACAAGACTAGTTTCGCCGGATTCGGCTAACAACAGTCACCTTAGTGACCAAGAATCCCAGCCCGCCATATCGTAGAACTCCCATGGGCCGCCCAATCACCGGGATTTTAATTTTTTTTAATATATAATCTAAATTATCTAATCTTATTAAATATATATTAAAAAATATGGAAAAATGATAAAAAAAAAAAAATTAAAGCTATGATTTTATGTATAGAAATAGAATGAGAAAATGTAAAAAAAAAATTTGAAAACTATGATATATGATAATATGATATTATGAATCATAAATCGTAATATCATAGTTTTCAATTTTTTTAAAGAATAAAATGTAATTTTAAAATATCAAAAAGAGTAACTTCATTATTAGTCCCTCTACTATTTGGACACTATTCACCTTTTTTCCCTACACACACAATACCCTGTTTACACTAACTCCCCACACAAGGACGGCCATGTTTGGTTGGGGGATAACCCCAACGGTTATCCCCAACACAATTCCCCATAAAAAAGTTTTTCCCGCCAAAACCTTTAACTAAGATTTAAAAATATAACCCACCAATACATAAAGGACACATCAACATCTTATCATTAATAACTTTGGTTTAAAAACTCCCGCCAAAAAATTCAAAATTTTCAAAACTTATTCCTATCCCCAGATGAATAGTAACAAGGGACCTATAGGGAATAAGTTTACTATTAAGGGATGAATAGTTAATTAACTATATCAAAAATTGTAATTTTTTTTTAAAAAAACTATGATATTATGATATAAAGATAAAATGAGAAAATGAAAAAAAAATTGAAAACTATGATATTATGAATCATAATATCATAGTTGTTCATAATATCATAGTTTTCATTTTAAAAAAAATTTTAAATGTAATTTATTTTTTAAAAACTATGAATGATATCATGATATAGAAATAAAATGAGAAAAATGAAGAAAAAAATTGAAAACTGTGATATAATATATAGAAATAGAATGCGAAAAAAAAAATTTAAAAACAAAACTATGACATTATAATTACCAGTTTGAATCTTAATTTATTTACCTATCGAATTAAGTTGTCTAACGTATTCTCTTGGGTGTAGAGGAATCAAAGCCAACGTGAAGTTCTCTTTACCTTAAATCGAACCGGAGTTGTCACCCACTTACCTATTCGTGGCCGTTCCTCACTTCCGCTTCAAAGAGATCGTGGGTCGCTTGTTGTGCCATCACGTTATCTGAAGAAGAAGTCACCGCCTCGGGACTTCCCATTTCTCGCTTTTGCCGCTTGTCAGCATACGCTTCCAATCATCTCTGCGGCAAACTTGAATTTCAAATGTTTTCGCACACAATCGGGAACGTGGTTGAATCCAAAGATGTTACTTGCAGATTAAAAAGTCCGCTTTCCCGCATTACTACTCTGACATAGGTGGCACGCGAAAAATATCCTTTACAAGTAATTAAAGAATAGGATATGGATTTCCATTACCTTGCCACCCAATGAAGAATGTCGAAAGTCATATCTACATTCTCCGGCCCACGAGAACCTAAGGTGGTATTCAAATACGTGTCGCATCTCCTGTATTCTAACCCCTAGGCTTCTTCTTCGCTTGCCTTTCAAATGATTCTCCCCACTACTACTAGATTGTCCCACCGCTTGCAACCTATGGAACTATATATGATCATAACGAGAGCAATAGCTCTCATAAGTAAAGTTCAAAAAGTCATGTGACCTAACTTCACTAACAATTACACTAACATCCATGTAAAAAATGCCGGGCCCCTACCAATACCATATTGAGTCTCTAACTCACTCATGGCCCATGTTTAAGAATCTTGATCTCCACTAAACCCTAAGAACTTGTAATAAGCTTCTAAATATGCATTTAAACCTTCTAATTTCTACCTAGGATCTAAAACAAATACAACTAAAGCAATAGGAGGTATAGTTCTATAATAGCTCAACCACTTTGCCTTCATCTCTACAAGGCCCATAACCAATTGAGCATCTAATCTAAACTTCCACATTTGTTCAAAGAACATCAGATAAAACATACGTAGCAAAACCATAACTCTAGTAGCAAATATTCCATTGATATTCAAATAAATCCAAAACCGTGCAAAGCTTCATTAACAAAAGCGTCAATAATGTCTTATAAGGAAATGTCGTGATTAAGAAGCCTATAGGTAGAGTTCCATCTAGTTTTAACGCCTTTCGTGAATTTTTGGGCCAGACGTATTTTATTTGCTCTACAACAAATGATCTCATTGTTTCATCAATGTCATGTTCCTTCCTATATACGATACTATATCCCCAATTGGTCCTACAAATTGTTTTAGCGACTCTAGTTCGGGTTTGCATACACATAAGTTCAATACATGACAAAATATATCTAATACGAAAATATTTTCCCTACAATGAAGGCCTCAAATATTCTTCTAAAGGCTAATCGAGGCCTTATTAGCAGAGGCATTATCAAATGAAATTAAAAAAAATTTAAAACTCAACCATATTCTTCGATGATCCCATGAATCATCCTATAAATATTATTGGCGACCACTCTGAATACTCCTAAAACCAATGGACCCTCGCTTTTGATATTCCACAAGTCATCAATCCAATGTACCTTAATACCCATAAAAGAATTTTCATGGAATACATCTGCTTATATATTAGAACATAAAGAAACAGAGGAGGTACAAGCGGGAAAATACTCACAAAGTTGTTCTTTACCATGTTTGTATTGTTTGAAGATCGTTCTTTGAATCGCTCTCCTTGATACCTTTTGCATACCGGCTGTAATGTCTCATTGATGCACTCCTCGCACTTGGTACGCCCTCAGAGCAGTTGAATGGCAAGTGCTCTACGTAAATTGTCTCCGATTTTATCCTTTTGTATCTCGGTTGAGAAAACGTAAATAAAGAAGAGCTGGGAACCTTTTACCTTTGCTCTCACGCGAATCTAATTTGAGATTGATTCAGATTTCCTAGGCTGTCCGGATGCTTTCTTCTCCTCAGATGTCTAGCAAATGTGTCATTCCCTCCTCCCTTGCTATGCTTAAATTAAGAACAATACTTACATTTAGTATGAGTTATAATGCCATTATTATCGCATTACACTTTTGTAAAATGGACTTTAAAAATGCCGATTTTGGCATTGTTTCTATAGCTGGATTTGTTCCTCCAGCCTCTCGAGTAGGCAGCCTGCAAAAGTGAGACGCAGTGTCAATTTGTCGCCTACACTTTCTCGCATCTTGCCATTCATTGCTCTCTTGAGTAGGGAAGGAGGTCTAACCAACAATGCCCTTTCCCCTCAAGCTTCCACCACGTGGATGCCATTTCTCTTGGGTAAAGCCGAACCAATTTAAGAGAATTGTCGAGAGAATTGAAAACTTGAGAAATTAAGAGAGAATGGAGTGTTTGGTGTGAGATTGAAAGAGAGGTATTATAGAAAGGGAAGAGTATATATAGATATACTCAAGAAAATTAAAAGAAAAAAAAATTAAAACAAAAAAACAAAGAAACCAACCAACGGCCATGCTGGGCCGTTATGGATAATGGTCACCATTCAGCGCATTGGTGACCTTATTGGTAATTGGGGCCCAAATTTTGGGCCCCAATTTGTTACCAACCCCCTGGTTCGACCTGGCTAACCCTGCTGGTTGAACCGGTAAGTCAACCCATCTGACCCGACGAGTAGAATCGCCAGGTCACGGGTTTCATTTTATTTGATCAGAACCTACCGCCATCAGAAGGGCTGGCCCCCATCAGAAGGGTGGGTTTATGGTTTTTCAGCCCTACCAGCCTGGTCAACTGACTCGACGGGTTTTGCCAGGCCGGGCCGGGTTAAAACCCAGCCCGCGCCTACCTATACTCTCTACTCTCTCCCTCTCTCACTCTCTCTTTACACTTTTTCAAATTCATGACTTGAGTGTCGGAGGCTCCTCCGAAGCATGAACACCCGCACACTCTTCTACCCTAGTTCCTTCTTCCAACGAGGTTCAATTCCTAGAGGTCGATCTCTGGAGGAGATGTTAATTCTGCGAGCACAAAGGAGTGAGCCTGATAAGTCGTTGATCAAAGCTGATCTCTCCCTCAAAATCAACTCAAGATCAGAATCTTCACTGATCTCTCTCATCTGTTAATCAAGATTTTCTTTGATCTCTAGGAGAAACAAATCTTAGCATCAACAATTATTATTATTATTATTATTATTATTATTATTATTATTATACTCAATTGAAGTATTAATTCTAACTTTTGAAGTGTAGAAATAAAATTAGAGATTCTCTTTTCATCTTAATTTCTTGGTTATCTATGGTCTTTGCAACAATAATTAAATACATTGATAGTGTGTTTTCTTCAGTTATTCTTTTATAATAATTTATTTTATTTATATAATTATCATCATAATCATGGTGTTTTAATTATAAGTATAATTTATTACGTGTAAGTTAGTTCAACTACTTATTTTTCATGAAATCAATTGATAAGACATTTGAGAATTAATAATAAGCATGATTAATCAATCAGGATAGCTGCATGATTATGGATATATTGTTAAAATATTTATAATAACTCGTACAACCTTATATACTTATAAAGCTTATCTTCTTATAAAAGCATTTAGGTCGTAAACAAGCCAAACTCGTGGGTGGTTTCAGCTCAGCTTGAATTATTCAAATAGATTTGGTTAAACTCGGTTTGATTTTAATTTTAAAAGTTTGACTTTGTTGCGGTAAAATATTTAAAATAAAAATGGTTTAATAAGATGTGAAAAGATTATTTTGAAAAATCAGAAAGAGGAAAAATACCAAGCAATGCATTTCTAGGAAACTCTATTTAGAATATTAATTTCCCCACAGTATTGTATGTGGCTTCTGGGAAATACCAACCCTAGGATGCAATATGCCTAATGTGAGGGACAAGATTGATCCAATACAATCTTGCTCCTTAACCAGAATGAGATTAACATAAAATCAAAGAGAAGAGATTATTTTCAATTGCAGACTCCTCTATTAAAAAGATGTCAAAGACACGTTTTGGTTAAAATTTCATTAAAAGATGTCAAAAG
The DNA here is from genome assembly GCA_026586065.1 of Dioscorea zingiberensis. Classification (NCBI taxonomy): domain Eukaryota; kingdom Viridiplantae; phylum Streptophyta; class Magnoliopsida; order Dioscoreales; family Dioscoreaceae; genus Dioscorea; species Dioscorea zingiberensis. The sequence continues at coordinate 9,999,032 of CM048820.1, read as the reverse complement.
ACACTTCTTCCGTTTATGATAAGAGACGCATCTCCAAATAACTATCATCGGTTATAATAACACTAATTGGATATCTAGATCATTTATCTCCTTATCTATATATTTATAAATATAAAGATAATAAGAAAGTATTTTATAAAAAACATAAAAAAACACTTAGATTATTATTAGATAATATTAATATATTTATAATATATAACAGAGTTGATCTTTTCTATATATATATATATATATATATATATATATATATATAAGAATGTTAGAGTCAAATCGGCTGCATTTACGGCCGGCCCACTCTAACACTCAGCTGACATTGAGTTTTTGTTTTGGGCTTTTTATTTATTTATTTATTTTTGGTTGGTTCTGGGTGTTAGAGTGGGCCGGCCGCATTTGCGGCCGGCCTGACTCTAACAACTCTATATATATATATATATATATATATATGTTAACACTGAAACCGGTCTTCTCTTTGAGATCAGAACTCGATCCAAGCTAATAGTTGAGATTTGTATTGGTTGGTGCGGACGCTAACGGCCACCAGAGGAAATCTCGCATGCTTTCTGTTCGTCGGAATACCTGCATAGAGAGGAGAGACCAGTCGGAGTGGGCTTTGTGCCTTGATTCAACTCTGACGATCAAGTCAGGCTAAGCCCATTCGGAGGTGGAGAAGGAACTCTTTTTTTCATCCAGTTTTTTCTTACCGCTCAGCTTCTGCTTCTACCCTTTTTATATAGTTTTCCTGGGCCCAACGCCCGTCCCTTCCCATGTCAGGCTGGATATGGCGCATGTCCTGTCTGCCGGATTCGGCGCCTATCTCTTCCTGTGTCGAGATGGATATGGCCCATGTCCTATCGGCCGAATTTGGCGCCTATCCCTTCCCGCGTCAGGTCGGATATGGCGCCCATCCTGTAGGTCGGATTTCACGCTTGTCTCTTCTTACGTCAGGTTGGGCATGGCGCTTGTCCTTCCAACCAGGTTTGGCGCCGGCCCTTTCTGGTGTCAACTTTTTAGTCTACTTATCTTCTGACTCGACCTCTTTTGCACCTTATCCCCTTGCCATTGTTCTTCCGCATGCTTGGACTTCGGATGTGCCCTTTCGTCCAAGGGGGATGTCTAGGTGGGGATTTGGGTTGGCTTGATGAGTGTTTGGGGGTGCCGTCATACGATTGATTTAGACCAGTCAGATGGGTGCTAGAGATCCCGCCACATGTCGAGTATAGGCCGAGTGGACAGACTTTGAGGATGTTGCCACGTATCCGACAAGATATATCCATATCAATATATATTATTTTATAAAATTTTAAAAAATAAATTTTTAAAGCTGGAAATTATATATATACTTTCGAAATTCAAGCTCGAGCTAGCTGAATTTGAGCTGCTCATGATCTTTTGAAACCCTAAAAGCACTTTTATAAAAGAGTGTATATATATATACTGTGTGGTTTTTAACATTTTTAAAGTTACTTAAATTTTAATATGTTTTAAATAAATCTATTTACATATTTCATCATTGTTATACTAAAACCCACCATTTTTAATTTTAAAATCATGTTCAAATTGGGCCCATTAATGAACTGCAGTATGGGAATCCTTCCGATCTCATACTTCAGTATGACAGTATTAGGGAACAAACCAAGGAAGGAGGATTGGCGCCGGCTCATTGATAAGCCCATCCTCAAACAAGGACCACTCACTCCAGCCGGTACACAACAATTAAACTCTCTTAAAAATGGCATTTTGCAAAGAGATGTGCAACGGGAGGCTATGAGCAAGTGGAAGCTCACTACGGCTGGAAACTTCACTGTAAAGTCCCTGTATACCTTCATGGACAATGGTGGCCTCAAATGCCCACTGGGAAGCAAGTTCTAGAGGACACGATGTCCGCCAAAGGTGAAGCATTTTGTGTGGCTAGCCTGGGATGATAAGATCCTAACCTTGCAGAACCTCGCCAAACACAATTGGAAGGGGGAACAAATCCACTACTACCTCTGTAATATTGAGATTGAAACCGCGAACCATCTATTGTTCCAATGCCCATATACGACCAATATTTGGAACCATTTTTGCGCGGGTTTTGGCCTGAGTAGAAGGCCTGAATGTACCAATGACATCTGGGGCACCGCCCATTTCTCCACACAATTAGATAAGGAGTGTCGACCTGGATAAAGCTTGGTTGCAATGGCAATCACCTGGAGCATGTGGTTGGAAAGAAATAGAAGATGTTTTTATAATAAACACCTTGTTTTCAGGAAACTTATCCGCTCTATTGATTTTCTCATGTTTTCCTGGTTTGATATAGTCCCTGAAGCTAAACGGTCAAAGTTGTAGATGGTGGAAACGGTTGCAAAACGGAGCCTGGAACTCACTCAAGAAGAGGTATACCCACGCCAACCGGGAGCGGACTTTGAAGATGATGAGATCTCAACCCAAATAGGGACTTTGGAGCGATTGGCCAACCAGGGCATGCACTAGCCTGCTCACTACAACATCTCGACAAGGAGAGCCGTCAAACAACTTTAGACCGAGAAGACCGGGAAGGGAGTGATCCGCATGCCTTCACTAAAGCCAAGGAAAGTTACTCTTAGCATTTACTCTGGCGATTAGGATGGTTCCTCGTGCTTTTTAAGTTCGAGTTTGAGTTTGTATGTCTTATCGGAAACATGTATGCGTGGTGGAATAGGATTAGGATACGAATCTCATCGGCGGTCAAGTAAGTATACGGTTATAGGGGAGAACACAAAGGTTAGGGGTACAAGTGAGCTTTTCAAACATTGGGGCTATTCTCTTATGCCTACATGGAAAAAAAAAGTACGTTGACTGGAAGAGATAGTCAAATAGGTAGGAGTAATTGCTTGCCCTGACCTTTGTGTGTTTCTCCTACTAGTCTTGAATGTTTGAAAGACTGGCCCCTGCGGATTCGTGCTGCTAATTTCTATTTTCACTTTGCATGCATCTACTCATATGACATAGGATACCCAAATCAAAATCTAAATTACATAGAAACATTTGTGGCCAGAGTACAAGTTAATTGTGACAAGTACCAGCTTAAAGGAAGTTATTCCCTCTCACACTGTTGTGTAATAGTTTACACTTTACACCACTTGGCTTCCTCACGAACCACCAACATTTTAGATTCGAAAGGAACCTGTTTTTTTTATATGTAATAAAACATGGGTTATCTACTTTATCCAAAAAAAAATCTCCTATATATAAAAATAATAATTTTTTTTTTTAATCACGAGTGGTTTTATCATCAGATCATATCTATGTAACTTTAGACTTTACATTTCAACTTAAAAAAAAAATAATCACCCTTATAAATTTATAAATTTATAAATAAATAAATAAATTTCCGGACGTGAAAGGCATTTATAGAATAAAAAATAATAAATAGGTCAGGTCCGCAAGTGGGAGGAGAGGAATATTCGCCACCGCCCCCTGTCTCTACAATATCTCTCATGATCTCATCCTTGAGATCTTTCACTGCTCTCATTCTCTCTCTCTTCTCTCGCTCTATATAAAAACCCTTCGATCTCTTTCAGCCCTGTCCTCACGATAGGAACGCGGAAATCGAACGCCATTAGCGTAGATCGCAAGCTTGATCGAAGATGTCGTGGCAGACCTATGTCGATGACCATCTGATGTGCGAGATCGATGGTCAGCACCTCACCGCAGCGGCCATCCTTGGCACTGACGGCAGTGTTTGGGCGCAGAGCGACACCTTCCCCCCGGTATCGGTTTCGTTTCGGTTGATTGATCTCGAGATTGGGTGGATCCCTCTTGTTTTCTTCTGATTTTTTGGTTTTTTTCTTGGAATTAATAACCATTGGTTGATTGATAAAGTTGTGCCTTGGATTTTAGTTGCAGATCTCGTGTGCGGTGGTGGATTTTTCATTTTTGTGTTGATTGTTTGTGATATAATTGTTTTGTTTACTGAATCTTTAGATTTATGATGAACGCTTCTTGAAGTTGTTTGAATTAGATTGGGAATGCCTTTGGTTTGGTACAAAGCATGGCATTCTTCATGTTTGTTGTCTTCTTTCCATTTTCTGGACGAGCATTGTGTTCATTGACTTCATTCGCCTTGAATTGTTTTTTTTTTTTTGTTTTTTTTTTTTGTTTTTTTTTTTGGTCAGGAAAAGGAAACCTTTTTATGAGTTCCTTGTGAGGTTTTGTTTTGAATCGTTGGTGTTGTCTTATCCCAAGTTTTGTAGTATCCAATCTTTGTGTGGTGTCTAGTGATCTCATGTCATGTGGAATTATGTCCTATTTATAACTTTGGATAAGAGGATTAAGAGCTAAAAAGTTTGATTGAGAGAGCAAGAGGAGAGCTAAGTTTGGTTTTTTAGTATCTCTTTTCTTTTAGGGAAAACTTTTGTTTCTTATGAGCATTTGTTTTCTTTCTATTGTAGATCAAGCCTGAAGAGATAACTGGCATTACAAATGATTTTAATGAGCCTGGATATCTTGCACCAACTGGCTTATTCCTTGGTGGTACAAAGTACATGGTGATCCAAGGTGAACCAGGTGCTGTTATTCGAGGGAAGAAGGTGAGGACTCCAATTGATTTCAAGTAACTGTTGAGCTTTTTTTTATTAATATTATATTCCATTGTCCATTACTTGCAGATTGCACATAGTTATTCATCTTACATCCTTTCAGTTCCTTTGAGTTGAATTCAAATAGTGGTTTTAAATAAGCATTTATTCTTAGTTGTATTAACAGTGGTAGCAATTAACATAATATGCTTGCTACCTTAATATTTGAAATGACCTACACATATTGAATCATATTTTGACAAAGAATGAGAGATAGTTAAGATCCCTTGATGTTTTCTAATATGTAGTCAATCTATGCATTTGAAAGTAGAAACTAAAAGAAGTCACTAAATAATTCACATTAGATACAGACATGCAGTGCCCGTTTCTGCATGCAACAAGGAAGGCACTTGGTTATAAACTGTTGCAATCATGGTGAAATTGAATGAGTCAACTAAGTTGATGTCTATCAGGAGGGAGGCACAGAAGTTTTCTGTTGCATCAAACCTGGCATTTGATGCTTGTTATGTTAAAATCAACTTGCATTGCTAAAACCACCCCCAAGGCATATTTAGGATGAAATTGGTGTTCCATGTATTATGAAATATTATATAAGGCATTTCAACACGAATAAACATCAATTCATGCATTACTTCAATTAGTATTCTTATGCTAAAACTATTAAATAGAAATCTTGAACTCTTATAAGTGAGGCTAAGGTAGTGTTTGTTTGAGTGGATGAGGATTTACATCCAGGGATGAGAATGTGTCCATCCAAAACCTTTTTATTTTTTCTTGTTTGTTTGACTCCTCATCCTTGGATAAGGATGTGGGCATTCAGAATTACGGGATGACCACATCCAATAAGCAAGCTGGTATATGACCATCCAATAGCTAATCATCCATTATAATGTATTTGACAATCCCTTTTAATTCTCCTCATCCAGTGAACTTTTATTACAATCACCCCTTTTAATTCGGTTAAAAGGTTTTTTTAATTATTTTTTTTATTTTTATAACAATTTTGACAATTGAAATTCTAGTTGGAATAAATGTGGTCAAATCTCTATAATTTCTTTTTAACATAAAAATCCCTGTCATGTGATTCATGGATTAAAAAAATATAAAAATAATAAGAATATTTTGTCTATATGTAAAGAAAATCTCACTATCACAATCTTTAATATATATGTGAAAAAAAACATGGAGGAGGTTTAGGAGGTGGTGTTGGTGGAGGGCATGGGATTGGTGGTGGAGTTGGAGTGGGTCTCGGTGTTGGTGTCGGTGTTTGTGGTGGTGCGGCGGAGTGGGGGAGGGGATGAGGGTGAATAAAAAAAAATATTTTAATATATTTTAAACATTAAAAATGCCACATTAGGTGATGATAAAAAAGTATTAATATTTTAATATTTTTTTAAAATATAAAAAATACCATGTCAATCAGTCTGAACGGCAAAAGAGACGACGTCGGTTTGGGGACTAAGATTTCCCAATTGAAATAATAGAGGGAGCTATGGAGATCAAATTCGAATAGAGGGACCAAACGGTCACATTGCATATAATAGAGGGACCATTTAGGGTATTACACCCCTTCTAAACAACCAAACATAAAAAGTATACATTCAACCTTTTTTCCTCCGTCCAACTAAACACAACTGTAATTCCTCATCCTGTATTTGCACAACCTTATATATCTTCATCCACTAGATGATAAGTTACAAACAACCAAATGCCAATAACACTTATCGGTTGCCTGCTTGCATATGCTATCATTGTTTTCCAAAAAATGTTAAAAAAAATAAAAAAAAAGGGGCAATGCTTAGTTAATTTAGTTAGCAAGGTGGGCCACAAGTTGCCTTGAAGGTCATGTTAGTAGGATAAACATAAGTGCATACCAAGGAGAATATGGATATACTAACGCCCAACTGAAGTTAGAACTTAAACATGTAGGGGCATAGAAAACTAACTACACTTTTTAAAAGAAATAGGTTCTGAATGTATCTCTTGACTTGTTGAATCCATACTTTGAATACTTCCAGCATTGAAGAAACATTCAGTTCTACATTTCTATGTGCCAAACCATTCAGGGAAGTTGTTCCTACTCCATGGTGCTTTTAGGCTTTGCTTTGCATATCACTATTACAGCAGATTTTCATCTTGGATTTTTCGCGAAAAAATTACTCTGTGTTTCCGCCCTTAATTTTGTTAAAAGCTATCAAATCATTGACCATATGTGACGGTGACATTTGTAAATACTTTTTATGCATTTAAGTTGTCTGGTTCTGTCTCTTAACCTTTTCAATCTTCATGGCTGTGTTGATAATAATAAATGAGCACTCAACCAGGCATGATTATTTTTGTGTTCAAGATAAACGAACCATTTTCTTTTTTGTCGGTAAAATAACTTTCTTCTTTTTAATCATCCATTTACGATTAATAGATGCTTTGTTTCAATATACTAAATTCCCATAATAGTTCTATCTATCATTTTCACATGGAACCTGACTGATAAACTTCACAATTCTTTCCTCTCTTCTATGAACCACTTGTTAAACTCTTTCTCCACTTCAGTTTCTCAATTTTTTTGTACATTGATTCATGATAATCAGATTGGATTATATCACTGCTCACCCTGATCTTACAGGGGTCTGGCGGTGTTACTGTGAAGAAAACCAATATGGCCTTGATCATTGGCATCTACGATGAGCCCATGACAGCAGGGCAGTGCAACATGGTTGTCGAGAGGCTCGGTGATTATCTTGTGGAGCAGGGTTTTTAGATATGGTAACCCTATTTTATGCTTTCTTTTCCATCCTTCCAAGCTCAGGTTTGTAATATGACTTATGATGTGCTTAAAATGCTGCAACAATAATCAACTTGAGAGTATGTGGGTGTTTTGTTGGTGATTGTGGTAATTTATATTTTGTTGGGATGGTGAGATCTTCACCTTTGATAGGGGGGTGATTGGTTTCAAGCTGGTGGTGAATGCTTATATGTGTGAGGAGTTTGAAGTTAAAATATTGTGCAGATTGATCTTGCTTTCTATTTACATGCTGTTTGTTTATTTTCTCCTGTCTTAGATCTTTGTTTGATGGATATTTTTGGTCAAGAATTTTTAAAATTTTTAATTTTTAGGTTTATTTTTTCGAAAAATCACCCTGGTAAAAATTTGTGTGCAGGAATAAATATTTGAGCCTTCTGCGTTTGACATTTACAAAAAGAAACAAAATTTTCTCCATAAAAACTCATGATACAATCAGAATTAGCCCAAATGAATTGCATGGATGGTGTGATTGTTTGAAGAAATTGCTGCCCTGTATTATCGTTACCGATTGGGCGATGTCTGATGAGGTTTATTAATAGGGAAAATTACCGTACAGTCTCTGACTGTTTATATTCTTCTTTTTCAATTCCTTTAACAAAAAAGTATAATTTTTCAGTCTTTTTTTTAAATTAATTATTTTTAGGTTCTTGGCGTCACATTTTCTGTTATTTTTTTTGTTTTAATCTGAAAATGCCTTTCTCGGTACCCGCCCAAAATGCATCTTTTGGCTGAAAAGATAGGGAGCAAGCCACAATGCTTGTCACCTACAGTCCTTGTTGTGTACTTCCATGCTTGTAAGAGAAGCAACTCTTCTTCTCCTTCGTTCGTCTTCTTCCTTTCTTATTTTGCAGAGAGATTGTGTTGTGTTTTAGTCTTGTAGAGAAGCTACCAAGTTCGGGCGGCAAAACCCTGGGTGGGAGAGTCTTGCAACGACAAACAACAAAGGTTTTATCCTACGTTCACTTTCCCATTGTTTTTTCATAGCTTGCGTAGTATAATTCTGGTGTTTTTGCAACAACGTTCTTGTTGCAAGATTTCAATAGAAACCATCTTCGCCGTCGCGCGATATGGGCGAGAAGGTCTAGCCTTTGAGCTCACAGTGCTGACTTGTTGGGAGTCGGTAATGGATGATATATGTGAATGGTGGGATCTTGACCCATCTGGCGTGAGAGTGAGTTATATCACACCAGACGATCATATATAGAACAACTTGTCCCATTGACAATTCTACTGACTTTGTGCGTATGTGCAACATTTTTCACCCATTCGAGAAGAATATGGTTGAACTTATTGTGGACACAAGTGAAGTGACCGTGGTTGGCGAGTGCGGGTCTTCGTTTCCAACGCAATTCACTGTCTTTTTTCTCTGGCCATGTAAAACTGAATATGCTTATTATTTCCCGCAATCGTGTATTACAAATACGTAAGCCTTTAGTATTTTTATTAAGTCTTTAGTGTCCACCGTATCCGTTTAGTATTGCTCTTATCTCTTTATTATTGACAGTAAGTCTTTAACATCAATCGTATCCGTTTAGTATTCCGTCGTTCTGCTCAGTATTGTCTCACTTAAAAGAATCTCTTATCAATCAACAGGGATCCTCTAGCAGAGAGCATGCCCTTGAACATTGTGAGTTCTTCTCAAACTCCCGAGATTGCAGTGCTTAGAGTCGGCGAACGATTTCAGAACGTGGAACACTTCGGGAATGCGTTCGGTGACTTTGCTATAAAAAGGAAATTTGACTTTATCTTCGTAAAAAATGACAAAGAAAGGGTGATGGTCAGATATGCCAGGCAAACTACGATTGTAGGGTTCATGCTTCTCGAGAGGGAAATCTGCACACCTTTAGAATAAAGACATTGTTGTCCACACATGTTTGTAACATCAACCTATGCAATTGGGGATCGGGGAGGTTGTGGAGATTCTCTCTCTCCCTGCTCCGGAGCCGAGGGTTGGTCCCCGCCAAGCAACATATCTTCTTGCATGCGCAATACAATGACCTCTTTCAACAGTTTTTCGTACGCGCTCAACAAGTGCTGTATTAAATCGTCGTTACTTGGGCTCCTCTGGCTGGATGGAGTATAACAGACCGCTGACGGCTCCTCGAGAATTGTGTGTTGGGGTTTCTGCTTTTTCCTCTTCTGGCTGAGCTTCACACCTTCCGCCACGCTTGGGCCAGCACCTTCCGTCGTGCCATGTGGTACCTGGATATTGGCGACGACAGCCTCTTCTGCGTTGGTTGGTACGAGGTCGGGGAACTATGAGACAATATTACAAAAACTTTAGTAACATTACAGCCGATAATAAAGACTAGTAGAATAGTAAAGACTTTATCGTAATACTAAATGTTTACAACCGATAATAAAGACTTTAGTAGAATAGTAAAGACTTTGGCGTAATACTAAATGTTTACAACCGATAATAAAGACTTTAGTAGAATAGTAAAGACTTTGGCGTAATACTAAAGACTTTAAACAAATACTAAAGAGTTAAAGGAAGTAGTAAAGACTTCAACAAGTATACTAAAGACTTCCGCCCAAAACTAAAGACTTAAAGTGTTACACTAAAGACTTAAGAGTTGAAACATCGAAGTACGCTTACTTCTTTCCCTTTGAAAGATGCGATAAGTGTGTTGACAATAGTAGTTTTCTTGCAGCTGGTCACCGTAACACAAAATTCTTGGCCACTACCAGTTACTTCGTAAAATCATACAATCAGCACGATCAAGCACCTTCTAAGATATCCTGCGTTCGTGGCCTTCTTCCCAAAACACCTTTCCTGGACTCAGGCAGCTGTGTGCTAGACGTCATCCATGAACCACTTATGCACGGCCTGTGCCCATGCATATCGTCACTAAAATTTGTGACCATACAGTATATTTGGAATTATAGTTTTTTGTAGGGATATGTAAATTTATTTAATAATAATAATGATAATAATAATAATAATTATTATTATTATTAGAGAGGTGAGAAACAAACTTGTGAATTTCAAAGGAAAAAAATAAAGAGGCGGAGAGACCTGCGTGTGCTTTTGGGGGAGCGCACACTAGTCGATATCATCAACGGGAGTGGGGATAGACTTGAAAGTACTTTTTTTTTTGTCAACTTTCTTAGCAAGATAGATAACTTTAGCTAATGAAAAGAATGACACCTCTTTTAATCCAATCATTTAATATAAATTTTCTTTTTAAATTTTTTTTCCAAATGATGATTGTAAAATTTTGTTAGAAAATTTTAAATTCCATAAAAAAATATGGTAACACTAAACATGCCAAAAACATATAATTTTATCACATTTACTTATTTATTGTTATAACCATATCTAGTTTATTTGACTAAACTTGATTAGTACTTCATCAAACAATATATATATATATATATATATATATATATATATATATATATATTAACAATGATATCACATATAACTATTAATTTATATATACGAAGAAGAATTAGTAACATCAAAATCTTGAACATAATAAGTTATTTTTAATCAAATGATTTGATTTGGTATGTTGGGCATTAAATAATCTTGTATGCATGTAGATGACTCTAGTTGTTTTAGGGATATGTGTAGTCCTAACAAATGTCATCAATGAGATGTGACTTGCTCTGGCTGACATGTATGGGTGTGACAAAACCAATTTTCTCTTCAGGGGCAATATTGTCTTTTCACCTAATAAATAACACCGTTTGTTGATGTTTGGATTGAAAAGTAAATCCCTGGATAAAGAAAGGACTAAATAGGGATACTAAGAGTTGCATGGATTATATAGGGATTTCAAAAGTTTTCAGGGATTATTCATTACTTTCCTCTTATCAATATTAAAGAGAACCCCCAACATTTTAAAGGCCTTGGACATGTTGCATTATTTAATGTAAACAACAAAATCATTAATCTAGTTAATAAAGAACAAACTGTAATTATTCATGGCAAGACCATATTTGACAATATCTACTTGAATCGTAGGACCTAGCATGACAAACGGCTGCATGCTCATTGGGCGTAAACTTAGTAAACCTGCTGTAAAATCCACGAATTTTAGGAATAAAATTTTTCTTAAAATAAAATCTTAATTTATTTAGTTCCTTAAGCGTGAAGGATGGTAGATTAAAAAGCTTTAAAAGGGGAATTTAGAAGCTCAAAAGGTTTAAAACCCTAATTGGGGTTTATGGGGGGGACCAGAAGGGCTGATTTGTAATTTTAAAAGTTCCAAGGACTGGACCATAATTGTCCCCTCTCACAGGTTGGACTCAAGTGTAACCTAAAACGAAACGAGGACCTTTGGATAATTTGCCAGAGAAAAATCTTAATATAATGGATGGACGGCTGAGATTAAAAGATCTCAGACCGTGGTTAATCGCGGAGCATTATAAGGGAGAGGATGAAGCCACGTGTCAAGCTCAGAACAGATCTATCCAATCAAGATCCGGATCTGAGACACTTGATTGAAATCTGGCCGTCGGGTGAAGATTAAATCTTAGCCTATCATCTGGGAATTGTTAGATACGAGGCCTAAGTGTATGATCCGGCCGTTGATCACGACGGGATCTTGGCCGTTGATCAAGGGAGTGCTCGATACGAGAACCAATGATCTAATCTGGGCCGTTGGAACCAAATGCATGATCCCCGCCGCTCATCTGAGGAAGCGAATCCCGAGGCAACGCCGCCCCTCCATCAGCCTCCCGAAACTGACCCGGACGCCGCCTCCACCCCCGGCCGTTACACGCGCGACGCTCGGCCGTCGCCGGCCGACCGTTCCGAGGAGTTCACGGACGCTTCAGCTTTCTCCTCCGTCTATAAATACCGAGGTCCCTAAGGTAGTGAGGCAGTGAGCTCGAGAGGAACGTGGAGAGGGTTTCCACCGCCGGCGAGCTTGGTCGGAGAAGGAGAAAACGGCCGCGAGGAAGCCTCGGTCGCCACTGGCACCGCTAAGAGGACCGGAAGTCAGGTACGATTCTTCTCCAGGGTTTAATTTTCGTTTAGAAGCGAATTTTGAGAGGATAGGGCTCGCCGGAGGGGATGAACGGAACCGTGAGTTGAGTGGCACCGGGAGAGGGGTGGGGAAGTGGTTAGATGCGATCTTGAACAATTAGGCGGGGCGAGATGAAGCTAGCTTAGCGGGGAGGTGGCCGGCGATTCTTGCAGGTGTACCGGCGAAGTTCGTTTTTCCGGCGAACTTCCTCCGGTGAGGCATGGCCTGGAGAAGAAGAGTGAAATAAAAAAAAAATTAATTAAAAGATATTGTTTTGATTAAAACAGAAACTATAGGTGTGACATAATTAGTTTGATTAAGTAATTAGGTTGATTGAAATGATTTAATGATTATTATTTTAATTAATTAATTCAGTAGGAATTAATTAATTGAAGTAATTATTTGGAAACTTTAGAAGTGTGACAGTTAATTAATTAATCGTGTTGCATAGTTGAATAACTATATGGGACTTTAGTAATGTGACATAATTTGATTAAAAAGATGATTTAAGGATCTTGATAAGATTTTAAATCTTGGTAGTGTGACAAAATATTAGAATAATTCATTATATTGGTATGATTATTCTATGTGACAAATTAAATTGATTAATGGTTGATATGATTTAAGAGATTAGTAAGGTTATTAAATATTTTAATAGACCTTATAGTGTGACAACGATTAATCAAATTAAATTAAACCAATCTTTTAAGTTGGTTAAATCCAACAACTTGGTTGAGTGAAGAAAGCTAGGAGGTTGGGTTCAACCGGAATTAATAACGTTGTACTTGGACTTGGGTCTAATTTAATGTTGGTTAAGTTAAAAAGTTGAGCTTGATCCATTAAGTAAATTATTTAATTAATTATTTTGGATTCAATTTAATTGGGCTAAGAACCTAGTTGGATAACTAAGTTGAGCTTAGTGGTTCAAATGAATTGGGGCCCAAACCGATAAATTGAACAAAGTAAATGATTAATCAAAATGGTTGATGGGGTTAACCAAGCTAAGGAGATTAATTGATTTATCAAGATATCTAGTTTGAACTATGGACAATTAAATCCATTGGTTTTGAGCCCCAATGGGCTGAGCTCAAATAACCCACTAGATCAAATTGCGTTATTAAATAATAATAATGAAATGAAGAGTAAGAAAAATAGATGTTGATAGAGGGAACTGAACCCTAAGTCACTCAAGTAGCAGGGAAAGACCTTAAACCCTGAGGTCATAGCTACTCAAATGACGAAAACGCCCTTCCTAAGTTAAAAAGGGGTTAAGGTAAAGCTAAATAGTTTAATGAGCTTAGAGAGTGGGCCCAATTTAACTAAAACGTCTAGAGATGAACAATTAGGGTTCAGACTCGACAAACGAAAGTAGAGATGACTAGGTTTGACCAGATTTGGGTCTAGGGTCAACTAAAGGACATGGACACAGGGTTAAGGGCCAGAACGCGGAGAGATGGTCCTTAGGACCCGTTAGTGGGCCTAGGCCCAACAAGAACGAGAGTCGTGCATGTGCAACTAGAGACGTAGGGTTTTATTAGAATTTTAACTCTAATAGAAACTCTATCTGTTAGATACTCTCGAGGAGTCTAAGAGGCATTTCAAGAGGTGACTAGGAGGGCTTCGAGTTCCAGTGAGAGGTAAGTACTTTCGCCTAGCTTCCACCCAGTTTTGGGTTTTTATTGGCTTTGTTGATACCTTATTGGTTATTGCTTTCTTGATTTCGTGCTTGTGCACGTTACTATCATGCCTTGGATGTTTTTGATTCCATGCTCATGTATGCTTGTTGAGAGGTTAGCATCCTGTAGGGTATGCTTGTGGGTGTTGAGTGTGCCTACCTGTTGACCGGCACGTGGCCGTGGAATCACGTGAGCTTGTGCGCTGGCCGGGTAGGTATACACCAACTATGTTGTTTCAAGGATTCTCCCATCCTCGTAATCTTTGTTTCCCGCCAGTGGGGGTAATACTGGTAATCTTTGTTTCCCGCCAGTGGGGGTAATACTGGTAATCTTTTTTTCCCTTGATGGGGTAAAAGCATTTGGTAAACTTTGTTTTCCCGTCAGTGGGATGATACGCTGACAAGGTACGTCCATGTTTTAGCACTACTAGACCATGGACCGAGGGTCGTTATCGGCTTAGGCTGGTTTCCGACTAGGGAGATGACTTGTGAACTCTCTGGAGTACTTTGTTGAGATCTTGTGGTTAGGAGCCCTACCGTTGTAGACTCCCAGGGTTTTGGTTTGAGCAGGGCGTGGCCCTGTCTGTGTGGATTGATGATCTTTGATATGCTCATTTTCTGACTTATCATACGTCATCTGTACTGGTTTGGATTTCTTTGAGATTCCTGCCTGGTACTTACTGGGCTTTCCTTTCGAAAGCTCATGCGTTGCTTCCTTTTTTTTTCAGGTCCGGAGGAGTAGGTGGCTCGGTCTCGGGATCTGTGCGCGGGATTGGGTTGACTAGTTGAGGTTCGAGGACCTCATTCTTCTTTTGAGAGAGATGTTTATGTTGTAGGACCCTTATAGGGCCTTGACCATATGTAGGGCATGTAGACCCTTATTGATTTTACTTTCGTTGTGACTCTGATTTTATCCAATTATTAAATTTGAGTTATTTGTTATCTGCTTCTATTACTTAGGCCTTGTATTCGAGTGGGGCTCGTCTCCACTTGGAGTACAGTAGATCATTCACGTGCTTTCGAGGTCCCAAAATTGAGATTGAGCGTGACACCTTCAAGGACTTGAAAATTGTATTACAAAAGCAAAAATGTATTTTTGGTCCCTGTGCTATGGTTTCATTTTGGTCCCTGAATTATAAAAATATTCAATAGGTCCCTATATTTTTATATTTTTGACAAGTACGGTCCCTAGGACTACCTTGACAGCCAGCTGGAATAAGGGAACTAAAATCCAAGAAACAAAAGCAGGGAACATAACAAAGTTAAGCAAATAAGATGGAAAGATATGGTAGCTTCATCTTCGGGTAAAAATCTTGAAAGGTCACCAAACTATGCCCATATTTCACTTTGGGTATCAAACTTCAATTTGCATCTTTTTGGTCACCCTATTTCTATTTGATTTCAGTGGGAGGGTACCCAAGGAAAACCGGTGAAAAATATCTGACGTGGCCGCCGGATTAGCAACGTGGAGGGTATTGAAATCCTAATTTGCAGAAATCCTAACTAATTGAACAACATTTGGAAGAAAAAAAAACAACATTTGAAACTTGATTTCGAGAAAGTCAAAACGAACAACATTCAAAATCAAGGTTCAAATGTTGTTCAATTACATAGGATTTTTGTAAATTAAGATTTCAATACCCTCCACGTAGCTAATCCAGCGGCCACGTCAGATAAATCTCGTCGTTTCCCCTTGGGTACTGTCCCTCTGAAATCAAATAGAAGAAGGGTGACAAAAAAGATACAAATTGAAATTTGGTATCCAAAGTGAAATATGGGTATAGTTTAGTGACCTCTCAAGATTTTACCTTTTTTCCATGAATTTTATTTGTTTGAGTTTGAACTTGATTGATTTGATTTAATTGAGAGCAAAAAATATCTTGTTTATTATATTATGGATATATGTACATAATATAACATGACTTTACATCCTACATGACATACTGATGTGGCAAAACATTTAAACTACTGAAATATTAATCATTTAATAATGACATGGTATGCCACATCAGCATACCACATGATGGCATGCCATGTGTCGAAAAAATCTACAAAATTCTTCAAAATTCTAAAAATTAAAAATTAAAAACTTCTTAAAAAATTCTAAAAAATTCTAAAACATAAAAATGAATTTTTAGAAAAATCTTAAAAATTCTAAAAAAAATAAATGGGATTTTAAAAAAATTCTCAAACATCCGGTTAGTATTCTAAAAAATTCTAAAAAATAAACAGGATTTTTAAAAAATTCTAAAAAATCTAAAAAATTCTGAAATAAAATCCATTTTTAGTCCATGACATGCAGGTGTAGCATGCCACATTTCAAAAAAAAAAAAAAAATCTGGTTAGAATTCTAAAAAATTCTCAAAAATTCTTAAGAAATTTAAAAAGTAAATAGGATTTTATAATGTAATCATAACAATTAACCTATAAAAATATTAAAAAAATTTACTTGTAAGTTGCGATTGTTGTGATTAAGGTTATTAAGGTTATGAAGGAGTTAGAATGGTTTTGATGTTCCTTTTATATATATATATATATATATATACGGGCATGATACTATGCGGCTAGAGCAAGTACTTTCGCCTCCATTTGACTCACTTGCACAGTGTTTTGAGAAAATCTTGATCATCGAAATCATATTGTTCTATGTTGTTTAGTGCTTCATTAATCTTGCACACTAAACCCATGTGAGGGTAATCATATTTCCCTGAAATAACGACTTCATTCTCCTGTTGTATCTGATCAGACGGTTCATATTGTTTTTCATCATCTTTGCAAGATATAAGTAACTGGGCCCTGCATATAGGTTTAGTGACAGGTGGCCTTCGATACTTCGTCTCAACCCAACCAATTCGATCAGGATTGAAATCAGACTCAAACTCGTGGTTCAAGTCCACATCCTTTCCTTTTCGAATGGATCTGGGGGTCACACCACCTCTCCCTTGGGTCACATAGCTTTTAAGTCATTCAAAACTATGTTCCCTCGAACCTCGATCTCGATTTAGACTCGGTGTACAGACCGAGCCCATGACCTTCGAGTGACCACCTCGCGTTGACTGCCCAACGTCTCTTCCACACATTTGGGTTGCCACGTGGCCATTTTAGTTGGTTGTTTTGGGCGGTTAGTGGACGGTTGGGTCTCGACTACGATGGGTACATGACTCTCCACAATGGGACGCATCTCAGATGTGGGGCATGTGATCTCAGTTGGACGGTCGAGATCACGGGGAAGATAATTTCTAGCAATCGCCACCCCTCTTCCCTCTACCTCTGAGCCCGACCTTTGCCGCCAACATCCATGGACAATAACCCCTTTCCTCTTCTTTTTCGGCGTCATGAGTCAATGGTGTTCCGGATTGGTCGTGCGACACTTCTATATAAGATACACCGGCTTCCATGGTCTTCGAGGCTTTCTCTTTCGGATCGCCGAAGATAGACCCGGTTCCATTGACATTTTCACGGCTCCTAGAAAACACATCGACGCAAGCACCAGCTCCATGACCTACAACGCCACACTTAAAGCAAAAAACATGGAGTTTCTCATACAAAATCGGACAGAAGATTTTAGAGACAAAAGTGTTTACCCAGACTCCTCTATGTAGAGGTTCTTTAAGGTCGAGTTCGATACGTACTCTTGCAAATCATCCTCTATCCATGTCATCGGTGGTATTATCCACCTTAATCAGTTGACCAACGTGGATGAACATCGATTCTAAGTATTCTAGGAACCAATATTCATATGGTAAATGATGAACGTGGATCCATAGAACAACCGTTGTTAACTTTTCGAAGGTTGGCTGAAAATATAGCCTCCATCGGAGGAAATGTAGAACAAGGCCATTGACGGTCCATGGGCCATCAGTTATAAGGTCCTCGGCCATAGCTTCAAAAGCACATCGGATAAGGAAGAATTCGTTGGGCATGTCCGCAACAGAGACCTCCATGTAGCTACCCCACATATGGTAAAGTGTCTCTCTTAATGTTATAACACTACAAGAAAATTGTGGATTAGAAACGACATTTTCCGTTTCTAATCCGTTGCTAATTCAGTTTAGAAACGGATTAGAAACGGAAAGTTTCCGTTCTAAAGGCCCGTTCTAATTTATTAGCTTAGCGTAAGTAGTCCGTTTCAAAATTTAGAAGCGGATTTGAAGCGGAATAAAATCCGTTTCTAAATTACGAAAGCGGATACAAGTCCGTTTCAAATCCGTTCTACATTACGAAGCGGATACAAGTCTGTTTCCAATCCGTTTCTAAATTTAGAAACGGATTTGAAACTAAATTTATTTGAATTTAGAAACGGATTAGAAACGGAAAATAATCTATTTTATTTTGATGTTGGAAACAAATAAAATTTGTTTCTAATCCGTTTCTAAATCCCTAAAACCAAAAAAGAAATAATATATATATATATATATATATATATAAATATATATATATATATATATATATATATTTTATAATTCATAGAAATAACACCTATTACAACAAATTTGTTCAACCAACAATGCTGACAAAATAATTCCATTAATTCATATAGATAATAAATGTTGAAACAAGTCAATTTAACAAAAAAAATTACAAACAAACAACAAATAAACTACAATCATATCCTGCATATGACGTATCATCAGGTCACGATACTAATCTCTCTCCTCCCTCATCTCGTGCAGGCTCTGCTAAAGCTCCTTTCTAAACTGATTCTGAAAACAAAAAAATGGAAATTATTAAAGTCTCTTGAATATTACTTTGGTGAATAATAAAAACTTTGCAGAATCTCTTTCACTGGAACCACCAAGTTTCAAAAATCATGTTTGCTCTAATGTTCAAATTCTGATGATATTCAACATAATAAATAAAGCACCAAAATCTTTAGAACTTACACTATTTCCACATCTTCTTGGAAAAATATAACCTTGGTAGTTGGTAGTCTACTCTGCCTTTTGCTTCTTCCAGATAGAACTGAAAATAAATATTAAAAAAGTTTTATAAATATGGTTTGGTCTTCATTGTGACTGAGATTAAAATCGATAAATTCACAAGAAAAGGTGGATGAAAATATACAACACAAAAATATAACCTTGGTAGCCCGCTATCACTTTTTACTTTCAAGAATAAATTCCGCTTATCATCTAATTGAATGAGATTGCTTAAAGAGCCACAATTTCTGTAATGCATTACTAAGAATCAGGTGAACTCACTAAAACAAAGGCATCATAAACAATAGAAACAACGAGGACCTTCCTAAAATTAAAACAAAATATAATATAAAATAGCTAGGAAAATAAAATAGTGTCAGCAGATTAAGGGAAGCGAGGATAAAAGAAGCTGAAAGCAAAAGGCTGCTTTTCAACTCTCATTGGTTAAGGAACACTACTAAGTATTCTATTTTTGTATTGTTTTTTCCTCATAGATTGTCGGTTGATCATGATTTGAAAGAGTAACACAATCCATGAACCATATCAAAACAATGAAGTGCCATCTTATTGTGCAAATATTGTAACTGCACGGGTAATGAAGCTACTACATGAATAAGTCAGCTATTTATTTCTTCACATAAATATATTCCTATTGATTTGGTTTTTCTCATTACTATACACATAATCCCTACTCAATGGTTGCCCCAAAGCACAACAACAGATACCCAATTGTCTACAAATAACAAAGATTAGAAGCAGTTTCTTGGTATAATTTCAATAGAAAATAATACATGGAATGAATTAATAATCAAGAATTTAAATGTTAGGCAAATACTGTTTTTTTCAAGATTCAAGGAAAGAAATGCTTACATAGCGGTGGAACATCGCCACTGCTTTCTCAGCTTCTTCAACAGTGCTCATTGTGAGAAATCCAAAGCCAAGGCTCTGATATGTCTTCCTAATGTGTAAAAGCCGGACCTTTTAGAGTTAATTAAAGCCTTAAAAGTCCTAATGATGTTGGCTTAATATTAATTGAGACGAAGAAATAAAATGTTAAACGATTGTATGAGGGTTAATAGTTTCACAAGAATTATCAAGAAACCCAGGGACTAAAGTGCAAAATTTCTGAATAAAGAAATAGTGATATATATATATATATATATATATATATATATATATATATATATATATACACACATCCTATTTGAACCCACTGAGAATCAGGATGGAGGATTCTAATTGGAATTCTTGCATTAGAGCTACTACAACCCTCTTGTTGAATAAATAGGTTGGATGAGGATCTATTAGTAAAAGGGGGAAAGAAGGGGGATGGAAATGGAGGGTTTCCATCTCACATGACTAAATAGGTTTTGGACTTGCATGGAAGTAAATAAGAAATAAAGGGCTAATTGTGGAGTGCCTCAAGTGCCACATGCATGAAGTTACTTGACCAAATTATCTATTGTGGAAATATCAAAGATATAAGGATTTTAATGCAAGAATGTTATTACTTGATGATACTAGTAGACCAAAGACTTGTGTTTAATATGGGGAAAATAGATGGGCTTTGGTGCAAGTGTGCACTTCTCTCTCAAGAGAACATACAAGTTGTGCATGGAATATCATCAAATTAGGAGGGGTACTTACTAAAAATTACACTCTCTCTGGGAATTAAATTGGACAGGAGGCGCATGTAAGAATTGGAAATAATGAGGGCTAAGTTGCAAATAGGGAAAACTTATAATACGAAGAGAGAGAGAAAAAGGTGTTCTTCTCTTCTTCAACCTCTAGAACGAATTCAATGGTGTGTACGGCGGGAGAGGCTCCGGATCTTCTGTACAGAAGAAGGGGATATGGCAGCGTGGTGTCCCATCCCGCAGCACCTCGAGCACCCCACCATCACCGCCAGGAACAGTAAGGACAGCCCCCATGCTTTCACCGGACATCTTCCATGCCGGGCTGATGGGAGGCGGTCGGTCGTCTGTATGAGATGGAGCAGTTCGATGTCTCTGTCGAGGAGGCAAGAGGCGATGAATGGTCCCCTCCATCAATCCCATTCCGATCTTCACCGCCACTCCTCTGCGGCCTTAAAGGCGGCGATAACTTTCCAACTCCCCTCACCCCTTCAGCCTTGAAGCAGGCGGCAGCGAAGAGAGGAGACGCCTTGAGAGGAGCTTCGGCCTCACTGGGGCCGCCACCAAAGCGGCAAAATTTGGAACCCACACCAGGAAAGGGAGGAAAGCGCCCACGGTTCTTCCCTCACGGTTCACGCTACCGAGAAGAAGAGGAAGAGGTGGTGGCGAGCCTCACCAGCGACCACGCGACCACTTGGCGCACTAGGCCGGGACTTCGGCGAAGTTAGGACGACCTGCAGGGACGCCACGCGGTAAGCACTCTCAAATCTCTGCAGGTTGCTACTCTCCTGCACATAGAGACATAGGGAGTGTCTTCATTTCCATTTCCTGCACATAAAATCATAGAGGGAGTGTCTTTAGATTCACACTTTTATAAAATCATGGGTAGAGTGCAGGTATGAGAGGAGTGTTGGGCTGTTTCTCTGTGAGGTTTCAGTAAAAGGTTCAGAGATTGGACATGGTGTGCATGCTCTGTTGTTATTTGAGGCGTTGGTGAGAGTTTTGGGATAGAATAGAGGGTAATAGTGCTTTGAGGAGTTTTACTATTTATGAAGTCACTATTCATCCTATAGTGTCTTCTTCTTAAAAACCAGGATTTTTAGTTCTCTGATGGCTTTGATGTTGTTTTCATGATGGTATGTGATTGTTTGAGGTGTTCTTGAATCTTAATAGTAGAGGATAATGATGAATATGAACCTTAATTAGGTGGTGATTCATTGCTTCTGTTTGGTAGACAGGGAATTCTTGTGTTCATTATTTGGGTAGAGGCTTTGATGGATGTTCATGATTTATGTATGCCTCCCGGACTGCCTCCCTGGAGCTTTTAATTTATTTGACTCGATCTTAAAGAATTTTCATTGTCGTATGGGTATAAGAACAGTTAATATAAAGAATGATAGGGCTAAAGCTTGATTAGAAGCTTAAGTGAAGAAATGCAGGAATTACTGTAGCACCTGCAAAACATTGATTTTGTTCATTTTATTATGGGCTCTATAAAGTTGATAATGAGCACCAATCTAGAGAAAATGAAAGATAATATTGGAGATATGATGTGCTAGAAGTTTTGGAAGGAACGGTGAAGATTTGGAACTTCGATTTGAAGTTTGAGTCCAAGTCTTATATACAGTTACTGTAGCAACCGACATAGAGTGAACTATTAATTCAAATGTTCTCCAAACAACTTCGAATTTGATTCGAATGTCCCACGATACTTGAGGTACAATTAAACTAATAAAAATGATCGCGGGCAGGTGTTATAAGTCTTCAACTTCGCGGTTATGAATTAAGAAGCCGATATTTGGCAAATGCATAATTAGGGTATTTGATTGCATATGTATTGAGGTCTTGTTAGTTTATCAGATCTCGGTATAGGCGAGAGCCAGCGTCGAGAAAGGAGGTTGTAGCTGAGTGGAGCTTGAATTGCGAATAGAGGTAAGTTACCTTTGCCTAGTACCCACTCTACTCTGGAGTGTTTATTGGATTTACTCTTGTGTCTTTTAGTAAGTGCCTTTGCTTAGTTCCCTTAGAACATGGGCTTTGTGGCATTACTCGATATTCCTTAGATATTCATGTTTTGTACTTGCATAAGTGCTATTGCTTATCATGTTCCCTTACTTGTTGATGATGAGATCTAATATGCTTATCTAGTTGTTATTCCTCTATTATAAACGGCTTGACGATATGCACATGTCATTTGATGACTTCCTTGGATTATTGTTTCCATATTTATGTGCATTGGTATGTTGGTTGTTGGCATCTGTTGAATGTGTGTTTTAGTACTACTTTCCTACCGGATCGATTGGAGTGTGGGTGCTCCAACTTGGAGCGTCTAGGGCCGAGGACACCACAGCGTTACGTCATCCACGGCGAGGGGCGATACTCTGTCCGTCCGGCCTTGCCGGTGGGGACGATACAGCGGCGTGTCGACATGTAGAAGGGTAGCGGCCGAATTCCCGACTACGGGGCGATTCCGGTGAGGTGATGGTCAATCGGGGATACTTTGAGAGTTCTTTTGTTGGATGATCTTTTCAAAGCGTTGAGGCCGTAGTTGACATTAGGAGCCCTTTCATTGCTTGTCTCTGGGTCTCCTAGATGGTTGGTTGTCTTGCGGTGTAGCCCATGTGCTTATTTGGTCATGTTTCATTGTATTGCTATATTTGCTTATCTCTTAATGTTCATGACTTGCTTACCCACCTTGCGAGGTGCTTACTGTGCTTTCCATTCGAAAGCTCATACACTTGATTTCATCTCTTTTCAGATCCCGAGGGATAGCTGAGCTGGGCTGATAGAGCCGTGCGTGGGAGCCGGGATTGTGATTGAGGTTGGCGACCTCTGATGATCGATCTTGTGTGAGAGAACACCATATATTGAACCCGTCTAGGGTCAGAATTGTATTTGAGTATTAGGGTGCCTGTACCCTAGGTTCTCATCTTCCGTTGACACTATACTCTGATTTATGTCATCTGACCTATTATTATTATGCCGCTGCACTTGTGTTGTTGCTTTGTGGTCACTTAGGCCTTGTGCCCGAGCGGGGCTCATCTCCGCAGGTACGGCCGGAATGCATCTCGATGCGAGGCCGGGGACTTTTTGGGGTCAGCGTGGCCAGTTAAAGTGGTATCAGAGCGAAGATTAAAGTAGATTAATCGACACCCTAGTTGCCCTAGTAACTTAGTCAAATAGGATTGATTGAGTGTGGGACTGGGTAGCCTGAGTTTTGGAACACGTGACTAACCTGGTTGTCAGTTGAATGATCACCATGGCGAGAGGACGGGGACGACCTTGAAGGGGGGAGGTACACTCATCCCCCTGACGCCATAAAATGGGAGCAGGATGTGTCTGCTCATTCTGATGATAGTGAGTTGAGGATAGTGGTTCACGTGCACCTTACAGCTATGAAAAAGGTGATGCGCGAAGTCGTGGGTCTTGTGCGATCCCCATCTATTGCTCAAGAGGCGGGTGGAGGACTACTTGAGTTCAGGAAGATAGGACCACCCTATTCGTAGGGACTGCAGGGCTATAGATTGTTGAACGTTGGACTTGGGAGATGGAAGAGACGTTTAAGGTGTTGTAGACCACCGACATTGACAGAGTGCGGATCGCGTCTATCTGACTTCAGTGCATCGATGAGGATTGGATGTATGCAGAGATACGACTCCGAGGAGATGCAACATTCGAGCTTAGTGAGCAACCTCACACCTCCTTCAAGATGCATGAACTGATTTGGGGTTTCATCAGTGTGTATATATGCATGGTATGGGAGTAAAAGTCATGGTTTTAAAGCTTAAGTGTCTGTTTTAAGGGGCTATTAGTGAACTTGGTCCAAGTTAAGATGAAGTGGTGGGAGAGGTTACTTTACATATCTATGGCTTGGGGCCATGTAAAGATCTGTTAGTATTTGAAGAACCATGCTCATGATTTTGGTTGTTTAAGGTTTTGTTGTTGCTTTAAATGCTCAATGGTTTTGGGGAGATGTATGCTTGGCTTGAGGAACAGTTACAATCATATAAGTTTGGTTATTTTTGGTATGTAGTCGGTGGTGACTGATGGGTTTGGAGTTAATTCTTCTCTAAGTTAGATATTGCATGGTTGTTTTATGAACCTTGTATATTAGATTGAGCTTAGTTATGCTTTATAAGTTCAGGCCTTAGCTTGAAGAGTTGAACTTAGTGAGATGATGATTTAACCCACTGAAATTGTTCAAACTTCAATGATTGTATGACCTGTTAAGGAGACATGCTAAATGGGAGGTCATGTTGGTTTTGGGGGGAACTGTAGAAGTTGTATAATCAGTAGCTATTGTGGATTAATGCATGAAATTGGAGAGCCAATAGATGATTATATGTTGATTTCAGTTTTGTTAGGATATGAGTGCTGTAGAGAATGCATTCAAATATATTTTAGAGGAGATATGTGTTGTTTATCTTCTAATTCAACATAATAAGGTTGAGGAGGTTTGCTTATTTAAGTTAGGCTTGCATTCAGGTAATTTTTCCCAGGACAGCAATGTGTGTGACTTTATCCTAATAAATGAGAGAGTAATATGGATGTGAGGTTGGTTTATGAAAATGTGTGGTGATGGCTACCTCGATTGAGAATTTATGGAATGAGAATAACTAAGTGTTTTATATTGTGTTGCTTCATTATTGGTAGATATTGGTGGAATGATATGAACCTTGTTATGTCAGTTGGTGCCCAATTTATTCCTAGGACCAATATGTATAGTTGCAATTAAGATGGCAATTATGTTTGGATGTTCATGTGTTACTAGTGAGGAACTCTAGGGTATAAGCTACTGATAGTGAGGCACGAAATGGTGGGAACTAGTTTATCAAGGTTGTTGAGGTTGAATTACTAGAGCTATATGCTTGAGTAAAGAAAAGTTGGGGCATCTTCTACTTATGTTGTAAAGAGTGGCAATCACATTTGGTCTCTGAAATCGATAATCTCTAGCTTAACTTGATTTCAAGGCAGTTGAATTTTGGTGTAACAGTTTGGGTTACGATCATATTTCTGGTTGCATTTTCTAATGTGCAATCATTAGTGGTTATTGCTTGATTGTGTAAGCAAAATTTGAGAAGTTAATCTAGCATGAGTCCATTGTTGTTTGAGGATTACTTATAGTGAAGGATGGTTATCCTTCTTATGAGTGTATAAAATAAAATAGACGGATGCTTGAATTGCATGAATAATGGATAAGTGGAGTATGTTGGTGTGCTTAGTGCCTTGATTTTGGGAGTAAGAGATGTAAGTATTGAGAAAAGAAAGGTTGAATAATCTTGTGTACATAGAATTTGTTGAAGATTTTGCTCTCTGATGAAAGTTCTGAAACTCAGTGGGCTGCAGTATCAGGATTGGACAACATATGGCTTCAGGAGATAGAAAGGGAATGTGGCTATGCCAGAGCAGCCATCATCGACAGGATACTTGATAGGCTCGAGTTATGGAGGTCCTTCGAGATCGAGAGCAAACTGTGTGTTAAAGATGGTTACTACTACCTTGCCGATTATGAGTTGGATTCTAGTTGGTAGACGATTTGTGAGGGGTTGTCGTTACATTGCCATGTGATTTGGGAATACCCCTTGGTATTCTTCTTGTATTGTTATCGGATGGTTAGGAGGGGTAGTACTCTATGGCATATCGACAAGGTGGTACATTCAGGCATTTTGCCTGTATTGAGGTGGTCAAGGGGGTAGTTCTCCATGATGTAGTGTTGCGAGGGAGCCAGTGGGGAAGGACATGCCGGCGTTCGCTCGGATTGTGATTGGACCGGATAGACCAGGGGTTCTTGTCTCATGTACGCGGTCAGAGCGTACGTTTTAAAGTAATAGAGGTACTAGACTTGTAGGTCCATGTCAACTGAGGTCAACGATACTGGCTGAGATGGGTGAGTCTATCGCGATAGGTTATGGAGTGGGGAGCAGGAGGCTCCTGCTTAAGCTGATGATGAGGACTGCAGGCGGCGGTACCCGACATGGGAGAGTATGAGGTTGAGTTCGAGCGACTGGCGTCATTTCTGATAATTAAGCTACACGGAGGTTATAGTTAGAGCTGAGTGTGTTGATATTGTCTGGCGAGAAATGCATGACCCAAGATGACGTAAGCAGCGACGGACTAGGGGTCAGAGCTCAAGGAAGAGTTAGTTGTCTGAGAGTGGCTTCGAATATTTGAAGTCACGGCGCAAAGTAGCGATCTTGTGTGAGCTTCTACTTCACCGACCAGATCTAAAGTTAGAGGATTGATAATCAAGGTCTCCCATCCGATCTGACATCCCAGTTGTGGGGGACCGCACCCACAGGCAGAGAGTAGATGCACATCTGGCGCGTGCTACTGTCGTGACAGCTTAGAACACCGTGTGGAAAGAGTGCATCGGGGTAGCGCAGTGGAAGCTGGATGGACCCTAGTACTGGCGTACTAAGGATGCACGGTGTGCAATAGTAATAATGATGGTTTGTTGATACCCCAACTGGTATGAGTTAATATGGGATGCAAATTTCGGGGACGAAATTTTTATAAGGGGGGAGGATTGTAAAAGCCGGACCTTTTAGAGTTAATTAAAGCCTTAAAAGTCCTAATGATGTTGGCTTAATATTAATTGAGACGAAGAAATAAAATGTTAAACGATTGTATGAGGGTTAATAGTTTCACAAGAATTATCAAGAAACCCAGGGACTAAAGTGCAAAATTTCTGAATAAAGAAATAGTGATATATATATATATATATATATATATATATATATATATATATATATATATATATACACACACATCCTATTTGAACCCACTGAGAATCAGGATGGAGGATTCTAATTGGAATTCTTGCATTAGAGCTACTACAACCCTCTTGTTGAATAAATAGGTTGGATGAGGATCTATTAGTAAAGGGGAAAGAAGGGGATGGAAATGGAGGGTTTCCATCTCACATGACTAAATAGGTTTTGGACTTGCATGGAAGTAAATAAGAAATAAAGGGCTAATTGTGGAGTGCCTCAAGTGCCACATGCATGAAGTTACTTGACCAAATTATCTATTGTGGAAATATCAAAGATATAAGGATTTTAATGCAAGAATGTTATTACTTGATGATACTAGTGGACCAAAGACTTGTGTTTAATATGGGGAAAATAGATGGGCTTTGGTGCAAGTGTGCACTTCTCTCTCAAGAGAACATACAAGTTGTGCATGGAATATCATCAAATTAGGAGGGGTACTTACTAAAAATTACACTCTCTCTGGGAATTAAATGGGACAGGAGGCGCATGTAAGAATTGGAAATAATGAGGGCTAAGTTGCAAATAGGCAAAACTTATAATACGAAGAGAGAGAGAAAAAGGTGTTCTTCTCTTCTTCAACCTCTAGAACGAATTCAATGGTGTGTACGGCGGGAGAGGCTCCGGATCTACTGTACAGAAGAAGGGGATATGGCAGCGTGGTGTCCCATCCCGCAGCACCTCGAGCACCCCACCATCACCGCCAGGAACAGTAAGGACAGCCCCCATGCTTTCACCGGACATCTTCCATGCCGGCGGACTGATGGGAGGGCAGTCGGTCGTACGCGCAGATGGAACGGTTCGATGTCTCTGTCCCGAGGAGGGGGCAAGGGCAGTGAATGGTCCCCTCCATCAATCCCATTCCGATCTTCACCGCCACTCCTCTGCGGCCTTAAAGGAGCGACGATAACTTTCCAACTCCCCTCACCCTTCAGCCTTGAAGCAAGCTGACGACGAAGAGAGGAGACTTGAGAGGAGCCTCGGCCTCACCTGGGGCGCCACCAAGCGGCAAAGCTGGAACCCACCTGGAAAGGAGGAAGCGCCCTACGCTTCTTCCTCCCGGGTTCACGCTACCGAGAAGAAGAGGAAGAGAGGTGGCTGAGCGAGCCTCACCACTGACCACTGACCACCGACGCACTAGGCCGGGACTTCGGCGAAGTTAGGACGACCTGCAGGGACGCCACGCGGTAAGCACTCTCAAATCTCTGCAGGTTGCTACTCTCCTGCACATAGAGACATAGGGAGTGTCTTCATTTCCATTTCCTGCACATAAAATCATAGAGGGAGTGTCTTTAGATTCCTGCACATAAAATCATGGGTAGAGTGCAGGTATGAGAGGAGTGTTGGGTTGTTTCTCTGTGAGGTTTCAGTAAAAGGTTCAGAGATTGGACATGGTGTGCATGCTCTGTTGTTATTTGAGGCGTTGGTGAGAGTTTTGGGATAGAATAGAGGGTAATAGTGCTTTGAGGAGTTTTACTATTTATGAAGTCACTATTCATCCTATAGTGTCTTCTTCTTAAAAACCAGGATTTTTAGTTCTCTGATGGCTTTGATGTTGTTTTCATGATGGTATGTGATTGTTTGAGGTGTTCTTGAATCTTAATAGTAGAGGATAATGATGAATATGAACCTTAATTAGGTGGTGATTCATTGCTTCTGTTTGGTAGACAGGGAATTCTTGTGTTCATTATTTGGGTAGAGGCTTTGATGGATGTTCATGATTTATGTATGCCTCCCGGACTGCCTCCCTGGAGCTTTTAATTTATTTGACTCGATCTTAAAGAATTTTCATTGTCGTATGGGTATAAGAACAGTTAATATAAAGAATGATAGGGCTAAAGCTTGATTAGAAGCTTAAGTGAAGAAATGCAGGAATTACTGTAGCACCTGCAAAACATTGATTTTGTTCATTTTATTATGGGCTCTATAAAGTTGATAATGAGCACCAATCTAGAGAAAATGAAAGATAATATTGGAGATATGATGTGCTAGAAGTTTTGGAAGGAACGGTGAAGATTTGGAACTTCGATTTGAAGTTTCGAGTCCAAGTCTTATACAGTTACTGTAGCAACCGACATAGAGTGAACTATTAATTCAAATGTTCTCCAAACAACTCGGAATTTGATTCCGAATGTCCCGATACTTCGGGGGTACAATTAAACTAATAAAAATGATGCGGGCAGGTGTTATAAGTCTTCAACTCGCCGGTTATGAATTAAGAAGCCGATATTTCGGCAAATGCATAATTAGGGTATTTCAGTGCATATGTATTGAGGTCTTGTTCGTTTATCAGATCTCGGTATAGAGCGAGGAGACGCGTCGAAAGGAGGTTGTAGCTGAGTGGAGCTTGAATTGCGAATAGAGGTAAGTTACCTCTGCCTAGTACCCACTCTACGGAGTGTTTATTGGATTTGCTACTGTGTCTTTTAGTAAGTGCCTTTGCTTAGTTCCCGCCCGAACATGGGCTTTATTGGCATTACTCGATATTCCTTAGATATTCATGTTTGCGCACGCAAGTGCTATTGCTTATCATGTTCCCTTACTTGTTGATGATGAGATCTAATATGCTTATCTAGTTGTTATTCCTCTATTATCGCTTGACGATATGCACATGTCTGTTTGATGACTTCCTTGGATTATTGTTTCCATATTTATGTGCATTGGTATGTTGGTTGTTGGCATCTGTTGAATGTGTGTTTCGTACTACTTTCCGCCCGGATCAGTGGAGTGTGGGTGCTCCAACTTGGAGCGTCTAGGGCCGAGGACACCCTGGCGTTCTGTCATCCCCCTTGAGGGGGACGATACTGCAATAAGATCCTGGCCCACCCTTGCCGGTGGGGACGCATACCTAATCGGGCCGTGTCGACATGTAGAAGGGTAGCTACCGAATTCCCGACTAACGGACGATTCAATGGTGATGGGCCGACCGGGGATACTTTGAGAGTTCTTTTGTTGGATGATCTTTCGGCGTTGAGGCCGTAGTTGACATTAGGAGCCCTTTCATTGCTTGTCTACGGGTCTCCTAGATGGTTGGTTGTCTTGAGGTGTAGCCCCATGTGCTTATTTGGTCATGTTTCTTTGTATTGTTATATTTGCTTATCTCTTAATGTTCATGACTTGCTTACCCACCTTGCGAGGTGCTTACTGGGCTTTCCATTCGAAAGCTCATACACTTGATTTCATCTCTTTTCAGATCCCGAGGGATAGCTGAGCTGGGCTGATAGAGCCGTGCGTGGGAGCCGGGATTGTGATTGAGGTTGGCGACCTCTGATGATCGATCTTGTGTGAGAGAACACCATATATTGAACCCGCTCTAGGGTCGAATTGTATTTGAGTATTAGGGTGCACGTACCTAGGTTCTCATCTTCCGTTGACACTATACTCTGATTTATGTCATCTGACCTATTATTATTATGCCGCTGCACTTGTGTTGTTGCTTTGTGGTCACTTAGGCCTTGTGCCCGAGCGGGGCTCATCTCCGCTTAGGTACGGCCGGTCTGCTCACGTGCCCGAGGCCGGGGACTTTTGGGGCTGGGGCGTGACATAATGAAAATAACCTGAAGGGCATGAAATAAAACTCATCAAACAAGGAAAAATGATCAAACTATGAATTCAAAAGAGAACTAGTATGAAATTCAACAGAAAAAGCAGAACAAAATCATGCCACATTCAAGTTATAAATATACATAGATTTGAATTATCTATAATTTTTCTACATTGTTTTAAAGTTTAAATTTTTGTTTAAATATAGAAAATTAGAAACGGACTTAAAAATCCGTTTCTAAAGTAGAAACGGATTTTTAAATCCGTTTCTAATATTTATATATTTCTATATTTATTTCATTTTTTTAGAATTAGAAACGGATTAAAATTCCGTTTCTAAATTTAGAAACGGATATTTAATCCGTTTCTAAAATTGATAAATTTATAAAAATATATAAAACAAGAAATGATTTTTATTTTTAAGATATTTATATACAGTTATTAAAACTAATTATATATTATACGAATTAATATATTTGTTCAATTTATATATTTCTAAAGAATTATATATTATATGAATTAATATTTATGGATTTAATAAAGTTGTTTTTATTGTCCAAACAATTTCAAAACTGTAATTAAACAAATATTATTATTATTTAAGTATTTAAGTTTAATACAAAAACTTAAAAACTGATGTAGGATCCGTTTTTAATTTTATTAAATATATATATAATAAGAAATGATTTTACATTTTATTTATATATTTGAGTTATATATATTTTATTTTTTAAAATTCATTATATCTAAAAAGAGTTAATGTAGTTCTAAAATTTATATATACACATCCAGTTAATCTATATCTATCTATATATATATATATACACACACACACACACACATGCATATCCTATTGAGATTAGTCAAAAAATGGGTTCAAAATCTATTTTTACTTTTGAGAAATTTATATACTTACAGTTTTTAAACTAATTATATATTATGCAAATTAATATATTCATACAATTTATATATTTTTAAAGGATTATATATTATAAGAATTAATATTATAAATTTAATTAATTTGTTGTTATATTGTCCAAACCATTTCAAAAATGTATTTATTAAACAATTATTATTATTATTTAATTGTTTAAAGTTTTTAATGAATTTAATACAAAAATTAAAATTAAAATATCTTTTAATGAGAACTAGAAACAGATGTAAATTCCGTTTCTAAATTAGAAACGGATGCCTATTCCGTTTTTAATATTAGAAACAGATGTAAATTTCGTTTCTGAATTAGAAACGGATATCTATTCCGTTTCTAATATTAGAAACGGATTAGAAACGGATTTTATATCCGTTTCTAAATTAGAAACGGATGTACATTCCGTTTCTAATTTAGAAACGGATTTATTCTCCGTTTCTAATTTGTTTCTATTTAGAAATGGAA
This sequence comes from Dioscorea zingiberensis, assembly GCA_026586065.1. NCBI lineage: Eukaryota > Viridiplantae > Streptophyta > Magnoliopsida > Dioscoreales > Dioscoreaceae > Dioscorea > Dioscorea zingiberensis. The sequence goes on along the minus strand of CM048820.1, from coordinate 9,966,757 downwards.
TCTAAAACGGAATACGTCCGTTGCTAAAATTCCGTTTCTAATCCACAGTTTTCTTGTAGTGTAAGGTTTGGAGCCTTACCAAGGACCTTACCGTAAAGGGTTCCTCTCATCCAATCATGCACACGGCGGAGGAGATCTGGATATGGTGTCACGGTCTTTGTTACGGAGGCCTTTAGCTTTTCCAATAGGGGTCCCGGATATAGCATCGTCGGTGAGTCATCTTGGATAGGTTATTTATTTATTTATTTATTTATTTATTTATTTATTTATTTATTTATTTATTTATGACATCATCTGGTCAGATCGACTGACCCACGACCCAGTTGTAAGACCGGTTCGCTTTCTAGTCCGGTTTTAAAAACATTGCAAATTATATTCTCTCTTATTTTTAAATAATAAAAAATATTTTAATATGAGACAACATTGAATTTAAGAATGAAATCTCATCCTGCACACCAATAAAGACATGCCAACGAAAATTTAAAAGCAAAATTATTAATAGACGACCAATGGTAAAAAAAATCCCAAGAAAAAAAAAGATAATATCCAAGACAATATGCATGTTTCTATAGATAAATACATATCTGTTGTGTAGACATACAAATACAGACAATTTCAACATAAGAGAAGCTCCATATTAATAGAGCCATGTGTACCTTGAAGAGTTAATTTTGTGATGTTTATAAGTGAAATTTTTTTAAAAAAAATATAGGTAATTTCCACATAAGATATACACCGAGCAAAATCAAAAAGTAAAACTATCAATTCCTTAACAATACTAAGGAGAACTCCTAATACTACTAAGAAAAAAGAAGTAAAATATGAACCTTGAGGTTGTGGAGGCCATGTCCAGTACGTATGCCAAGATGAAGAAAAATTCAGAATGTAAATTTTTTATTGCTTGCTCTAATCAACCACAACATGCCTTTAAATAGAGTTTACAATCCAGAGGAAACAAATTAGGAATAGGAAACCTAATTAAACTAGGAATAGGAACCAAAAACAAACTAGGACTAGAAAACCTAATTAAGCTATGACTAGGAAACCTAATTAAACTAGGAATAGAAAAAAAAAGACAAATTAGAACTACAAGACATAATAAAGAATTATTATAATAGTTTCATCAATTAATCAACTCATTACTATAATAAATTTCCCCAAATTAGCACTCTCTGTCTCAACCACTTTCACAAGATGTTCAACTATCGAAGTAATATATGGTTTATATGAATTGGTGTCCTTCATGAATGGCCCATTTTGTGCAGTGTTTCATGGTTCTTCCACTACACTATTTTATTTTTGCTTTGCATCTAAGCAATCATGGATCTAAGATTAAGTTTTTAAGAGCTCTTTGTAGAAAATTATGAATACTTTTGTCATATTATATACAACCGTAAAGGTTGGTTTAAAAGAATGAATGCATAATTTAGATTAAGATGCTCTAGTGGATGATTTGTTGACATTGTTTGATTTTCATCTTCTACTCACTCTATTTTATTTTGGTTTTCATCTAAGCATATGTTTTTGTCTTCAATTCTCAGTCAAAGCCAAAAATATAACCATAAGTTTTTCTTATTAGCGATACTATAAAAGATTTGCCATATTATTTACAGTTTACCTTAAAATTATTATTAAGTTACAGAATAAATATTTAATTTGTACTAAGAAGTTCCACGTTGATATTGTTTTTTGTTTTCAACTCTTCTCCTACTTGTTTTCTAGTGATTTTATTGATCAGTTGTTGAAAACAGAACAATTGAACAATGGATGTAGAAGTATAAATCACACTTCCTGCAGAAACCTAGCAAAATTTAAGTACCATATTCTGTTGTCATAGACTCTGCTGTCACATAACCAATGGCACATAAAGTTCCATGATAATTTTCAAATCTGCAATAATTTCAGCAAAATTCAAACCAAAATAAATAAAACATAAATTTTTCCAAGGGGCGGCGTCACCGGCGTACGGGCTGCAGTGAGGAGGAGGTCGCAAGGCGGGCCTTCGCAGCAGACGGCCTTTATGTACATGCCAGACGCAGAGGTTGGCCGGGCTCATGAGGTGGTCGGAGGCAGGCTGGCCTTGAGCAGCCAGGGAGCTCGGGCGGAGCGTGGCCGCGGCCGGAGGCATCGCAACTCGCAGGTGGTGGAGCCGGCTTGGGCGGCGCGGGACGGCGCCGGGCGGAGGGAGCTCAGGCGGATGCGGGGCAGGCTCAGCCGTTGCTCGCCGGCTTCCACGAGGAGAAGAGAAGAGGAAGAAGAGGGGGTGTCGCGGCTGCTCGTCGGAGAAGAAGTTGTGCGCGTGAGGGGCGCGGCTGTAGGAGAAGAGGTCGCGGGCGTGCTCTCGGACAAGGGCCGCCGGCGGCGGATGCGTTCTCGCACGTCAAGGAGTGGCCGGAGGGAGCATAGACGGTTCTTGCGGCACCCTTTCGCCGTGAGAGGAGGCTTCGGATCGGCCAGCCCGACGCGTGGAGGGAGGAGGTCGTGAGGGAGCAAGGATGTGAAAGGGATTTAGGTTACCATCCATGTGTTATTTCCCCTATTTGTCTCATTTGTTTTATTTTAATTAATTTTTTTATTATTATCACATATTTAGGTTAAAATATTTAAATTCAGGATTTCCCACTATATAATTTATCTAATAATTAATCATGTATGATTTAAATTATATTTTATTTCTCCATGTGACAACCATCCCTATCTTTTCCCACTTAAGTCCAATGTGGCATAATATGCAGTTTTATTTTCTCATTACAACACTTAACTTTTAAATCAACTAGTTTTGTCACACTAGACCTTAATTTATTAAAGCCTTAGTTAATTAATAGATTTTAACCATTAACCTATTAATACCATGTATTATATGTAACACATTAATTTTATTTTATTTTATTATGTTTATGATTTTAATCTTTATTTACTTGGTAATCACCCCTGTTTATTATTTGGTAATCTTTTTACATGTAATCTTCAACTAAATTAGGAGGCTTATCTTATAATAAAATAAAACGTAGTTTATCTACTTTTTTTAAAAAAGTTATCTATATATATAACTTCATATTTCTTTGTCTCTAACTCACTAATAAGAGTATAAAATTACAAATCCATATAAAATTTCATGATTATATAGAGAAAAAAAGATTTGGAGAGAGAGTGCCAAGCAGAATAAAACAACTTCGGTGGAAGCCACTTCTCAAGTAAGTATTTTTGAAGATTTCTACAAATCTAATTGTTTTCAATGACAAACTATGTTGTTTTTTTATAAAAATTGTCCATTGAAAAAACAATAGGTTGATTCTATCTTTCTTTAATAATAGTTTGATTCATGATATTTTTTTCTCAAATTTTTTATTTATTTTAGATGTTTGATTGAATTTTATAGGATAATGTGAATTTTTATGTTTAAACAACAGAAAATTTCTTCCTCCTTTTGTGCATTATTTTAATAGATATTATTGTTTTATGATATATGAATATGTAATTTATAGATATCAAATTTTCTTTGAAAAAATATTTATATGCTTAGGGTTTTTCCGTAAGTTTAGTTGAGATAGAGGAAGCTCCATCACCCAAGTCTTTTTGATTCAATACACCGATAGAAGAACATTATTGAATTCTTGAGTTATTTTCTAATAAGTGTTGTGTTTTTTTTCCCTTCCTCCAATTATTTATAATAGATTTTTTTTAGAGGTCTAATTGATTTTGTAAAGTGGTGGGAAACATGTAACTTATTCGGATTAAATAACTAAAAATTTCTTTAATTTTTATATGTTCCTTCCCTAATTTTTGGGGACAGCCTCTAGTTGGATTATTTATATATATATATATATATTATATTAATAATAGAATTATCTTTACGGGAAATATATAATAACAACATCTTATATATAGAGAGACACAACCATGTATGAATAAACTGACTGCCCAAAATAATTTGGTGGGAGAATTTCCCGCCAACAGAAAATTTGTAATTCTACGCGCTTAGTTGTAGATTTTAAATTTTGTTTTAAATACTGATTATTTCTTTTAGTTTGAAATGGAAATTTAGATTTGTTAAAAAATTTGCTTATTGATATCATGTTGCATATTTTATTAAAAGATTTGCCTATTAACATGCCATTATTAATTAATTATCTACTTATATTTTTTAAATGCATTAAAAATCTATAGGCACAAAATGGTAAAAATTTCAAATAGATCTTGGACAAACTTTGATGATGAGCAACAAACTCGTGATATAAGCAGATGAGGTTGAAACTACAAATTCATCACTTTATCAACAAATTACCAATTGCACTTCTAATGACACATCTGAACATGTTGTTCCGACAAGAGGTTAGGTTATCATTTTATCACTTGTATATCTTAATTTTATATAATATTATATATTTTTCAATTATTAAAACTTTTTTTTCTTTTAAGGGAGTGGAAGAACTAGTAAACGAGGGAGAGGACCAACAGTAAATACAAAGCTTGCTAAGAAGAGAGCAGAAGGAAAAGAAATTGATATTCAATTCCCTCCTCCATATTATAAGCCATGTGGTAAGCATGCTAAACTTTTCAAGGTAGAGGTCACTGTGTGCATTCGGCAACATGCACCTCTTCGCATCACTAAATGGAAAGATATTCCTGAAGATAGAGTGAAGACAATATGGAAAATTTTAAAGGTATGATTAAACATAAAAGTATTTTTTTAATATATAAATATTAAATTTATTTAATTGAACTGTTATTTAAGGTTATAATGTTATGTCCTTTTATATGAATTTTAAGTCCAATTTAAATTTTCTGATGAGGTGCAACCTTATGTGATGAAACAAGTACAAGCACAGTATAAGAATCGTCAATTCCATTTGCATCAAAGGGGTACCTCATGAGAAAAGACTGCCCTAAAGATGTAAATGAAGGTGACTGGAAATGGTTGATTGAGAATAAATGGGAGACAACAAAATTTAAGGTAACATTAGTATTCAATTAATTTATCTTATCTTATCTTTTCCGGTTAATTTCATATGAAAATTAATTGTTTATCATTTTGTAGGATAAAAGTGAAAAAAAAAACAAAAGTAATAGGGGAAAACAAGAGATGAAATCAGTTGTTGGCACAACATCAATTGTACAAATGGCATTTGAGATGGTAAATTAATATTTTTTTGAGAAATTATAAATTAATTATATTTTTTATTTTTATTTTTTGGTTTTATATTTTTAGAAAGACAGATTCTGAAGAATGGCCTGATGCTGTCAAAGTATGGAAAGCGACACGAATGAAACTAGATGCAACTTGGGTTGTTTCAAATGGAGAAGAAATAATGGTATATATAGAAATTGTAATCAATTTTAATTTTTTTATAATAATATTAATATTTATTTATTAAAATCTTAGCTTTTTATTTAAACGTGCAGAACAAGCTTCAAGAACAGGGAGAGAAAAATAAGGAAAAGATTTCATCTGCACCTCTACCACTAGTTGAACGTTTCTCTCTTGTTTTTGGGAAAAAGTCTAATCACTCATGTGGCGTAGGTGTTAAAGGGATGACATCTACAACCCAGGAAAAATGTTGGATTCTTGGATAGTGGACATGGGTTTTATTCATCATCCAAAAGAAAGTTGTAGTTTGTGCTTTATTTGGTTTAATTTTTCTAGCTTGGTCATATATATATATATATATATATATATATATATATATATATATATGTATGTATGTATATATATATATATATATATATATATATATATATATATATATAGAGAGAGGGATAAATCTTTGTGTGGTACGTGATTCATTTCATTTAGGGTAGCCCATTTGGCCCCTTGGAGTATTTTTTTTTTTTCATGGGCGGGAAGAGCTTCTAAAAATGAGCTACCCTAACAATTTTCATACAATTTGGTAACCGTTTGGTCCTCCCACTTAACGGTTGAAATTCTGGATCGTTCAGATTCCTACAAGTTTTGATCCGTTAAGATGAAGACCCTACAAGTTTCCAAATTGTATGAAAATTGACAGGCTAACTTATTTTCATGATCTTTCCATCCGTATCTGAAAATTGTTCAAACATGCTCAGGGGATCAGCCAGCGGTACGGAAATTTATAATTTACGGAGAATCAAAAGTATATATATATATATATATATATATATATATATATATATATATATATATATATATATTAACTAGTCAGTTAGTTATTTGAATGGTTGTGAGACATATTTCTATTAATTTCATAATTGTATTTGAGAATTTTATTTTGCACTTTTTCCTATTGCAAATTAAGAATTTAACAATTTAATTAATTTTTATTTACTTTTCATTAATATTAATAATTTTTATGTTCATTTTTTATTAAATCCATTAATTTGTGACAACAATGAACATTGGTGGCAAAATTGTCATAAGATAAAGATTACACATTTGTGATAAATTTTGTTAAATACTATGGCCACTAATGCAAATTTTGCTAGCCACTAATGCAATTGAATTATTAAATCAATAATTTTATTTGTGACAACAATGGATACATTTCATGATAAAATTCTTTTCATATTTGTGACAAAATTTGTTAGACATTAATGCAATTAAAGTATGAAATCAAAATTTTTATTTGTGCCAATTATGGTTTCATTTGTGCCAAAATTGTTGCAACACATAACTTCCATATTTACGACGAATTTGTTAGACACCATTGTTTTGAACATTGGTGACGATATAACTTTCACTAATGAAAATAATATTAGTGACGCATTTTATCGTCAAAGCTCTCAATAATTTTTGTGCCAATAATGTCGTCACAACAATATATGCTATTGCCACGATTTTTTCGGGCACAATTTAAATTTTTTTGAGACAATAAAATTGACACAATTGGTTAGAGTTATTGTGACTACACCAATTTCGTTGGACACCATTGTGTTGAACATTAGTGACGATATAACATTCACTAATGAAAAAAATATTAGTGACAAATTTCATCATCACAGTTCTCAATAATTTTAGTGTCAATACTGTCGCCACAACAATATACGTTATTGTCACGATTTTTCTGTCACAATTGAGAATTTTTTGTGGCAATACAATTGTCACAATTGGTTTTAGTTATTGTGACTATATTAATTTCATCACCAATATTTCACTTTTTAGTATCAACATATTTGTCACAAAAGTGTTGCATAATTGTGACAATTTTTAAATGTGGCCACTAATGAAATAGTGACGGGGTTATTTGTGACGGCAAGTGACGAAATTAAAAATTGTCACTTTAAATTGTAGTGGCTATTTATTAGACTTTTAGTCACGAATTTTTCCTCCACAAAATATGCAATTTCTTGTAGTGTATAACCTCTGCAAAATGAAGGTCCTTGATTCTTGACCATTAGATCTTCATATCAAACCAAGAAAAACATATTAGGCCGATGTCCCATATGTGGAAGGTGTGGGACTATTAAGGTCTCTATGGATGGTGTGCTTCTAATTGTAGGAGAAATCTTGTATGTAGTTGTTCCCATGCAAAGTTCATAAGCCTCTTACTTGTACTTTTGCCTCAAAGATGGGAGGTGGAATGAGTCCCCACTGGGCGTGCCAGAATTTGTGGGATCGAAAATACCCGCCCGACATCGTGTCTGTGAAGAGACACCAGACGACATATCAAATCACAAATATCATATTTGTTTAGTTATTATGGGTTCTTCCGTTCCTAAAAGAGGCAAGCCTCTATTATTAATTACCCCAGACATAGTCTTGGGAACCTCCGATTAAGGGCAAAAGTACAAGGCAATGAATAAAAAAAAATGATTTCATTTATTTGCAAACCATAATTATTTTATTACATATGAATATCATCATAGGATATTTATACATATTATTTATTTATTTATTTATTTATTATTATTATTTTTTGAATGACGCCGCCTTCCGCCTTGGGACGTATGCTTCGCCACTTTGAAATTTGTTTTTCATCAGTCGCCTCAATACATGCTTCGTCGCCGCCATGAGATTTGTGCAAATTCAAGATTTGTACTTCATCGGTTGCATTGAGATGTGCAAGATGTGTGTCACTTTGAGATTTGTATTTTATCACCCACCTCAAGATGCGTGTTTTATCATTGCATCGGGATGCGGGCCAATTTGGGATTTGAATTTCATCATCCGTCTTAACCAACATACTTGGAGAGGAGTCAGGACTTCAACTTCTTATTTGCAAGATCAACTGCTTGACATATATATAAGTATACGTATATGGATATATATTTATATATATGTATAAGTATCTGACTGATTTTTTTTAAATATTATTAACATCTGCAACCTTTGTTTTTTTTCTTTTCTTGTTTCGCCGCCCCTCTCTGTTTCAGCTTTCATCTTTTCTTTTTCTTTTTTTATTTTTGATTCTCTCTCCTTCCTTTATCTCTATATTATATATATATATATATATATATATATATATATATATATATATATATATATACACTCTTCTTTTTCGTCATCTCTCTCTTTATTTTATTATTATTTATTTATTTTTTTCTCAGCAGTGAGCATCGCTCTTCCCTATTAATTTCATCTTTTTTAATTTTTTTTAATTCTCTCTCCCTTCCGCCGGTTTCCTCTTTCTTTTTATTTATTTATTTTTTTTATTTTTATTCTTTTCTTTCTTTTTTTTTAATCACCTCCTTTTTTAATCTCTCTTCTCCGGTGGCGGCGTGGGCTTTTGCATGTTATATATGCTATGTATCCTTTGTCCTCTTCTCCGACGATGGCAGGCATCAGCAACAATTAGCCCCACAAGGGTGGCTAAGCAGTGGCAACAATAGCCCCACAAGGGTGGCTCAGCGGCGACGATAGCCCCACAAGGGTGGCTTGGTGGTGACAACAACATCAACATGGTTTCTTTTTTTATTTTTATTTTTTCTTTCTTCGGGACAGCAAGGCATTGGTATCCACAAGGGAGGGGCCGAAGACTTGGTGAGGATAAGCGGCAAGGCGTCCACAAGGGAGCCGGAAGCTTGTTGAGGGTTGACACAAGTTTGTTGAAGGTTGACAGCGACGACCTAAACAAGGGAGCCAGAAGCTTGTTGAAGGTTGACAGCGACGGCCTCCACAAGGGAGCCGGAAGCTTGTTGAGGATTGACGGCGACGGCCTCCACAAGGGAGCCGAAAGTTTGTTGAAGGTAGACGGCGACGGGCTCCACAAGGGAGCCGGGAAATTGTTGAAGGTTGACGGCGATGATGAAAATATATGGGAGAGGAGGGGGGCCTTGATCTACATATGCTATATTACAGTCGATCGACGGACCCGAGCCTGTATCCTTCGGCAAAGCCATTAGAGACAGGCTCGTGTCTGACCGACCACACGGCTTCTTGCTTCACGGAGAGGAGAGCATGGAGGAGATCTCTCCCCTCCCAAAAGTCTCTCTACAAGAGGTCTCCCCTCCTCTATTTATAGATCCTCCCAACCTAGATGATAAGGTTGAAATTTGAATTTGAGTTTTAATTATCATTATATCATAATCTAGATAAGATCAAAATTTTGAATTTTAATTTTTATGATCATAATCTAGCTTTAGGTATAACCTTGAATTTGAATTTTAATCATCATGAGATTATAATCTAGATAAGAGCAAAAATATGAATTTTAATGATTATGATCTAGATTTAGACATAACCTTGAATTTGAATTTTAATCATCATGAGATTATAATCTAGATAAAGATAAAAAATTTGAATTTTAATGATCATGATCTAGATTTATGTATAACCTTGAATTTGAATTTTAATCATCAAGAGATCAGATCAAAAATTTAAATTTAAATTTTAATGATCATAATCTAGATTTAGTTGTAACCTTCAATTTGAATTTTAATCCAAATTTAGGTATAATCTTGAATTAAAATTTTAATAATCAAGATCAAAAGTTTGAATTTTAATGATCATAATCTAGATAAGATCAAAACTTGAATTTAAATTTAATTTATTTTTTTTTCCTCGAGATTTGTGTTCTCGGACTACCTTGGGTTCTGTATTTCTGAGATTTCCTCGGGATTTATATTTTTTGGTCTGCATCGGAATTTGCGTCTTTAGCTTGCCTCGGGATACGACTGGATATATTTTTATTTTAAATTTAAAATATCTTAATTTCAAGATACTTCAAGGTATATATTTCATTGGCACCCTTCAGATATTTGCACCTGGAATGTATATATATTTATGCATATGTATTTTTTCGACACAAACAAACTCATCGGTTTAGAAGTATTCACCGTCTCATCGGCCTGAGATATATCTTCAACTCTTCAAAACGACATCGTTCATCAGAAATAACCTTCTAGAAGGAACGTAGCTGTTGACAGGTTGGCCTTCCAGAAGAATTACAGCTATCAACAGCCTGGAGCCATCTGGCTGCTTAGCTGGAACTTAGCTGGATGCTTAGGTGGCAAAACACGTGACAAAATTCTTTAAAGCACATGTCGAAAAGCTTGGCTTCCGCTCCAAGCCACCGAAGTGTAACGCCCCTAAAAAATTTTCAATGTTAAATGTGAAAACTTCCGAAAAATCACACGAGTTTAATTGCACTGAAAATGAATTTATTGCTGGTAAAATTAAGTTAAGACAAAATCAGGAGTTAATGGGTCTAAACTCTAGTCTCGCAAGAAATTGGGCCAGAGAAGGCCATGTTGGGCTGAGACAATTAGAATTAGTCCCGATTTAATTAATTTAAGGAATACTAAGTTTTAATGAAATTCAAATATTTGGATGGCGATACGAGACAAGATGTGAGTCCCGATAAAAGGTGAATCAGACCGAGCCAAAAGCCGAAAATGATAGATCTGGTCGGTTTGAAATGACCGCCCATGAATCTATAGTATTAAATTGTAATATTATATGAGTTGATAAGTAATCGGAGGAACTAAATAATACTGATGAAATCAAATAAAATATAAAACCTAATCTCTATTTAAATTAAGTGGTAAAGGTTTTAGGATAAAATAAAATTAAAAGGGGATTGGTTGCTATTACCTAAGTTTTTTTAAATAAAATATAATAATAATAATAAAATAAAATAAAATAATAATTGGGGACTTAGGTTATTAGAGAAATTGATTAGAGGGAGAGAGAGAGAAGTCAGCCATCTCTATCCCCTGTTAGATCCTGTAGGGAGAAGGGGCGTCTGATACAATCGCAAAGTAATGCGGGTCGTCACAAGTAATAAAGTGGACGTGAAAGTCGGGTTGTCGATCTGCAGGGAGATGGAAGTACTAGTACCCACTATTCTTCTACTAATTAGTCGGTCTAGGGTGGTTGATTATACTAATTCTAAACTAATAAAATTGAAATCATGAACAAAGGGATCAGGTTGCTCTTAAGGTCAAACAATCATAAAAAGGGGATGCTCGGACAATTGAATCCCCCTTGGACTTATAAAGGATGAATGTTATTCTTTATCTCGACACTTGGTTAATTCTTGGCCAAGGGTTCCTATCGTGCTTTCACTCCCTCATCCCGAGGTGAGTTACTAATCCTAGTGCCCTTACCGATTATGTTCTTGAACCTATTTCTCGGAAGGATTATGGGAATAATTTATCTAAAGGACTCGCTCTCCTTAGTACCAGGGTTCCCGGTATACTTACAATCCCCTCCATTGGAGACGGTCTACACACGGGGAGGCGTTCGCTTCTTCCCCCATATGGACTATGAGAATCTCTCCGGGCTCTCTCAGCGTCTGAGGATTCACTCACATTAAAACATCCAATAGACTCAATGAATATAACCAAGCATTCAAGAATAGAAAACCAACATTAATTAAATCATGTCCAAGGGTTCATCAATCATCCAAGCATCTACAAAATTAGCCCTCCATGGTAGGAGGGCATCAATCCAAAACAAAGATGAAAGCAATCAAAGAAGACATAGTAGGTAAATCTAATGAAATCACGGTTGATGGCTTCTTGATCTTCTTCCAAAGGTTTCTCCTCCTCTTGCTCCAATTGCTCCTAGGTGAAGACCTCCTAGCTTTCCCCCAAGATTCACCTATTTCTCCCCCAGCTCTCCTCCCTAAAAACCCTCTTTTCGTTCATTTTTATACCCCTAGGGTTTTAAAGGTGAGATTTACCCATTTGCCCTCTTCAAGATCTGCAGATTAGTCCAAATTGACAATGTACGGGCCCGTATACGGGCTTATGTCAGCCCGTATACGGGCCAACCACCTTCATACGGGCCCATATACGGGCCATATATCAGTCCGTATATGGGCCAATCATCATACCAGCTATCATACGGGCCGTTTACTGGCCCGTATTCCCTTCAGGAGCCAATATATGGCCCGTATAGGCCCTTCTGGGTGCTCTGGGATCCTGGTTTCTCTCAAAATGTTTTCTTTCCTCCGGGGTTCTTATATCATGCCCTGTTGATGAAAATAAATACATTTTGAGTATCGGTGGGCAAAAAGTCTTCACAATTACATGCCAAGCATATAGGAATATAGTATAAAATTATGCTCAAATGAACACTTATCAGGGGCACTATGCGCGCATGAGGGAAGAATGCAAAGGGGGGATCTGGTTTCCCTTTCCTCTCGTGGGGGTACAGTTGCCCCGTGAAGCCACAGGGTATTCAAGTCGATTTGGTAGAGAAGATGCCTCTCTTTCTCAAACTCTTTGTTCTTCTTTCCTTTAACCCAAGCTCCACCCATTTGCACTTCTCCGGCTTGACCCCGGCGCTGACAATCAGACCTCTGCCATGACGAACACTAAGCTGTCACGACGCCGCAACTGACCCAAGTCCAATCGCGCGCCACCCTACTGTCTTCGACCAAGTGACAGGTCGAGCCCCGCCCCGATCAGTTTGTCCCTACCTCTGTTCGTTCTCCACCGACAAACGGCAGCGAGAAGCTTCTGTATTCCCTTTCCCTACCCCTGCGTCTCTGTTTTGGTGGTAGCAGCGGCTCCGGCCAGCAACTGAGTTGTTCTGGAACGCAGGTAGGGTCTAATGTGGAGCGAGAATTTGGATTAATGCCTTGAAGGATTAATTAGGAAATTTCTACTGAATTTGGAACTCTGTCTAATGGATAAAAAGGACTTTCTGTGAATGTTAATTAGAGGATTAATGGAGTAAATTAAGAGTAATGTAATGGTCGGAAGAAGTATAATTGGAAGGTATGAGTTAATTGTGTTGTATGTGTGCTTGGTTGTATAATAGAGGAGGTGCTGCCGAATTTTTATAGAAATCTTAAGTATTTTAAGATGATTTATTTCCCATGATCATGTTTAACACCTAATCACCCTTTAGAAGCATGCTAGAATTCTCAAGTTAAGATTAAATTGATGAAGAGTTAGTTCCTTAATTTAATAGTTTCATTTTTTTTAAAAATCCATTAGAGATACGGATCTCATCTTAAGAGGAATTAAACTTTACTTAGCTTAAGGAAACTATCGTACTTTAACGAGTCTAACCGGAGTATAAGATAAGAATACGGTTCTGTATTCTTATGAAATTTTGAAATATGTATTTGATCTTAATTAAGAAGTATATAAAGATGAATTAACAAGCTTCTTGTATGTTACCGTATCTAAGCAGAGTACGAGTTAAGAATACGATTCCCGTATTCACAATTTCCGTATTATGATTACTAGGAAGAAGGGAGAACGTCCCAGAAACGTCGTGTGGACCGAGTTAAACCTAAGCCTGCTAAGGACTTCAGGTGAGTGATTACATTATACTTGGAATTGGAATGGTTTTTATGATTGGATTTGATCGTCGGTTTTGTTTACATGATTTTATGAGTTTTATATCAAAGTTTGTGCAATGTTGCTAGTTTGATATTATGATCATAATACTAGAGTTTTGATTGTTTTATTCATGTATTGTAAATGAAAATATATGTGAATAGAGGAAATAAAGAATGAGAACATGGATAAGACAAAGAGATATTAGAAATATTGAATAACGTACACCTTAATTAAGTTAAGCTAGGGTTTATACCAGAGGGTCATTGGGGACAGAGATACGTCCCGCCCGGGACTCATCTGGTGTCATACCGGGGCATGGCTACCAGATAGTCCTACGATTCTGTGGGAGCATAGTTTGTAGAGACGACAACCAGTTTAGACCTATGATTCTGTGGGAGCACAGTTCGTAGAGATCGGCTACCAGATTAGATCTATGTTTCTGTGGGAGCACGGTTCGTAAAGGCCGATTACCAGATTAGACCTACGTTTCTGTGGGAGCACAATTCGTAGAGATCGGCTATCAAATCAGACCTACGTTTCTGTGGGAGCACAGTTCGTAGAGGCCGATTTCTCAGATTATACCTACGATTCTGTGGGAGCACAGTCTGTAGAGACCAGATTTCTTGACGTTGAGATCATGATTTCATATAAGTTGATATATTATTAAACCCAATTGCCACAATTGTGAGTTGCCACACCTAGAGGCTAGGGTAATGATTATATTGCTGAAATAATTGTAGGATCATGTTTATATTCATGTGTTGACATTGAGGTTTCCATGTTTTGGATTTATCCGAGTTTTCTTATGCTTTTAGCTTATTGATTGATTGAGAGATAAGGCATATGATTAGCATTATTTCGATACTCTTTTATTTGATATTATAGTTGTATCTTGTATAGTGATTCTCACTCAAGTGAAATGTGCAGGTAGTCGAGATTGAGTGTTAACTGTAGATGGCTCTAACTTAGCAGAAGAGGATAGCTTGTTCTCATTTGATAATTAGAATTTTAGATTAATGCTTCTGCAAGAATTGTACACTTTATAAAAGATTTTAAATACTCTATTTAATAATCATATTTATTAGTCTGATTATCATTGATATAAGGTTTACATTGCACAGCTTATAGGCTGGGTGCACTCCCGGCCCAGCTGGTGTGACATTCTGTCCCTGTGTTGGGAATGGGTGTTACAAGAAGCCTATAAAAGACGACGACTTCAGCTCATTTGGGACATGAAAAATTACAGACAGCGAAGCTCTGTCGCTTTGAAGATTGAATTCCTCCCCTTTTCCTCTTCAAACTCAAGTTGATTTCTCCTCTATTTGTAAAATCTTCCATGAATGCTCCGATGATAGTGGATTCAATCTTTTGATCCCGTGGTTTTTTCCCGATTAAGGGTTTTCCACGTTAAATCAGTGTCTTCTCCTCTTGATTGATTGATTTCTTCTCTATTATCTCATTGTTCAAGGTCCCAGCATTAAAATAAATTCAACCATTGGTTTGAGATTGGATTCGATCTCAAGACAAATCCGATTTCAACATCATCATAAATCAAAACTAAAAGTGAGAGTATTGTTAATCTTTTGTGTTTGATTGCCATTTTTTTCTATGAAAAATATTTCAACTAGTGATTTTCCAGCTTTTTTGGTTGTTTGATTGCCAAAATTCTCTCTGGAAATTTTTTTCACAAACCCTATCACGTGACCCCATTTTCCCTCAAATAGATGGAAAACTTTTCCAACCTCCCCCCCATAGGAAAAGTTTTCTAGGGAAAACAGAGGGTTTTATCAAAAAAAAAAAAACAGAGGGTTTTTTTTGAAAAAAACCTAATAAAAACTCACGTTCCTCTCTCTCTCACTCACGCGACACCCACCCATCGAACCCTGGAATCCATACGAACCTCTGCCGCCCTCCCCACCCGATGAACCTCCGCCGAGCTACGCCGAGTTCCTCTCTCCCTCTCACTCCCTCTTCGCGGTGCTCACCTCCTAAGGAATAGCAAGATTTTTCTCTCTCTCCTCGCATCTTCCGCTCCTTCGTTGATCGCCATCGTCGCGCTGGTAAGCCACTTGCCCTCTCCTGTCGTCTCATCTCTTCTCATCTCTAATTATTTTCATGCTCTTTCAATGATTTGTTTGTCTTGGTCTTGGTCCAGGTTTGTAATTGTGTGTTGTGTTCTGTTATTTTCTTATAATTGTTGTTCTTTTCTTGTTTCTTCTTGATTCTAGTTATTTGAATCTACTTATTTGATTATATGCTATTCGTGAATTAGGATAGGTCTCTTTGAGTGATTTGCTTGTGGCTAGGGCTGGCAAACAATTAAACTGTTCGCGAGCAACTCGAGTTCAGTTCGATATTGGGTCGAGTTCGATTCGATTATTTTAATAACAAACTGAACTTAAACTCAAATTTGAGCTCGAAAAATAAGTGAGTCGAACTCAAGCTAGAGTCAGCTCGTTTGAGTTCGGTTCGAAATTCAAATATATATATATATATATATATATATATATATATATATATATATATATATATATATATAATTTAAATTATTTAAAGTAATACATTTTGTAAATTTAAATTCAAGTAATAAATTTTTAAAATTTAATTTCTTCAGCGTTGGATCTAATGATCCAACGGGTTAGAATCTCTCAAAACAATGCATATATATATATGTACCTCTCTTTGACCCAAACCCAAGTTCTAACTCCCGAGACCCGACGGCGAGCACCCCCTGCTCTAATCCTCTCTCCGCTGCCCTCTCTCTCTCTCCCTCTTGATCCCCATCCCAGTGCCCCAACTCCCAAGCATCCATCATCCATTCTCCACTGGCCACGAAGTTGGGTCTCTTTGTCAGCGGCTTCACCATCATCAAGGCTTCTTATCTCCATCATCGATCTCCAATTCTCCGAGGTAAACAACTCCATCAACACTCCTTTTTTTCTTGTTTTCTTTCACTAGTTCCTCTGTTTTGATACGATCCATTTATCTCACATCAAACTCTTTGTTGTTTGGTTTGATGAAGGTTTAGGAATGGATAAATGAGTGCTTTCATGCGATATTTATTGAGATATTCCTTGCTTTTGGGAGTTGAAATGTTGTTCTAATGATTCTAGGATTTGTTCTTCCATCATTTTCAATGCTTTAAAGTTGAATGTTTCTCAGGATAGCAGAGCAGAAAGCTTCTCCATCTTTCACCACACGAGGCACAAATAAGCGAGAAGTTTGATTCTTGTTGGAGCCGATGGGAGAGGAGGAAGAATCAAAGTCTTGAGAGCTCATGATCAATACTCGGTGGGCTAATTTGAACTATGAAGTGTTCATTTGTTATTTGATTTGGTTGTTCCTGGAATTAAAAGAACAATTGATTCATTTTGAATCTGAGGATACCAAGGAGAAGGAATTGTTGCCCCAAAGATACAAGCTGTGGAGCCAATCAAAGTGATCGATTGCGAGATAGGGCATTTCTTTAGGAAAATTTGAAGGTCCAACAATTGAAATGTATGATAGAATTTATTCTAAGGAATTTCTGAAAATCTTTTGTATAGATAGGGCCATGGAATGGTGTGAATTAAGTTTTAATTTCTCATTTGGAAAAGTGAGATTGGAGTATTAGATTTGATACAAAGTTTTAACAGATGTAAGGTGAAATTTATTATAATTTTATATTTTTTTAATTTTTAATTTCGATCTTTTTCGAATCGAACTCGAACTTTATAGATATTATCGAACCGAACTCGAACATAAAATTTTGAGTGTTTTCGAACTCGAGCCGAACTCGAGCTGGGTATTGGGAATTTCGAGCCGAACTCGAGCTGGGCTCAGCTCGTTCAAGTTCGGCTCGTTGCCAGCCCTACTTGTGGCTGTCCAGGTTTGTTTGTGTGTTGTCTTGTGTTTCTTCTTCCTTATTTTTCTTATGTTTTCATGTTTTCTTTTTCTTGTTTTCCTTATTTTCATGTTTTCTTATAATGTTGGTGAATTAGGGTTTAAGTGAGCGCAATTCATGAGGATTTTGGTTTTATTTTCTCTAATTTTGTTTGTTTGTTTGTTTGGTTTTTTTTTTTTGTAGTTTGATTTATAGCTAATTTCTCTCATCCTTGGTTCAAATTAGAGCTGCAAGGTTTGGAGTTTGGTTTTTTTTTTCCCCTTTTGATGCAAGTTTCCTTGATCTGAAGGGCAAGAATTTTCTCACCAAGATGTGACTTCTTCCAGGGTTACAAATCCAAGGTGGATTCACAAAGTATTACCTAAATCCAAGGTGGCTACAAATATTTGGGAGTGATCGGGATCGTCGTGACCTGGTGAGGTTTTCTGGATCCCTTATGCCTATTGGTGTAGTGAACTTGTGATTATAAGAGATACTGCTATTTTTCCATCATGTATGGTATTTCTAGAGTAGGTTAACATTTCATTAAAATTGTTGATGCCAAATTTTTTGAAACATTTGAAGTGTTGCATGTGTTCTTTTTTTCATTTTTTTATAAGATATTATAAATACCCCAATAGCTGTATACTAACCACTAGAATTTGTTGTGCACAAAAGAAATGCTTTTTCTAGTGGTTCATGTATAAATAGGGTTATAAACAAGCTGAGCTTGAGAAAGTTAAGATTGACTCTAAAGGAATATTAAAACAGTTTGACGAGCTTGAGTTGAGCTCAAGCAACCAGGCTCGAGCTTGACCCAACCAATTTTAAACTGAACTTGAGTTCGACCCAATCAACAAAATGTCACAGAATAAGACAATTGATGCAGTGAATAGGAGATATAAAACAGACAGAAAAATTCTACATGTAATAAAAGTTAACACTGATGATATCTCAGGAGCAAGCATAGTCTAGTAACTAATCCATTGGACTTTTTAGAAAATATATAGTTCAAATTACTTGAGTGACCTGGTGGTTTCATCCTTAACCTCAGTGGTAGTTATAAAACCAGTGTTTTTTCAAATTTTATTATATTTATAGTGGATTAATAAGGTCATGGTTAACATTTAACTCATTGAAGAAATTTGTAACGACTAAATGCTTGAGAGAAAGAACAGCAATATTACACAATACTCCATGCAGATTTAATAAAAAAGATACAAGATGGGCCTACTGAGAGTTTGGAATATCCAAGTATTTCATAAATGAAGAGTCATCAGAAAATAATCATGGAAATATCTGGAAAAAATTCATAATTTTTCTTTGACAGGAGGTAGGCAATTGACAATGATAACCAGAGAACCTGTAGGGTTCAGTTCAGAACTTAGGAGAAGAACAATCAAGCCTGCTCGCTTCCACAGCTCATCTAATAATTTCAATGATAAATACATTTATACAATTTGTACCAATAAAAAATAGGGGCCAAAATATTGAAAAGTCTTGAAATTAAAGGATTACATCGAAGTGCCTCTGTTTCTTTTGTGAAGACCCTGCAAATTTCATGTTGGAGTTTAACTAGATTCACTTGAATATTCAATTTCACCTCAGCTCAGTTGAAAGAAATTTTCAACTTCCTCATTTTGAGTTGAACTCAAGCAGCTGGGCTAAAAAATTGCTCTGCCAATTTCAAGCTGAGTTTGAGCTGTCTGAACTTTGGTTTGGTTTCCTGTGTAAGCCAAGATAAGTAGCCATGCATAGCCTACCCCATATAGCTTGCTTTTACCAAAAGAATAAAAGGAAAAGAAAAAAGAAAAATTAATTACCATGCACTTGGTTTGTATCAAACCCAAGCTCCAGTTTATCTTTGAAGCCTTGTCATCACGTGGTCTAACCACTAGAGCTGCAGTTAACTTGTGTGATAAAATTAAAATAAACTTATAAAATTATATATGTTGACTATGAAAATGGAGATTACTTTGAGATTGACTCCAATTTCAGATCAACCGTTGAATTTTATATAGTTGGGATTTGAGCAGAGAGAAAGTGAAGAACAAATCAATCAATCAAGAAAAATGGGCCAAGATGTAACGTGGAAAACCCTTGTTCGGGAAAAACCACGGAGAAAGAAGAATTCTCATTGATTTTAGCCATAAAAGCCATTTATAAGTGGAAAAATGAAAAAAGTGGATCAGCTCTCAGTGAAACAGAGCTTCGTTGCCTTTTTTTTTTCTCCTTTTGAATGAGAGAGAGCCATGGCCTTTTATAGGCTTCGGTTGCTTGGAGAAGAAGATTTGCAATTCGACACGTGCTTGATTAAATTAAACCTTGTGTTAAATTAACAACGTGAACTTTCGATCAGACTCCACTTCAAGTGCTTAGCTGGATGACAGCTCTAGTTCTTCTAGAAGACTTCCGGAGCCGTTCCGATGTTTTGCGTATTTATTCAACATAGAAACGATGAAGGGTGTTTCCGATATGATGAATCAAGGCCCTTTTTCCGATATGGTCTTCATTACTAACTCATAGGTTCAATTTACTCTGTGCTTCTTCGGATTGATCCGATACAATTATTGTGAAACGGGCCGATCCGATGTGTCAAGAGATTATGGGCTGATTCTTTATGAATTGGCCCATCCTCCCATGAAGGGTTCTACAGTGTTGACACGTGGGGGGTTATGATATATTCCACGTGTCTTACTACTTTTCTCTCTATATCATAAGTCCCCCCCAAAGTATGCTTGCGATGAGCTAAGCATACTAATCCATCGATAAGATTTTCTTTTGTATTTTCTCGAGTCATCTTTTCATTTGATTTTTGATCATTGATCTTTCCGATGAGGTAATCTCCATACAATCTTGGAGCATAAGTTTCAGAGGGATAATTGCGTCTTTTCCCCTGGATCATTTATTGCATGCTACTTAGTCTCCGGGCTCCGTTTTCGAGGATGGATAAAGGTTTGTTTCAGCGATATGGGGTTTTTAAAAGTAATGATGAAATAACTGTTCTTTGCTCCACGTGTCAAGGATCATCACCGTCGAAAGCGATTTCACGTTTTTACGCAATATTCGTAATTGAAGGGTTTTTCAAACTTTGCTGCGGCGGTGCTTCGCCCTCTATTTTGCATTGCGATTCTTATTCAAGGCCTTCTTCTCCTTTTCTGAGAGTTCTGATCATCAAGTGAAAGTTTTTATCACAGGTATGGGATCTCGAACTGCCCCTGTGGTTTCTTCTTCCGATATTCTTTCGTCATCTGAGAACAAGATCGAGTCAAAAGGAACTAGGGCTTGCTCTGATTCTTACTCCAATGTCTTTCCGGCGGATGTGATTGAAAAGCTCGTAAATCATTACAGACTATCTATTCCTCCTTATAGCTATAGAATTCCTGCTCCGACTGAAAGAGCTTGTTCACCGTCTCAAGAGGGAGATTTAGTGGTTTACTACGATGCCTTGGTCGCCGGGCTCAGACTTCCCTTTCCCCAAATTTTTATTGCCATCTTTCGTTTTTACAACGTATGTCCTTCTCAATTGTCTCCTAATTCTTGGAGGATCTTGTGTGGTTTTGTGATAATACTATCTCAGAACAATCTTGTGCCCTTTGTGCATCTTTTCAACCTTCTGTTTAATCTGAACAAAGATAGGAACACGGACTGGTATTACTTCTGCGCTAGACAAGGTAGGCAATTTTTGGGCTCTATTCCTGATTCTATTAAGGAGTGGAAGAGCAAGTTCTTCTTTATCTCCTGCAGTGAAGATTGGGGTTTTCCCATCAAGTGGGGTGTTCCACGGACCCACATAACTAATAAAGAAAAACCTAACTCCCAAGAGATGGAGATAGTGAAAAGGTTACAGAAACATCGTCTTGGCCCCCTTAATGAACTTTTAACCAATCGACTACTTCAAGAGAACGGTTTATACCTTGCTATGGGTAGGGGCACCTTTTAGGATTTTCCTTGTTATTCACAGGTCTGCTGGTTCCTTATTTCAAGAATTAACATCTCTTTCCTTTCGGTTGCTAGGTAACGAAATGGCTTCCGATAAAGGTGTCGATATTGGCGGCACGAATCTGAGCTATTTCTCGGGCCAAGAAGCGAGAAAGGAAAAGCTCTTTCCAAGACCAAAAGGTCAAGTAATTGAGTGGGGCCTTGTAGCATGATTTTTCTTGGAATTACTTTTTAATTTTCTAAAAATAAATCGGGGGTTATTAATTCATAAACATGATTTTAAAGAATAAAGTAAACAAATGGAATAAGAATGGGCCAACAATTTTGGCTTGGAACCAACCCAAGCATAAGAGAGGGACGAGATTAATGCTACCCACGGTACTAATTACTAACTAATTAAATTGTTAATGGTCTACAACGAGACATAGGAAGTGTGACAATTAAAATGGTAATTAATAGAGCATAGTTGAGGACTTAAATTTGGTCATGTAACAAAACTTAGGAATAAGTTAAGTAATTAATTTATAATTAGTTATAAGTTGTGGACAGAGTTTTATTACTTTTAATTTAGTGGGGAGATATTATAGAGGATAAATAAATTATTGAGGATTAAAGATAAGTATTGTAATTAAATGTAGTATTTAAATTAAAAAGATATCATAAGTATCTAAATGTAACACCCTATCCCGACACCGGGACAGAATGTCACACCAGCTGGGCCGGGGGTGCACCCAGCCCATAAGCTGTGTAATTTGAACCTGTTAATCATGGTATTCAAACTAATAAACATGATTATTAATTAAAGTATTTAAAATCTTATACAAAGTTTACAAATTTTGCAGAAGCGTTCTAAAATCTAATACATTAAATAGAGACAAACTATCCTCTTCTGCTAAGTCAGAGCCATCTACAGGAGGACTCAATGGGTAGGGATCATTAGCTTAAGTATAGTATTAAATGTTACAAGCTCTAATGAATGATAAATTGAGATCAAAGGATTGTATGAATAAGTTTAAATTTTATTTGGATGAATGTTTGTATAATTTCGGGGCCGTCCAAATAGAGGAGATGCTGCCGAAATTTCGTAGGAAAATTTAGTATTAAAGCTTGATTTATTCCCCATGATCATGCTTAACAATAAATCACTTTTAGAGAGCATGTTATGAACTTTAAAATTGAACTTAGGATGATTAGGGCTAAATCCCATAATTAAACAATTCCGTATTTTCATGTTTTAGAAATACGGATTTCAAATTAAGAGAAATTATACTTGAGTTAACTTGATAGAAATCATCGCACTTTAACACATCTAATTAGAGTATAAGATAGGGATACGGATTCCGTATTCCTAAACTTTCATTTTTACGTTATCGCAATCTTAGCAATAGAACTAAAGCTATGAAAGGCGATCATAGGATTTATGAGCTTTAGGAACATGTATTAGATGCTACGTAAAAATCAAGGTTAGAGAAATTAATGAGTTTATAGTATCTTATCGAGTTTTAGTTAGAGTTTAGAAAGAATACGATTTTCTGTACTCTTAAATTTCCGTATTATAAAGCAATAGAACTTATGGAAAATACGAACTTCGTATTTACTTAGTTACTATTATTAATTCTAGGAAAAAGGTAAAGGTCCCGCGGGAGCTTCAGCAGGACCGAGCCAGACCTAGGAACCTGCTAAGGACATCAGGTGAGTGATTACACTATACTTGGTATGGTGTGAGGGAACACAACTGTAAATCATCGTATTTCTTCTGTATTTTTATCGTATTGACTTCTGGAGAATTCATGTTATGAAATTATTACTTTTCATGAAGTGCTTCCAGTTTTCAAGCATGACTTGTTGATCTATTTCGGAGTTTGAAATTGTGTTTATGAAAAGCATGTAAAAACACATACTTATTTTAGAATTTGAAATGATAGACATATTAGTGCACTGCACCGTACTCACATACACGCCTGCGCCAGAGGTGGCTCTATGACAGAGCCAGAGAGTATGATACTAGGTAGGGAAGGGGTGATTTCTATAATTCTGTTTTTACTAGCCAAACTATCTGTTTTCAAACCATTCTGATTTCTCAGAAATAAAACCCCCTTTCCGTACTCTTCGAGTGCTTAGTATACGTATATATATTTATAGCTCACGGTCGTTGAGTTGGTCCGACCGGAGAGCTATCGAGTGTTGAGTTGGTCCACTTGTTTTCACTCTGGTTCCGCTGTATGAAAGTAGGGGTGTAGAGTCACTAGCATGTATGTTGATGAGGAATTGATTCCATGGCTTGTCACCTCCACGGTTGTTGAGTTGGTCCAACCGTGAAGGCTACTGGCTTGAGTTGGTCAGCCAGGACACATGTGGAAATCATTTCCCGACCTAAAAGATTTAATAAATATTTGAAGGTATGTCATATGACTTCAATAAACATTGCCATGATTTTTATTATGATCAGCGTGCTGTTTTCATGTTTTGAATTTATTCGAACACTTTTTATCGAAGTTATAGTTATACCTTGTACAGTGATTTTCACTCAAGTGAAATGTGCAGGTAGACGAGATTGAGTCCTCCTGTAGATGGCTCTGACTTAGCAGAAGAGGATAGTTTGTCTCTATTTAATGTATTAGATTTTAGAACGCTTCCGCAAAATTTGTAAACTTTGTATAAGATTTTAAATACTTTAATTAATAATCATGTTTATTAGTTTGAATACCATGATTAACAGGTTCAAATTACACAGCTTATGGGCTGGGTGCACCCCCGGCCCAGTTGGTGTGACATTCTGTCCCGGTGTCGGGATAGGGTGTTACACCCCTTCAGGAAGGAGGACTTCTGGTGACCATGGTGAGGAAGCTGTGGTCAGAACAAACCTTTCGAAGCCTACTGATGGAATCAACATCGGAACTGGTGGGGTCAACATCGGAAAAGAGGGAGACTTATTCTAATATATCCTTCTTGTGTTTTTAGTCCCTCATCTTTTTTTGTGACTTTTTGGTCCCTCTACTTTATAAAGTGAGACTTGTTAGTTTGGAGGCAGATGCTGCCTAACTTACACCGCTTGGATGGACCGATGTGTCCGCATGACGCGTGATGTTATGTTGATATCCACGTGATCATTAGAACATCACGTGGTCTTTTAAAACATTAAACCATTAGAAAAGATTAAAAAAATGAAAAAAAAAACATTAAACAAACCCTCGAATTCGGATCATAACCGATTAAGAACAAAATTCGATCACCTCTCACCCCTTCATCCTCTCCATATGGCGTTCTGATGGCCACGTGGACATCAATATAACACCACGTGGCAGACACTTCAGTCATCTGAAATGATATAATTGAACGTCGTCTGCTTTCGGACTAATAAGTCACACTTTATGAAGTAGAGAGACCAAAAAGTCAAAAAGAAAGATGAGGGACTAAAAATGTACTTTCTGAAAAATAGAGGGACTAAAATGATAATTATTCTAAACCTAAACTACAAACGAAGGCGTCCGAGATCCTGAGAATGATCGAGCACGGCTGCCATTTGAGAGCAAGAGAGGCCGTGCATTAAGGATACGGAGGTTTTCCAAAGCTAGATCCGACCCTCAGGTCAGTTTATGCTTCAAGGTTACTCTTGTTGATCATTGATGTGAATGGGTTGTAGAGATAACTTTGCATCAGGTTTGCCCTAGATTGCTGAAAACGATCCATTGTGGCCTTCTATCTGTTATCATCTCGATCGTGTCAGTGTTTTAGACTTCAATTTCATGATGAGGTTGTGGTGGATTTAGCCATCAGCTTTCTGGTTGATAATCTTATTGCATTCCGGAACTTTTACATAGCTCTCTATTTTTCAGAAGGTTGCTATGTGAGCTGAATGAAGTTAAATTCCCTAAACCGGGTTCCCAGGAAAATTCATTTGAAACTTGCTGACTGCCATGAGAACTAACATGATTCATCTCTATGGTTAAGTTTGGGTCTGATAAAAAAAGTGTTTTTTATTTTTTTTATTAAGTTTGGATGGACTTTTCAGATTAATCAGAATATTAGAGGTGCTTTTTTGGAACATTTAATTTATTATTGCGCCGTTTTTTCGTTTTTCTTTCCCAGGGCAGGCTTTACAGGGAGTGTGTGTGGGTTTGGGCGGCTTTGCTGTCATCTCCATCTCCTTCTTCTCTGACCTCACCGACTTCTGGTGAGCCCCCAATCTCCATCCTTTTCTTATTTAATTATTGTTGATTTGCGTTCATAGTAATATGTTGCTGTATTTATAGTTTGTGATTCTTCTTTATAGGGCTTGGGGTCTCTTGTTCTTTGACCATAAGATTTAGTTTGAATCGAGGCTATGATGTCGTTTGTTCTTTTTAATTTTGTCATTTTAATCGAGCCCTTATTCCAGGAACACTTTTAAAGAAGTTGAAGGGAGAATTATATGTATATATGTTCTTTCATTTGATTCTCCATGTTATTTTCTTGGTTTGATTGAACCAAGAAAACAATTTTCTTTTCTTTTCTTTTTTGTTATTGTATGTTCTTCTTTGTCTTCTCGATCCAAACACACTATTAAATTTATAGCTATTGAAGATTCATAATGGGGACAGATATTCTGAAATGCATAATTTAGGTGAGTTAGGGGATTGTGGAGATGGAGCGCTCGAGGAAAGTTGTGCTTGCAGCTGTCCAGTTCGCTTGCTCTGAATCGGTCTCTGAGAATGTCGACACTGCAGAAAGGTACACTTTTTCGCTCCCTCTCTTGGTGGTTATAAATGTGTTAAGAACATTATACCCCTTTTTCTTCTGCAAGAAGTTGTTTGTGAGCTCTTGCAACTAGATCCATGGTTTGGGATTTACTCATTACGTTCTAAGACCAATGATGATGTTTCTAAGACCAATGATGATGTGCTTGTTGCTATTTCATCAGTCTGATTGGAGAATGATATGTAAACAGTCTATGAACTATATGAAAGTTCGTGTTGAATTTGTAGGCTTGTCTCTGTGGCTATGGTAATGCTGTTGTAGAAGATAGGTTGAGAACAATATGATGATCTTGCTTGACCTAGATTGACTAGTTGCTTGGTCAAATAGATTGCTAATCTTCTTTTTGAAGAGTGTGTTTGATGAGCCATGGAACCTGTTGAAGTACATATCCTATATCACAAAGGTTGAAAATTTTAATGTTGTTAAATGACCAACAGGCTCAAACTCGAGGATTTTTCATTGGGCCAGCATGAGCTTGAAAATTTTTCTGCTTTTGTTTTAGTGAGTGTATCATGAATATATGATAGTGAACTTCTATTAGTGTTTTGAGTTGGAAGATTATATTATATGTTAATTCTTAATGGATTAATAGAATCTAAAAAGCAAAGATTTCCTTTTAAAATGAGGGAGAGCCCTACATAGCGAGATCGATTTTTTTTTTTTTTAAATCTTTGGTTAATTTTGTGTTTGATCATTGATGAATTTGAATGTTTCTTTTTCAATTTATATTATGTATATGTCACTCACTATATGTCATGGGAATTCGTTAGGACTTTGATGAATCATTCGAAGTAATTGTATCTTAATGGAGGGTTGATAACTTTTAAATTTTTAGTTTGAGGAGATCATTTCAGTTATTACAGGTAGAGCATCTGGGTTGCAGACCTGTTCCTTTTCTGAGAGAAGGTGGTGGCTTCCTTAATATGCAAATAGTCTTGGTGGTTTTGAATCTTTGATGTAGAATCTTGAATGGTTTTATGAAAAGAAAAAAAAAAGAAAATCTAAATATGAAATAGTTTAATATGATTGTAGTCTTGAACCTACTCCATGACCTCTAACTTTATGGAATGGCTACTAATGATTCAGTTACTATATTGATTTGATAAATATGCCATCTAATAAAGTTGGCGTTTTGTTTCAATTTCATTTCTATTCTTGTTATTGGGAAATTTCACTTCATTTCATAGCTCTTCTTTTTTAATAGAGTAATAAGAAATTTGATTGATTCGAGCATTGGGTAAATCAATCTCTATATATAAACTTTTAAAATCTGGTATATGAGATCTTTCTCCATTCTTTCCATTTATATTATTTCAAAAGAATGATAAATGAGATTCACTTGTTTTGTAGAAGTGATGGAAGATTTGGAGACCTTGGTACGAACCATATTTTTAATTTTACTGATAGCTGACAAATTAGTGTTGTTTACACTGATTATAAATTTACCATGTAAAAATAAATTTCTAGCCTAGCATTTTAATTGCCAAATTTTAACCATTAGGGCTCATTTGCAGGTTGGTTCGGGCTGCACATAAGAAAGGTGCAAACATTATTCTCATTCAGGTACATAAATCTAATACATCTTTATTTTGCTGGAAAAAAAAACTATTATTGTATTCATTGGGTTATTTTTTCAATCAAAATTTTTATATATCCTGGTTGTGTTTCTTGTCTTTTAATCCTGCAATTGTCATTCTTATAACACATCTTGTGTGGTTTCATTGAATCCTTGCTTTAACATCTAAAAGAGAAAATTACAATTATTTTTTCAAAAATTTCTAGTAGCATTATAATTAATCATTATATTCCGGATTCACTATATTATCATATTGTAAATTTGAAACTAATGCTGTAAGCAACCTAAACCATCTTAGTAGGCATGTTACCTCTACCTAATTTTAAGCAATCAATGAAATCAATAAATTGATACTTATGCTCTCATCCTTCTGAACTTGCATAATAAAAATAGAAGTTACTTCTACTGGTTCTTGTATTCATCTATTTTACTAATCATGTCAATAACTCTGAAGATTTTAGCTGTCAATCTTGAATAAACCCTTCTTGTACAGCTTGAATGTGGGAGTATGTGAGCCTTTATGTTAGTAATCATCAAACTATGCGAAGGTCATACAAGTCAGTGTTTAAAATGATTTTTTTTTTTTTTTGGGGTAAAATGGCTCCAGCTATTCTGAGAAGTCCTTTCTAGACTTTAGTTATATGCTTAGGTTCATGAAACAATTGCTTCATGGACATTAACCTTTATAAATCCATCACTAAGGAAAGTGAAACACATGAAGGATAAAAGGAAAACAAAATAAGTGAAAGAGTTGATGGACTCACTTTTAACTCCTTTAGGACTCTCTCTCTCTCTCTCTCTCTCTCTCTCTCTCTCTCTCTATATATATATATATATATATATATATATATATATATATATATATATACCCTTACATTAAGATAAGGGCAACCAAATGATCAACTTATAGCCAGCCCTACACACAAGGTTGTGGGTTTTATATTCTGGTATTCTCTGGACATTTGTGCACCATACTATAGAGTGATTCAACCTCACTAATGTTTTTCCATTAGACTATTTATCTTTATTATTTAACATTTGTACATTTGAGGTGGAAATGTAAAACAGTTAAGTTACCCTGCATGCACTATGAGTCAACTTCTTGATCATACTTTCTTGCATTAAATGCTTCAGGAGCTATTTGAAGGTTACTACTTCTGTCAAGCTCAAAGGGGAGATTTCTTTGATCGTGCTAAGCCTTATAAAGGTCATCCGACAATATCAAGGTAGAGGATCAAGGCAACTGCTGGTTTTTCTTTTCTGCTAATATTTAAATGTATAAAGAAAAACCAAATATCACTATTTTAGCATGGCTGACTCAGGCTTATGAGAGAGGCTCATGGTTGTTATGTACAGGATGCAGAAACTAGCTAAGGAATTAGGTGTTGTAATACCTGTGAGTTTCTTTGAAGAAGCTAATAATGCTCACTACAACTCAATCGCCATAATTGATGCTGATGGAACTGACCTTGGACTCTACCGAAAATCTCATATTCCTGATGGGCCAGGCATGTATCTTTTTGTGCTGCCCACTGATCTTGAACCCTAAGTTCTAGATCCTTGAAATTAATGAATGATAAGCTTTTCCATGTTATATAGGCTATCAAGAAAAGTTCTATTTCAACCCAGGTGACACTGGTTTCAAGGTTGAAGGCTCCTTTCATCTATGTTTGCTTTTGTTGATGCTTTTTACCTTGATCATTTCTTTTATTTGAAAGACGATGTTTGATTTAATTCCTTGGAATGGCAGGTTTTTTCAACCAAGTTTGCAGAGATTGGAGTAGGTGAGTATGTTGTGTCATAAACCTTTGTGATTGTTGAATTTAAGTTGTTTTAGCTTTTAGAAGACTATATTCCACATATTCGCCTGCATTATAATTACAAGATTTTCCTTGTATAATATGTCAGCAATTTGCTGGGATCAATGGTTTCCCGAGGCTGCAAGAGCTATGGCTCTTCAAGGTGCAGAGGTACTGCTTTATCCCACGGCAATTGGTTCTGAGCCACAAGATGAAGGGATCGATTCACGTGAACATTGGAAGCGAGTAATGCAAGGACATGCTGGGGCTAATTTGGTATAGATACTCCTTTGTCTGCTAATTTTGATCATAGCTGATGTTTTCTCCTGCCATTGATTAAATGATGCATTCCATGCTGCTACTGCAGGTTCCCCTTGTGGCGTCTAATCGTATTGGCAAAGAGACTATTAAAACCGAACATGGTGACAGCACAATCACCTTCTATGGCAATTCATTCATTGCAGGTCCAATATCTCTGCCGAAAACATAAGTTTTATGTTTTGTTGTTCTTAGTTTTTGCAAACTTGCTGAAGATCCAGAACATCAAACAGGACCAACTGGAGAAATAGTTGCGCTTGCTAATGATAAAGATGAAGACATTTTGGTAGCAGAGTTTGACCTGAATAAAATCAAGTCCCAGAGGCATAGTTGGGGCGTGTTTCGTGATCGACGTCCAGAGTTATACAAGGTATTGCTGACATTGGATGGCAACAAAACCACTCCATTTTGCAATTAGGTACAACAAAAAAAAGCTTGGGTCTTGTATTATCATATAAATATATCAATAAGATTTCCTGTGTGCTTTTATCATATTTATGGCAAAATAAACTGTACTAGTAAAAATTTCTGAATAATGTGACAAATATTTGGAGATATTTGACAAAATTTCGATTAGCTGATCTCATATTTCATTTACTGTGCGGTTCGAAACGTATGCGTTTAATGTGATCTCAATCTAGCATAAGGGCAAGAAGTTGGCTTCTTGAAAGCTAATCTAATTCATCTGTACAGCTGTGTAATCTAGCCTGCATTTAAGAGGCGTGAACTGTGAAAGCACGTCTTTTGTGATTTCAGTTGTGTTGTTTGGTTGGCATACACTTTCTCTTGTTGGTTCCAAGACATGATGCAACCAGTGTTGTGTTTAGATCCCTGGTGATATCTAGGATGGGGGGAGTAGGAACCTCTTCCCTCCGGTTGGAGGGATGAGCGGTGAGCGGTGAGCGGTGAGCAGTGACCTCAAAATATTTAATATTTTTAAAACTTGAATAATAATAAAAATAATAATTATTTTATAATTAAAATAAAAATTATAAAAATTATTTTATGATTTAAAAAATAGATTATTATTATTATCTATTAATTAATAACAGATATTATTAATTTTTTTTTTTTGTTAAATCTATTTTCGTCTGACAACCACATCCAAAGGTGCTTATACAGTAACGCGATATAAACTGTAAGATCTATTTATTTATATATTTTAAAAGATATCAAAAAGGACCGCTCACCATATACCTCTAGTAGTTGCAATATGAAACTCATCCGATTATTTATGGATAATATGGCCAGAATTATTTTATCTGGATTTGTTTATTAATTTGTCAAGCCAAATTTACATGACGAGTTTTCCAGCTTTATTGTATTATTATTCAAGACTCATTAAAAATATCATGATTCTAAATCTTCAAAATAATTAAATTTCCAAATAATTTGTAGAACAGCTAAAAGTAGACTTGTTTCCCCTCCGTTTTTATTCATTTCACTTAATTAGATCTAAGAAAAACTACTACTAAATACTAATACTTTTGTGCTACATTAATCTTGTCAATTGCCACGTACCACATCCTATAAATAATACACATTTTTTAAATTTGTTTGTGATCAAATTAACCTAAACAATATAATATTCATCATCATCATCATCATCATCTTCTCCTCCTCCTATCTCCTTGTACAGGATGAAAGAGCTGAAGCTTGAGCCGTCCATCTTCTCTGGAAGCATGCAAAAAATCTTGGGTTGGCATTCTCGATCACTTCCTTGAGAATAAACCTTCCATCATTTCTATAAGACTCCAAGTGCACCAATGGCTTCCCACTCCTCCCCATCGTTGATATAAGCGGCGGAAAACCCTTGCCCCCGCTTCTTCTTGAATATCTATCTATCCGCCGACCTCCTTTCTCCGGCGCCATTCCGGTAACCGCTCCAGTACTCATCCCAAGAGTCCTTGCTCAAGTCCTCAACGTCGCCAGTGCTCTCAAAACCCAACCCCTCGGTGCAAAGCTGCAGTGGATCAGAACCAAGCTCGGTCGGAGGAGGATCCAATGGTGCCTTGCAGCCGTCAATCACCGGAGAAGATGAGGGTGGCTGAGGTTTGTCATGAAAGTGGAGCTCTCCGAAGATCTCCGTGAAGGATGACTCTATGTTGTTGACAATTGGTTGCATGCAGATAGAGACTGATCTTCGTAAAAAGAAATTAAGAGATATAGTGAAATATGGAAGATGGAGAGGGGAAAGGAAGGATTTAAGGGATGGTACGTGATGATGATGTTGGATGGTGTTGACAAGTGGAGTTGAGAAACACACAACATCTGCATGCATGCATGCATGGGTGTTGTTGCATTTATAGATAACTGATCACTCCACCTCTTTCTCTGTTTGGATGGACATGCATGGAGGTCATTTATAATGAAATTGAGAATGAGGACTCATTGTCCTGGTCTTAGGGATGTGTGGTCAGCTCAACTTTGAAATTGGGTAGAAGAGATCAGGATCATGTAATGGGATCAATCAGACCTATCTGTAGATTCTTTTGCCCATATTTTTAGCAACCTACTACTGTGGAACATGGGAAGGGATTGAAGTCAAATGTTTTTTTTTTTTTTTATATAAAAAAAGTTAGAAGTTAATGTATGGAAAAGGATGATTTCCTTCCTCTGTTATTTTTTCATTATCCCAAGTACATCTTTTAAAACCTGAATTTGTTCATAAACTAGTAAAAATTAAATCTAGATCATGTTTGTTTATTTTATTTTTATAAGTCTTATCTTTAGTTATCCAAATTATTCGATTGCACAAATAAAAATTTATTTGTAATGAAGTAAAAATTTGAGGATGTTGGTGCACTTTCATAAAGGGAGCCGAAGTTGGGAATACTTACCTTATTTGGAAATTGGAAGGGGTTGAATACATTTTTAAATTTTATATGTTCCATTTCTTACTAAAATTTGCGTGATACAAAATGAGATTAGTGGTACTTCATTCTTGACATATATCAAATAAATAAGTCAGTGAAATGGAAGCAAAACCAATCTTCCTTGGCTGCGCGCTGAGGGTGGATGCTTGCCTTTCTTTTTTCCTCATCACAATTACATCTTTAAATAAGGGAATTAGTTCATCTATATATCTATATCTATATATATATATATATATTACTAACCGAAAATGACAGTTTTAATTTTAAAAAAATCTAAAAAAACCTACAAAATTAGAATTGGGTCTTAGAATTTTCTTAGAATTTTAGAATTATTTTAATTTTAAAAAACCTATCTATATTATAAAGTGAGAGTACTTTTAATTTTAAAAAATATATATCTATTTATTTATGGGAGTCAATTGGTTACAAATATATTTAACTTTAAAAAAAATAAAAAAAAATAGATTGAGATTTACAATTTTGATCAAAATTTTGGATTTTTAATTTTTAAAAAGTCTATCTATATTAAGCGCGTTATGGGAGTCTATTGGTTACATATAATTTTAGTTTAAAAGAAAAATAAAAAAACTAGATTATGATTTTGAAATTATGTCAAAAATCTACGTTTTAATTTTAAAATAGGGGAAATTA
The DNA here is from genome assembly GCA_026586065.1 of Dioscorea zingiberensis. Taxonomy (NCBI): domain Eukaryota; kingdom Viridiplantae; phylum Streptophyta; class Magnoliopsida; order Dioscoreales; family Dioscoreaceae; genus Dioscorea; species Dioscorea zingiberensis. The sequence goes on along the minus strand of CM048820.1, from coordinate 9,933,283 downwards.
TCAAATAGTCCTTGGCACTATTACAACCCTATTCACCTTTTTCCCCACCCAACCCAAAATACTATTTCAATTAGATCCCCAAATACCCCTATCCAAGGACCATGTGGCAATTAAGTCACTATTTAAGGGATAAATAGTGATTTATCTATTTAAAATATCTATCTATGAGTATTTTTATTTTAAAAGTCTATATTTATATATCTATAAATTACTAAGCAATGAAGACATGGTTTATCCATATTTAAAATAAATAAATAAATATTATTAAGAAAAAATGGGACTAATTTTAATTTTTTAAAAAATAAAAAAATAAAAAAATAGGTTGGGATTTTGAAATTTTATCAAAATTTTAGATTTTTTTAATTAAAAAAATATATAATTTTAATATATATATATATATATATATATATATATGAATTAGGGATCATGTATTTATTTTATTGTATTTATTTGGCGTCATTTTTTATTATTTGGCTTGCACAATGTTTTAACCAAATCCAACCGTATGGATGGAGAGAACATCAAAAAATAAGCAAGCATGTCAATTTTCATAAAATTTATGAACTTGTAGGGTCTTCATCTTAACGGGTGAAATTTTATACGGTTGGAATTTCACCATTTAATATGAAGACCCTACAAGTTCCTAAATTGTATGAAAATTGACATGCTTACTTATTTTTCGATGTTCTTTCCATCCATACGGTTGGATTTGGTTAAAACACTGTGCAAACCAATGAATGAAGAAGGATGTCCAAATTGTGCCAATAATATTGTCATTCCCATGATCCTAATCCATATATATATATATATATATATATATATATATATATATATATGGTCGTGTTACAGTGCGGCCGACCGTAATACTATGCAAGTGCGGTCGGCCCATTTTAGCCCACTTGTACAGTGTTTTAAGAAAATCCAATCATATGAATGGAAAGAACATCGAAAAATAAGCTAGTATGACAATTTCATACAATTTGGGAACTTGTAGGGTCTTCATCTTAAAGGGTGAAATTTTGAACCGGTAAGATTTCTATAAATTTCCACCCATTAAGGTGAAGACCTTACAAGTTCCCAAATTGTATGAAAATTGACATGCCAACTTATTTTTTGATGTACTTTCCATCCAAACGGTTGGAAATCCTTAAAATACTATACAAGTGAACCAAATGGAAGTGACCTTAAATGAGCAGGTGTTAGAGCCCAGAAGCTTTGTATAAGAGCTGAGCACTAATTCATTTAAAATAAGCCTCCCGATATATATATATATATATATATATATATATATATATATATATATATATATATATATATATATAGACCAGTGTTTGTATAAGTCCGGCCAGAATACTATTCATTTAAGGTCGCCTCTCATTTGGCCACTTGTACAGTGTTTTAAGGATTTCCAATCGTATAACATTGAAAAATAAGCTACCATGTCAATTTTCATATAATTTGGGAATTTGTAGGGTCTTCACCTTAACGGGTGAAAATTTATAGAAATCTTACCGGTTCAAAATTTCACCCTTTAAGATGAAGACCCTACAAGTTCCCAAATTGTATGAAATTGTCATGCTAGCTTATTTTTCGATGTTCTTTCCATTCATACGATTGGATTTCCTTAAAATACTGTGCAAGTGGGCTAAAATGGGGAGACCGCACTTGCACAGTGTTACGGCCGGCCGCACTGTAACACGACCCTATATATATATATATATATATATATATATATATATATATATATATATTACTAAGTGATAGGGGAAAAAATAGGAAGACATGTGGAAGGCATCCAACCGTCTATATTGGAGAACATCCGGTAAACTTCCACCCGGATTCTTATAGGATCCCACCCGGAATGGAACGGATTCTACCCAGGTCCAAGCCCAACTCACTTCGACTCAGAAACGTCTCAATTCATCTCATCCGGAAATTCCACTCGAACCCTCTACAATCTGTCCGGGTTCGCATGGGTATATTCGACTTCACAAAATACCCTCCGTTTGGAAAATAAAGAGGTGATATCTGCTCGAAATCCTGCTCGTGTAGTTCCATATGGAAAATCACAGAGCTGAATACAGTCGTGTAGAACGAGGGATCAACATGGAGCCCATTCGGAAGCCTTTAAAAGGAAGGACAGCTTGCCAACTTGGGCACCAAGCCCCTCCTAGGGCTGAGTTGGTAAGCTTGGGAACCAAGCTTCCTCTAGGGCTGAGTTGGCAGACTTGAGCACTAAGCTCCTCCTAGGGCTGAGTTGGTAGTCTTAGGTATCAAGCCTCCCTACACAGAAATACTCTTTATTTTTTCTTGTATTTACTCAGAATAATCTTATAATCTTTGTAATTTATGATGTTTTCATAGTGGAAAGCAATATCGTAGAGTGGCCCGTGGCTTTTTCCCCGATTTTTGAGGTTTTCCATGGGGATGGGGGGGAGGGGGGAAAGAGAGAGAGAAAAAAAAAAAAGGGCAAAGCCTTGCCTCACTAGAAAAAAATAATCTTCATTTTTTCTTGTATTTACTCAGAATAATCTTATAGTCTTTGTAATTTCTGATGTGTTCATAGTGGAAAGCAATCTCGTAGAGTGGCATGTGGCTTTTTCCCCGGTTTTTGAGGTTTTCCATGTTAAATCTTGTATCCTTTTGTTTTGGTTTGGTTCTTACTCTTACTCGACCCCCAACTGGTTTTGATCCTTGATTCGTATAAATTTAATTATTGGTGCGGGATTAGGTTTTGATCTCGAGGCAAAACTGGTTTTCGAGTCAATAGTTTGACACAGTCTGTGGGGACTCGAACGGAAGGCCAGATGGTCAACACCAAAAAATTGAGGAAGAACCCTCAATCGAAGTAGAAGGAGACAACACTTGTCGACGCCGCAACTGTGGGGAGAGTCCCTATCGTTTCTTCGCGGGCTCTCCCCGTGGCTTGGCGGGTACCTCTCTCCAAAACCAAGATGGCAGTCTCCCGGAGGATAGGCTCCGGCTATAGAGGAATAGATTGAGCTGCTCGCTCATGTCGTGGAAGCTGTTGGACCAAGCGTATCTCACGTGACAATCCAAAATATCGTCCCTCTACCTCCTGAAGAGCGAGAGAGGTCAGTAGCTCGCTCGGTCAGACGCGGGAGGAGGTCCCGAGAAAGAAGCGTGGACACTGCTTCTTCCTCCTACAGTTCAGGATCTCTCCCGCCATATAGCTGACTTGGCCGTAGGGGCTCTCCTCGGCCATACGGGCAACGCGACCACTGGCCAGAAAGGAGGACCAAAGGAGAAGAGCTGTCCCCCCGACCGCGCAAATCATCATTAATCTCACCACGACGACGAGGCCGCTCCCCCAGGCGCGAACCGCAACTTCCTAGCCAGATAAGCCAAAAAGCGCTTCTGAGAAAGCGCTATCCGCTGAGAAGCGTGGTGTCTGTGCCCTGGAGCGAACCGAAGCTCCCTAGTCGGTGTAACACCCATCTCCTTTTCACGGGGACAAGTGTCACACCAGCCAGGTCAAGGGAACAAACCCTAAACCTAAGGCTATAAAACTGGTAATCACAATTAATCAAGGGATTAATTACACTTTTCGTCCCTGAAAATGGTGTCATTGTTCAATTTTATCCTTGTATTTTAAAAATGTTCAATACGGTCCTTGTGTAATGCGCAATACAATGTTAGGGACCAAAATAGAGCGAGAATCACATACACAAAATTTGTATTGAACATTTTTAAAAAATACAAGGATAAAAATGAACAATGATACCATTTTCAGGGACGAAAAGAACAAAATTTCCTAATACACAAGGACTGTATTGGACATTTTTAAAATACAAGGATAAAAGTGAACAATGACACCATTTTCAGGGACGAAAAGTGTAATTAATCCTTAATCAAGTAAAAGCGGAAGCTAATAGGGCAAATATATCATATCATAAATTCCAAACTCTAGATACTGTTTAGTACAACATCAAATAAAATATTGTCACAGACGTAATCGTCTCAAATACACTCGGTACAATAACATACTAAGACACGGGGAAGTCAGAGCCAGCTATAGGACATCTTCACTTAGACTCGCGATTAGACAAACCTTTTATCTGGTCTCCTGTCTATCACCTACATCAAAATGTAAAGAAGAAGGGGCTGAGATACTGGAGCTCAGTGAATTGGGAACAGTACTGTCGGGTATAAAACTGTACCCGTATAATGAAATAAAAACTGTAAATCTGAAGCATAAAATATGCATATAAAATAACTGAAATTAAATAATGAAATCTGAAAGAAATGCTGAGCAATAACATGCTGGTCAATGCATTATCTTCAATCTGTTTTAATCATGTCAAATGAATAGAAATATGATGTATTCATATAACTCATAATCTGTATCTTTGTACTGTGAATGATTTTCGAAATTACCCTTAGTAATCTGTACCAAATGCCTCTACGGTGGATCTCTAATCGCTACCGTGAGGTGGGTAATACGAAGTCATATGATCATCACAACACTATCATCTCTAACTACACATCTACTTCAATACTACAGGACCAACAACCAACGGGTAGATCTATCCTCGCTACACAGGGTCAAATTATATACGTACACTAAGCACTCCAAGGGTATGGAGAGGGGTTTTAATTTTATAAAAAAGAATGTTTTAAAACAGATAGTTCGGTAATGAAAATCAGAGTTTTAAATCACTCCTTTCCTAAACTAATGTCATACTCTCTAGCTCTACACAAGCCACCACTGGTACCAACAAATATATCAATAAAGTGTAGTCTCTGTATTTCTGTATCTGTTTCTTTATTCTGTTACTGATTACCATGTATGAATGATTTCTAAAACTCTAGAAGTTTTCAAGAAAATTCTAATTCATGCTTTGGAAACTGAAATCAAAACTGTAATAAAATGAAAATACGATGAAAACTCGTACTGTACAGCTAGTTCCTCACCTGAGTCTAGTCCGAGCTTAAGACTGGCTCGGTCCTTCGGCAACAGCTGACTTGCCCTTTCACTTTTCTTTTCCTTTTCCTGATAAGTGAAATACGAAAATTATGAATACAAAGATCGTATTCTTAACTCGTACTCTAATTTAAATTTGAGCTAAGAATACGAGAAAAATATGATAAACCATCACATGCTCGTATTTCTTTATACTTCTAACTATTCTCTACTTATACTTAATTATCACTTTCTTAACTAGATAACTAGCACATTAAACATGGAATGGGGATAATTAACAAAGCATGAAGACATGCAACTAGAACTCAAATAAAATCTTAACTCTTATAGATTTTATAAAAAATCGGGCAGTATGTCATCTATTTTTAGTCTCCCGAAAATATACAACCATTCTCTCAATAACAACTTAATTAACAACATACACACATTAAAACTTAATTTATCCCCATAACATAAGAAATCTTAAGTCCTAATTAATCTCTTGCTCAAAGCCCTTTAACAGCCCATAAATCTCATGTTCATTCATAGCCCTAATTCCATTATACCTTGTCCCTAAGGTACTCAATGTTCATTGGAGAAAAGGGTTGCAGCGCGTTGTCAGCGAGGGTGAGCTCGGGTTCGACAACAACTCCCACCACGCGAAAGGCGGTGAACTTGGGGCGTCAGTACCTTGGCGTGGAGTGGAGAGCTTCATTGAGCCGCTGGGACTTCTGTGGCAGCGGTGGCGTGGTGAGGGCCGAGGAAGCGACATGAGGCCTGGCCGAAGGAGTCGGCGGTAGCGTCAAGAAATTTGGGCGCCGCTGAGAAGGGCGGCCGTCGCGTGATGGCTCAGCGCCGGTGGAGGACTGGTTCACGTTGTGGAGGGGGGCCTGGTGCTAGGCAGTTCGTCGGCGAGGGTTAGGGAATGAGTGAAGATGAGAATGGAAAGGGTAAGTTCGTTGAAGCTTAATCAAGAGAGAGAGAGAGGGGGAGATTAGAGTTTTATTCTCTTTCTCTTCTTATATATATATATATCTATATATAAACTCTCCTTGAAGCTTAATCGAGAGAGAGAGAGAGAGAGAGAGAGAGAGAGAGAGAGAGGGAGAGGGAGGGAGGGGAGATGAGAGTTTTATTCTCTTTCTCTTCTTATGAGGGAGGGGAGATGAGAGTTTTATTCTCTTTCTCTTCTTATATATATATATATATATATAAACTCTCATTGTTATGATTATATTCATTTAAAATTTATAAATCTATTTATATAATTTATCTTTTAAAAAGCAACTATTTATATTATGATATCTTCTAAAAAATATCTCTTATTACATGCCGAATAATTTTATTTGATTTTATCTTGTTACTGTGCCGTTACGAGAGCGACTAGTTTAATTATCTGGCTCATCTCTATCCCCGACCTAGATCCGAAAATCCCGGGTCAGACGACCGTAGTGACACGGGCTTACTGTAGGATTACTGGTTGTCTCTTCTCCCGACCCAGATCCGTATTTTTCGGCTTTTGACTAGGCCAAATTTACTTTATCGGGACTCTAACTTTTGTCAGGTATCTACCACTTAATTAATCTAGATTAATTAAAATTTAATTAATTTCTCATTTAATTAGTCTAACTCCATCCATCTCCAACTATTCTATGTAACTGTGGCTTGGCCCAATAAGACCTTCTCTCAGCCATATAGTAGCGAGGCTGGATTTTGGGTCCATTAATTCCTGATTTTCTTTAACTTTGAGGTTAAAATAATTAATTTGATTTCTGAGATAATTAAACTCATTTAAAATTTGAAAACTTACTGAATATTTCTTTAGAAAAATTCGGGATGTTACAGTCGGACGAGCCAAAATCCCTTCCAAGAAGGTGCTATCTGCTGACGAGAGTGGTGTCTACGCCTGGGCGTGAACCGCAACTCCGTAGTCAGCCGAGCCAAGCCGTAAGCTCACGGGTAAGGAGCGTGGTGTTTGCCCCTAGGCGCGAAAGGCAACTCCCTAGTCGGATGAGCCAGAAAGCTCTTCCAAGAAGGCGCTATTCGGTAACGAGGGTGGTGTTTGCGCCCTAGTCGGGAACCGCAACCCCCTAGCTAGATGAGCAAGAAAGCCCTTCCGAGAAGGCGCTATCCGCCGAGGAATATGGTGTCTACGCTCGTGCGCAAACCACAGTTTCCTAGCTGGATGAGCCGGGAAGCCCTTCCGAGGAGGCACCGCCAGCCGAGGAGAAGTGCTACTTGCATTTAAGCAAGAGCCATGGCCCTCGGTCAAGTGAACACACTCTATGCCTAAAGAAACCCTCATTGAAGGACGCGATAATCTATAGTCAAGCACGGGTCATCATTTCTTATCCGGATCACCCAACAACCCAAGGACCGCACGCGAAGAAAAATTCCCCTTGAAAGGACATCACAAAAGAACACGATGGTTTGTGTTTAGGTTAGACCGTGGCCTCGATCGATAGTAAATAAAGGATCACTCTACCGAGAGGGAAGAAAAATGAAAGTATGGTAAGGGGAAGCCATTGGATTTTATTCAAGTACAACATATTCATAAACAACCCCTATTCCTAGGCTTCGGAAGAGATGGTGGATTGGAGGTCCCCATCCTCGTTCGGGCGAGCATTGAAAGAAGACTCCTTCAAAAGGTCGTCCCGTCTGAATATCTTCACCTTAGACACCGCACCCCCAAGGTATAACAAGACCAAAAAGTCTCCGACAACCACGTGGAGGTTCGCCAAAAATTCTGACCACGCTTCCCCGAGTGAGATCTCCCTGGAAGTGATGTCCCAAGCCAACGTGATGCGCCACTCATGCCCGCTTAGCACTCTCAGCTTACCGGTCCGCTTCTACACAGGGAATCACCGGTGTAACCCCGACGGGAATCGGAGTTGATTGGAAGGGCTCCCTGGAGCGAACAACCGACAAAAAGATGGGTGAGGGTTGTTATCCATTACGGCGGAAGGATGAATATGTACAGAAGGCTCCGCTTACACGCCATTTATAGATACAACCCCATATCTCGAGAATCCCCCAAAGAATCTCACCTCGTGAAGCTTTGATGACAAGATCAGACATTTAGGGCTACAATCTAAGGGCCCAGCAATGACCACGACAAAAGTTGTCACGTCCCGAACCTAGGTGGGACGCCGGCAGACCGATCGTATACATCTGGAGATGGGCCCCACTGCGTATGCAAGGCCTCATAACCTGTTCACACTTTCTACAAATCCCTGAATAATATGAATTTTATTGAAATAAAAATAAAAGTCAAACTCTAAGTTCAACATTCAAAAGCCATATAACATATGGAAATGTTCTACAAAATTCTCTAAAATTATTCCATATAACCAAATTCATGTCCGAAATAGCAAATGAAAAGAACTAATAATTAAGCAAGGGTCCCTGCACTCTATCTATCCCCAACTACCTACTCCTTGAGAACCAAAAAGAAAAAAATGTCCGTAGATTAATGAGCTTGGGAGCTTAGTAAACATCCACTAAAAATATTGAACCACGCAAAGGTTTTATATCAAATCAAAACATGGTAAGATAAAATGATAAAAGAAACAATTCAGAAATAATTCAATAAAGTCACAAGAAATACAATTTCCAAAAGTATCATTAAAAACACACTATCAGAAGGGTTGTTTTACAACAAACTACTAGTCTTTGAAACTTGCTATAACCACTAATAACCCCGGTGGTGCGGGTCGAGAATGTAAGGCTATTATAATTCGACAACACGAAAAATGTAAGGCTACTATTATACCCGGACAACACCGGTTGAACTAGTTCATAACATATACGTGTCAACATGGTCAATGTTTAACCCCCATTGAGGGAAGGTCGTAACACGCATAATTTGGAGACGCATACAACAAAATCGGACTAAATATCGGAAAACAATATTACATACTAAGCGTAAGAGTTATAACCAAAAGTGTCTCAGGCAAGCAATCGCTAGGAATTCCAAGACCAAATATACATGCATGGTTCAGTTTTGTACAGAAAGTAGATCGATTACGGTTTTTTTGAAATATCAAATAAAATCAATAAATGATTTAAATTATAATGAAAATAATTTCAGTAAATTGTTAAGAAAAACCTTGCTTAATTTAGGTAGAATACTTACCTCCAAGTTTCCAAGCTCAAACTAACCGTAACTCAGACCATTATATCCGTAATAGGATCTAAAAACCAACAATGTACTCTTAGTAACTAAGATGCATAACTTCTACATATTTATAATTAATTAATTATATTTAATAATGTTTATTCAGGCTACACATACAATATTGGGTCTTATATCCAATAAACAGAACATGCACGTGACACATGAATGGCGAAAATTCAGTCATGAAACAAAAACGTCATATATGAAGTTACCAACAGTTGCTATTGTATTTAATGGAAACTTCACTTAAAAGTGTATATATGTCCATAATGGATAATTAATAAAATTTATTTACACCTTGCAGCATTTATTTCATGGATAGGTAAGCATGTAGAATACTACTTAATCCCCATTACATATCTAGAATAAGCTAGAATCTGGAGAAAGGTTGGCTGGCAATGGCAGTGGACGTAAGATGCAAGTTACAGACTTGAAACCAAGTTGATGGGATAATTCTGTAAGAGCTGAAATATTTTGTGCTTCCTAATAGATTCGTCTATACTTAAACCTCTAAAAAAAATGAAAGTAAACTACTCTCAAGTATATATATAGCGCTGATGCAGTCAGGCCGGCCGGATACTGTTCATTTTCGGTCGGCCTCCTATTCTGATCTTTGGAGCATGTTTAAAAGATTTCCAACTATACGGATGGAAAGATCATCGAAAAATAAACTAGCATGTCAATTTTCATACAATTTAGTGACCGTTTGTTCCTCCCACTTAACGATTCTTATTTTAGGGAAATTTTAACGGTTCAGAATTTCAATAAGTGGGAGGACCAAACGGTCACCAAATTATTTGAAAATTGACAGGCTAGCTTCAGGGTCACATGAGGATGATCTTTGAAGAAGGACTTGTTAGACTGCGTGGGCCAAGCGAAAATTTCTGGTCAGTGTGTTGTCCTTGTCGACGGAACTTGGAGAATTTCGTTTTACTGACGGCTGGGCGGACTTCGTGAGAGATCACCGATTGGAGGAAGGGGATCTGCTTGTTTTCGTCCTTCGAGAGGACATATGTTTTAAAGTCCACATCCTGGGGAACAATAGATGCCAGAAGGTGTCGGCACTTGCAGCTTCTCCCGCACAAGTTCCCGATGGCGTTTCTGATTTTCATTCTTCTGACTCTTCTTAATTCTCACATTTTCATTGTACTTTAGTATTTTTGATCAATGAATTTCTTTTTTGTCAACATGTTTCTTTCTGGTTGTTTCAAGTTTGAAGTACTTCTGCATTCTTGTGTTGAATCAATCTTCTTCCTTCTTCTGTTTCGGAAGTGATAAGTTGTTATATTGCCGCAGAAATGTAGTGTTTTGTCTTGCTTGTATGAAGTTGGTGTGACTTGTCAATGTGATAGGCTCGTGTGATGGCTCTTGAGATGATTGATTGATGTGATTAGTTGACTGGCATGGTTGCTTCTGTTGAGAACGGGTATGATTTGTCCTCGTAGTAGCTTGGCATAGTCTTTGGTGATGAAGGGTTAATATAACCATTTTCTTTCTGGGGACGGTATGGCCCGTTGATTTCTTGGGACCAGTATGGTCCGTTGATGTTGTGGACCGGTATGGTCTGTTGAGGTCGGTATGTCCATTGGGACCGGTATTGTCCGTTGAAACCGATATTGTAAAACCCGCCCCGAAATAAATAAAAATTTTTGTTTTTTTATTTCTAGGATTTATTAAAATATTAATTTAATACGGTAAGCGATGAAATTTGGAAAAATTATAAAGGTTTAATTTATCCAGATTTAATTAAGTACTAATTAAATTAGATTAATTAATGAGGAAAACAGACAAAAATTGGAATCCTGGGAAAGTTGGATCTGGTCAAGGACTTAGATAGCCCCTTGAAGCCACAGTATGCCCGTGACGAAGGATTTGACTAAAAGCCGATATCCTCGGATCTGGTTTGACGAGAGATGGATTCCGTGATATTACATTACGCCGTACCACTAGGTAGTCTGACCAGGGATTCTCGAGTCTGGTTCGGGACTTTAATGGAAAGATAATTTAAATTAAGGGGCCATGTGATACTAATTCAAGGATTAGTTAATTAAGTGATTTAATCATTTAAAAAGATAAGTTATTTAATGATTTGAGTAATATTTAATTAAAAGATTAATATTTTGATAAATAGATGAAGAGAAGAGAGAGGGAGGGAGAGAAAAGTTCTCTCATTCCTCTCTTACTCTCTCTCACTCGATCTCCTCCATCCTGCATTGACCCCTAAATTTGCTTGACTAAGCCGCCTCGGTAGGCCATCCCACCAGAGGCTCGAGGGCCTCGACCACACATGCGGTACACGGTCCATCATGCGACCCGCCGTGGCCATGCTTACCATATCCTTTTCCTTTTGAGGACCCGGTGTCACACGGCCGAGGTTTAGGGAATGAACCCTAAACCTAAAGGTACATAACACTATTTAACTGGGAAAATAACAACAAGCGGAAGGTAATAAACAAACTAAATAAATTAAAACACCAACTCAATCTGAATTAATACAAAGCCAAATAAACATTGTCTTAAACTTAATGTCTCACAACACTCGAAAATAAATAAACATAAACTAGACACGGAGTCAGAGCCAGCTACGGGGCATCATCATTAACTCGTGGCCAGACGGCCCTCTAGAAGAACTCCTTCCTAACGTCCTGTGAAAACAGTATCAAAAGTGAAATTTGAGCTCTTGAAGCTCGGTGGCGAAAACAACTTTGTCAGCGTGTAAGCATTACCCGTATAAAATAACAAAGCGTAAAGTAAAAGCGGCGTGTAAAACATGAATAGAAAATCTTTGGATTAAAAATCGAAAAGCTATCTTGAATCTTGAGCAAGTAAACATTGATCAAGGTATTCTCTTAAAAATGCATATCTGAGTTTACATTTCTCATCTTGTGAATTAAATATGAAACCGACATTCCCACAGGTAATCAATACGTACTGTGCCATCTCTCTCTCGAGATGAGCTCTATCTCTAGAAGGCGCAGGCACGCGGCATCATCTAATACACAAGACTATTCTCGACTACACATCTACTTCAATCTTTGTATGGCTGACCAACAAGTATATCGATACAAGTGGTCGACAATATATCGTTCACTAAGCATCCAGAAGGGATGGAAAGGGGTTTTGATTTTATAAAATGGAAGTGCTTTTAAAGCGAGATAGTTGGACTTAAAGCGAATTTAAATCACCCTCTCCTAACTCGATTAGCCATTACTCTCTGGCTCTACACGACAGCGATTGGTCTATACATGTACATCAATAAAATGTAATCTAATTGTATTTGTAACTGTTTCTCTTTTCTGTTACTGAATACTAAGCATGAAAATGGTTTTCATAAAACTCTGGAAACTTTCATAAAACTCAGAGTTCATGCTTCTAAAACTGAAAACTGTATAGTATAAAAATAAGGTAAAAACTCATGAAGCTATGCAGTAGATTTCTCTCACCTTAGTACAGTTCGAGCTAGATCTGGCTTTCGGTCCTTGACGACGGACTTGCCTTTGCCCTTGCACGATAGTTGGAATAAGAGTTCTATAAGTCACGAGTCAGTATTCTTGATTCATACTCCAATTAAGGCTAAATAGGGTACGATAAAAATACAAGATTTTCTCCTCCAAGTATCTATACTTAACTTCATCATTAACCTATCTTAAAACTAACATCATGGTTTTATTTAAGCAAATACTTGCTAATTTATGCATGATAAATCTAAGTATATCGGTAAAAATTTCGGCAGCACCTCCTCTATTTGTAGGGCTCCGAAATGACTACAAACATTCACACATAACATACCAAATTAACAATTCATCATCCATGTCGATTCTATCACCTCCCTGCCTTATCAAATCATAACTCTAATCTTCAATATCTCTAGGTTTCAGTTATTCAGTCCCATTTACTAAGACTCCTTTCATTCAAGGTTTGAGAAGCTCACGAAAGGTTCGAGCTTGAGATTCCGGCTGGTGGTTGCGTGACCGTGCTGGTAGACGTCGGACAGTGGTGCGACGTGGCTGAGAGGTAGGGCTGCTGCGAGCTCGTGACAAAGCTGCTGATGTCTCCGGCGTAGGGGAGAGAACCGGCTGGCGGCGGCGTGGAAGCCGAGGAGGACGCGCGCGGGGTGAAGGCCGGCTGATCGCCGCCGGCTCAGGTCGCGTTGGGCGGAGCTTCGGTGTTGGCGACTGCGCGCACGTGAGAGGAAGGGGGGAAAGAAGGGCCGAGGCGGTGCAGCTTCATGCGGTGGGGTTGGTCGGGAGGCCAGCATGCGATGCGTGAATCGCTTCAGCTAGCGAGCTCGTGAGGAAAAGAGAGAGGAAGAGAGAAACGATTCTCTCTTCTCTCTTTCTCACATCTGTCTAAATAGACAGATGTGATGATTTGATTTTTTTTTTTTTTATTAAGTAATCTTTTCTTTAATTAAAATAGATTATCTTTTAAATACTTTATCTTTTAAAAGTATTATCTTTTAAATATTTTATAATACTTTATCTTTTTCTTTATGTCACCTCACTATTAAAAAATATTAACTTATTAATAATTATCAATAATTCTTACCTGATCCGAATCAGGGTCGACGACTGATGACACGGGTGATCAGAGCATCACGGGTCATCCTTTTCTCCCGACCTAGATCCGCGAATCTCCGCTTTTGACTTGATAAGATCTACTTTATCGGGACTCTAACTTTCGTCCGATATTCCTACTTAATTAATCTGGATTAATTAATATTTAATTAATCTCTGGTTTAATTAATCTAACTCAGCCGACTATCCATCTCCAACTATTCTATATAACTCTGGCCTTGCCAATTAAGGCCTCTCTCGGCCCTATAGTTGTGAGAGTGGATTTCGGTACATTTTATTCGAATTTTCTTTAACTTGAGATTAATGTTAATTAATCTGTTTTAAGTTAATTAAACTCATTTAAAATTTCAAAAATTTACTGAAATAGACTTATAAAATTCTGGGATGTTACACCGGCCGACTCTCCGGCGCAACCCCCTCTCGCCGCAGCTCCGCCCAGGCAGCCACGCCGCGAGCACCACTCGCCACCGTCGAAGCGACTGCAGCCACCTTGTGACCTCTTCTTCGGCGTTCTTCTCCGGCGATCTCTATTTCTTCGCCGAGCAGTAAGGTACAAGAGATTGGGGGTTAATTGATGGTGGTTATGGGAGGATTTCATTGATAAACTTCCTTGAATGGGGTTAACAAGTGTTGCTTGGGTTTCATGAAGAAAACTAAGTATATGCTTGTAAAGGGAATTTGATTATAGTTTTCGAGAATCGATTGGAGGATTAGGGCTTGGAATAGGAAATTGAATGGAGTTAGGGCCGAGGAATGGATGTTGTAAAATGAATTAATTGTTAACTATGTTGTATGATTTTAAATTCATGTATTGAATGGGGAATGTTTGTATAAAACCTAAAGCCCTATAAACAAAGGAGACTCCGTCGAAATTTCATCGGTTTTATTTAGTAGCTTAATCACACCATGATTAGTTATTAAATCCTTTAAGGAGAGCATGTTAGAGCCTTCTTCTATGCTAGTAATGGAAATAAGCATGTTGTAGTATAAGGATGCTAGCAAGCAATGGAGTAATGGAGAGTAATGGCATGGATTATATAGATAATGTGCACAGATATATGGATTTGTAATTGAGAAGATTAAGATAAGGATTATTGTTTACTAGTTAAGATATCTTTTCATTGGCTATTGATGTTACAAACATGAATTTTGTTGCTATTGAATTAGTATGTTTTCAAAGCATTTTAATTACCAAATAATAGGATGGAAGGTGTTGAGTGTTTTGGGATTGTTTTCACGCTTCCTTGGATTAAGAATAGGTGTGATCAATTGCAAAACATTGTAAAGAGTTGAACTCCAAGGAATGGAAAAAATGCAGGAATTACTTTGTAGTACCCATGAGAACATGGACTTTGTTTCATTTTTTTAAGGGCTATGTAGAGGTGACAATGAGCCCAATTATGGGGGAAATGAAAGATAATATTGGAAACTAAATGTACTGAAAGTTTGGGGAGAAATGAAGAAGTTTTTGAGCTTCAATTTAATGTTTTAATTTCGGGATTTCCTCAGTTACTGTAGCAGTAGAATAAAGAGTGAACTTAAACTTCAATATTTTCAAAAAGACTCGGAATTCGATTCCGATCGTCCCGATAGTTTGGGGGTATATTTAAATTAATAAAAATAGTGCGGGCAGGTGTCTAAGATCCCGGATCTATCGGTTATAAATTTAAAAGCCGACATTTCGGTAAATTCATGATTAGGGTGATTTAATGCATGTAATGCATTCCTTTTGATATGAAATGTTATGTGATGAACATTTACCATGTTTAGGACATGGTGAGGTGGTCTAAGACCTGAGTGGAAGGCTCAGGCCTGGGTAGGTCCTGGAAGCGAATAAGGTAGGCTCTCGCACCGGGTGTTGTGAGTATTTCTAACTCCCTGCACCCTACTTGTAATTTCTTTTCTATTCATATATTCAAGATAGATTGTCTCCCTTGGATATATGCTTGCCATTCTACTTTCCATATCTCTTTGAGATTTACTATTTATATATTCGAAGGATTGTTTCCTCGAATATATACTTGTTGTTCAAGATTTTCGGTAGGCTCTACTTTTAGGGTGTAGTGAGTATTTCTAACTCCTTACCCTACTTGTGATCTCTTTCTATTCATATATATATTCGAGATGGATTGTTTCCTTGGATATATACTTGTTGTTCAGTATATTCTGTAGGATCTCGCACTGGTGTTGTGAGTATTTCTAACTCATAGTATTCTATTGATTTCTGTTGTTGTTGTGCTAGATAGATATTGGAGTCCATCTTTTAATACATGCTCTGTCTGTTGACATGTTATGCCTGTTGCATTTGTTTGAGCTTGTATATTCTGATATGATCTGCTTTGAGGGAGTACCCCTTGACATTCTTCTTGTGTTGTTGTGGGATGGCCAGGAGGTGGTACTCCATGGCATATGGCCAGTGGAGTACACTCAAGTATCCTACTTGCACCTAGGATGGTCAAGGGGGTGGTACTCCATAGCAGTTCATTGACATCCTATTTGTGCATTGCTTAAGTTGCATACTCTGATCAGATTTGCTCTGCTTTAAGTGTGATTTTCTAGTTTTGCTTTGTTTAAGCTTTCTGATATTGCTCTGCTCAGTCTGTTGATACTTGGTTTGGGTATTCCTTCTTCCTACCGTGCTTGTGATTTGCTTCTAGCCAGGTAGGCTCTCGCACGGGAGGTTTGTGAGTATTCCTTCCTCCTACACTACTCTGATTTTGTGTTCTTATTTCCTCGAGAGGTTCCCAATACATATTCGAGATGGGTTTCCTCATATGTATCGGCTTTATATCTGGAGGAGATTGTTGATATCATGTTTTTCTTATGCGTATTTGGGTAGAGTTTACTCCTTAGATACGTATTGACTTTCGATCTCGATGAGGTCACCGATCATTATATATTCAAGATGTTGCTGCCTTGGATATATATGTATACCTGTTGTTAGGTATTAGTACTATCAATCTCTTACTTTCAAACATGATTCATCGGACGGATGCCCTGGCAGAGGGCGTATAATATATGGCCACGAGCACTTGGTGCTCCATCGGACGGATACCCCGGCAGAGGGTGTATAATATCTGGCCACGAGCACTTGATGCTCCATCGGACGGATGCCCCGGCAGAGGGCGTATAATATCAGCCACCTAGCTCGATCGAGAGAGAAGCGGCATTTTCTGGCCATGTGCACATGATTATTATACCGCTATCCGGCTTAGGCCGAAGACGATGCTGATGGCGTCGTTGATGTCGTAGACACCTTAGTATCACATATGCCAGAGATTGAGTACATCTGTGGATTTATCCGCATTCCAGAGACTTATTATTTGCTCGTGATGTTGTTTTACTTACATATTTGCACTTGCTTTATTCTGTTCTTTGCTTATGGTTTTCGCCACCTTTATTGATTTATGTGCGATCCTACTGGGCCTTTCTTTGGCTCATGCACTTGGTTGATGGATGTTTTCCAGGTGACGACGAGTAGCTAGGAGCGAGACTCTGGAGGGAGCTTCCACGGGACGGCCTAGCAGCGTTGGGGATATTTTGAGCTGAGGTTTGCGGGCCTCAAATTTCCTTCTGAGTGAGGATCTTGTATCATTTAGGACTTGACATTTGTATAGGATTGATTATGAAAATCCTAACTTTTATTTTCTTCCGCTGATTTATAATTTAAACTTTGTATGGATTATTTGCTTGTGTTACTTAGCCTTGCGTGCTTATAGGGGTGACCCTATAGAGGTATCGCGTCTGTCAGCGTCTTGTAGGGCCGGGACCGGGTTCGGGCGTGACAGATATGATCCGTTTGGATCGATATGGTCTGTTGAGGCCGGTATAGCCATTGGGACCGGTATGGCCTATTGAGACAGATATGATCCGTTGGGATCGATATGGTCTGTTGAGGCCGCTATGGCCATTGGGACCGGTATGGTCTGTTGAGACCGATATGATGCGTTGGGATCGATATGGTCTATTGGGGTCGGTATGGCCATTGGGACCTGTATGGTCTGTTGAGACCGATATGATCTGTTGGAATCGATATGGTCTGTTGGGGCCGGTATGGCCATTGGGACCGATATAGTTCGGTGGGACCGATATGATCCGTTGGGATCGATATGGTCTGTTGGGGCCTGTATGGCAATTGGGACTGATATAGTTCGTTGGGACCGATATGATCCGTTGGGATCGATATGGTCTGTTGGGGCCGGTATGGCCATTGGGACCGATATGGTCCGTTGGGACCGATATGGTCTTTTGGCACCGGTATGGTTCTTGGTATATATTGATTCCCTCATTCTTCGTTGCTAAATAAATTTTTCTAGAAACAAAAACAGAAAAGGAAAAAGTATAAATGTATGGGAAGTAACTGATTTTATTGATAGTACCTCCGTGGATGTTCCGAATGGTATGGACGTTTGAGTCTGCGCCCATCCATTTTAGAGAGCCAGTATGTATCGGGCCTTATAATTTCTTGTACAATATATGGGCCTTCCCATTTGGTATTTAGCTTCCCTGTCCGACTCTTGTTGCCTTGAAAGATGTTCTTTCTCAACACAAGATCTCCAACCTGGAAGGTCACCTCCTTCACCTTGGCGTTATAGTACCTCTTGACCTCTGCTTGGAGATATGTTGTTGCTTTCGAACATTAACCACAGTCCCTCTTCTCTTGGGGAAGATTAAGCTTCGGCCAAGGCATTTCTTCATTACTTACGGATCAAAGAAGCTGCGTTCTTGGTGTGGGTAAATTGATTTCATTGAGCATGCTTCAACTCCGAGCCATGATGCGAATGGAGTTTCACCGATAGGGGTTCGAGCAGTTGTCCGATATGCCCATAGAGTACTCGGAATTTCCTCCACCCAGTTCGACCCATTCCTGAGGACCCTTGTCTTCAGACTGTGAAGGAGAGTTATGTTGGTTACTTCCACTTGTTCATTCGCTTGTGGGTGAGTAACAGAAGTTAGCCTTGATTCTACACCAAGATCTGTACAGAATTTCTTGAAGGCTGGGTTGTCAAACTGGCGACCATTGTCCGTGATAAAAGCCACGGGTAAGCCGAAATGGCAGACAATGGATTTCCATAGAAAACTCTGGCAGGCCTTTCCTGTGACCGACGCAAGTGGTTTTGTCTCTACCCACTTAGTAAAGTAGTCGATCGCCACAATCAGGAATTTCATCTGTCGGACAGCTATAGGGAACGGTCCGAGTATCTCTATCCCCCATAGAGCAAAAGGCCTCGTACTCACGACTGCGGTGAGTGGTATCGAGGGACACTGTTGAATATTGGAGTGGCGTTGACAAGCATCACACTTCTTGACAAATTCAATTTCATCTTTATTCAATGTTGGCCAATAATATCCTTGTCTCAGAACCTTGTAACTCAATGCTCTCCCTCCTATGTAACGCCCTAAAAATTTTCATGATTTAATAAATTATTTTCTGGAGAAAACCATGGGATTAATTAACCCGTAAATTAGATTAATTATTTTAACAAACTAAATTAAGGAAAATCAAGAAATTATGGAAACTAAAATCCGAGCTCGCGACAATTTGGGCCAAGAAGGCAGTATTGGGCCAGGCCAGATTGGACATGGAATAGTCGGAGATGGGTTGAGGAGCTTAATTCCGGATTAGTAATTAAAAGAATTAGTAAGTGTTAAGTTAATATAATTATTCAGTGAGAGGTACGGGACAAATGTAAGTCCCGATAAAGTAAAATTGACCGAGCCAAAAGCCGGATAATATGGATCTGGTCTGGTTAGCTATCGCCCGTGACGCTATAAACAAAAATATCTAGATATATTATTAAAATTTTATACGAAGGGTTAAATAATTCGTTGAATTAGATAAAGATAAAAATATATATATATAATATAAAATAATAATAATAATAATAATAATAATAATAATAATAAATTAAATAATAATACTTTATCAGCCAGATCCGTATAAAACGGATCTGGTCTGATGTAGCGAAGTAACGTGTGATTCAACAGGGAGGTAATATAGATATTTAATATAATATTCAAATGTGAGGATTATTGTAATTAAAGTAATTTTATTTATAACATTATAAGGGGAGAGAGTGAGATTGGAGAGCATCTTCCTCATTTTCACTCATTTCCTCTCACGACCGTGGCCATCCTCCATCTCTTTCCCCCTATCTCTTCTCTCTCTTTCAAGGCCATCGAGCTTTTAGCGGATCACACTGACCGACCCAATGGCCCTCTTGGCCGCGGACCTTATGCAATAGTCCGTGCCTTGCCGCCGTGAGCTTGCTGTCCGCCAGCAGCTCTTCCTCACCGTTCGTTGCGGTGCCGTGATTCTCCCGCTTCAAGTCGACGGGCGAAGCTGCGAGGGCCACGTCAGCTGATGCACTCGAGCCCAGGCCGGCGAGCACTCCTCCAGCTGTGACCGGTCTCAAGAGCACACTGAGCACCACCCTTCTCCTCCCTGCACAGAGCCCTCCTCCCTTCTTCAAGTGCTTGAGCGGCCTAGACCCGGTGATTTATCCTTCTCTGACAGTGTCCGAAAACTTGTGAAATCGGTGAGCATGATTGGAGAAATATTAACAATGGTTGCATGAATTGAACTGATTTGGGGAAAGGGATTAAAAGATCAGTGAGATGGTTAGGGTGAGGAGTAAATGGTTGATGAATGGGTCTAGGGATGCATGATTGAAGATATTTATTCATTTGATTAAGTTCATGTTGTTAAATGCGAATGTTTGTATATTCTCGGGGCCCTCCAAATAGAGGAGGTGATGCCAAATTTTCGTAGAAAATATTAAGTATTGTTAGTTGATTTACCTTTCATAATCATGCGTAACACTCGATGTAACATGATAGAAGTTATTTGATAGTTAACAATGATTGGAGTTGATTCTCCCAAGTAAGGGCTAGTTCGGATGATTATTTTGTAGAAATACAAAATTATGCTAAGAGAATCATATTTTAGTTGATTAATGGAATTATCGTGCCCTACTAAGTCAGAACTTGAATGTCTTGAGCATACGGTATTCGTATTTATGAAAAGTTCGTATATTTTATTTTAAGGACAAGAAAGAGGCAAAGGTCAGGCCACTGTTGCCGAAGAACCAGACCAATCCTAGGAATCACTCAAACTAAGGTGAGGGAACACAACTGTACATTTACCGTATTTTCCCGTATTTTGTTCGTATTGTCTTCTTGAGAATGCATGATATGAGATGATTAATTTTCATAAATACTGTAAGTTTCCTAGCATGAAAGTAGAGATCATGTTCAGTAATTTCAGAAAATCCATTTATGAAATATTATAAATTTTCAAGCATAAAAGTAGAGATTATATTACATAGACATATTAGTGCACTACACCGTACTCACATACACGCCTGCGCCAGAGGTGGCTCTATGACAGAGCCAGAGAGTATGATACTAGGTAGGGAAGGGGTGATTTCTATAATTTTGTTTTTACTAGCCAAACTATCTGTTTTCAAACCATTCTGATTTTCCAGAAATAAAACCCCCTTTCCGTACTCTTCGAGTGCTTAGTATACGTATATATATTTATAGCTCACGGTCGTTGAGTTGGTCCGACCGGAGAGCTATCGAGTGTTGAGTTAGTCCACTCGTTTTCACTCTGGTTCCGCTGTATGAAAGTAGGGGTGTCGAGTCACTAGCATGTATGTTGATGAGGAATTGATTCCATGGCTTGTCACCTCCACGGTTGTTGAGTTGGTCCAACTGCGTGAGAGGCTCTTGCAGCTTGAGTTGGTCGGCCCGGGACATACGTGGAAATCATATCTTGTAGATTTGACATTAATAAGAATGATGACAAGGATTTGATTCCATAGGATGTCACCTCCACGGTTGTTGAGTTGGTCCAACCGTGGAGGCCTCTTTCGAGTTAATTGGTCAGCCAGGACATATGTGGAAATCATTTCTTGACCTAATGATAAAAGATTTAATGATTATTTGAAGGTATGTCATATGACTTCACTAAATATTTCCATGAGATATATTATGATCAGCATGTTATTGTCTTTTCATGATTTAAATATCGTTAGTTCTTGTATTTCTTTTTCGATATTTCATTCCATGATATGGAAGACTTACAGGTGTGCGAACCTGACAGTAGTGTTGTACCTCACTGAGCTCCTGTAGCTCACCTTTTGTTGCTCTCTTTTGCAGGTAGTAAGTAGGGTCATGGCCCCGCTTAGAGTAAAGTTAGGTTGGATCCCCTTAGGGTCAGCTCGACCACCTCGCCCAAGGCGTCATATATTTGATTTTATGATGTTTTATTTGGGGAGTCCGTGAACTCCCATCTAGACTTGTGTGAGGATTTAAAACATGTTGGGTTGTAATAATGTTGTACTCAATTTATATTTCCTTAATGTTAGTTTGATTATGAGTTAATTATGTTTTGATCTGACCTTTAGGGGTTCACTCCACGACTGGTAGTGTGTGACACACCAGGTCCTGGAAAGGATTAAGGTGTTACAGTTAGTGGTATCAGAGCCGGTTAATCCTAGCTAACCTAGTTATGGTCAGAGCCGTAGGGTGGGAGTGTCGTGTCAGTAGAATAAAGTTTAAGATTTGCTTTTAGAGGGTTAGGGAATACTACTGACAAACTCTCTTTTTCAGAATGGCACCCAAGAGAGTCGGAAGGCCACCTCGTATGCCACGGGAGGAACCCGCACCAACTTATGGACCGCCAGAACCAGTAGAGGTTCCTGAATTTGAGGATGTCCCGGAACCCGAGGAGGTTCCAGAATCCCGTGGAGACAAAGTGTAAGGGTCTCACCTATTTCATGCACCACCTCAACAAGGAATGCATCAAGGACCCGGATTTTATCCGGAATATACTATGCCTCGGGTTTCAAATGGAGCAGCCTATGGACCCGGATTTCAAATGGAGTACCGTATGGACCCTGATTTCAGGGAATGCCTTATGGACCCGGATTCGGTAGGGAATGTATTACGGCCCTGATTCCAACCGGGAATGCCATATGGACCGGGGTTCCACCCGGGAACACAGTATGGTTCGGGATACTATCCGGGAGCACAGCCTGGACCCGATAACCAACCGGGAGCACAAGCAGGGCCAGCTCAGAACCCTGGAATGCAACAGATGTACGACCAGATAACCCAATCATTTGCGGCGTTCCCTGGATATCAGCAACCAAAGCCGAAGAAGCACGACCACGTGAATAAGGCTCGGCAAATGGGAATCACACAATTCGAGGGTACTACAGACCCTACGGAAGCAGAAAATTGGATCACTAGACTGGAGCTTATATTTGAGGCTCTTATGTGCCCGGAGGAAGAAAAAGTAGCGACCGTCACTTTGTTTCAGTAGAAGTGTTTCATACAGATGGTGATTGCAAGATCAGTCCTCCTCCCGAACTGTCTCCTGTAGAAGATCCATCTGTGTGAAGGACCCATTCGGATGAGGAGTCATCCCTTGTTTCAGATAACTTGATGTTTGAATGATCATCTTCAATGATGGTTGTAAGCTCAGCAATGAAGTCCGCGAGTACTTGTGCCTTTATAGAAGTACGCGACTCATAGTTGATATCATATTCTGCAAGTTCAAGTACCCATCGGGCGAGGCGTCCCGATGTGTCTGGTCGATGTAAGATTCGCTTCAATGGCTGATTGGTCAACACCCTTATCCGATGTGACTGAAAATAAGGGCGGAGTCGACGAACAGAAACTACTAAAGCATAGGCCAATTTTTCAAGGGAAAGATATCTTGATTCAGTATCGGTGAGGACCTTGCTTGTGTAGTACACTGGTTTTTGCAAATTATCCTCAATCTTTACCAATACTGAGCTGACAACGGCATCGGTTGCAGATAAGTAAACATAAAGCTCTTCCCCTGGTTGAGGCTTTGCCAACAAAGTTGGTGATTGTAAATATTCTTTCAACTTTATGAATGCTTTCGCGCATTCTTCATTCCATTCAACCTAGGGAGCTTTTCTCAATGCTTGGAAGAAGGGAAGATTCTTCTCTCCTGACTTCGAAATAAACCTTCCCAAGGCTGCAAGTTGACCATTAAGTCTCTGTATCTCCTTGATTGTTCTTGGGGATCTCATTTCTAGGAGCGCTCATATCTTCTCTGGATTCGCTTCGATTCCCCGATGTGTGAGCATGAATCCTAGAAATTTTCCAGATCGGACTCCGAACGTGCATTTATTGGGATTGAGGCTCATCCCATGTGCCCGAAGTACAGCAAAAGTTTCTTGCAGATCGGCGATATGTTGTTCGGCCTTATCACTTTTCACCAAGATATCATCAATATATGCTTCCACATTTCTCCCGATCTGGTCTTCAAAGACTTTGTTCACCAATCTCTGAAAAGTGGCACCAGTGTTTTTCAGGCCAAATGGCATGACCTTATAACAATATGTTCCTCTTCCGGTGATGAAAGAGGTTTTCTCCACATCGAATTCTGCCATTCGGATCTGGTTATACCCAGAATATGCATCAAGGAAACTTAGCATTTCATACCCTGATGTAGAATCTACTAAGTTATCGATAAGAGGCAGAGGGTAGTAGTCCTTAGGGCAAGCTTTATTCAGATCAGTGAAATCCACACACATCCTCCACTTTCTTGTGGATTTTTTCACTAATACAACATTAGACAACCACTCAGGGTAATACACCTCTCGAATGAAATCTGCCTTCAGAAGTTTGTCCACTTCTTCTTGAGCATCTTAGAGGGGATCAGGAGCGAAACTTCGTCGCTTCTGTATGACTGGTTTGTGCCTTGGATTGACATTGAGTCGATGTTCAATGACCTCCCGTGGAACTCCTAGCATCTCTTCAGCGGTCCAAGCAAATATGTCGAAGTTGCTTCTCAGGAGACTTAATATTTCTTCCTACCGATCCGATGGGAGGTTTGCTCCTATTTAAATAGTGCGCTCCGGTTGTTCCTCTTTCAGGGTATGGCTTTCAGCTCTTCAACCGGAGTGGGGCGGTGCTTCTCCCTCTCATCGTCTTCATGTTGTATATCTTCCACAGCAAGCGCTTCCCCGGATCAGCTACACCCCCACTATGTCCTTTGAGCATGGTGGCATAGCACTGGCGAGAAGCCAGTTGGTTGTTTTTCACCTCACCGGAACCATTGGTAGTTGGGAATTTGACCACCATATGATAAGTTAAAGGCACAGCTTTCAACTGATTGATTGATGGCCTCCCAATGATAACATTGTAGCTCGAAGGGCATCGGACAATCAAAAAGTTAATGAGAGCAATAGTAGTTTTCGAGGGAGTGCCAAGAGTCAAAGGTAGAGAGATCATACCGTCGGGTTGTAGTGGGCTGCCATTGAACCCAATGAGAGGAGACTTTATCGGCTTCAGATTCTCAACTGGAAGTTTCATTCTGTCAAAAGCAGAAGAGAATATGATATCTACCGAACTCCAGGTATCGATGAGAACTCGCTCTAGAGTGAAAATCCCGATCTGGGCAGTAATCACTAGAGTGTCATCATGACCCTTCAGATCTTCATCTGAGAAACATATTTGTATGAGGGAGCGGGGTCTCTTCAAGGATGTGATATTCTGAATGGATCCAACCGCCCTCACATAATTTTTCCTTGATTTTGAACTCTCTCCTCCACACCCTGGACCTCCAGCAATAACAGTCACATGTGTGTCACTTGGGACATTGTGCTATGGAGGTGGGATATATTCGATCTCACAGTTTCACGCTCTTTTTGTAAAAACTGATCTAGTTTGCCCTCCCTGATAAGACCTTCAATGGCGTTCTTCAATTTGTTACAGTCTTCTGTAAAGTGCCCCTTATCTTGATGAAATTTGCATAACTTTTTACTTTTCTTCCTCCTTGGATTATCCTTCATGGGTTGTGGGGGTTTCAGTATCTTTTGATCCTGAATTTGGACAGAATATCTTCCAATGAAGTGTTAAGCATGGAATAATTGTGGTACTTTTCCACTCTTTCAGGATCATATCTCTGGTGTTGCGGGGGTCTCCTTTCATCAAACCGATCTGCTCGGTTTGGATTCCGACCACCTTCTCTCCGAGGTTTATCACCTCTTGGAGCTCCTTCTCTCCATTCTCAGTATGGTTGTGGGTGGTGACTCTTCTTTCTGATTTCTTCCAACTGAAAGAAGTCACTCTCTTGCCACTTAGCCTTCATCTCCTCTAAGGCTATGTACTTTGCAGCTGTGGCCTGGAAATTCGAAAGACTGGTCAGAGGCTCTTGGGTCAGGGAATCTTTAAAGGGCCCATCCTTCAACCCTTTCACAACTATTCCCACAACTATGGCAGAGATCATGCCATTGAACTCCTTATTAAAACGGCTTATATATCCGTGTAGACTCTCCTCCGATCTCTGCCGACTCCCAACAACATCATGGGATTTTTCTTCAATCTCCTGTTGCTGGCAAAATTACAAAGGAAGAGGTCAAAAAGTTGCTAAAAACTATGTACGGTTCTGGAATTCCTCGAACGGCCGTGGCCATTAATGAGTGTTCGAAGGAAAGCTCGACACATGACTGCCTTAGTGGTTCGATTAACCATCATCTCGCCACGATAGCTCTCCAAATATTCCTGAGATCAGATGTCCTATCATAGGGATGAACATTTGGTGGTCTGAAGTTTTCGGGAAAGGAGGCCTCCCAGATTTCCCTAATAAAGGGAGAAGTGACATGTGAGACAAGTTGTTGAACTCTTTCCCTTGCTGACATATATCGCCGCGGGGATGGATAACGGCGATATGGTGAATCGTGCCGAGGAGATCAACGTCTGGAGCGGTGTCGATGTGGAGATCGGTTATGAGGGGAATGATACCGATCTAGTGAATGATATCGGCCCCGGGATCGTTGTGTTGGTGATCGGGTTCTGCGCCTCCGATCTTTCTACCGATTTGGAGAACGAGAGATTTCCCTCTGTCTTCATTCTCTTATCAGGTACCCCTGAATATGGTGATCCCGATGCCGACGTACTGGACCTGAGCTTCCAGTAGAAGACTCCCTAGACCGATGCTTCATAGGAGAATGTGTTTGGTGTCTGGGAGAATGAACTGCCTTCCTATTTCCACTTTCCTGGAGAGGTTGTGCATCATGAGGAATAGTGGTTTGGGAAACACGCTGACGCGCTTCCTGAAGAGCCCACTTCAACTCTTCAATCTCCTGTGCCATCCTTCTGACGCAATCAGCATCATTCTGAACTCCAACATTCGCTGGAGGGACCTCAGCTCTAGGAGGTGGTACGCCTTCAACTGGAGGGGTTGTTGAAGCTCCTTTTCCTCCCTCCTGGGTTTGGAATCTCTTCGATTTCCTCTGTGTGGCAAAATGCCATGGACTTTTCGGGCCAAAGCCTCCCCACGGACGATGCTAAATCAAGTAGAGCTAAAATCGGATTGAAAACTCAATTTCAACTTAACAATTAAATTTATATTGATTGGGTGGCAATCCTAGTGAGAAATCAAATAAGAATCCAAGCAAGAGGAAAGAGAAACCAGATTTACGTGGAAAAACCCCTAATCAACGGGGGAAAAACCACGGGAAAGAGAGATCTCACTATCAATCATCAAAAGTACAGAAGATCTTACATGAACTCCAAAAATGGAAAGAAGGAAGAGGAGAGAAAGAGTGGATCCTGATTCCAAATGGGCAGAGCTTCGCTACTTGGATTCAACTTGTCTGAATGAGCTGTGATCCTTGCCTTTTATAGGCTTGGGTTGCGTGCTGAGCACGCTCCTTATTTTCGTCACGTGTTTACCAGCTGTCTGTCCAGCTAAGCGCCAGCTAAGTGCCAGCTAATCAACTGAGTCGTCTCCAGCTGTAAGTCTTCTAGAAGGCCAGGCTGTCTGCACCTGTACTTCTTCTAGAAGGTTGGGGTCGATAAGAACAACTATCTTTCCAGGAGTGTCTTTTCTGATTGACATGTGTTGGTTTGATGGAGTTCTTCCCGGTCCCGATGAGTTTCACAACGGTTCAGATATACAGGTTTTACATATCGGATCGGTAAGACATATCATACCGTGTCAATCTGATCTAGTAAGAGGGTTATATCGGAATGATCCAATATGCTATTGTTTGGAAGATTCTGCCTTCTTACTTTGATATGTGGCTTGCTTGGATGAATGTCACATGTAAAACCCGCCCCAAAATAAATAAAGATTTATTTTTCCAGAATTATTATGTGACAATTTAATAATGTGAGCAGTGAAATTTTGGGAAAAATCACATGTTTGAATAATCCAGATTAATAGTATGTTAATTAATTCAGATTAATTATCAAGAAAAGAAAATAGACAAAAATTCAAATTCCGGGAAAGGTGGATCTGGTCGGGGACTGAGACATCCCCGTGATGCCACAGTATGCCCGTGGCGAAGGATTTGACTAAAAGTTTATATTCCTGATCACGGTCTAACGAGAGATGCACTCGTGATTTTACTGGTACACCCATGCCATTGGGACCGTTGACTCCAGATTCGATTTGGCTCTGCATGAGGATGAGAGAATCATCACGGTGGACCCCAGTATAGGTCAAGTCAAGGACTCGTGATGAATTATTGTGACATGTGATTGCATAGTAAAAGTGAACAATAATCTTGTGATAAAATAGAAGACATGTGAGAGCATAGTAAGGGATTTGAATGATTAAAGGAGCAATGGTAATTTACCATTATGCTCTAGGTCTAGATTAAATTGAAATCAAAGCTTCAATTGAAATCCATTGCTTCTTCCCCTTCTCGGCTGAGCCCTCACCCACGCCTTACTCGCGCCGCCGCCATTCCTCCACGCTAGTCCGCCTCCGCCCCTCACACTGCCTGCGCCCAGGCCGCTGCCAGCCACCATTTACATACCAGGCATTAACATCATGCGCAGCCCCTCGAGCCGGATCTGCCATACAAGAATCAAGGCGCCTACACTGCCGAAGGCCTAGCTCATCTCCACCAAATTTCAGCCACACAGCTCACGCGGCTCACGTTCGTTAGCCCCCGACTGCCACCCTCCGCCTCACGCTCACGCAGCCACCCCTTTTCGGCAGCGGCGGAGCTCATCCTTCTCCTGGCCACCACCTGCAACCCTTGCCGCCACGGCCATTTTCTCTCCGACGACCT
This sequence comes from Dioscorea zingiberensis, assembly GCA_026586065.1. Lineage (NCBI taxonomy): Eukaryota > Viridiplantae > Streptophyta > Magnoliopsida > Dioscoreales > Dioscoreaceae > Dioscorea > Dioscorea zingiberensis. The sequence goes on along the minus strand of CM048820.1, from coordinate 9,904,534 downwards.
ACGGCCAACCCCCTTGCTCCTTCTTCATCCGGTCAGCCGGCCTTCCCCTCTTCGGCGAGGGACAGCCCGCTTCAGGCCGAGATTGATTTTCTCTTCGACCAACCCTCGTGAGTATCTCGGAGTCGATTTGGGGGTTAAATTGCATGATTGTCAATTGGGTTCATAGGATTGTGAAATGAAAATGATTAAGGGTAATAGAAGTTCTAAACAATCCTTGTATGATAACTAGGAAGTGTGATTTAATTAATTATGTAGTTATAGTGAGTGATTGTATTAATTTCGGGGCCCTATAAATAGGGGAGGTGCCACCGAATTTTTCATCAAATCCCTAAGTAGAAATGCCCATTTATGCTCTTGTTAACATGTTAATGGTGACTTGTTTCCATGATTTATATACCTAAGCATTTCATGCATTGGACTAGTTAATCTTGGACATTTAGGCATGCCTAAGGACATCCTAAGAACCTTAAAGGCATGCTATGCTTGTTAAGTAAAGTATCCTTTGAGTGAGTTTTTATGACTTCCAAGAGTAGTAAGATTAGAGTGACTATCACTTGATGATTTAACCTCTGAAGATTCATAAGTAGAACTTCACGACTAACCGTATTTCGTATTAAATACGGTATATTAGAATGTGAAGAACTAAGGTTTTGTCACTCTATCTACTAGATCCCAAGCCAGACGCGTGAGATGCGACGAGGATCAGTGAGTTGCTTCTAGCCATGTAGGCTCTCGCACGGGAGGTTTGTGAGTATTCCTTCCTCCTACCTTACGTTGATGTTGTGCTCTTATTTCCTCGAGAGGTTCCCAATAAATATTCGAGATGGGTTTCCTCATATGTATTGGCTTTATATCTCGAGGAGATTGTTGCTTGCATGTTTTCTTATGCGTATTTGAGTAGAGTTTACTCCTTAGATACGTATTGGCTTCCGATCTCGATGAGGTCATTGATCTTTATATATTCAAGATGTCGCTGCCTTGGATATATATATATATATATACACCTGTTGTTAGGTATTTGTACTAGTAATCTCTTACTTTCAGGCATGATACATTGGATGGATGCCCCGGCAGAGGGCGTATAATATCTGGCCACGAGCACTTGATGCTCCATCGGACGGATGCCCCGGCAGTGGGCGTATAATATCTGGCCACCTGGCTCAGTCAGAGAGCGGTATTTTCTGACCATGTGCACATGTTTGCTATAGCATTATCCGGCTTAGGCCGAAGACGATACTGATGGTATCGTTGATGTCGTAGACATCTTAGTATCCTATATGCCAGAGATTTAGTACATCTGTGGATTTATCCACATTCCATTTACTTATTATTTGCTTGTGGTGTTGTTGCACTTGCATATTTGTACTTGCTTTATTCTGTTCTTCGTTTATGGCTTCCGCCACTTTTATTGTTTATGCGACCCTACTGGGCCTATTCTTTAGGCTTATGCACTTGACTTGTGTGTTCTCAGGTTCGCAGGAGGAGTAGAGGGTCGAGCATGAAGCGAGGATATCTTGAGTGGTTGACTTCGGCTACTTGTATTTGTCTCAGGTCTGCACCTCTTTCATTCTGTGTGAGACTTGTATTTTGTATTCCTTGTTGTATGGATTTCTAGGGGTGACCTGACTAGATCCTAGTCTTGGGTTATGTAAACCCGTGTGTGTACTTATCGAGTTGTATAAACTCCCTTTTTCTTTTATCTTATGATTCCGCTGTTATCATCACCTCTGAATACTTTTTGTATAAGAGTTTCTAAGGCCTTGTGCCTGAATGGGGACTAGTCCCTGTTTGGGTGCGGCCGGTTGTCTACATGCCTGGGCTGTGGTTCGGGGCGTGACAATTTATCCCTATCAATATATATATATATATATATATATACACACACACAAATGATCGTTTGGGCCCATACCTAAGAATCATGAACCCGTACCATAATATATCAACAAGGATGAGTGATATATGGCCGGCATACGCAGCCTCACCTTTATCACAACCCACACATATATATATATATATATATATATATATATATATATATATATATATATAATAGAAAGTCTATATAAAAATTTTCCTAAATGTAACTCTCATTTCTTAAATAATAATGTATTTATTTATTTTTAAAATATTTCTATAAAAATCAAATGTTTACACAGATACCTGTGCAGGGTTTTATATTTAATTTTGGCTTCATATTCAAATTAAATAGCATAAATAATAAATAAATAATAAATAATACTGAACTGAAATTATCTGCACAGCATATTCCTCGTAAGCAGGTCGTTAAAGGAGTCTGCGTTTGGGTGCCTTTTTAAACTGGTTCACTAGAATATTCCGACACGTGTACACATGTTCCACGTCTCCAAATATGAAACGCTGCGTCGCCAGCTGTCTTATCCAGGCCCCTTGTTTTATCCAAGAATGGTTTTTTTCACATATACATCCCTACAAGATGTTATAATTTCATATTCCCTGAATTTATATATATATATATATATATATATATATATATATATATATACATAGTAACAAATGAGGATTCACATTGACGGAAAAAAATTAATCCCAAGCAATATGATGATTTTACTATTATCCTTTAAAATTTAATTCATAATAGCTAAATTTTAACAAAGATGAAAACAATGTTAACAAATCAATTTTTAAATAAGTTTCAGTAAAATCTAAATTTCAAAATCAATAAAAAAAAAACCTACGTTTTACTCACTTTTGTTCGATCACCTCAACATTTACTCCTGTAACATGTGCCCAAATCATCACTCTTCATCAAACCTTCCTCAACTCCCACAACAGATCTATCTCCTTTATTTATTATTATTTTTTTTTGATAAAAGTAGATAAACCACATTCACTTGTGTTTTAGTGCGACAAAGATTGGTCCATTTGAAAATCCTCAAATATTGAGAATCTAAGTAGTTGTATTACATCAAAAACTAACTGATTACCATGTGAGAACAAACAATGGCATTGCATATAGTTATTATAATTTTTAAAATTAAAAAATCTAAAATTATGAGAAAATTCAAAAGTATAAATCTAATTTTATCATTTTTTATTTTTTTAAATTAAAATTATGTATAACGGATTTACATAATATGGATAGATATACATCCCTCCATAACACACACACAACATATAATACATAACAAATACCCCTATAGGGCTGGCAAACGATCAAACTGTTCGTGAGCGACTCGAGTTCGATTCGATATTGGCTCGAGTTCGATTCGATTATTTTAATAACAAACTGAACTTGAACTCAAATTTGAGCTCGAAAAATAAGTGAGTCGAACTCAAGCCAGAGTTAGCTCATTTGAGTTCGGTTCGAAGTTCAAATATATATATATATATATATATATATATATATATATATATATATATATATATATTATTTGGGTTGCATAATTTATTCTTGATTTTTATCTTATAAAATATAATTATAATGTAGTTATTTATTAGTTTTATGTAGAAAGTAGAAACCCTTTATATTTTTTAAAATTTAAACTAATAAATTTTTAAATTTTAAATTCTAAACCGTTGGATCAAATGATAATTTTTATTATAATTTTATTAAAAAAATTAAATTTTGAGCTTTTTGAATTGAAATCAATTTTTATTTATATTATTGAGTCAACTCGAGCCAAAATTATAATTCAACTCGAACCTAATTGAATCTAATATTATAATTTCAACTCGAGAACTCGAGTCAACAATGGAATTTCGAAATGAACTCGAAATGGGAGCTCGTTCAAGTTCGGCTCGTTTCCAGCCCTAACCCCTAGGGACCCCTAAGCAATAAAAGCACTATTTCATGGACCAATTGTTCATTATCTATTTTTTTATCATAATTAATCTACTTGAATTTGATTTTTATCTCAAAATCTTTGAACTAAACTCAAATATGGGTTGGTCGAATAGTTTTTATTTTGAAACTGTTTAATTTCACATATATACTTTTGCAAGCAGATATATTTTAAAATTTTAGTATTATCATGTTTTCAAATAAAATTCTAAAATTAGTAGTGATATATACTTAATTATATTAGGCCCAAAGAATTTATAATTTATATATATATATCTCAAAAATTAAATTTGTTTTATCATAATTTTGATTTTTTAACTCGAATCAAATTTAAGTATTAGTTGATCATTAGTTTGAAATTGTTTAATTTCATATATATATATATTTAAAAAATTAGTATTATCAAGTATTCAAATAAAATTCTAAATTTGGTAAGGGGATAAATGTAAAAAAGCCTTATTCCTAGTCCTATCCTTATTGCTATTCCGATTCCTATTCTATTCGGGAACGCGGCGTCTTCTTATTTCCATCTTCCTTTCTTCTCTCTATTCCTCTCTCTCTCTCTCTCTCTCTCTCTCTCTTTCTCTCTCTCGCATCCCCGACGGGAAATCCCTCGCATGGTCTTTTCCTAGGGTTTCTCCGACGGGGATCCTTAGATTGTTGCCTTCTCCTCTCTTTTGGAGTCTAGGGTTTCGTTTCTTGACCGAGTTTTTTTTTTTGGTTTTCTTTTAAGTTGGAAAGGGTTGACCTAATTTTTGGCTTGTGGTCAAGATCTTGTTGAATTTCCGGATATAGGATTCCAAGGGCTTCGTTGGATCGTAACTGACGGTTCTTGATCTGAAATTGCTTCGGAGTTGATCGATCGCCGTGGAGTATTCTTGGATTTTGGTCTTCTTTAGGTTTTTGGTTTTCTAGGGTTTTCTTGGTGTTCTTTGTTTCGAGTTTTTGTTGGTTTTTTGGGGTCTGGGATTGGGGTGGTGTTTCTTAGGGGCTGGTTTTGAGTTTTTGGGTTGGTTCTAGGGTTATGGGGAGTGTTTCGAAGCATTATGGCATCACGAAGCCGATCTCCACTGCTATGCCAACTGAGGCGGATTTACAAAGAACTATCGAATTGGAAAAGGTAAGATCTTTCCTTTATGCCCTGTGCTTTTATTCAATATCTGTGCTTAGATGTGCCAGGCTGATTCTGGGCATGTTTTTTCATGTATAAATTGCAGTTCTTGGTGGATGCGGGACTTTATGAGAGCAAAGAGGAGTCTGGGAAAAGAGAGGAAGTTCTAGGGCAGATTAATCAGGTATCTTGTCTTCGTGGCATTATTTGGCATGCATGTCTCTTTCTGTAGTCTCTTTTGTTGGGTATTGGATTTATCTTACAATTAGGGCAACCAAAAACCATAGTCTCTGATATGCAATCTGTTTTGAGTTTTCAATATTTTAAAATTCAGAAAGAAAGATCACTGTGCCGGGACTTTCTCAAATCAAGTAATTATTTACTAAAGTATAACAAAAGGTTTGGTGGTTTTGACAAGTTTTGGTTATGGAAATTGGGGTGGAAGAGTTGGTTACTGAAGTGGGGGAGTCTCATGACTGTGACTTGAACTACTGTGAGAACCCTTTGCTTGTGTTTTTGCACTATTAAAGAGCCTTGGTGGCTTAACTAGAACCGCCAGTTTACATTGTTTGAGTGGTCAAATAAGTCATCATATAATTCCTGTGATCTTCAGTCTTCTCCAGATTTGTGGGAGGAGGGCCTCTTAATGTATCAGTCGCTGCCCAATCTTGTTGAGTTGGCTAGTGTAGTATGCTCTTAACAATTAGAAATGGGAAAAGGCCTTGAGAAAAATTACAGAGTAAGGATTGATAATATTCTTAAGTCAGGTGTTTGGAAGTACAAATGTTAATAGCACTATGAGTATTGCTTGACTTTCTTGAATTGTACTTGTTTAGGGTTTTGATTATAAACAACTAGATCAAATTTTGCAGGTTTTCACTCAAAGGGATCTAGGACTTTTTTTATAGCCATGAATATTCTAGGTCCATAAATTTGATTTTGGGCTTTAGCATGAGCCTTTCAAAAGGGCAAAAAGCAAATTGACCACTAGCTCTGATTTGAGTAAATTCTGTTCTCTTACCAGAAATTTGGATCAGATTTGATGGATATAATTTTGATATGCTGGTCCTCACTTTCGATGTTGCCTCAAACTTTGTATCAATTTATACTAGATGGTTGTGCAGCTGTAAATTTTTTGAAGTTTGGATTTTCATAGTCTGATGTAAGTTTGGTAACAGTTCTTTGTCTTGAAAAATGCCTGATTTGGACTCTTAAGCATTCAAAGGTTCGTCTAATTGTCTTTTAGGTTTGTTTTTTATATTGTATAAGTTCAATATAAGTTGAGATGGCTCTGGTTAATTTTATATACCAATTAGTTTTTCGATGAGTTTTTGGACGTTAAACAACTATTCTGAGTTATTTCTTACAATACCTTGTTGAGGATTGATTATTTTGGTGGTAATTTTCCGTGTCATGTTTAGTACATGACTCTGTTTACCTAATTATGACTTGTGAGTGTTAGTATAGAGGCATGAATTTGTTGTGGATCAAAATTAAATCTTGTTCCTTCTCAATGTCAAATCATATAAATTGTTTGAATTTGTAAAGAAGATTTGTTTTTATATTTTATATGAAGGAATACTTAGTGAACAATGATGTCCTCTCCTTTCAAGTATCTATTTTTATGAAAGGTTGAAAATTGGAGGGCACTATTAATTCCACGCGATGCAATGGAGATTGTACTTTTCCAAAATAGATTCTTTTTTATCTCACAAAAGGAAAATAAATACCCAAGGTGGAATTGAAAATACTGGTAATTTATTGCCCCCTTTATTTAAAAATAATAGTAAATGTATACTGTCCATTTAACTGAATTTCCTAGCAAACAAACCAACCCCAGGCAAAGAAATATTTTGATGGTTTAAAAATAATGATGGTGTGTCTAGTAGAAGTCTTTTTCTCCAGTTGATTTACTTAATGTTATTTGTTTTTTCCATTAGTTTTAGTGACAATATTTGGAATTTTTCACTTATATTTGTTCTCTTCCGTAAAACATTATTGCCAACACAGTATATGCAGAATATTTTGAGTCCCTTATGGTTTTATCAACTTCAATACTGGTTAATGAATGTCAGATTGTTAAAAGCTGGGTGAAGCATTTAACCCGTCAGAGAGGATATAGTGATCAGATGGTTGAAGATGCAAATGCCGTCATTTACACATTTGGATCTTACCGCCTAGGGGTAAGCTTTATGTTTGTGACTCTTTTTATGTGATACATGGACACATCTTAATGAACATTGTTTGCTGTTGGTGCTATTATTATTTTCTTTACCTGAATAATTTAGATATGTTTTGTATGAAAGCATATATTCACATAGTCCTGTTATAAGTAATAAGCTACATTATATCAGCATCTATTTGATTAGGTTTTTTATGCTCATGCAGACATTTCTTATTGATTTTAAATTTTTTAGGCTATGGGTTTAAGTTTTAGTAATTTTTATGAATAACTGGGATTGTTGTCACCTTTATGAGTTTCCACATTTTTCATATCCGTGTCTTGATATTTGGAAAGTTGAGATATGATTTTGAAAATTTACTGCTGTAACACAGTGTGTATGAACTAATAATTTTGTTAAGCCTGTCTCAAGTCGTAATCTGTAGCTTAAATTCTTAAAGAGATTAATGGAGCTTTATGAAGGCTTTCTTTGTTAGGGAAGCTTTTGTAGAGGTAGAAGGATGATTGGATTCAAAGACTCAGGATTTCAAGCCAAAAGTAGATCAAATTATCTCTCTTTGTACCTCTCATCTCCATCTGTACACTTGACTTGTTATTTGTTTAAAGAGAATGTTTGTTTTCCTTTGTTGCAACTTGCATGTCTCTTGGCATCTAACTTTCTTGTAAGAATTTTCAGTTTGTGAGCATCGTGGCTGGTAAACTTTTCCAGATTAATTGATGCCTTCGGGTTTCTGCACATTGAGACTCTGTACTTCACTTGTCATTCATGCTTGCAGTCTACTTGAATGGATGAATTTTACTTTTGGCCTTAATTTTTCATTTATGCTTGTCAAAATTCGTTCAGCTCCATTTCTTTCAATTGAGAAATGCATATTTTTGTTATGATTTTATCACTTCAAACTCTTTTGGTGTTATGACAGGTTCATGGACCTGGTGCTGATATTGATACCCTTTGTGTTGGACCTTCCTATATCAACCGAGAGGTTTTATTTTTAGCATAGTCTATGGTGAATTCTGAAACTGGTGAATTTTATTTACAAAGATGCTTATATGGCTGATTGCTTTGTGCAGGACTTTTTCATAATTTTGCACAGAATATTGGAGAACATGGAAGAAGTATCTGAACTACAACCTGTTCCAGATGCTCATGTTCCTGTGATGAGATTTAAATTTCATGGGATATCAATTGATCTTCTCTATGCTAGCATCTCCCGCTTAGTTGTTCCTCAGGTAAGTCTGAGTATAAAATTTTTTCCTCGCCTACAATTGGAATTATCCCATCACCCAAAGGTGGGCATTTTATAATAATGGCCTTCTCTTTCCTATTGCCATACTTTCTCCAGTTTTCCCTTGCCTCTTGTATCTCTTTTTCGTAATCATATAATATGTTCAAAAGAAATGCTGTTGCTTCTGTCTGTCTTATATTGTTGCCCTTGTGGGTACTAATGGTGGTACAGGATTTGGACATTTCCAATGGCTCTGTGCTTTATGATGTTGATGAACCTACTGTTCGTAGTCTTAATGGTTGCCGAGTGGCAGACCAAATTCTTCGTCTTGTGCCAAATGTTGAGGTCATACTATCTGCAGAACTTCCCTTCTTTTTATCCCTTCTGTCATATTTCTACTTCTAAACTGCTTGTTTTTCCACAGCATTTTCGCACTACTCTTAGATGTTTGAAGTTTTGGGCGAAGAGACGTGGAGTCTATTCAAATGTAAGCTCCATAACACTACTACTTTTGTTCCAAACCCTAGCCATGCCCACTACACGCATTGATTAACCACTTCTCCCAATGTTGTCAGGTAACTGGATTTCTTGGCGGGGTCAATTGGGCTTTATTGGTTGCTCGGATCTGCCAGCTTTATCCTAATGCTGTCCCCAGTATGCTGGTTTCTCGGTTCTTTAGAGTTTATACACAGTGGCGCTGGCCAAATCCTGTGATGTTGTGCCCTATCGAGGAGGATGAACTTGGGTTCCCTGTATGGTATCCTCGTGAGAAACCCTCGAGATCGAACTCATCATATGCCTATTATCACTCCTGCATATCCATGCATGAATTCAGCTACAATGTGTCATCCAACACCCTTCGGGTGATAATGGAGCAGTTTGAGAAGGGTAACAAAATCTGTGAGGTATGGGTCTTTTAGTTTCTTTGAGCCCAATTTTGTGAAGATGCATATTTTTTTTTCTGTTGCTTGTTTTCCCTGCCACCAGGAGATTGAGACCAATGGGGCCCATTGGAGTGCTTTGTTCGAGAGTTATCTTTTCTTTGAATCATACAAAAATTATCTCCAAGTCGACATTCGTGCTGAGGATGATGAGGATTTACGATTATGGAAGGGGTGGGTAGAATCTCGACTAAGGCAGCTAACTCTGAAGGTAAACTTGAATGCCTTTTGTTTCATGAAATATCAGAGAAGTGTTCCACCATATCTTAAACACTGTTTTCACTTTGTTTATAAGAAAATTTTTCTTTGGTTACTGTATTGACAGATTACAGCTTCTTGACACTTTTACCCATTTTGTGCTTTTCCAGATTGAAAGAGACACTAATGGTATGTTGCAGTGCCATCCTTATCCCAATGAGTACGTTGATACGACCAAACAGTCTGCAAACCGAGTGTTCTTCATGGGCTTGCAAAGGAAGCCAGGAATGAGGACACAAGAAGGCCAGCAATTTGACATACGTGCAACAGTGGATGGGTTCAAGCATGCAGTTAATCTGTACATGTACTGGAAACCTGGGATGGAAATTTATGTTTCTCATGTACATAGAAAGCAGATTCCAGCCTATGTATTTCCTGAAGGGTACAAGCGATCAAGATCATCCAGGTCCAAAAGCCAGCAGCAGGTTGAGAAAAATTCTTGTGGAGGTGGTGTTGAAGACCGCAGAACAGAAGAGAGGAACCTCAAGAGGAAAACTGATGCTCTGGAAAGTGATTTTGGACCAACTAAACCAGAAAAACGGGCATCTGTTAGCCCTAATGGGCATAATGTTTGTTCTCCTGAATCTGGAAGTCGTGGTTCAAGTGCATCCCCCAACATCAGCCCAGGACTGGAGAACAGGGTGGACGTTTCACCTGGTGATAGGGTAAGTCAAGAAAGTGTGTCTGGCATTTGTCTTGGTGGGAAAGACAATACTGTCAATGAAGGGTGTCTGGAACAGTTGAAACATGGCTCTGTTGACCTAACTAGACAGAGCCAAGCTTGCTTGAATGATGGCTGTAGCAGCTCAGGGGATGTTGGTCAGAGTACGGTGCAGCGTGATTGGAGTGCAGGGCTTGATGCAAACATTAATGGTATGATCCAACAGAATGGGCCTGGAAATGCAAGATATGATAAGGTTGGCAATGGAGATAATATCTGCAGTACTTTGGGTGGTTTGCCTGAAGAGGTTGTATTAGACCAGAGCATGGACACCAGTGAGAATTGTAGGATCCTTCCAGCGGCTGGAAATCAGAGTAATGTTTCAGGACAACAGTGCTTGAACGAAGATGGAAAATTTGAAAATGGCTTCTCAGAGGAGCTAGAGGTTTTGCATCTGTTGCCTATATCTCCTTTTTTAAAAGTTCACTAGGTTAATTTCCACTGACTGAATGGTTTTCCTTGTTTCTTGTTCCTTGTTTCTGATCTATGAAGTCAAACCTCGCGCTCGGGATGGTTTTGAAAGCTCATGGAGGGGTGAATTCGAACCCGTGCAGAAACCGGTGATAAGGCATGGATTCATGGACTTGATATTTTAGAATAGCAATATTATTCCCATAACCTTTCATGATGCTGGGTTGTTTTGTTTGTTTCTCTTCTGGCAGGTTGAGTCTGACATCAATTGCATGAAGATCAAGATGTGAATTTAATGACAAGTTCTTGCGGAGAGCACCAAGAATTGAAGAGCATCGGTCTTCAGGAGGTATGTTTTACTGGAAAAACTTTTCATAGTCAAAGTTTGACTACAGGTTGTGTTCTGTCGACAAAATCAAGTCCCGCGAAGCAAGTCTGCAGCCAGGGGCCCAAGCTTTCTCTACCAAAGAGTTTTGTACAGTAGGGAGTTACTCTTTTGGAAACTGTTTGCTTTCATCAAGGCTCACTTGAGAGGAGATATAACAAGGGCATGCCCTTCTAAGTTCTATCTATGTTCCAGTTAGGTTATTTCGCAACTTGGATTGTATCATATGTGAGTGAAGTAGGAGGCTTTAGGCCTTGAATGTTAGGTTGTTCTTTTTGTATTTTTTTTTTTCTTTGCATGCTTTGACTACCTTGTAATGTGAATCCATTAGTCAAGTCTCTTAAATTACTTATTTGCTCCTTGTGTTTGTTTTTGTGTTGCAAAGATGTATGGGTTACTTTAGAACTTCAGTCACATGTAAAAAATCATATTTAATTTTTTTTTAATTCAGGTTAATTTTTTTTTTTTAAAAAATTACCACTAGTATGCTATGCCGAGAAACGATCTCATGGGCTCGGTTTCATGGGAAGAACCAAGCCCATGGTTGATTTGGGCCGTTAGAGCCGCTTCGGGATGCATGTGTGTCACACATCCCAGAACGACCATAAAGATAATTCCGAGATGTGTGACATGCACACATCCTGAAGCGGCTTTAATGGTTTGGATCAACTATGGGCTCAGTTTCATGAATGATCCCATAGAATCAAGCTCATGGGATCATTACTCATAATATGCTATGTTAACATAAATTTAATTAAATAATTAATTTAAAATTGTTTAAGGGGGTAAAATAAATAAAATTTTTCATTTTAGAGGTAAAATAAATATTTTTTATATTTTTGTTGAGTAAACATTGTATATATATATATATTTTTATAAACCGGAATTGTACATCTCATACATAAGAGAAGACATTGTGACTCGGTGAGATTCCTTGTTGCTGGCCACGTGTTCAAATCTTTCTCAGTTTTCCCTGGGCTTTGCTTTCTGGATCCGTGCTTGCGTCACTCGAGAACCTCACTGGAAAATCTTATCTATATGACACGTGTCACCTGCGGCCATTCTAGTTGTCATATCCCAACGGTGGATATTCCCTTTCAGTTTTGCAACTATCATCTTTACTACATCACCCACCAGTTCCATTATCCAGTGTTTATGGAACACTGTTGGAAAAGGAGATGTTACTTTTTTGAATTAGTTTTAATTTTTAAATCATGAGTTACCTTACCCAGATGATAAATAAATAGTAACTAATTAAAAAAAAAAAAAATCACTACTGAATTTGTAGGCCCCACTAAAAAATAAAAATCAAGTCCATTTTTTTATTTTTTCTATTTTAATATATAAATGTTGAAGCAATTCTCTGTGATGACGTCATTTGATATGACAGTAATCAGTTGTCCCTTCACAAACAGAAAACAATATCCATCTATGACGTGGCCCACACTCACTGGTGAGAAACACGAAACTCTGAATCCCCCACTTCACGATGCTGTCACAAGCCAGACAGCCTTTACCAATCCCGGATCCTCCACCACCTCATCCTGCATCGTCTTGTTTTAGCGGATCTGAAATTCCGAAAACACCCTCCACTCAACACACATCCCGATGAATCATCAATATCAGTTCCAAACCAAACAAAATAAGGATAAAAAAAATTATTTACATTTTCCACCCTCTCTTTCTGAATATTTTGTCTCAAGCCACTTTACAGGCCAAAATGTAATGTGAAAGATCGAACCAAGTTCTGGGTTTGTGGGTAATTTTGAAGTTTCAAAAGTGTCAAAATGTAAAAGTATTACGGAAAATACAAAATAGAAACCCGAGCGAACTTCTTTCTTTGAGTTCCTTCCCACCCGTCGTTCCGATTGGAAACAGGAAAACCTCCGGAACTCGATTTCCTGAAACTCCGATCCCGGAGAAAGGAAGTCGTTTTCCGATCCAAAGTAAGAAAGAAACCGAAAATATATAGATAAATCAGAGAGGATCGTCGCCAATCTTGATTCCCGTTTCCATCTAGGGTTTCCTCGCACCCGATTCTTCGGATGAATGCATAGATAGAGATCGAGATCGAGATCGAGGAGAAAAAGGGGTTTTTTTTAGGGTTTGTTGAAGGGAGAGAGATGGGGAGAGTAGCGGTTGGAGCGGCGGTCGTGTGTGCGGCGGCGGCGGTGGCTGTCGCGGCGGTGGTGGTGCGGAGAAGGATGAGGAGCAGCGGGAGGTGGGCGAGGGCGGAGGGGGTGGTGAGGGAGCTGGAGGAGAGGTGTGCCTCGCCGGCAGGGAAGCTGAGGCAGGTAGCCGATGCGATGACGGTGGAGATGCACGCCGGGCTCGCGTCCGAGGGCGGGAGCAAACTCAAGATGCTCATCAGCTACGTTGACAATCTCCCCACTGGGTATCACCACCATCCCGAGATTCAAAGATAAAACTCTTGAGTCTCGTTTCCTTCTTCAACTTTTATTCTTAGTTTCTTGAGGTTTAAATTCATCAAATTCAGATCTTTTCTATGTTTGCAGGAAAATTTGTGATTTATGCTGGATTTGCATTGTCTCTGGTTCAATTCTGAATTTGATGTGCTTTAAAAGTGCTTTTTTTTTTATATATATGTTAATGACTTCCTTGTTCTTGTGGTTCATTGCTTTGCTCTACTTTTTTCTTCTTCTTTACTTTATGTAGTAAAGGTTACCATCATCGTCATCTTTCTTCTGTAGGATATCTGTCTTTGGTGGAGGATTCTTTTCCACTTTCTGTAACTTGATTTCAGCTTGTGGCTTTAAATTAAGTGGAATTAACCAAATTTGTCCTTGTTTCTGCATTGTTTGCGTGTATAGTTTGGCTTTTCTCACATGAGTTTCTTTTGTTGTGTCTGCTTTCAATATCTCTCTCTCAAGTCCTTTCCTTTTCTGAGTTCCTTTTGCTCTTTTTCCTTTGTCTTTCTTTTTACAATAGTGATTATTCATTCAAAATCATGATGGGCATTGTCTTTTCCATGCATCCATCTTTTGAAAAGCAGATTAAGGAAATGGAAGCTTGATGTAAACTTTAGTTTTGAGGCATATTGTTGTAGCAGAGTGCAAACTTAGTTGCCATCCACTAGCTTCAGGAGTATGTTTTCTTTGGCTCTGTTTCTGATCTTTCTTGTGGCTTGATCTTAATAGAATCTCATTAAATTAGTTTGATGACCGAACTCTTTCTTCTTACTCAATCTTATTTGGAGTTATCATTAAGCAACATAGCCAGGTGCTGACGATCAATGGTTAAAAAGTTAATTGTTACTTTAATTAAAAATGGATTTTATTATTATGGTAGAAGTTTACCCCATTCAGAAGTTGAAGACTTGTTGGCTTCTATTTCTTTCTAAATTCTAGGATAATTTACTAGTTGTGAGTTTTTTTTAGCATTAGGACATATTTGAATCTAAAGGATTGAGTTAGGGCATGAAAACTTACAATCATAAAGGATGATATCAAAGGGTTCTATTGCATATGCATGAGATAATCTTGTAAATAAACAATGATCTAGTGATTGTATAACTAGAGAAGAGTGTGATCCAGCCAAGGTTGAGCTGAGCTCACTTGACCACCCTCTTACCGAGCATGGCTCGAGCTTGAGAAGCCAGGTTCAAGCTTGAGGAGGCGAGTTCAAGCTTGAGCTCAATCTAAATGAGCCGGGCTCATTTGACAACTCTAGTCTTTTGGTATTTGGTTAATTTCATTTCAACCACTTGTAAAAGAAATTATAATTATTAGTTTCTTAATGTACTAAAATTTTTATTAAAATGAAATCTATAATTAATTCCTTTTCTAATGAACAAAAAAAATTACAATTAGGTCCTCTTAAATTTTTGATAAATTATTATCAAAGATATAATATTTTTGTAAATATTATACACCTATATTGGACACTAGTGTATATAATATATGTAAGTTGTTGAACCTTATCAAATGAGTTTGGTTCTATTTGTCCTTAGTGCATTGACTAATCGAGCTTGAAATCTTTCTTGGTAATCAATTAAACGAGCTTGAGTGATCCTAAACTTGAGCCGAACTCATTTGCGACATGCTTGCCTCGTTTAACAGCCGTAGTCTTGATGCTTGTGTAATTCATGTGAAATTGCATAATATGGCCTGCACCCTTTATCAATGCGCTTCCCTTGTAATATATGCATTATAGAATGTGGAAAATTCTTGTAACAAGTTGGTAACATTCTAACATGACAATTTGACTCTGCTGTTTTAGGGATGAACAAGGATTGTTTTATGCATTAGACTTGGGAGGGACAAACTTCCGTGTTATGCGTGTTCAACTTGGTGGAAAGGAAAGGCGTGTTGTTAAAGAAGAATCTAAAGAAGTCTCAATTCCTCCTCATTTAATGGTTGGAAGTTCTGATGTATGTGAAAAGCACCTGACTTTTTAATGCAAACTCATTTAAATTTTTACTTCTTTTTTTCTTATTGTATAAATTGGCCAAGCTTTCAGGAACTGTTTGATTTCATCGCTGCTGAGTTAGCAAAATTTGTTGCATCTGAAGGTGAAGGTTTCCACCTTTCTGTGGGCAGGCAGAGAGAACTTGGTTTTACTTTCTCTTTCCCAGTCCGGCAGACTTCGATTGCATCAGGCACTCTGATTAAATGGACGAAAGGCTTCTCCATTGAGGAAACGGTTAATTCTGGTTACTCTATTTATGCCTAATGTTTCCATTTTTGTCTGAGCAAATAGTTATAAAAAGTGCTTTACGTGTATGATAACTATGATGCTATACAACTAACTTATTCCACCAGATTTTTTTTTTTTGCATTTTTTTAATGGAAAAGGAAATGAGAAATTTAATTCTGGTCTGTCACTTGGATGTTCATCATATGGTATCTTCACCACTGCTATTAATAGCTTTACCTTACGGGAGGGAACAAGGGATGATATAGAAATGGGTAATATCAGTTCACTTGTAAGATTGGTGAAGGGAATGAACAAATAAATCAGTGTCATGGAAGGGAAAATTATAACTCAAATCTGTTTATTCTCGTACTTACTATAATTGGATAAAGGCTCACTTGTATTGTTTGTACAGCCTAAAATCCACAGATCGTTTCATGAAAATTTGGCGAGCTTAACTTAACCTCAGGCTTGATGTATGGTTGGTGCTGCATTTATCCGATTTATAATTTGACCCTATCCAACAACTCAATGTCTATTTTGCTAACGTTAGCCTGTACTAATTAAGATGTTCGTGGTAGCTATAGTGAATGAATTAATATGTTGAAAGTCTATGGAAGTACAACTAGTGGGCTGATTTTTCTTTTATCAACTTATGCTTGCTACGCAAAAATTGATATGGCTTCTTATTTCTTTTCTTTCTTGCCTGTGAGTTAAGTATTGTCAAGCTCCAGGTTTTATATGTATCTATTACTTCTCTTTATCAGTTCATTTGGGAAATAATTGATGTGCATAATACTTTAAATATTGTCATGGTAATAAAGCCTAATTATTAGGTTGCATTAATAATTTGATATGGATACATTTTCATTTATGCTCCAAGTTACCTGTGGCATCGCCCGTGATGTTAACCTGTACCATTTTGTAAGGGCTTTATTTTCTGTATATCAGATTGGAGAAGATGTGGTGGTTGAATTGACAAAGGCCATGGAGCGACAAGGTCTTGATATGCGAGTTGCAGCATTGGTATGTCATTTCAAATTTTTTTTGGTATTGTTTGAAATTTCTTTTTCCACTGTTCATTATTCTGCTACTTGTGTAGGTTAATGATACAATTGGGACTTTGGCTGGAGGAAGGTACTATGATAATGATGTTGTTGCTGCTGTAATTTTGGGTACTGGGACAAATGCAGCATATGTTGAGCGTGCCCATGCAATTCCTAAATGGCATGGCCTCCTACCCAAATCAGGAGAGATGGTAATGGATATTGACGTTCAACTGCCTGCTCTTATTCAATCTTTGGTTGAATTAATTAGAAGAGTCATGCTGCATATGTGACGACCCTTGTACTATGATATTGATCTTAAGTAAAGCATCACTTCTTTTAGGTTATCAATATGGAATGGGGAAACTTCCGGTCATCCCATATTCCACTAACGGAATATGATCAGGCATTAGATGTTGAAAGTTTGAACCCTGGTGAACAGGTAACCTATTCAGCAGCATCTTTTGAAATAGCTAAATTTTTCTGTTGATTAATATGAAGAGCTAACATTTGAAGAACTGGTCTTGGAATTCCTAGATCTTTGAGAAGATTATTTCAGGAATGTATCTAGGGGAGATACTACGCCGGGTCCTCTTGAAATTGGCTGAAGAAGCTGCCTTTTTTGGTGACTCCATTCCCACTAAACTAAAAATACCTTTTATACTAAGGTATGTTTTCATATGTTTTTATTGATTTCCATTAGCTATTAGATACTTGTGGTATTGATACTTTATGAACAAATTTATTGTGTGGTATAATCATGGGAGTTACTGGAGACTTTTTTAGTTATTCAAATCTTTAACCGCGCGAATTTCTATTGTGTCCTTTATTGTATTAAATATTCATATCTTACCATTTGTCCATAATAGCCTCATGGTAGAGTTATCTGAGTGAATGTTTAGACTAGGGGTTTAATTTATGAGAAGATGAATGGCATTTTCTGGTTTTATTAGACTAGGGGCTTAATTATTTCTGTAAAATCTGTGTAGATTTGCTCTTTGATGCCATCCAATAGTCAGATTTGGAGTTAAGAACGTCTTACCTTCACTCTGTCACTAAACTCCATTGCCTAGAACTCAAAATAGTTCATTTGCAAGAATTATTGTAGGTTTTCAGAGCATTGAGACTGGGATAGAAATATACAGAAATGTCTGCTATGTGCTATTAGCCATCACCCTATTTATGGAATGAAATTTACGAAATAAAGATGGTCACTTTTAGATTTTGAGATTTTTTTTTCCCTTCAAGATAATGGTCAAGAAATCCATCCCCTTGATCTTACTGATCCAACCCGTCCATAAATCGTCCCTATTTATGGAATGAAATTTACGAAATAAAGATGGTCACTTTAGATTTTGAGATTTTTTCCCCCTTCAAGATAATGGTGGAGAAATCCATCACCTTGATCTTACTGACCCGGCCTGTGTACATAAATGTGTCTGTGCAAGGTGTGCATGCCTGCTTGTAGGAAGTTCATACTTCATAGCCCTTTCTTATTGTGTATTTGGCTATTCCTCTTGGTTGGTGGATGCTTATTTTCTTCTGAAAGCAACCAGCCTCCTTCCATTTTCAGTTGTACTGAAATTCAACTTTCAGTCCATGCTTCAGGTAAAGCTTCCAAGTGTCCTATTATATGGAGTTGTTATACTAGTTAACAATCTCTATACATAAGTTTGTTCCTGTGACATGTGCTTTGGCATCTCAATCTATCCAGTGTTTAGATTGCCCCCAAATCCTCCTAATTGCCAGCCTATGTTTTTGTTGCAAATTTTCATTTTGTTATTGGGTTCCTTGTTACTTAACTTCTAGAATACATATGCCGTTGTTCATCTCTGTACATGAGATGATTTCAGTGATGATATGTTCAAGGAAAACTGTAATGATAATAAAGTAATTCGACTTTGGAAATCTGCAGGACCCCAGACATGTCTGCCATGCATCATGATACATCATCTGATCTGAGAGTTGTCGGGAACAAACTGAAGGAAATCCTAGGAGTATGCTCGGAAACTCTTTTTAGTATTGTCTTTCTTGATGATGCTAGACATGGTGCAAATACAAGGAAAATGCACACCTTGATTAACATCCCACTAATGCAATCTAATTTAGTGTCTGACAAATGTTCAAATTTCAGATCTCTGGTACTTCCCTTAAAGCAAGAAAGCTGGTTATTTATATCTGTGACATCATTGCCTTTCGCGGGGCGCGCCTATCTGCTGCTGGAATAGTGGGCATACTGAAGAAGCTAGGAAGGGACACTGTGGCGAGCTCAGGCAGTGAAAAGCAGAGGACAGTGATTGCCATGGATGGGGGCCTGTTCGAACACTACACCAAATTTAGCCAGTGCTTGGAGAGCACCGTCAAAGAGCTGCTCGGCGAAGAAGCCGCCGAATCGGTGGTTATCAAACTTGCCAATGATGGCTCAGGCATTGGTGCAGCACTTATGGCTGCCGCTCACTCCCAATACACTGAGCTTGAGGAGTCATAGGTGCAAGTGCCGATCCAAAAATTGTAGGTTTTTGTTTTGGGGTTTTCAATCCCGTTCGCCCCCACATCTTTTCAGATTCAATGTTCGAGTTTGGTGCTTGTGTGCCAGCAAGTATAAGACTGAAGTCTGAGAGT
Organism: Dioscorea zingiberensis; assembly: GCA_026586065.1. NCBI lineage: Eukaryota > Viridiplantae > Streptophyta > Magnoliopsida > Dioscoreales > Dioscoreaceae > Dioscorea > Dioscorea zingiberensis. The sequence continues at coordinate 9,885,158 of CM048820.1, read as the reverse complement.
CATCGGAGTTTATATAAAACGCAGGAACTGGTAGTGAGTCTGAGAGCATGATGCTACTCCGGCCTGCGATTCTTTCTCCGTTTTCTGTTTGAGGTCTCGCTGCCTGGTTTCCCTTTTTTTATGTACTTCCTTGAATAACCGTCCAGTTTTGTTCTGAATTTTATCTATTTCATAACAATCTGGGAATAAAAGTGGGGGATTCATTCATTTGCTCTCTACTCTACTTTCATGACTGCTTAATTTATAGCTGTTGATTCTGGACACTGAATTCTGATAACTTTCAGAGCTGGTATTTGTAGAGCTACTCACTCTATGGTTGGAGAGTTTTATACTAATTACTTTCTAATAAACAATTAATCAAGCACAGTTAACAAATTCAATTGTGAACAAAAGCCTTTCAAACTGCAATATAGCTACAATGGAGAGTTTTATAATTTATACTAATTGCAAGAGGACGCTAATCAGAACAGGGAGGAATTGATGTCGAGTGATTTATATCTAAATTGAGTTACAAATTAAAAACATTTCAATCTACCTATGATTGAAAAGCTTGCACTTTCAGAAAATAATTCAGAAATAGAATAGCAAACTCCAAAAAAACAAAATCAATAGCTGCAAGCCTGCAAATAGGCAAACTCTTAAATTTCAAAAATCCTAAAAGATAGGTTGTAGAAACAAGTCAAAACATAATGGCTGTTTGTTTTGAGGGATGAAGAGAGATGAGATTCCATCTCTCACTTTTTACATTTTATGTTTGTTTGTGTTTTTTGTTTTTTTAAATAAAGATATTCCGGGATATCCACATCCCTCATTTTATAGATGTGGACTTGTGAGTCAAATTTAACATAAGTCATCATCCACCTCCTCATCTCTTCTAATTAATTTAATAAATATATATTATTAATCATTAAATAATTTAATTTAATATTATTTATTAATTGTCCATCAATGACTATAGGTCCATCAGTCTGGTGCCGGTTAAGATACCTTGCACCTTGGGTGCCTTGGAACCTACAACACCCAACCCTGCACCTAATTTTATACTACCCTGCACCTACACCCCACCCTATGCTGCACTCTAAGGCAAAACACCTTGGGTTAAAACCCAAGGTATCTCAGAATTTACCCCATCAGTCTACTAAATTGCCTCAATGAAAATAATCAACCAAGTCCTTAGCAACCTTCTCCATTCAATCATCAACGAACTGGTTGACGAAACACACACAACCTTCATAAAAGAAAGATGCATCCAGGACAACATTGTGGCGGCAAAAGAACTGATTCACGGTATAAGGTGGAACTGTTAGAAGCTCATATAGAGTTTGGGTCTTCTTAAGTTTTTCAAAACATTCATATACACTAGAATAAGTTTAGTACCACATTGCTTATTTACAAAACATGCACCCTCTTTATATATGTTCCACACTAGTATCATGTTAGCCTTGTTTAGTGGACATGCTCTCTTACTCGCACGTGCGCTAGGGGGGTGCAAATTCGAGTCCCTGGGAGAACAACTCTAACGAGTCTTAATCAAAATTGATTGGGAATTTTTTTGTTGGAAGTTCTAGAAGCAAAAGGGTTCAGACCCAAATAGATCAGTTGGATCCATACAATTCTTAATTCATCCAAGGCCAATTTTCTTATCAATGGTTGACCTACAAAGTATGTTAGACATAGAAGGGGACTCAGACAGGGTGACCCCCTATTCCCCCTCCTTTTTATCATAGGAACGAATGTTTTTAGCACAATGCTAACAAAAGTCACAAGGGAAAACATATTTCATGGCATCCAATCAGACAACCAAGAGAATGAGAAACTAACCTCTCTCCAATATGCGGACGATCTATTAGACTATGTTGAGGGGAACCAGAACATATAAAAACCCTGAAATTAATTCTCTACCTTTTCAAAGGCTTGTCGCTTGTCGGGTCGTAGAATCAATTATCATAAGAGTGTCCTAATCCCCATCAAAATAAGTGCACACAACCTGCAACAACTGGCAGATATTATGAATTATAATACTGGAACACTCTCGTTTGGGATGCCAATCTCTGGAATAAGGCCTCAAAAGGAGGATTAGTATAAGTTGATTGACAAAGTCACAAAAAGGATTACTTTTGGAATGAACGATTGTTGTCCAAAAACGGAAGAATCACCCTAATCAATTTGGTATTGTCAACAATCCTAAATCACTGGATGGTGATATACAAGATACTCCAATGGGTCACCAAAAGAATTGATGTACTACGTTGCGACTTCCTATGGCGAGGACCAAATATGGAGGCTAAAGTATACAGATTGGTCAACTAAGGAGGAATATGTAAACCAAAGGAGTATGGGGATGGGGAGTCCTAGGCCTCGAGAGTTTCAATGAGGCAATGCTCGAGAAATGGTGGTGGCAAATCCTCATAGGGGAGGTGGGCATATGCATAAGAGTCATCAAACACTCCTACTATAAACATTACTTCATCAACCAACATCAAAAGCTACCAACTCAGGCATCATATTTCTGGAAAGGGCATTCGCTACACCAAGGATGTAGTACTAAATAATATCATGGTTAAAGTGGGAAACATGTGATACTAAATAACATCATGATTAAAGTGGGAAACATGTGATCAACAAACCTCTGGTGCAACAGGTGGATAGGGGGACAAGAGTTGTGAATCCTTTATCCTGGTATTATTGGACTGATGTTAACATTGAACAAACTAGAAGCAAGTTAAGACAGGGGATCCTTTTCCTCATGTTGGGGACTGCTAAGCTAGAACGACGAGGAGCAATTAACAACCATAGCAGCAGCACTAGAGGTGACCACACCAAGGCTACCGAACTGCAGGGAATGGACACTAACCCCCCAAAAGAGGTTCACAGTGAAATCACTATATCTCTTCCTAGTAGACAGGGGTCTAAGGAGCAAATTGTAAAGAGTTTTTTGGAAACAACAAAGACCAAAATCATATTTGGTTAGCATGGGATAACAAACTCATGAACCTTGATAACATGGCTAAGAGAGGATAGAGAGAGAGAACATATCATAGTGCTTCCTCTATGGGTGTATGCCCACATATCTCCTCACGCAATACCCTTACTCAGAACACATCTGGGCACACTATGGACAATTATTTAAAATAGGGAGCACACCCAGCCAGATACAAAATCTGTGAGGTTATAACACAATCCAAAAATGAATGGACAAGGAGAAAAGACTCGGATGAAGTCTGGCGGTCATGACAATCATCTGGAGCATATGGTTGAAGCATATGGAAAGAAATGAACCAAAGATGCTTTCATCATAAACATCGTATTTTCACAAAAACCACCCGGAACATTAATTTCCAATTGTTTTTCTGATTTGATGTAGTGCATGCGTCCAAAAGGCCAAACTGGTGGTACTAAAGTCAATAGCAAAATGAAGCTTGACATTTACTCAAGACAAGATGGACACACCACTAGGAGACGACTTCGATGACACAACCAAAACACCAGCTTGAGAGGGATATTAGATTAAGGAAAAGCCCCTTGGGCCAACTAGGGTCCACTGGTAATCATTTATTTATTATGTAAACGTTACTATCTTATTAATAAATATGATTTATCGGCTTTTAAAAAAAAATATACTATTTCAAAAATAGCATTAAGTTTTGGCAAAGCTCCATCAAAAGACTATATTACATTTATTTTTTTTAAAAAAAATTATTTTTTATCCAAGGGCTATATTGACAAATGAAATAGATAAGCTAAAAAATAATTTTTAAACAATACTAAAAAAGAACCCTTCATATTTTAAATTAAATATATTTTTAATGTTGGAAATTGGGCCAAATCTTTATTTTAAAATTATATTTTAATTTTAATATAGACAACTCCATAACATACTGTAAATGGGCCAAGCTTGATAAGATTGGACCAAGCTCAAACTATATTTAAAATTGGTTAACTCAAATTTAAGCTTGAAATTAATTCAAATAAATTTATTTAAACATGGTCCAATTTTAATTGTGAAAGTTGAAGTTCAATTTAATTTAAACTGAAATTAAAAATAAATTAATTTAATTCAAGCTAAAGTTGTGCTTGATTTAGCTTGAAATTAAATATCTATTTATACCTTAATTTTTTCTAACTTCAATATATTAAAATATTAATTATATATTATTTTCAATAAAAAATTTTCATAAGATTTTATATAAAAATTCTAAAATTAATGGATATAAATATGAAAAATAAATATTATAAATTACATTCAATAATATAATAAAAATAAATTTGAATAAATATGATTATATATATATATAAAAGAATTTAGCACCCAGCTACACAAATAGATTGATTTTTAACAGCATACATATGAAAATCTTAAAAATGCAGTTCCTAAGTTCCAAAATAATCATGCAACTAACATTTCATAAAATAAAAGTAATCAGAAGTTGAAAAAAAATTATCCATAGCTTGAAACACAGTAACAGACTGAACTAACTATCAAGAGGAATTTCTTAACACACATTTCAGTATTTCCTGTTGATCTTTAAGGCATGAACCATCAAAAAATATACCAACATCATCAAGAGAAGACTATTGCCAAACCTTGAGAATTGATTAACAAAAAGATGGAAGTTTCAGCAAGAATTGATAGAAGCTCAATATCAACTAAGAACAAGCTATTGAATTACTCCAAACAGCAAGAACGATAAATCAGTTTTGCAACTAATGTATATCCTGGTTCACAAATAGAAGACTTCCTCAAAACTACAACTCAAGGTTAATAATAAAAACCAAGTAGCAAAATGATCCAACATAATCCATCTGCTCGTCGATCCTCCATCAGAAGGATGAAGAGACCTCACTTCTTCTTCCCGGCCTTGGCGGCATCACCAGCCTTTGTCTGGATATCACAAAGAGGAATAATAAGGAATTAGGTGGATTAATAGACAATGGTTAATGATAAAAAAAATAATATAGATTCTTTAGACATACCTTCTTCACACCACGGATCTTCTTGGCTCTGTTCTTCCTTTCTTTCATTTGTTTCCTTGACTTCTCAACCTTAGTGGCCAGCCCGTTCTGAAAAATGTCGAAGTATATCAAGATAAAATTAATTTCCACAGGAAAATGAAAATTCAAGTTGTGAAGAATTAAATAAGAATTCAGCAAAATACTACTACCATTAAAAAAAAACGGCCATACGATGTACAAGGAAAATCTATTTATATAAAAGTAAATCTAGAGCCTGTTGCTGGAAGAAAAAAAACAGAAAGAAATTGCAACCTGTAGTATAATCTTTATGGTAAGCTTGTCCTTTAAGGGCTATGAAATAGTCTTCAGAAGAACAAAATTAAAAGTTTACTATAGAACAGCAACTGAGGGTTGTCTGGAAAATTTTAGACAGGGTTGCTACTCAAAAAAGTATCAAACTCCTCTTTAGAAACCCTTAACTTTGAACAAGAAACAAACCATTCATGTTGTAGGAGCTAATCCATAAAAATGTTAATCCATGATTCTGAAGTCAGGCTAGAAATTGCAACACCTACAAGGTCTTAATTTTTACTACTTTGAGTAATAGTTATGTTTGGTCAAAAGCCAGGAGATGATAAAAGAGAAAGGAGCCCAAGTGAATTGCACAGAAATTAATCCTAAATTACATATGGGGTGAATAAAGTTATCCCAGGTGAGCACAATTTATTAACTGGTGTTTGTCATGTCTATGCTGATTAGATGAAAAATTATTATTTAATAGTTGATGAAAGAAGCTAGTGGAAAAACCCAAACTTAAAAGTCCAAGAGATGAAAATGCTAGCAACTAATAAACATGATCTTCATCCAACCTATCTCAACCTGCAGTATGCTTCACTACTTTCAAAATCAGCAAGAACATTACAGCCTCCATGAAAACACAACACCCAAGATACAATGTTGATGCTATTGCCCAAGAAAACATCTATTCATGTTAAAAAAAATTCGGATAATACAAGGTCACTGGCAGGGAAGATCTTTCAAATATAATATATTATGGTAACATATTCCAGAGATAACAAGAGGCTTCTTCCTATTTTTTCTATATTTATTACTAAGTTATCAACAATCTGAATAATAACAAAAAACAAAAAATTCCAACAACAGTTACCACATCGCGAACCAACAACAATAGCAACAGGCAAGCTATAAAAAATAACAGACCAAACAAACTAAACCCTCTGATCAACACCGAAATAGCATATCAGTTTAAAAAACACACACAAAGAGGAGAACAAATCCTCGATAACAAATCAATTGACCATATAAGAGACCACAAGTAAGGGTATCAGAAAGAGAGTTATTTCTATTCTTAAAACAAGACCTCCACAGCAAACTCAAGCAAGTATAATGCAACACAAACCAATAGAAAAGCACTAGACAAGCTTAGAAAGACAAAAGATAAATAATAACACAGAAGAATTTCCATTGAAGTCATAAGGCTACAAGAAAAAAACACATAATAAAGGCAAGATCAAACTTTTAACAAGGAATTAAAAAGAAGTGTTGGATTTGGAAATAGGTTTATTACCCTGATGAGGCGATACTTGGGCTCGAACTTCTTCGCGCTGTCAACACTATCGTAGATCAACCCATAGCCAGTCGACTTCCCACCACCGAAGTGCGTTCTGAACTTGAAGACAAAGATCGAGTTTTCATCCTTCACTTCGTACATCTTCGCTAATTTATCCTTCAACTCCGCCTTCAAATCAACCACCAGAACATAGAATCAAAAATCAAAATAAAAACACAAAATTCATCCAAAAAAATAGAGAGAATAAAAAAAGGGACCTTGGAGACGTTGGCTCTGCCCGGATGCAACACATCAATGACCTGCAACCAAATCAAAACACACAATGAACAAATAGAAATAGGATTTGCTTGCAGGGATACAGAACTTGGGCTTGGAAGGCGATTACGAATTGCTTTCGGCTGAGGAGGCGGTTGGTCATGAACTTGCGAGTGCGGATGGTGAAAGCTTTGGCCTCCGCCATGGTTGGATCCTCTCAAAATCAAGCTGGCTCCCTGCGTTGGTGATCAAGAGCGAGAGAGCGAAAGTGGGAGAGAGCGGCGAGCAAGAAGACTCGAAGAGCACTTCGTTGATATATAAACCCTAACCCTAACCCTAGTACGGGCTTTAAGTGGGCTGGGCTTTGACTATGAGACTAATGGGCTTGAGACGATAACCTCTAAATAGTACTTATTTTCATGTACCCCTGAAAAAAATTTTAATTCCATATTTACTACTATAAAACGAGGATTTTTCTATATAGGTCCTGCAAACCATTATAATTGCATAATACCCCCTGAAAAAAATTTAATTGCAGATATACATATTTTAAACCAATTTTTTTTGTCAATATATACCCTTTTAATTCTTTTTAATTTCATAGATACCTCATACGAATTTTTAATTGCATGTATACACATTTTAAACAAAGTTTTTTGAATATATTGTCTTGTAGGGGTATATATGCATAAAAAATTATATTATTATTATATATATGGGTGCGGTGCGTTCTACAGTACCGTGGGTTGGTACCCATGTCTCATGCCGTGAGTTCCAACCCATTATTATTAGGTTCCAAATTTTATAGATTAGGTTTAAAGTTGTTGTTCATTACTGTTCACAAAATGACGGCGCTACTGTAACTTCGAATCCAACCCGAACCCAAAAACCAAATATTAGAACCCACAAAACAACACCCCAGGACCTATTACGGTATCACACTGTAGCAATACCGTGGGAATAGTGCCCACAGTATCCTAGAATTCACCATATATGGGTGCGTGCTACAATACCATGGGTTTTTTTTCATGGTATGCTACTGTTGGATTCTAGGGTGTAGTTTTTGGATTCTACTATATACTTAGTTGGGTCTGAGCTGTCATTTTTCCTACATTAGAAAACGACGGCGCTACTGTAAAAGATGACGGCGCGGAACCCAAAAACCAAACATTAGAACCCAAAAACAACACCCTAAAACCCAAATGATATCATACCGTGCAAAAAATACCCACGGTATGCTAGAATTCACTGTATATATATACATGGGGGTATATGCCATAATTATTAATTTTGGATTTTTCAGAGGTGCATGTGGCATGTGAGCAATTTTGTGCCATTGTGAGGCTTTGCAGGGGTATTTATGCAAGAAAACCAAAATAAATAAATAGATAGATACATAGATTAATACCCCTATATAATGTATTGTATTAAATAGATGAGAATATTTATATTTTATTTAATAGGTCAGTGTGATTTTGGACAGAAAAAAAAATATTTTGTTATAAAAGAAGCAATGTTTGTATGTATTTTTTTTAAAAAACAATATGGATAAAAACCATGTTTTATTTATAAATTGGGTAATAGATTACATATCTTTACAACTAGTGTATATAAAATAAGAAAATAAGTTCATTATGCGTGCTCCTCGGTTGTGTGTGACATGCTTCCAAAAGAGCTTTGTGCTATCTTTCAAAACTTCCTCTCATCTCTTCCTTAAGGGGGTCGTCCTCGGAGGCCTAGTCGTTTTCAACTCTTGTCCACCCTGGTGTGGCCTCTGCATCAAACTCCATGATCCTCTTGATGAGGTTGTTTGTCGCCCTCAGTTTTGCTTATTTTGAGGGGTAAATTATACCAAACCAAAAGAGCATAAGATAATTGATTTTCTGAATTAAGTTTAAAAAAACATATTATTTTCTTTAAAAACATTTTCTATTCTTTTCAAAAATAATGGTTTAGGCAGAGAGAACACACACACACACACGAGAATTGGGTTATTTTATAGATAAAACATGAAAAATTCAAAAATATGCAAAATATTTCACAAAATGGGACTAAATAATATTTGGAGCTCAGTTTTTGGCTGAAAAGAATTAAATTGAGTTGTCTAAAATTTTAATTTAATTAAAAATAATTAAGATTAAAAAAATTAAATTAATTTTAAATTTTCTAACTAATAAATAATTTTTAAAATATTGATTAAAAAATATTTGATTTAATTAATTAAATGTAAAAAAAATGAAAATTAGTCACACACAAACACACAGAGAGAGAGACCTAAGTGCTTTTCCACAATTCATTCATAAAAAGAAAAATAAAAAGTAATTCATTTTGACTTAGCAAAAAAACAGTAGGAAACATCGGTATTATGTTATTTTACACCTGCGTACTCTGCAACACCAATGTATGTATATTTATTTTTGTCATTACATATTTTCTTGTCGATAAACAAGAAGAAAGAAAAGATGATTCTTTCATTGACAACATCTTGCTCTAGGCACATGTATTATTGTTTTATATATATATATATATATAGCATACAGAACTAGTAATACTCTATTATGTTTGATCTAATAAAACTATTGCTTGATGAGGCATTGATCAGAAACGATGATCGAAACATGGCTTTGCTATTGCAGAAATTTCACCTAAGCTTTGTGCTCAGTGTAAGTGCTAAGATCTGCATGTGTGTCTTTGTACCTCTGGCTCAGGTATGCACTGCAGCTTATCGGTGGAAACCTAATAATAAAAAGAACAAGAGATGAGGGTGAAACTTGAACAATGTCGATTCATTGGTTTGAAAGCATATAAGCACAAAAGTTAAAATATCAACTTGGTTTTTTCCAAAGTTAAGAACAAACTTAGGGGGGGTTTCTTCTGATTTGCAGGATGGCAAGCATTCGACTATGCAGTCATGGCTAGGCTCCACAAAATACGCAATCTGCCAAGTAAAACAATTGAATGCAAAATCAAGTTGTCAGTGGGAACTTTGCCATTACAAGTGAAGGATCTCATGCTGAATTAGTTGAAGTATTTCAAATTGGTTGGTGAAATTGCATTCCTCAATTAGGAGAAAAAAATAACTTGTCCAGAATAGTGATCGTTGGCTCTTACAGAATAACGTTCCCGTCCATCTGTGACGACTCGATGCAATGTGGACCTAAAAATAGAAGAGAAATGAGCAAAGGCTAGATAGCTCTATGAACAAAATATTCAAGTGTAAACTAACATCAGTGATTTAGAGAAGATTCATGTGGATGTTCCTTAGCTTGTTTATTAAACAAAATAAATTTGGATGACTAATCATTCAAAGAACAAAGTATTATACCACAAAAAAAAAAACTATTTGGTGAAGATAAATTTGAAGTTAAAAAACGCAAATGTCAATTTTACAAACTTAAAAACAAGTAGGAAGTAATAGACCAAGTGATCTCAGCCAAACTTACAAACAAGGTATTGAGTTTGGGATAATTAACATAGAAGTTATACATATGATAGCATTAAATTATGGAAGAACACCAACACATTTTTGTAAAGCAGACAAACATTCGACACTACCTTGTAATAACAAATTTAGTTTATCAGCTTCACTCAGTTGAGACTAGCTGACTAGATGGATTATATATCTCCATAAAGTAATGTAATTACATAGCATTATTTAATTCAATATAAGCAGTATTTGAATTAGCCCTGGAAATTCGATGGAAGTTCTGAAATCAATAAGAAAGCTAATTGTCAATTAGTACATGACAGCAATTTTTACTCTAAAAAAGAACAGCACCCAAGAGGAATGTTACCGGAATTTACAATTACTCCATCGCTCAAGCATGTCTCCAAGGTTCACTATGAACCCTCTGGCAAAAAAATAAATAAAATAAATAAACATTTCCAGCTAAATTTTGGTCTGGACTTATCCCAGAAAATAAAAAGACATTAAAAAAATTTAAACAAGAATAGCAATTCAAGTTTCTCAACTTCCAAGTATACATGGTCATAACTGTTGAAATTCCACACAGTTCTTGCCAGTCAAGAACCTAACTACACTGAAAAAGGTTTTGGCGCTTTGATTTAAGACTACCCTAGTACCCTGTAAAACAACCTTCCTTTTAGGTGTTTTCGTTCACAATGGTTGACTTGTTGAAAATATAGATAGTTGCTTTTGGATCAGAGAAATTAAAATTTGCAATTGTGTTGAAGTTCTACATTGAACTCATAAAAACTAGAAATATTACGTTAAATCTATGTGATTAGTAGAACAGTATAACTGAGAGCATATCTTGTTATATGAGCCAAAACATAAACACTTATTTCATTCATATGACAACAGGCCAGATATATAGAGACCAAAGCAAGACGATGCTATGGCTTGGCTTGGGAGAACGTAAATTTGAACATTGTATCAAATTAATTTAATCATATAGGTCAGCCATGCCCAACCTGTAAAATAAAGGCAAACGCAGCTCACAATCTGAAATTCTTAAACAGAACCTAAATTTTGGGGCTGGGACTTTGTACAAACCCAGCCAATTGGTGACCCTAATAAGAAATCAAAAGGAAGGCATTATTGAGCTTAAAGGATCAACCGTAATTATATTTCCTACAAGTTCTACAAAAAGGTTCCCCAAGTTTTTGAACTCATGTAATTAATCAAGTTGGGCCTGAAATTTCATATGCAACTAGTAATCAACAAGGTCTTGTAGCTAAAACTTTGCATTAATCAATTAATTCTATGGAATATTTTTTCAGGTAAATCCAGAGTAATGCTTAACCCAAAGAATAATATGATGGAACAAACATAAAGATATAATCATCATGATAGTGTAAATTTTTATTTTGAATGCAAAAGGTAGGGGTTAAGGATCTGAAAAAACAAGAAAAAAAAAACAAATATTCTATGGATGACGGTTCACTTTATTCAACCATTTTTAAAAAGTAAATAGCAAAGACCAAACTTTCTTTTTCTGGACAATAAAGCAAGAATACGCCTGTGATGTAGTTGCTGACCTGAAATGTCTATCAACAACTTAATGGAGTTGCTAACAAGTAAAAAGCACAGCATATGCCTATGATGAAGATTATAGATTTGGATAAATCAGTAAGAAAAAACAATACGTATTTACAAAAGCAGCAGACCAGAAGTTTTAAAACCAATACAGCCAGTATAACTTTTACGGCATCGTATAAGACTTACCACATGGCTTAGGGACGATAAAAGAATACTGTAATGATATGAGAGCCAATGAGTAAGATGGAATGATGAAAAAGTAGCCAAATGGAGTTAAACCAACGTATTCAGTGATGCAATTTAAGGACTAGAGAAGATAAAAAATAAAAAACAACAACAACTAAGCCTTAATCCCAAACTAGATGGGGTCGGCTATATGAATTCTTTGTCTCCATGTAGCTCTGTCAAAGACAATATCTGAATCAACATCTAATAAATGTAGGTCCTTAGACACTATCTCCCTCCACATAATCCTCGGCCTACCTCTACCTCTCTTTTTCCCTTCTATTACTAAACTAAAAAATAAATCCTGTGAATAAATGTGAACATGGATGAGATGGAGTAGTAAACATGGCCAAATGAAGAGTTAAACCAACCCTTTCAATGGTTCAATGTATTCCCATATTTGAGGCTGTGCATCCTTATCCTTGCATATCTGTATGATATAACATGGTTAGCTTACTTGGTACTCATAGAAGTAGATAACCACATTATAAAAATCAAAAGGACAAAATTTGTGATTGAACGTAAGCTTACTTGGAGACCAACTACATCATCTGTCGCCAAGAGAGTGATCAAACCATAATCAGAGTGTGCTCCAGCACCAAATATTCCCTTTGAAGGATTAGACATTTTACCTAATAATCACACAAGGGCAACCATCATACTAAAGATTGCATTATATTTTCCTTAAAAAAAAAAACCAGAATAACATGCAAAAGCAATGACCTCGAGTTTGGTTAACACCTTCATAGTGTAGAAGTCGCAAAGTTGCAATGGGCTCCCCTAGCATTTCAGGTTTATCAAAGAAGTCACCATCTAGTTCAAGAGCCAGAGCTATGATCCTAGCCACTGCTCTTGCTACCCTCCTATAAGAATTTATTTTGAAAAAAGAAGAAAGGGTGAGAATTTGGCAACATTGCACAATCTTAAAATTCCAGTTAAAAATATATAAATATATATCTTCTCCAAGCTGATGTAGTTATAAACTCATCAAAAGAATTACAAGTAAACCAGAAATACTAACAAGTTAATGAGAACATGTAAAGAATAACACATTCAACAAAGGAATGAATAGTAAGATTTCTATAGCAGAGTGACAAGTTGGAACAACAGGCCTTTTCTAGGCAAGTAATTGTATCACACTTACATCTAATAATTACAATCTTTGTGATATTTTAGTGGAAGAAAAGATTAGTCCTTAAAGAAGATGCTAATCATATCTACCAATAAAAAAATATCTAAGTGTCAGGTAAAAAGGAAACTTACAGCGCCTCTTTGTGATACTTCTCCATTGTCTGCCTCCATCCAGGTAAAAGATCTTGAGATAAAAATATATACAAAATTAAAATTTAAAATTATTTTAAAAAAAATATAGAATGAGGCAGAGCAACAAAAAAGTATACGATTCCGTATTATGAAGTTAAAAACCTGTACAAAGACCTTTAACTTATAATCATACAGATTTATAATGGCTAAAACCAGATAAAGGGGAATCTACAGGATGCAAACAGAACCATATATACTGATATAACTTAGCAAATTCTAACTAGGATAACTACTAAGGAAATCCATAGTTGAATTAAAACAAACATGGCCTATATCTTTGGCTTTTGAGCATAAAGTTAATGATGTGCAAGCAAACATCAAACCCTCCAATATCATGGTGAAAGTGCTTCTTAATCAAACAGCACATGAAACCATATACTTTGTAGTTTATGATGTAGTCACACTTAGCAAGAAGCAACACTATCTAGATTTAATGGAAGACAACAGAAACACATGTACTCGCAAGAGTAATTCTCATTGTTGACAGTTTCTCAAGTGCAGCATATGAGCACCGAGTCTTATGGCATAGGCAAATTCGGAAGAAGTTTGCAAATAATTTCAAAATTCTACCTTCAGGAGGCCATAAATTTGGTCCATAAAAAGGTTTCTCTGCTTGAGGATCATCAGCAGGTACTTCAACACCAATGTAATATCCCTCTTTGTAATCACCTAAAAAAGCAATCTACAATTTAGTGAAGTTTATAAATACATGCAAGAAGTAAAGACAGATGAAGATTTAGCTTGCTTGAAATGAATTCTGCAATAGGAATTAATCATGAAAAGTGAAGCCAATTGTGGTCATATTTTCAAGTCCAAAACATAAGAAGATATTAAATCCAATTAACAATTAATCAATTTGAACAATACACGAAAGAATAGCCACGAATAAGACCGCAAGATCATTTAACCAAGACAATCAGTTCAGTATTACCACAAATTGACCTCAATGTTTCAAGTTTAATTTCAGTAAGATGATAAATCTTCATATATCAACATATGGTCCACTAAAAGTTAATAATATTCCAAGGCCAGTTCAGGATCTGACATCGAATTCCATAAATTGGCTCCAAATTCTTACAGCGGGCATTGAAGCAAAGAATAAACCAACCATGAAATCTTAGAGTTTAGTCACTAAAAAGGAAAACCTAGTTTGATGATTAAACATGTTGAGCAGATGCAGTTAATCTCCTTATGCCTCACATATCCTCAACTTGGAAAGACACAAATAAAAAGGTTACAACAAGGTTAGTCAGAAGAAAATGGCATTGAAATGTAACTGAAAAGCATGCATCACAAAGAAATATTTATGTTTCATAACCCACTAGTAGAATGTCAGGAACAGTTAACCATAGAAAAAAGATCACTTGAATTTGACAGTAAGAGTAAAGGAAGCAGGTCAATATCCACAGTGTACTAAGCTGTGCATTATTTTTCTTTTTAACTGCACAAGGACATTCCAGCTCTTATCTGCTAAATATGATACAAGTTAATATCATGAATCACTCAAGTACTTGGTCAGTTGCTCATCAGTTGTTAGCTGACAGGAAAGATCGATCAAGTGTTCATGACAGTTAGAAGGAACAAAAACACTAACTCCTAATGCCTCCAAATAATTCTAGAAGTAGACTTTAGAAACAAACCATCAACTTGATTATCTCGATCCAGAATCTCATCTAGAGTTGGTGTATAACCTCGATTCTTCTCATTGCGAAGAAGCTTCATTTTTTCATCAATAGATAGATCAAAAAATTTCTTACTTTGGGCAAAAACCTCATCCATAAAGTCTTGTGGGATTCCATGGTCGACGATGTAAAAGAAACCAGAGTCTAAGCATGCCTGGAAGACATTATCAATTGCAAAGAAATTCAAAAGCCAGAACACTAAAAATAGATCTAAACGAAAGAAAAAAGTAGAGACAAATATAATTATGACAGACTATATAACATATCTAAATTAAAGACTACACACAAAGCTGATTCTGTACGTATGAGCTATGCATCTATTTTTCATTAAATACAACATTTATTATCATAATATTACCCTCAGAAAATTTGAATAAAATGCTGCTCCATGTTATAAATTTGAAAAACAAGATAACAAAAGCATATAAATGGAACCTTGGAGAAATGCGACAATTTGATAAATGAACGAAGGTGAATATGGAAATTCACCTGTGCTGACACAAGCTAATTTTAAACACCCATAGAGCACAATAAAAAATAAATAAATAAATAAATAAATCTAGTAGCCAGTAAGTCTACATTAGATTATGCTGAGAAATAGGTGATTACATGCCTAGAATGATAAACCGTTACAGTTACCTCATGTTGCTCGATATGTGAGTTATACATAAGTGATAACCAAACCCATCACAATCAAATGTGGCAGTTTCCCTAAAATAAATAGATTCAACTTCACTGACCACTCTTAAGTATGAGAGTAGGGAGATGTACACTTTTGCCCCACATCCTGACTGTGATCATTACCAATAATATCCACTGTTCATAATAGAAAACTAAACAGTTATAATTCTAAAGTTGAATTTTACAGAGTTCTGATTAAGTCTGATTTCACAGACAAGGATGTCTGCAAATATGATGTTGTGAATGGAACATATTCAATAAAAAGAAAAAGTCTGATGTTGTGGGTACTGTTAGTAATTGTCAAATGAATATCAGGTCCAAGATTTGGATGCATCTTCGTATGATTTGGTGCAAAATAGCATAGTTCCAGATACAGATAGTCCAACCTTGCACTCTTTGAACCATGAGCGATGGAACCTAGGAGATTAAGCATCCCAATAGAAAGAATAAAAGGCAAAACATCAAAAAGGAAGCATACTCTATTGAATAACTCTTATTCATTTTCCAAATTCAACCATTGCCTTGTTCCAATCAGCAGACTATTCATTGAGATAGACCCATCTGGCATCATTCTTTCTTAAACATATAATAAAAGCATTCTCATGCAACAGTACCAACTATATGGATGCTTGTAGAGTCCGATATTCTCTAAAGAACTATAATGTTCCAAAAGGTCATGCAAAATGTATCTTTGACAAGGCTGCTAGGACTGCACATGTCATAAACTTAATTTTCATATTACATTAACTCATAGTACCAGTCAAACAAAGGAGGCCCAAACATTTTCATAGCAAAACCTCATTTCACATAATAATGCATGAACCCTTAGTTTCATAATAGAGAAAGTCCTTTTAATTTGAACTACAAAAGAGACACCACAAAGATTAAGATTCTAAAAACTAGAAACCCAAAGTTCCTAGAAGAACTACAAGAAACATGAACTGAAACAGAATTTCAGAAAGAGGAAAAAAAACATTTACAAAAAAGGGAAAAAAAAGGGTCATTTACCAGTAACAGAATACTCACAATGCATGATTCACAAGAACAAAAGAAAGAAAGAAAGAAAAAAAAAATCTCTTTTAACTAGAAACCCATATTGGACACAAAAAGGAATAATTCTACCGAACAATAATCAAACTATGATCTTTTAATCTTAACACCAGAATACTGAATACACACCATAAAATCCGAAAAAAAAGATCCAAAAACTTAAATAAAAAAAACATGTAACAAATGGAAAAATTATAACCAAAAAAAACATAAAACATAAAAATGAATAATCAAAATGCTCAATAAATCAGAATCGGAGTACTAATAATGCATCATCATTCACAAAAGCCTAAGCCAAAATAAAACAAGAAAAAACACAAAAAAAGAAAGCAGCAAGAATTAAAATTCAGACCTGCTTGAGAAGAGCAACGGATTTCTCGACATCGGGGTCTGAGAGGCTGATGCAATTGAGCACCGAGCTCTTCATTTGTGAGGGAATCGATGCTGCTTCGGTGCCCAAGTTCAAGTTCGCCATTGTCTTGCTTTCTCTCTAACCAAAAAGTATGTGAATATATACACAACATCAAAGACTATTTTGCAATAAAACCCACAAATTCCTTAAATTACGAAAACACCCCTAGTTTCCTTTTTCCCTTAATTTCTCCATATTTAATTTCATTTAAAAAAAACATAACTTCAAGGATTTTTACATGAAAAAAATATATAATTTTTTTTATTAAAAAACACATATTATAAACATCTCTAATTATTTTATATATTTGAAATATATATATATATAAGAAGATTCCAAAAGTGATTGAATTGGAGTCCAACCAAGCTCAACCATCCATATATTGGTCTATCATAATGATCATCATAATAATAATTATGGTTTATTATTAAATTTGTTAATTATTCCCTTTCCACTTCCTATTAAATAAAAATAATTTGACCATTCTTCTCTCTTGCTATTCCATTTTGGAGGAAAAAAATATTAATTAATTTGATGATTAGATTGTGTTAGTTCAAGTATGGAAATATCAAATAATATTTAATAATTTTTTATTTTAAATAAATATCTTTTGTCCAAGAGTGATTAATTTTTATTTTTAATATATATATATATAGAAAGTTGGAATAAAGTATTGAGAATATAAGACAAGATAAAAAGGAGTGCCTTGACAAATACCAACTTTCAATTTCCATGCTTTGATCAAATCAAAAGTTTTTTATAATTATTAAAAACAAGAGAAGACATGTTTCAATATCATTAAGACCTTCCACTGTTTTAGGATTAAGATGTGAGAAAAGATTGGTACTGATTCACATAATCCATGTTCCCTTTTTTGGATTGAAATTGACTTATGAATAAATGTAAATAGAATGGTTTTGATTTTAAAAAACGTTTCTAATTTCTATTCTTTTAATTTTTTTTATTTGATCTTATTTATAATCCAAATTTAGGTGATGTTTTTTCCCCACAGGAAGTTGGCTAATCATTCAGAGTCATCTTGTCTGGTTTTGGAACCAGAGAAGTCCCTGGTTCTAGCCAATGGCAAGATGCCACATGGATTTTGACTAAGTCAAAGTTTACGTGACATCCAATACGGAGCTGACACGTGAAAAGTGAAACACGTGTTAGCTCCTTATTGGATGCCACATGAACTTTGGCTTAATCAAAGTCCATGTGATATCTTGCAATTGGTTGGAACCAAGGACTTCCTTGGTTCCAAAACCAAACAAGATGACTACTAACTATTTCCTTTCACAAGAAGAGGTTGAGAGTTCAAAACAAACGGCGTTTTTAGTGGTTTGTCTATATTTATCAAATACCGATAAGTTTTTCGATATGAATTTTGAATCTTCACCTCATCGTACATGTAAATATATATTTTTCATATCTCATTGATGGATATATGTATCTACATCATTTATTATGTAAAAAATCAAACAATTAAGGAGATGATATGAATATCACCATAGAGTTTGACACTTCATTTGTTGCAAGATCAACAATTGATTGACATGGCTTGTGTGTTATTTGTTCTAACACCGTTTAGAAAATTCTATGAAAAAAAATTTAATTTACAAAACTATTTTATTATGAATGCTCTAACTGTTCTTTTAGAATTTTTTTTAATATATATATTATGAATGCTTTAACTGTTCTTTTAGAAATTTTTTTAATATATATTTGGAAAATAGATAAACCATTATTTATTGATAGAGTTAAAGTGCACTACCTAGTACAACAAATATATTTTTCATAACTCACTAATTGACACATTATCTTGTATCATTTGTTATAAAAAAAAGTCACTTAGTTAAGTAGATGATATGATATAGACATAGAATTCGTCATTTGATTCGTAAACAATTAATTAATATAACTTATGTGCCACTTGTACCAATATTGTTTATGTAATTCAATGAAAATTTCTAACTTACATCACATTATTTTGTTACACATAGAAGCTATAAATGATTGTTTGAATAAACAAAAAATTTTAGACATCCATTTTCTTTTATTTTCTTCTTCCCTTTGTTTTCATCATGTCAAACACAACCCTAACTTGAATCTCTTATGTTACCTCTAAAAATGTCCAACAACAAACACTCAAGTACACTTTATATATATATATATATATATAATAATCATGATATGGTAAGGTGGGCCGAAAACATTGTTCATTTGCAGCCTCCTCCTATTTGACCAATTGGAGCATGTTTGAAAGATTTCCAACCATATGGATGGAAAGAACATCAAAAAAATAAGCCAACATGTCAATTTTCATACAATTTGGGAACTTGTAGGGTCTTCATCTTAACGGGTGAAATTTTGAACTAGTAAGATTTCTATAAATTTTTACCCGTTAAGATGAAGACCCCACAAGTTCCCAAATTGTATGAAAATTGACATGCTAGCTTATTTTTCGATATTCTTTCTATCCATATGGTTGGATTTCCTCAAAAACACTGTGCAAGTGGGCCAAAATGAGGCGACCGCACTTGCACAGTGATAAGCCCGACCGCACCGTATCATGACCCTATATATATATATATATATATATATATATATATATATATATAGATATATATATATATTTGTATTTTCCATCAAGTCAAACACAACCCTAACTTAAATATGTTACATTAGAACCGGTGGAAGCGAGCCATTTTCTTACTTCCGCTAATCATTTATGTTAGCCAAAAAAACTGGTTGTGCTGGTTGTTGATTTCGATTAAGGCCAACTGATGAAGTCTTCTACGATTGGGGATGTTGTCAAAGGTGTCTCCCAATAAAAGTCACCTGAAAAATAGACACAAATGCGACTGTGAGAGTGGAGGGAGGGCTTGGATGTCCAAATCCCGCTCCGACGGTCAAATCAGCTTGGAGTTCAACGGGGAAGAAGAGTGGAGAAGAGCGGAGAGAGTTTCTGGTTTCAGAGTTAGCTTACCCTTCTCCCCTCGAGGCCTTCCTCCTTTTGTGGTCTTTGAGCTTCTCGGGATCTTGGCCCAGTCCCATCATCTTTTGCAGTCTTGTCAGTCATCATGAGATAGGGTGTGTGGACCACCCTTTTGTCTCTAAGGTGATGGGGATATTACCCTGTGGGGGGCGGCATGGCCGCTCCTTGGTACCCATGTAATATTTATGGCGCATGAGAGGACATATATAGATGTCTTCTCAGTTTTATCCGTATCAACTTATACAAAAAAACGTATTTTTATATTTCATTTGTATCTAATAATAAACAGGTTGGGCTCGGATCTATATAAATTTGGGCTTCATTTGTATCTTATTCAAAACAAGCATATATCAAAAATTTCAATATCTAAAATTTGATTTATTAAAAAATCTCTCTATATATTATTATTTGTTATGAAATATTTTATTGGAGTGAATGTCCCTTACGTTACCCTTACCCCTTTATTTCTTAACTCCCCTTTCTTATCGGTTCACTTACCCAAAAGGTTATCATTATCTCTTGTAATTCTTATATATATGTGGTTGTATCCAAGGAATTGAACAACAAGAACAACAAGAAGAAGAGAACTTCCTCTACTTTCTCTTTTGTCTTGCTCTCTCTTTTGTCTTTCTTTTCATTACTATTTTCTATAGTTTTTATAATACGTTATCAGCACGAATTGTTCTCTATATGCAACAACTCCTCCTTGTTCTTCTCGTGTGAATCAAATTCACTGCCGGCCTCAGGGTCGTAGTCTTGCCGAAGGAATTTCCTAGTGACCTCTTTGCGCCGAATATATGGATATTGCTAAATACATGGTTGGATTGAACATCAAAGATGAAAATGTATGCCTTGTTGATAGTGCGACAACGCATTCAATACTTAAGAGCAAGAAATATTTTTCCCATTTAATAATGGGTAAAACCAGTGTCAATACAATATCTGGCAATATAAATTTGATTGAAGGCTCCGGAAGAGCAAATATATTGTTTCCTGGAGAAACAAAATTTATTATAACTGATGCATTATATTCTCCAAAGTCCCAACGAAATTTATTGAGTTTTAAAGATGTACGTCTCAATGGGTATCATATAGAGACGTCGAATGTGGGAAACAAAGAATATTTATATATTACGGCTATTACTTCAGGTAATAAGCAAGTATTGGAGAAATTACCCGCATTCTCATCTGGAATTTATTATACATATATTCGAATGATTGAAGCAAATGCTATCGTAAACTAGAAGTTTACTGACTCCAATAAATTTATTCTTTGGCATGATCGGTTAGGCCATCCTGGATCAATAATAATGTGCAAAATAATTGAAAACTCATATGGACATCCATTGAAGAGCCTGAAGATTCTTAATCAAATGAATTTTCATGTCCATCTTGCTCTCAAGGCAAATTGATTATCCGGTCATCACCAAATAAAATTGGGACTGAATCTCGTATGTTTTTAAAGAGAATTCATGGTGATATATGTGGACCAATTCATCCACAATGTGGGCCATTTAAGTATTTTATGGTATTAATTGACGCATCAACGAGATGGTCTCATGTTTGCTTATTGTCAACTCGAAACCTGGCATTTTCGAGGTTGTTGGCTCAAATTATTCGATTACGAGCACATTTTCCTGATCATGCCATTAAGACAATACGGCTTGATAATGCTGGTGAATTTACATCCCAAGCATTTAATGATTACTGCATGTCCATTGGAATAAAAGTTGAATATCCTGTTGCTCATGTTCATACTCAAAATGGCTTGGCAGAATCATTTATAAAGCGGCTCCAATTAATTGCTAGACTGTTGTTAATGAAAACAAATCTTCCGGTCTATCCTTGGGGACACGCAATTTTACATGCAGCAACACTTGTGCCCAAAAGGCCAACAAGTTATAAAAAATTATCCCCCCTTCAATTGGTTTCTGGGCAAGAACCAAATATATCTCATTTGAGAATTTTTGGGTGTGGAGTATATGTCCCAATTGCTCCCCCACAAAGGACTAAAATGAGTCCTCAAAGAAGATTGAGGATATATGTTGGATATGAATCTCCTTCTATTATTAAATATCTTGAGCCATTGACAGAGGATGTTTTCACGGCTCGATTTGCCGACTTTTATTTTGATGAAACAATTTTTCCAACATTAGGGGGAGAAAATGGAAAAATGAAAATATTGGAAAAAGAAATTACATGGAATGCTCTGGGTTTAAATCATCTTGATCCTCAAGACAAAACAATGTGAACTGAAGTTCAACTAATAATTCATTTACAACGAAGTTGAAGATCAACTACCGTGATGCATTCTCTGATCCAAAAAGGATAACAAAATCACATGTACCCGTGAAAAATGTCCCTATTAGAATTGATGTCCCAGAAGGACCTTCTATAACAAATGAATCTAAAGTACGCCTGAAGTGGGGAAGGCCAGCTGGTTCAAAAGATAAAAATCCTCGAAAGAAAAGGGGAACAAATGATCATAAAGAAAAGGGGAAGAAAACGGGTATTGAAATAAATGATAGCAAACTTCTAGAAGAAGTTCACGATCCTGAAATTGATGAGGAAAATCAGGAAATTTCCATAAATTATGTCTCAAATGGAAAAAAAATGGAACAGAAAAGAGACAACTGTTGACAATATATTTGCATATAATGTGCAGTTGATCTTTTGAAAGAAAATGAAGATTCTGAGCCTAAATCTATTGAGGAATATCGAAAAAGAAAAGATTGGCCAGAATGGAAAACGCAATCTAAAGGCGTAGTTAAACCGCTCATGAAACGAAAGCGCTTTTGGACCCATGACTAAAACACCTGAAGATGTTGAACCTGTTAGATACAAATGGTTATTTGTGCGAAAACGAAACGAGAAAAATGAAATTGTTAGATATAAAGCAAGGCTCGTTGCACAAGGGTTTTCGCAAAGACCTAGTATTGATTATGAAGAAACGTACTCCCCTGTAATGGATACGATCACGTTTCGTTATCTAATTAGCCTTGCAATGCATAGAAAATTACAAATACAATTAATGAATGTTGTTACTGCATACTTATATGGTCAGCTGGATAATGATATATACATGAGAGTCCCAGAAGGACTTAAGATGCCTGAAGCATGCAATTCAAATTCCCTGGATATGTATTCAATTAAGTTACAAAGATCTTTATATGGTTTGAAACAATCTCAAGCATGTGGTATATCAGCCTCTCAAATAATATTTATTAAAGGAAGGGTATAAGAATGACCCTATTCAGCCTACGTGTGTTCACAAAGAAATTTGAAAAGGGATTCGCGGATAATTGGGGTATATGTTGATGATTTAAATATAATTGGAACTCTGAAGAGTTTCTAAATGCCGCTGATTATTTGAAAAGGAATTTGAAACGAAGATCCGGGGAACAAAATTTTGTCTCTACCAAGTAGCTCGAATAGCTCAACACTTAGAGGGTGGTATTTTTATCTACTAATCGACATATACAGAAAGGGTTTTGCAAAGATTTAATATGGATAAAGCATATCCATTAACAAGCCCTATGGTTGTTCGATCCCTTGACATTCATAAAGACCCTTTTCGACCTCGAGAAGATAATGAAGAATTACTTGGTCCAGAAGTACCATATCTTAGTGCAATTGGTGCCTTGATGTATCTGGCTAATTGTACTCGGCCAGATATAGCTTTTGCTATAAATTTATTATCAAGGTATAGTTATGCACCAACACGAAGACATTAGAATGGTATTAAACATATACTACGTTATCTTCGAGGAACAGTTGATATGAGTTTATTTTATACACGTGAATTAGACGGGCAATTGATTGGATATGCAGATGCGGGTTATTTATCTGACCCGCACAAAGCCCGATCATAAACTGGCTATGTATTTACACATGGGGGAACGGCCATATCATGGCGTTCTATGAAGCAAACCATAGCTGCTACTTCAAATCATGCAGAAATACTTGCAATTCACGAAGCAAGTCGTGAATGTGTTTGGTTAAGATCAATGACACACCATATTCAAGAAACTTGTGGTTTGTTGTCCCAGAAAGACACATCAACAATATTATATGAACACAATGCGTACCAGATAAATTTCAATTGAAAGGAGGATACATCAAAGGCTACGTAACAAAACATATATCATCGGTTATTTTTCATACATGATCTTGAGAAAAATGGTGATATTAATATCCGTAAAATACAATCCAAAATAAAATCCCGCAGATTTATTCACTAAGGCATTACCCACTTCAACTTTTGAGAAATTTGTTCGCAAAGATTGGGATGCGCCGCCTTAGGGATCTTCAATAATGTCCTCTTCTGTGGAGTCATATACGCTACTGTACTCTTTTCCTTCTCGGCTATGGTTTTGTCCCACCTGGTTTTCCTCGACAAGGCTTTTAAATGAGGCAAAGACAAGAAGCGTATATTAGGAAAGTTGTACTCTTTTTCCTTCACTAGGATTTTTTCCTACTGGGTTTTTTTCCTAGTAAGGTTTTAACGAGGCAGATTCCTATACAATGGACATTCAAGGGGAGTGTTATGAAATATTTTATTGGAGTGAATGTCCCTTACGTTACCCTTACCCTTACCCCTTTATTTCTTAACTCCCATTTCTTATCATTTCACTTACCCAAAAGGTTATCATTCTCTCTTGTAATTCTTATATATATGTGGTTGTGTCCAAGGAATTGAACAACAAGAACAACAACAAGAAGAGAACTTCCTCTACTTTCTTTTTTGTCTTGCTCTCTCTTTTGTCTTTCTTTTCATTACTGTTTTCTATAATTTTATAACATTATTATTATCATTATTTAAACGGGTTGAATTTTCAACTTCAAATTATAAACGATGAAAACAAGCTCCTTCCGGGAAACATGGGAGAAAGAATTCCAATTAGATGGAGGCTCCACAACCACAACCATACCAACTCAATCCCCAATTTGTGGGATTTAATGCATTGAATGGTACATTGAATTGAATGACTTCTGTAATGTGTAACCCGTACTTAATTCAATGAATATGATTTATTTATAAACAAATAAAAATGCATTGAATGACCCCACCACTTTCAAAATTTTCCTACCTTCAATCTTTCTTCGAAAATGTGCCAATTAGGGCATCACAAATTTGTAGGGTTCCCAAAATTTGGACCGAGTTATTTATTTTAATCTAAATTTAATTTTAAAAAATTAAAAACTTGTATTTTTGAAAAACTCACAAATAAGATTAGGGGTTTTAGCTATAGTTTAAGTGTCTTATGTTAAAATTCAATTAATACCGAATTAAGTTTAACACAAACATTTAAATTAAGTCATTGATCTTAAAAAAAAATCAAATCAAATCATATCTACATTCTCATAAAATGTATACTCTAAACCTATTAATTTTTATGACCTACGATTAGGGTTGACAAATGATCAAGTTGTTCGTGAACAACTCGAGATTAGCTTAGTAAAAGTTGGACCTTGGCTTAGAATTTTAAGCTTTCAAGTGAAGCTCGAGCTTCAATTTTGAGCTCGAAATTAATAACGAGGCGAGTTGAGCTTGATTAAGCTCGGCTTAAAGGTTTGAAATTTAATATTAATAAATATTAATATATACATAAGTTTTTAATTTTGAGCTAAATCGAACCAAAATCGAGCTTTTGAAATTAAAATTGAGCGGAGCTCGAGAAAATTTATTCGAGCTAATTTCAAGCTCAAGCCAAACTTGAGTTGGCCAACCCGATCAAGTTTTGGCCCATTTACAAACCTACTTATGATAACGGTCGGGCCCAATGGTTTATGAAAAATAAGCAAATATAACCCATGTCTAAATTTTAGGAAAACACTTTAAATTAAAAATTTAGATTGAAATTTAGTATGTATTTTCTTTGAAGAGTCAAGGCTAATAAATAGCTTGTGTTAGGTGTGTGTGTAGTAAATGAATGGCACAGGGAGGTCATGGAAAAAGCGTGTAGGACTGTGCCACAAAAAAACAAAAGGCATTAACAATGGATGGGATAATATTAGAAGATATAAAGAGGATTGTGATTCCAATTCTCCAACCAAATAGAAAAGAAATGGAACTAAAGGTCCATATCTAATTAGCCATCTCTTTCAAGCCATAGATTATTCATTCAAGCTCTTTTTCAAGCAATTCCCTTTTAGAAAGACCAAAAAAAAAAAAAAACACTATTGACTAAGCTCCAACCAATTTACATTAGAACACTATGGACCTTTAGTCCACACGGAAAGAGCTACCACCACACCCCCGAGGGATACACATCTCATGTATCTGATCCGTAAAGGATTCTATCCTCGTATTATGTTCTACATTTTTATTTCTTAATGAATGAATATAATTTATCCATTTTATCTTAAAAAATTATCATTAAATCACCTTTAATGATAATAACAATAATAATGGTAACCAATCGATATTCATTTGTTCGTTAGCCGATACAATAATTCATGCTCAAAACATTAATTTTATAAGGACAATCTCATACTAAAACTACCTTTCAATAAAACTCTAAAATTATCAACCATCACAAAGAAAGTTGGTAATTCATTCTTCTCACAAATGGTATGTCGCTCAACCACTCCTACAAATATGCTACTAAATGGCACATTCACATTTATCAAAAATAAAACTATAAAATTGTGTATATTTTTTTTCATTTTATGATTTATGAAAATATATAAAATAATAATTATGAATTATAGATTTACATAGAGATATTTCCTTGCAAATTATAATTTTATAGGAATATAAAAGCCTAGAAACACTCTTTTGAAAATTTAGATTAAGAAATGTTGAATAAGCTATGGTATTCATTTTTTTATTGATAAAAATGAATAAATCATATTCTTTAATTAATAACATAGTGGCTACATAGATTAAACCCCTTATCAAGTTCGATACATAGAGATATATCCCCCTAACTCCTGCCAATGCTTGGAAGCACCCCTTGAATAATGTTGAGAAGAAGGTAAGTTGAATAATGTTTTCTTAATTTCTTAGTCATAGTTTCTCACAACTTTTTCTAAAACTTAAAATTGAAAATTGGAATAGAAATTAAATAAATTTTTTTTCTTTCAAGTCAAACAATTCTTCTAGTCTATATGTGATGATTTGGAATCAAATCTCTTTATTCCTTAATATTATTGTTTTGAGGTTTGCAATTCACTATAATTTTATCTCTTTCCATGCTCAACATCTTTAATTAATCCCTTTCACTTTCTTTTTGTAAATAATTTAATTAATCTAATCATTTTTTTAACTCACAAGTAAAACAAGAGAGGATGATAATTTTTCATAGTTTTTTACTCATCTCCGAGAAATATTATACTTTAACTTATGACTTAAATACAAAACTACTACAAATAAACTCATGCAATATTTAAGATGAGAAAATACAAAGAATTTAATGGATGTCAAGAAAGATAATTAGGGTGACAAAGAAGTTATCTAAGTTAAATATAAGAGGACAAGAGATATAGGAAACTCTCACTTAATTAGAGATAGAAACCTTTTGAAAGGTAAATGTAAGCCAATCTTTGTGATTGATCATAAAGTGCAAATAGATTGATATGGCTCCCACATGAGATAAGGTTTTCTTTTGAATTCATTCCATTCATTAAAGTCTTTATTATGTGTCTCTTTTCAATGTGATTTTAAAGAAAAGTGATAGAATGAGTAAGACAGAAGCATATATGTTAATTGTTATAGATTGTAGACATATGAGTTTTGTTTTCTCTTGTCAATCATTGGATAGGAAATAAAAAATTAAAAAAAAAACATCACAATTAACATAAAGTTTTCTTGATTAAAATTGTAATTCAATAGTTTGTTTTTCTTGCCAACCCATATAATTAAGGCTTGTGTGTGTATATATATATAACTGAAAAAAAATCATAATTACGGATATACTCATAGATTTCTCGTGATTATATACCACTCGGTTTATAAGTGTTTAGTTTTTTGTTATCATACCGTAGTTTTGTGAAAATATCATTATTCTTTTTATTTGACTATAAACTAATAAATATGCTCATGAGAAATATGAAATGCTCGTAGGGAGTATTAGAGGTATTTTTTTTGGTCAATGATTTATATTTAACTACAGTTAAAACCTTTATTAGGTTAAAAATCATTCACAAATTTCAACTGTAAAGGTTGATTCGATTTGAACCATGCCTACAATATGCTTCAAACAGCTTGTCCATATTTATTAAATAAAAAAAATAAAAAAAATAAAAAAAAAAACCTTACAAAGAGTTATACGCAATCAAATGGAAAACTTGAGGTACAATATGTGGTGCATATGCATGCTATAGTTTTGAAGGTAAACAGACAATTTTCTCATGAATTTATATATATTCTTTTGTTAATGATTAAATATTAAAAATAAATATTTTTAACTGAAATTATATATATTGACTTTGCAAGGGTATATATGTAAAGTTACACACATGTGTGACACGTGGGAAGTGAGGGAGTGAAGAACGTGATGAACATACATAACCTTATCCTCCAAGAACCAATGCAACGTGTGTTTGTGTGGTTCAAGTCTTCAAGATAGAGAGACCAAAGAGGTGTACTTTGAATAATATTATTCTTTTAGTATCACTTTGACTCTTCACTATTTAATTATTCATTATTTATATATATTTGTTTATTTATTTATGATTTTCTCATTGATTATTGGCATGATTTTGTTTAATGTAAAATAAATTATTTAAATAAAGAAATAAATAGGTAAATTTTCATACTCAAAAGTTGTAAATATATGGATACTATGGTTGGTTACATACTTACATGATCTCTAAAGAACCATTAAAAAATATTATTTATTTGTCCCTCCCATTAAATCAGTTAACTATTTTAATAAATTTTTAGAAAATTATGAAAAAATCTCACTATATCTTGAAGTGAAATCAATATTGCTAAAAAAAAATTGATAGTTTAGTAATTTAAAGTAATAGATTATTTATTATTTTAAAAAAAATCAAATATAATCATTTTTACAGGAAAGTAACCGAAGGTCCCAAAAAAAAATTGGTTTATTCTCAAAAAGTCCCTCATATTTTGTATATTCTTAAAAAACTTTTTTTTTGAATTAATTGGCGGTCCGTAGCAATGAAGTTAAAAAGGATGGCTGAAATTATGAGAATGCTCATTCCTTTGAAATATGATTTTTTTTATACAACATTAAAGTGGGATAAGGGAAATTATGAGAATGCCCTCCACTTTTTAATGGATAAGGCGTTGGAACTCTGCATACGATTGAATTTTCGGTCCGGTAGTATCCCACACATGCGGTGGAGTTGCCCACTCATTCACATCCCCAACCCCTCAGAAACCCCACATTTGTCTTCTCTGTGTTATTCTCCCCAGCTTCATGAGTTTTTGCCGATCTTCAAGATGGTAAGGAAAAATCGATTCCTCATCAACGTCATATGCTATATGGTTCCAATTGTGACAATGATGAGCGAACTAAAGAGGATGATAACAGCTCGACATTAGGAGATACTTGAAAAAACTTTCAAAAGAAGGGATTGAAAAGGAATATCAAAAGTCAAAGGGTTGTCGGGTCAGATGTAAATATGTTGAGAACTATAAAAAAAATTCTCTAATTTTTATTAATATTATGAATGATAAGTATAGAAGAATTTTTTGTGTTTGTGGGTGAGGGATTAAAAAATATATAAATAATTATAATATTTTGAAAATCAAATAGACAAATGAGAGATGTAGGGGATACATACAAAAAAATTCTTAAGGGATAATTAGCCCGGGTTATCCCTTATTAGTTAATATATTAAAAAAATTAAAAATAATTATTATTAATTATAAAAATTTAAATTATTTATTTTAATTAATATAAATTAAGTCAAATTTTAATCAATTCATATTAAAATTTTCTTTCCAAATCAAATTCAAAAACTCAATTACACTTTTGCCGAACACTCGATCTTATATAATTATAAAAATAAATTCTTAAAACTTAAAAATCAAAAGGCATTCAATCCTTCAATTTATTTGCTATCCATTTCTTTTTAGGGGATATTGTCTATGCTATTTATAAAACAAGGGAGATTAACAAATATATAAATATATACATAGAATATAATTAATAAGTAGATATTTATGTTGCCTTTTGATTTGACTTGTTGAATGAGATTAAAATTTTAGCCTTTTTTCCACATTGACTTCTTTACTTGGGAGCAAAATCTAGACTTCTCTTCTTTGTTAGGGTTTTCAAAGTCTAACATGCTTATTTTATGCCTTATTTGTTTATTTATTTAATATCATTGTTTAGTATTGCTTAGAATTTTGAGATTTTTAAAATTAATAAAATAAAATCAATGTATTGATCATGAATCTGAAACATGACCCCAAAGAAGGAGAAGAAGAAAAATATAGTGTATAGTTAAACCCTAAATAAAATATCCTTTTTAAGGTTTATAGGAGAAAATCACATGTGAAAAATACCTCAAAATGACTTTAATTATGTATATACCCTTAGAAAACCATAATTACAAATATAACCATAAGTTTCCCATTTGATAGCAGTATACCCTGTAGTTGAAATCTGTCTATAATTGTCATCCTAAAAGCCTTAACTATGGTTAAATATAAACCATAGGCCAAGGGTTTACATACTCAGAAGAAACATTTCAATTATTTTATATTTTTATATTTTTAGATATATATTTATAAATTTATAATAAAATAAATCTTTTAAAGATATGTTTACAAATGATATAATGGTCTTTTTACATGGCTACCGTCCGATTAAACACCTGATGTTAATCCGAGGAGTATATACGCAATGAAACAAAAAACCTAGGGGTATACCAATAATTATGATTTTTTTCCAGGGGTATATTCATAATATCAATACTTTTCAGGAGTATGCCTATAAAAAACCCAGTAAAAAATTTAGTTTACTTTCTACAAAATATACCAACAAGACATGAATGGACTCTATCATCCCAAAATTAGGAGCCATTCAAGCTCCTTGAAATCTCTTCCATGAGCTCAAAAAATAAAAATAAAAATAAAAATAAAAAAATAAAAAATACTAAAAATTATATAAACTATGAAAAAAATACAAATAATTATATGATTCTAAAACGACTTCATATGCATAATCTATCTATATTACTAAACGGGAGGAAATCAGTTATAGATAATTTTAATTTTAAAAAATTTCAAAAATAATCAGAAAATTAGATTCATACTTTCAATTTTTTTAAAATTTATATTTTTTAAATTTTAAAAATCATAACAACTACTTGAAAATACACAATAGTTGTTAACTAAAGCAAGTTACGAGTATCTTATGTAACTATTATTTTTAGAGGAATGATATGTATTCCGAAAAGACTTCATGAACAAGTGTCACGAATGAAAAGGCTGAACGGTCACGATTCATTCGTGACACCTATTCATGAGGGCTATTCAATTTTTGTAGTACTGCTCTTATTTTTATGAAAGTTAGTTAATAATCCGAGGGGTATTTGTTATTATATAATTATTACTTTTAAAAAAATTAGGAGCAAAGTAAAAGTGATTTGCTAGTATGAACTCACAAAAGTTGAAGATCAATTGATCTACCATGTTGTTAATGACCGGTAATTTGATCTCCAAATCAATAAAAAAAATCATTATTAGTAATAATTATTATAAAATTATTTCCATCCTCTAAACTTTATTCACATAAATTATTATTATTTTATTATTTAGACTGGAAGTGGATACATTAAACAATTTTCTATATAGGAGGGAATAAAAATGTTTTCACTAATAATAAAAATTAGGTCTTATACCCAATTTAGTCCCTCTATTATACCTAATCAGACTTTTTAGTCCCTTCATTATAAATTAAGCCTTTTTGGTCCCTATATTTTTATAATTGAGAAATATTAATCTCTCCAATGTACTTTTGGTCATTCATGACATATGCTTTGGTGCCTTTATGGCCCCTATATACATACGCCTTGTAGACCTGATTTTTATAATCGTGAAAGTATGACTAAAAATGTATGGACTAAATTGGGTTTTAGACTTAAAAATTATATATAAATCCAAAAATGAATTATCATGAGAATAAAAGCCAACATGTGGGAAAAAGTACGAATTAATTCTAGCCAATTAAGACCTCACAATGTCGTGTGGCTAGAGAATGGATGTGTGTACTATTGTTCCGCGAGAGCCAAACATTCTCCATCCAACCGTTAACTTGTCCTCGTGATCGTAACTTGAAAGGACATGATGGTGATTTTATCAAAGCATGGAGGGATAAGAGTAACTTCGACGTACCAATATGTACATATAGTGGCATTCTTGTAATATACATGAGATCCGTGCCTTAATGCATTTGCGCACTCCCCTAGACGAGGGAGTTGAAAACCATACATCAGACAATGCCATCACTGTCCTCATGAGTTCGCTAAATAACGGAATTGCCACTCTGTCTGAATTAGTCAAAGGGCTTTTTGTAAATATTGAGAAGTTCGGCTCTCATTATATTCAAGTAATAATACTGTCGTCCTAGGTTAGGACACGGCATTCCTGTAACCAAGTTATTTTTGCACATATACCCCTGAAAAATTTATAAATATATTTATAAATACATTTCATTCAGTGAGTTTTTGAAAGAATGAAAATAATAATTTTATTTAAAATGTTGGATTGCTGATAATTTTCAAAGGACTGAAATAAAATGAGGGGTTTCGGGGGTAAAACTGTTAAAATTGGTAGGTGGACTGTTTTATAAATATAGAGGATTTTAGGGGCTAAATGTAAAACCGCTGCAGAACACCAAAGCGGACATAGTATCCACCGCTCAATCGTCCTCGGGATTATACGTAATCAGATGCCCTTGTGGGCTTTTCGTAATTATCGCGAACTCGGGGACCAACTCTACAACCTCTTTCATCTAAATCCTCTCAGACATCACAAGACCTCGCTTCCGCCATTAAAAGCTCTGTCCAAAGCTCCGAGAGAGAGAGAGAGAGAGAGAGGGAGGGAGAGGAGAGGAGGAGGAGGAGGAGAGGGTTGTTGGCTGGGGAGATGACGAGGCGGTGCTCGCACTGCAGCAACAACGGGCATAACTCCAGGACATGTCCGGCGAGGGCGGGAGGGGTGAAGCTCTTTGGAGTGAGGCTCACCGAAGGAGTCGGGCCCATGAAGAAGAGCGCAAGCATGGGGTGCCTATCCTCGGCTACCTCCGCGGCGGCCGCGGCTTCCCCGAACCATCCTGGATCCCCTTCGTCCGATCCCCATCGAGATCATCCATCTGGTTATGCTTCGGATGATCCCACGCATGCGTCCTGCTCCTCCAGTTGCCGCTCGGAGCGCAAGAAAGGTGAGATTTTTGGGGGAGTTCTTCGTGTCCTAGATCTTTGCTTACTTAGTAATTCGATGTTTTTGAGTTTGTATCTATTGTGTTCATTTGATCATTTTGTTTATGATTTAATTCTTGATTTATTTATTTAATTGCTCCTTTTGCTTAGATTAATCGTTTATTTGTACTTGTTTTTGCTCACTTCTATGTAATATTTATCCTGTCCCTTTTTTTTTTTTTGCCTTTCTTATGTTTTGGATTTATCTTCAAAAAATGATTGTTTAGTTTTGAGAGTAGTCGCTTTGTTTTCTTATTATGGATTTATTTATGTGCGTGTGTGTGTTTATGATTTGGAGGTTAAAGTTGTGAGCTTTTGGGATTATTGAGGGAAATATAGAAAGATTGTTTTCTTGTGTTTGGTTGAATGAAAAAAACAAGATGGACAAGCAAATGGAACCAATTTTGTTTCCATTTCCTTTCATCATTTTCCATTCTTTTCCTTTTCTCTCCCTCAATTCAATCTAGACACATTTGTGCTTCTATAGATTCCTTCTCTTTTCATCTGATTTTGGTTGGTGCATAATTTGTTCATTGATGTTCGGATGTATCTGGACAGTGATATTTAATAATTTGAACCTTAGAGCTCATTGAGTTTTTCTACTTTGGCTGGTTCAAGCATATACTTGATCCCAAGTTTCTAACTTTGCTTCTAAATTATCTGTCCTGAATTGCTTGCATGCTTCAGCCACCCAGAGTGGTCTTATATGTTCAACAACATTGTGGATATGGTCTATTAGTCTCAGTTGTTCTGGTTCTATTTTGAAAAATAACAACTTTGGGCTCCTTTAATTAGCCTCTAGCCTCAACTTGGGGCTCCATTGGATCTGATTGCTATCCTTGAATGGAATTTTAATTTCTTTTTTCATTCTTTGGTTTCTTCAATTGACTGCATTGGATTGAAATATTTACTCAAACAATGAAAGTTTGTTTTAGATCTTGTTTCTTTATCAAATTGTGTTTTTATTTCTTTATCCCGCAGAGAAGTGTCTGATTGTTAATGACTATATGGTGCAGATGTTTCTCTGTTTTAGCACCTTGTAGATATATGGGTAGATTATGGACTACTGAGCATGTGTATTTAATTTTGTAACCTCCCTCTTAATTCTCATAGGTATCAACTTGTTCATATGAAAGACCAATTAATGAAGTTAAAATTGTCAGTTTAATGTCTCTTTGCTTAATTTATTTTCTTTCTGTTCATATTTGTTATAGAAATCTTGTCCCCAAGATATGAGCGTATATTCTATATTGGTTCATAAGTTCACAAAAAAAACTTGTTTGGATAGCCACTATATTGAATAATACTGCTGTGTATCTCTTTTTAGTTCCATTTTGAATCATAGATCATATTCAAATGCTTGATTGATCTGTATATTGAAGATTATTTCTTTTATTAGTGTTGAATTGTGAATACTAGCTGAACAGTCTAAATTACCAATAAATGTGGTGATTTTTTGATAGACTTTGATATGAAAGAACTCCTTAAAAGTCAGTTCTATTTTTATCACTTGATGCAAGATACGGTTTATCTTTTCTGTTGAGCCATTCCTTTAACTTGTGGGAACCACATGTTTCATCTTAAATAATATAAAAGAAAAATACCTTTGTCTTCTTGCTGTAATGGGGAACTTTAAATTCTGAGTGTGCACTACTGAAGTTGATGACTCTGAAATTATATTTCAGCAAGTTAGGACCTATATGATTGTTTCAAATGGCATATCAAATTCATAATGGTGACCAATAAGTTAATATTATTATTTTCTTTTTTCCTTTTGAACATCTGTTGTTATTATGACTTCATAATCACCATGTGTTTTAACTTTCCCATCCTTTTGCTTTGAAGAAATTTGGTATTTGATAATTTAAGAATCAGGTTGAAGTTGAATGCTTTTGTGAGAGCATGAAAGTCAAGTCAAGGTCTTCAACTATTTCTGCATGTCTTATAAGTCCTTGTGGTATAACATGTGATTTTGATAACTTTCTGTTGGTTCAACTGCTTGTTTCCTGTGATCTTCTGTCTTACACCCAACTTTAAGTTATTACTTCTTTTGATCCTTGGAACTCAAATTGTTATTTTAGTTTAATATTTTGACCTTTTCTACTGATTATGACATTGTTTTGTAGCGGACCATAAGAAGTACCTAGCCAAGGGATAATCTTCTTTCTAACTATTCTTTCTGCAAGAGATATCTGTTGAGCTCTTTTGCTTCTCCAAAAAATCATCTGATTTGCATTTTAGGATTTCCTAAAAAACTCTGTAACATTAAGTGTACTAGGAAGTTATTATGAGAATGTTCGTTGTCCAATCCCTTGAGAAAACTTCTTGTAGCATAGCCGCCTTTCCGTGCTTTCATATATTTAGTTTTCAAGTCCTTCATATCAAACTCATTAGGTTGCAAGTGGACTCATCATCCCCTTCCATTGTATACAGGCATCCCATGGACTGAAGAAGAGCACCGTATGTTCCTATTGGGCTTGAGGAAATTGGGAAAGGGTGACTGGCGTGGGATAGCTCGTAATTTTGTTGTATCAAGAACACCAACACAAGTTGCCAGTCATGCCCAGAAATATTTCATTCGGCAAAGCAATGCAACGAGAAGGAAGAGACGCTCAAGCTTGTTTGACATGGTCCCTGAAATGGTTTGTCTCTTATATTTTCATTGGACGATGCAATTTTAAATTCTCACTTAATTTATAAAAGTAGACCTAATGCGTCATGCCAAATACTCCAAATAATCTCTGTTTTAGTCATCTGGAAACACATGTTTCAGATTGAACTGGTTTCTTCATATTTTCTATGCATTGTGGTAATGTTTACAAGTGTTGTTTTTTCCTTACAGCAACCAATGGATGAACTACCAGTTTTGGAAGAACAGTTTATGCTTCAATCTCCTCTGAATGAACCTGAGAACCAGACCAAATCACCTCCTTTACATATCTCTATGGATCAAGAATCTGAATCGAAAGAAACCTCATTGCAAGACCCACCTGCAGAACCTCAAGAAAATGCTCCCCAATACAACACCATGTCAATACCGATACCAATGGTTCCTGCATTCTATCCAGCTTTCATGCCCATGCCTCTCCCATTCTGGCCTGCTGCTCCAAGTATTACAAATCCTACAAAGGAAGAAGAGATGGGTGAGACCCATGAGGTTCTAAGGCCAACACCAGTCCTTCCAAAAGATTCAAACCATATGGATGAAGTTGTGGGCATGTCGAAACTATGTATCGGTGAGGGTGGTCCTGGCCGCATCGAGCCATCAGCACTATCCCATAAACTACTGGGAGCTTCTTCATCGAGGCAATCAGCCTTCCACATCAATCCCTCAATTTCTGGACCAGATCTCAGCCAGAGCAAAACCAATCCTATTCATGCAGTTTGAAGAAACAAGAGACTCTTCCACACCATTATGCATATTCTTCACTCACCAATTCACTTTTATATGATTTTTAGTATCTTTATGAACATATAATGCTGGCTATTTAGTTTTTCCCCCTATTTCTTTTTTCTTGTTGTAAACTAGGCATAATCCTGACCAAATAAGTGAACATCCTTTGCAGTTTGCAAGTTTATGGCTTGTTGTAGGACAGTGTGTTGTAATGGATTGTCTACATAAAAGTATTCTTAGCTTGTTGGCAAAGTTATGACATTTCAAGTTTGATAACTTCTGATAGATTTGTTTAATAATTTGTGAATGCAAATGGAGAAAAAAGCATTGATAGGAAAGATGTCTGCCATTTGAAACATACGAAATAGATGAGTTGCAAGAATGAAACAGCCAGTTCTGATATCCAATATGAAGCCACTCAATCAAAGATAATATATGATTTGTAGAGGACCTTCTCATCCATCAAGTGGGATAAGCATCACATGAACCATTCCTTTGATTTCCAACAAGTGCAAGTACATCACTTCAAACATTTTAGGGCCAATTCCAATGATTCAAGTGAGAAACAGATTTCTTTAATGTACACCAAGAGCTTTTCTAGATTACAATAAATGATATATAAATATTAAAACAAATTCGACACCAATCAGTTTGAATATAAATAGGAAACAAGAACTAACAATAAGAGAAAGCCTGATTGGACAGGTTCAAAGGATTTGCCATTCATCTTCTTGTGTTCGGTTGTCGTCAGAATCACTAATGTCTTCCACATCAAAGGTTTCTCCTACTTGACCATCATCTGAGCCATCTATTTCTTCTTCCAGAGCACCCTGGTGGATTGTTGGTCTCGAGGATTGAGGTGATTGTGTGACCGTAAAAAGTGGCGCACCATCTGATCTATCACCAAGAGCAAATGCGCGAGAACAGAAATCATCGAAATCATCTGTTTCACCATAAACCAATGTAAGCAAACAAAAGTGATAAATATAAATGGGAACAGCTTGTAAGTTCAGTCTAAAAGACAGACCTTTATCTCGGCAATAAAATCCGATAGCTAGAGATGGATCGATCAGGTCAAGTTGCATTTGACGTACAATGCTGCAAGTCAATGAAAGCAAAATGATGAACGTTACATGAATTATTTGTCACCAGAGGTCGCTGAATTGAGCTCGGGAAAAAACAATTCCACTAGGATGCTATACCTGCAGTGATAGGAAGAAGTCTCCGCTTCAAAGTCATCTTCTTTGATGTCAACTGCCTGCATATATATAAATGAAATAAAACAATTCAGCAAAACTAGATAGAAGTAGCTTCACAGCAAAGAAGATAGATAAATAAATAAATAAATGGTGAACACAAGTTATGTTTTCACATGCTCTTTGCTACTATGACGTGCTTCACAGCCTATTCAAACTGATGCTACTAATAGACATATCAAAAAAACCTTCCTGACTGGCATAATGAATCACAAACACACCAACGGCCATGATGGCCTATTGGTACCGGGTTCCTTTGCTAAGAGGTGGGCCTCGATCTTCGTGGACAGGTCCCGGGATCGAGCCCCTCCTCTTGCAAGGTGTGGGCGCAATCGCGTTGAATGGGTTCCACACCTACTGCCCATCCTTGACTTTCTTTGGGGGGCGCTTGTCGCCTTTGTCAAAAAAAAAAAATGAATCGCAAACACATTCATCTTATAAGCAAAAAGGAAACTGAAACAAAGTTTTTTTGAAGCAAAATAATTATAGTGGCCATTTTTACATATAAATAAATAATGGCACCTTTGATCTGAAGTAATCTAACGAGTGCAAAAGGATGCATTCTTTCTCAAAACCATTAAAGTTTATCACTAAAAAG
The DNA here is from genome assembly GCA_026586065.1 of Dioscorea zingiberensis. Classification (NCBI taxonomy): domain Eukaryota; kingdom Viridiplantae; phylum Streptophyta; class Magnoliopsida; order Dioscoreales; family Dioscoreaceae; genus Dioscorea; species Dioscorea zingiberensis. The sequence goes on along the minus strand of CM048820.1, from coordinate 9,846,337 downwards.
AGATATGAATGGGAATAAATATACAAAAGACAACTAAGGGTTATAATGGCTTTGTAACTGCTCTATTATAGAGAGAGAAAAAAATGAAAAAATTTATATGGAACTTGGAAAAGCCATTGGATGCATATAATAAGAATGAAACAATTCCAAGGTATGCTTGCATGAACTTAAGAAACATATCAGCAAAAGTTTGACACCATAAACTAGCAAGTAAATCTAAAAACCAAGATATGACAAAGAAAACCATTTAGGAACTTCATAGAATTAGTTTGGTTATTGTTCCCTTAGCAATGAGAGCCATCCTCCATATGAAACAAAATTATGTGAGTTTATTTCTTCAAATTACGGATGTACACTAGGTAATGAAACATTCCTGCATGGTAAGTAATGATAACCACTTCATTATCCTATGCACTCAATATAATTATCCAATGTGAAAAGAACAGCTTAAAGCAATGCAACAAAAGCTAAGCACATTAAGATTCAGTGAACTATCAACTCCAAAGAGAAAAGCAATGGCAAACAGCATCTATTTCTGCAAAATAAAAAAAATAAAAAAATAAGCGTATTTAATTACTTGTTGGACTTCATGAGGATCCAGGTAAAGTGCTCTGTTGTCTTGCACACCAACAATGTAAGTTGATGCCCCAGGTTTCCCTCCTAAAATGCCCAAGCTTTGAGGAAAAGTGAATGTTTCACATAGCAACGGAACATACCTAAAACAACCTCCCAACAACAGTAGCAGTGAATAAAGAGGAAATGTATAAATTACTTGTGGAAACTACAATTCACAAGTATGAAAGAAAACAATGGCACAGAGCTATCTATCATTCCTCAATAGTATTAACACATATACCAAAATTCAGAATTTTCTGCAGAAGACTATTTGAATAACATAATTTTGTTGCAGCAAAATGACATTCAAGAGATTTGTTAAGTTCAGACAAAACCTTCTGTATCTGATCACTAGATCTATATGTTCAAGAAGATGTTTAAATTACCATTCTCAATGCCAAGACCTAAAGCAATAATAAAAGATTGGATGCTAATAAACATAAAGCATGCTTGCAAACTGAAAACATAAAAATTCCTAAGGATACATGCAACAAAACCAGTACTGTAATCAACATAAAGATTTTGGTAAATGAGTTGTTTGTGTTCGAAAATTACCTAGGGTTGATTTTTCCTAGTCCAAGAACCAAGGGAACCAACAAAAGAATCGGCAGCCATGTAACATGATTATTGCTTGAGCCAGAACAAAGTCTAGCAACATTGTCTATACAGATAACTGGAGCTCCACCTCGTTCCCCATCTTCATCACCAGAAACAACATATACAACCATGGGCAAGATTTCTTTTATTTTTTCAGCATGCTGTCCATTTAGTTGAGTAAGAGCAGTCCATGCACGACACATGGCATATGGACCAACCCATGAACCAGCAGCCAAGCCATAGGTTCTTCCAGCTTGAAGCAAATTGTGTATGGAGAAAGCAGCTGCTTCAGAATCACCAAAATGATGTAAAATTCTGATATATTCTGGCTCATATGGCTGCAGAATTAGCAAGAGTCTGACATGAGCAAAATAAAAAAGCCTCACAACATCAATGTGTCAGATTGCTGACTGTTGAGTCTTTAACTTTTAATAAGATTAAAATTGTGAGTCTCTAATATGAAAATATATGTTTTTCTTTTTCTGTTTTACCTTCTGTGCGGACTTTCTCCATGACCTCCCCATGTGATGGAAAAGCATTGCCTGAAACCATACAAAAGAGATTTCACAATTGACAATATAGGAGTTTGAATGTAAGAAACATACACTGAAGAAAAGAAATGCCTCATGTCATTGAAAGGTTAGACATACCTGTGCAACAAGCATCTGACTGCTTCTGATCATGCAACCCCAGTTCACATCACTCACAAACTTTGTATCAACAATCGGATCAAAACCTATACAAGGGTTCAGTTGGATGCACTTTTAACCTCTAGGAAATTATAAAATAAAATTAAAAAAAAAATCTTCAAAACAATCACAGGTGTCAGGACCAAAAAACACAAACCTTTCCTATATGTGATCCAGATTCTCGATGAGAAATCTTGCTGGAACGCATCCAAACCATAATTATCAGGGTTGGATGATTCCTCCTGTGAGACTTTATAATTTGTGCCCAAAAGCCATACGTCACTGGTTGAGTTGGAAACATCAACCCTATTAGTCCCTAGAATACGCTCTTGAAGCCTCCTCATTGAACTGCTACTGACAACTTTCTTCAAAGCACTTGTCCAACCATAACTTCTCCTCTTGACTTCTTTGTCACCTGAAGAGTGATCAGTCTCAAAGATGGCGAAAGTGGACGCAAAGAAACTTGACCACAAAGAAGCCTTTGAGGACCTAGCGTGAGGAGTAGTAGTAGTAGCCGATTCTTCTTCTGAAACAGCAACAGGTATTGTTTCTCTCTCGCTTGAATTAAGTGACTGTTGTTCTCCTGCAGGAAAGTTTGAAGCCACAGCTCTTTCAAGCAAGCCCGTCATTACCTAGTAATACATCCACATACTATAACAGATTGTTTCAATTTTTCATAGACACAAAGGCAATTCAGGAACAAAACACTAACATTAAAACACTATAACTTCTTGACAATATCCTGCTCCTAGTGATACAAGGACATAATATAACCGATTAATCGTAGAAACAAGTCAGTTCCTGAATGAAAACAGATAAATAAGACACTATGATTCCTTGACAAAATCCTGTACCAGAGATAATAGCACATGTTGTTAATACAAAGCTAATTCATAACTGAAAACAAATAAAATCAAAATAATCCCTTAAAAAAAAAATTCCAACTCCTAGTGATACATACATGCAGTATTACAGATTGCTTCATAGAAACAAAGCTAATTCATGGATGACAAGCCAAAATTATGCTCCTAGATGTGCTTGCTTGCAAGAAAAGCATGCTCAAGTTTGGATTTTGGAAAACAAAACGAATATCATATAAATAAATTCTCTCAAAATCACTTGATTCATCACAATATCTACATACAACGAAACAAAAACTAAAATTCTCAGCCTACGAACCTTCGAAGACGAAACACCCATCAGACTGATCCAAACACGTACCTAGGGTTTATAAATCTTTTCTCTCGTGATTGAGAGAAGTACGATTCAAACGCCAGATCCGAGAGATCGCCAGAAATTTGAGATTGGGGTTTCTGATACTCCTCTTCGTTGCTTTCTTTTAAAAAAAAGCCTTTTTTATATAAAATAAAAATATAACACTGCGAAACCACGTAATTTCATAGACACCCCTGTCAAATTTATATTTGCCTTAATACCCCCCACTGAAAAATTAAAAATCGCATTATTCTATTAAAATTCATGATTCATCCCTCTGAAAATAATAAGGCTTTATAGATATATAGCAATAAAAAGTTTTACGAGTAAAGAATGAAATTATGAGATTTTCGTGGGTATATATGAAGAAATCCTCAAAATAAAACAAATATCTCTTTGTTTCTCCTGTTGTGAAGAAAAAATACGACAGAGTTTGGCTTGCGTGTCTTTGAAATAGGCTTTTTAACCCTCGGATGAGAATCCAACGGTTGGGATTGAAGGAATTCTGATGACCTGACTTGACCCGAGTCAAAAACAACATAATATTTTAAATACATCCTAATTTTTCCAATTTGTTGGAATAAAATTTGTACAATAATTTCCTTTTTTCAATTTGTTTAAATTTTAAATTTTGTTATATTAGTTTGTTTGTAATTAGCCAACTCAACTGCTCCATCAAAATCATCACTAAGGTCTTGGCCAACTAACTCGAGACTAGTGAATGAGAACCAAACAACCTATTAAAGGAATATGCATTCATGACGGCATGTAGTGGCGGGAGAGATCAAGGGGGGGGGGGGGGGGGGATTATGATGAAAGTTAACTTCGAAAAAGACCTTCAACTCAGTCGACTGGAACTTTCTCCTTGAAATATCCAAGCACGGGCCTTTGGGCAGCGATGGGTGGGTTGGATCAGAACTATTCTCCACTCATCAAAATCAAACTTCCTAATCAATGGTACCCCTATAGGTTATGTTAGGTATAAAAGAGGGCTACGACAGGGAGACCCGCTCTCGCCCTTATTGTTCATCCTTGCCACGGACATCTTCACCACAATGGTGACAAGAACGGTCTAAAAGCACCTCTTTGAGGGATTTAGAATTGGACCCAGAGGGAGTGAGCAAGTAGCAACCCTCTTTTATGCGGATAACCTCTTAATCCTCAGCTCTAGAAAGGCAAGCGACTTCAAAACGCTGAAACTCATTTTCTACTTGTTTGAAGGACTATCAGGACTAAGAATAAACTACAACAAAAGTGTCATTGTGCCTATAGGGGTAACTGTTGTGATGTATGCCCTAAAGCATATGATGTCATGAACATTATTTAATTATGAATAAAATAATATCATTATTACAAGTGCATGTATTGTTTGAATACTTTATGAATATCATAAAAATTCCATAATTATCTACGTAACCTTAAATAAATATATATAAGTGTATATATGTGAGGATATTATTTAAGGATGATAATTTAAATAAGTCCGTGAAAACTAGTAAGTTGACTTAACAATTAAAGTATGAAATCTTTAATTGACTTTCACTAGTACAACTCATTATCATTAAAAATGAAATGATTTTATCCAAACCATTGATGTAGAGGGACATCTAATGAGGGCACTATACATAATGAGATTATGTGGGACCGGGATACTATGTGATTTGAATTATTGATAATTTCCGTTAAAATATAATGCATTCAAATCATGTCACTGATGGTCGGATATATAATGATCCTAATCTGAGTGGTTAGCAAACTCCTATTTATTGTGTTACATTTTTTTATTTACTCGGTACGGATTATAAGATCATAAACCTTAAACTTTGTATTTTGGAGGTGTAACAAAATAAATAGCAAAGAATGTTAACATCACAAAATGGAATCCATTCCTTCTTTATGAGAAGTAGATAAATAATTCCCTTGAGTGATGATTCGGGGCTTGAATGGTATGAGCACTCAGATTCTAGATTTATTCTTGAATCTTATCATTCATTAGAGAATCATTGGTACTTGAGGACAAAGATGTAATTAGAGAGGTTAATGAATCTTTACCTAGCTCTAATTATGAATTATTTATGGAGGATCAATATATAGGAGATGACTATATCATATGGACGACTCGAATCCCGAGTAATTTTATATCTGTAATTTCGGGAGTGCAATTCCAAGTTTTTAGTGGAGTAACTTTAGAATTAATAAAACATATTGATTAATTAAAGAGTTTAATTAATTAATATAAAGTTTTATTGGAGCCCGGGATTATAGGTCCATAAGTCCCCCTCCGGACAAGAAATTTCGATTGGACAAGTTTAATTGATGTTGTGTTGATCACTTAATTACAAATTAATTGAGAATTGATTTGTAGTATTTATAAATAATAAGATTATTTATAAATAATATAAATAAATACATAATTTGATTATATATTTATTTATGGACTTATTGGATAATATGAGTGTGTTTAAATTTGAGTTAAAATTAAGATAAACTCAAATTAATTTGAATTTAGATAACCATACATCTACATTCAATGTATATGACAAGTTGGTTGCTAGATTTGATTTTGAATTTTGAATTTAAAATCAAATAATTAAACACATAGAAAAGGATAAAGATAAAAGATTTTTATTTTTAAGCTTGCCAAAAATATCTCATAATTTTGTAGTATAAAATTTGATTTTGAATTCAAAAAGGTGTTTATCCTAATTTATTTGAATTCAAATCGAATTTGATCCTAATTTAAATTAGAGATTATTTTTTTCTATAAAAGGGTTAGTCTCAGCTGCTCATAAGATGAGATTTTGAGAGAGACAAAATTAGATAAGTGATCTTAAACGAAAGGAAGACCGTGGTTTTGGGAGAAGAAGATCTACCATTTTCGGAGCTTTGGAATTTCAAGGTACGCTCTCGCTCTAGTTTGATTTAATTCACAAGTAGAATTTAATTATTATAATTTATGAAGTATTCATAAAAAAGTGTTTTTATGAATACCGATCCTTGATCTCGGTTTTATACATGTTTATTCATGCTTCTGTGAATTTTGAAAATTGCTTTCCTGAGATTAAAACCAACAGTAGCACAAACCAATGCTTGGAGGGTGGCCTCGATAATGAGTTGTCAATTGAACCCTCTTCCAATAAACTACTTGGCATTCCCCTAGCAGGAAACATACCCAAGAAGGAGGACTGAAGAAAACTCATAAAGAAAGTACAAAACAAACTGACATCTTGGAAAGGGAGACTTACGTCGATGGGGGGATGTATTACTCTCCCCAACTCAGCCCTGTCGACAATCCCGAACCATTGGATGGTCATGTATAAATTACCACAATGGGTAATGTGCCGAATGGAAGGGATATGAAGAGACTTTCATTAGAGAGGAGCCAACCCAAAGTCGAAAGCCTACCGCCTGGTGGAATGGGAGAAAATAACTAGGCCCAAGGAACTAGGTAGTTAGGGTATCCTCAACCTGAAAGCTTTCAATGAAGCACTACTCGGCAAGTGGTGGTGGCGCCTACTTAGAGGGGAAATTGGAGTTTGTAGAAGAATTATTGCACACGCCTACTTCTGGAGCGCTCAGGTGAATCCATTCAAGGAAGCTCCCACACGTGCATCCTACTTTTGGAAAAGGATTGTGGAACAACGCGACCTTACTATGGCCAATATGGTCATGAAGCCAGGGACCAAGGAATCAACCAAGATATGGCTCGACAATTGGGTCAATGGGTACAACCCATATAGAACGTGTCTGGAGCTCAAAACCCTATGGGTGAAAGCAAAACACACAATCCTGGAAGCAAGATAACGACAACAAGGAATGCTATGCCTTAGACCAGGTCCCCTATCAAAGGAAGCGGGAGAGATGATCTAGAACATACAGGAGCACCTAACTCATGGAAGAACTAAACAAGGGGATAGAAGATTATGGAAGCTAACCCCGAGTCAATCCTTTACGGTTAAGTCACTGTACCTATTCAGAATCGATGAGGGAATGAGAAGCTTCCTCCTTGCAACCGTTTAGAAGCAAGCATCCCCTTGAAAGTCAAACTCTTTGCTTGGCTGGCGCAGGAAGACAAGCTCCCCACACTACAAAAACTGGCAAGAAGAAACTGGAAAGGGGAAAGGACACGATGTTACCTATGCGACATGGAAGACGAAACTATACTCAATTGAGGTTTGGTTGCACTACGAACGCATCCCTGGAATTGGAAACGCCCCCAGTATTATACAAGATCCATGGGGACGTTCCCTAATCTCTCAACATGGAGAAGGACCTCCGTAAGGGTTGGAACCTACTTGTGATAGCCGTAACTTGGAGTCTCTGGATGGAGAGAAACAAGAGATGTTTCAATGATAAACATCGTGTTTACCAGAAACTAATTCGCCACTCCGACTTTCTCTTTCTTTCCTAGTTCGACAGCACACACGCCACCAAAAGGGGGCAACTATAAGTAATGCAAAATCTTGTCAGACATAGCCTAGATCTCACAAGGGAGGACACGACCCCGAGACCCTCGGGAGCGGACTTCAAAAATGAGGAAAATGACGAGCACCATTCTCATACTATGCAAGGCCAAGCTACAACAAATGACTCTTATGTATTGACCTGATCCATCTAAGGATCGAGGTGACAATGTAATGTGCATAATTAATACCTATCACTGAATGTGGTTTATCCACTTTTCTAATATATATATATATATATATATATATATATATATATATATATATATATCATTCTATTTATAACATTATATTATATAATAACAAAATTATAAATACATACTTATGAAGTTTAACCAATATTATCTGAAAATAAATAAGTTGCCTTTGGGTTTATTTACCAAGAAATATATTATTCAAAGAAAATTTAATCCATCTAATTTAAATAAATATTTTATCAATGATTGTATATTTTTTTTATTTATAGCTTATATTCATTTCATGCGAATAGCATTGTTGTTGATATTTGATTGGAATAAATGGGGATAAACACTAACAAAAACCGCCTAACTAATTATATTTCATAATTTAATTTATATTTTTATATATTATATTTATAAAAGGAGTCATTTGTCAAAATGACCTTAATTCAATTATTTTATTATTGTTATAATCTGAGATTCAATTTAATTGTCAAAATGACCCTTGGGGTTGAACAGATAATATCACTAATTTTCAGGGACTAAAGGTAAAAACGTCCAAAAAAAACCCCAACTACAAACGAAGGCGGACGAGATCCTGAAAATAATCGAGCTTGGCCGCCATCCGAGGGCGAGAGAGGCCGCGCATCAAGGATCTGGAGGTTTCCAAAGCTAGATCCGACCCTCAGGTCAGTTTATGCTTCAAGATTGCTCTTGTTGATCATTGATGTGAATGGGTTGTAGAGATAGCTTTGCATCAGGTTTGTGTTAGATTGCTGAAAATGATCCATTGTGGCCTGCTATCTGTTATCATCTCGATTGTGGCAGTGTTTCAGATTTCAATTTCATGATGAGGTTGTGGTGGATTTAGCCATCAGCTGTCTTGTTGATAATCTTGTGGTTCAGCCATGAATTGAAACAATGTGGTTCTTCTCATTATTTCTGTTGAAATTAATGTTTTAGTGAAATTATCACATTTACTCTTGCCAAATTTTTAGTGCCTTGTATGCCATAGTGACAGATCAGTGGTGGTTCTATTGGAAGTACAGTATTTATGTTCGTGTATAGTTGTTATATTTTAATGCAAAGATCTATTGAATAGTGGAATTGATCTAGTTTGAGTTTACTTCAAAGGTATTAATTTCATGCTTGTCCTTTTTTAAGATTTTGGCAGTCCACAGAACACTTAGCACTTCACTCCACTCTGTTTGTCTAATTATTTAGCATTGGAGTTGCAATCTTGAATCCATTTATATGCAACAACATGGGAAGGATCAATGTCTTACATTCTCCATTTTCTTTTTGTTCTTGCTTGTTAAGCATATTTCTGGTATTCACTGCAATGTAACTAAACCATTGTATTTAATGTTATTCTGGAACCATATTCATTACTGTTCTATATTTTCATTTCCTTTTGCCATTGTATTCATGAACAATTGTTTATTCTTTGAACTTCTTGTGGGTCATTACTTTATCGCATATTAGGTGTTTGACGAAATGACTCTTGGACAATAATTTCTTTCTTACTTTTTTTCCCCATGGCTTGTCCATGTATTTGATTCAAAAAATACTGGAAATGAACAATGAGAAGGAAATAGTTTACAAGGCAACCCAAAAATCAGGTTCAACTAACAAAGTATTGTTTCTATACATGATGTTAATTTATATAACATATAAGAATCAACTAATACAACTTTTCTATGAACCCCTTTTCAGATTTAGTACACCAACCATGGCAGCAAATCCCTCTACTTACACTCCACGGGGATTTGTGGAGACGACTATGGTGAGTTCAATGTTTTTCATTAATTGAATGTTTTTTATTTTACTCTGTGTATTGTTTGATATTTTTTTAAAATTTTAATACTTGTGTTGCAGTGGAACTGCATGGTGAATATCGCTGATTTGGCTTCAATTGCTGATAGCGATGTCCTCTTAGATGCTTCTGTATATCGTGATAGGTTACGGGACATTCATAGATATTGTCAGCAGGTTATCAGTGGTCTTCCTCTTCATGTACCTTTGGACGCATATCAGGTGGATCCAACCTTACTTGGACAAGTTCCACGCCGAGGGGGTAGAGGTAGACGTAGACAGGCTTCCAGACAACATGATGATGAAGCATGTTCATCGACTACAACAGATGACACTGATGAGCCTCGCCAGATAGAGCGTGTGAGCCAGCTGACCCAGCTTGAAGCTAGAGGTGCAACAAACAAACGGAGGCGAACACAGAGGCTTGGAGCTCAGAGGTCTTGATGTGTTTGTATCATTTCATAATCTTGTATCATTTCATACTTTTGTATAACTTCTATCGTGTCATTTCATACTCTTGTAGCAGCTGAGATTGTTTCATTACATGAGTTGTGTGTTTGTTGAATCATAGGACTTGATTTGTTGTTGTGTGGATATTTTTATGTTTTTTTTGAAATTTAAAGTTTAGCTAAATTTTTTAGGGATATATATATATATAAAGGGTAAACCAATATAAATACATATATTTTAATGAATTTTTGTATTTAATATTATATATAAAATAAAATAGAAATTAAAAAAAAAAATGAGAGTGAGAGAGAGGCGTGCATTGGGGCTGCGAACATGCGCCGTGCGCGTGCTTTTGTTTCTGTGAACCTAATGAAATCACAGAAAGGGGGACCGAAGGAAGCATCTGTCCCAACTTCTGTACTTTTTTGGAGCTCCAGAGAGATATGGAGATGAGGACAATGAAAGCGGGATCACTGGCAGCCTTTCAGTTCGATCAGGAGTAGTTACTGTTTCTTTGATCTCTCTTTCTCTCAATCTCTGTTGCTGTTTCCTTGTGGCGATCGGCCTCGTTTGACTCGGTATACTCGTGTGCCCTTCCCAAGTCGAGAATGTGGTTTAGAGATGCTTTTTGTTTCGATTCTTTGCTTGATCTTCTTGATCTGTGTCTCCTATCGGTTGTTTCTTGAAGATAGGTGGTCAAAGTTGTTTTTTTTTTCTCTCGATTTTTTAGTTGTTTGATTATTGTTAAGGCTCTGAAAGATGTCAATTTGATTGATTTTGTTTTGATTTTTCTTGGTTGTAGATTTGGAGGAGAGAAGGGATTTGTTGTTCGATGTCGAGCTGGGTAGCGGCTAAATGGATTAGGCCCCTTCTTCATAGTCGAAGGGCTTCTGAGTATTCTAGCTTTGGGTATGGTGGTGTTTTTCTCTTAAATGTGAATTTGTTTGTTGTGTTGTTATGCTGTAGAATTAGGTAATATTCCATCCCTGTGATGTTGAATGAAATAGGTGATGAATTGGGTGTGGTTCTGATTATTAAGCAAACCTGGTTTTGTGGCATCCGGTTGTGTTTTAGAAGAGTGCTTGTAGGTGTAGATATGCACTAATAAACAAGTCTTTGGTGATTGGACATTGCAAGCAAGTTATCCATCAAATCAATGCTTATAAATTCATTATCAGGGAGATTTGAAGGAGTTGACCCCAAGGAAGACTGCATAAAACTTGCGTGACTATTGAAAGATCAACTCAAGGGACAAAAGACAGATCCTTTACCCTTGCCTGATTGCCTTTGTGTAACTAATCCATGGACAAAAGACAGCTTTGAGTTTGACAGGCAATTCAAACTTTTAAGAACAATTAATTGATGAATTAAGTTACTGGAATCTTCATAGTTTTCAGCTTGCTGAATTTCTCTTTTCTCCATCACATACAGTGCCTCAACTACAAAATTCATTTGCTGTTCACACGTTTATAATGCTTATCTTCCTGTCATGGTTATAGTTCCTTTGAGTAAAACATATGTATGTTTAAGATTTAGATGCAGGGGCCCTTTCTTCGGAGCCACACAATCTTATTCTATGCCAGCTGGTCATGATCAGACCCTGTCAAAAGCTCGTGTTGCTGCTGATTACTCTGACTCAGTACCTGATTCACCTAAGTATGTAGGAAACCGGGGTTACCATCCTCTTGAAGAACTGAAAGACCGTGAAAAAGACAGGGATATGCTACTCACTGATGCGGAAATAGCCAGAACAACAGTTGAGGTGATCCTTGTTTTGAAGGACATAAGACATCATCATGCGGATTACATCTAATTCAATTTTTGGAATAAAACTTTCAGTTTAAATATATCTGTGGATAAGTGTGCATTAGTGTGAATATGTTTTTTTTTTCTCTCCAAATTGTTGCTGGTTATCAACTTTACTTTGGCCATCCCATTAATGAAATGGTGTCAATTTTCTATTTTTTGAGCATCAGGAAATTATCATATCCAACCTTATGGCCATGCAACAGTTTTTGCTCTAGTTATATGATCACCTATTCTTCAGAAGTTCTTTCCAGAGCTCACGATGTTTAAACTTTTAGGCTAAAAACAAGGCGGTGCTAGTTTTTCCTGGAAGGGTACACCATGAACCGCATGGGCATGCCTCATGGGCAGAATTTCAGTATGTTGTTGATGATTATGGAGGTATAAATTCATTATGATGTTGCATTATTTTACTTTGAGCAAAATGTGTATACTTTCCATTCATATATTCATAGATGAAAATGTATCTTTCGTCTACCTGATTATGTAATTCTCATTGTTTTCAGATATGTTTTTTGAATTTTTTGAAGATGAAAACATCTTGGAAGATCATGGTGCAAGAAACCCTGTGGTTAGAAAACCTTTTAGATGGTTGCTTTTTGTTTCAAGTCCAATTTCATAAGAATCGTGCATTGCTCACTGATGTGCTTGATTTTAATTTCAGACAGTTCTGATTGGGTTGGAAAGTCCTATATATCTAACGGGCAGAATTTTTACTGATAATTATGATGATAATATGGACAATAACATTGATATTTTGTATGAAGATGAGTATTATGAGGTTTGTGACTATTGACTTGAATTTATTCTCATTCAGTGAAATGTTCTTTTTAAAAGTGTTTATTATTCTGTTAACATTTCAGAGTTTTTTTTTCTTAAGCATTTTTAACTATTTAAGGTTGATGATATGGAAATACCTGATCTTCTCATAAAATGGGGGATGCCAGAAGCCTTCCGACGTATACATCCTATGTATTTTGCCAAAAGTATGGCAAAGGTAATTACTAAAGAAGTGCTATATGCCTTGTTTTCCAGCCAATATTGTTTATGCTATTCTTGCATGACTTTCTAGATTCCTGATATGTGCTCCTGTAGTTGAAGTAATTTTTGAAAAGTGAGTAGTCATCATAGTAATTACATATAGCCAACTTGTTGTCCCGTTCTTTTGTATATGTTATTTTAAGTGTTATCGAATGAAATTTGTGTGAGCTTGGTGCATGAGACTGCCTTCAATAGGAAAATATAAAACCCTTCCTGTGGCCATTCAGATGGTCATCAGGACCCTTAAACTTAAAAGAAATTGGGTTGCTGTCAGGAGTTTAGTTATTCCCTTTCTCTGTCCCATCTGCCATTATCATGCCACCTTAATAATACTTGGTTTACTTGAAGAATAAATTGTATTCAGATCGAACATGAGAAGATCAATGGAATGATAGTTAAATATTCTATCATCCATTAATTTTTGGTTAAGGAATTAGTGATTCGTCTTTTTTGGAACAAGAGGAAATAAGGAAAGTAGCATAGACCTGAACATCTTTTGGAAATTTCATTGTAGTCATATAATCATTATCCTTATGATCCATGCTTCTAATGATGCCAAACTATGACTTCATTAATCAGATCATGCAATTATTTTAGATTCCCTGTATTTCTGACTGATAAATAAGAAACCTTTTCTTTTTTTTGCAGGTTGTTCAAACAAACTATGAGAAGAAAATGGATCGGCCATCAAACGGTGTTGCTATTGTGGGGTACCTTAGACCTGCTTTCTATGATGAAGAGTCTTGTATAAGAAGATTATTTCATCACAAAGATAGTGAGGACTATGAGTCTGACTACAGAGGTACTTCAGGCCTACAATTAATACACTTATTTTCTGATTAATTTGCAAATATCCTATCCTATTCCTAGTAAATAATGTGTCCTGAAGTAAGTGTTGAACACTCGCAGATGAATCTGAAAATGAAGAACTATTAGCGGGAGCTTATGATTTAAATGGTGATCACTGCTTTCAGTACTTCTTTTGTATCTGCAAATGAAACCTACTCCAACATATAAATAATTTTTTAGTGTAATGTTTAGATGGTGAATTATTTGGCTTCCACACTAAAAGTGAAAGCAATGTGAGCTCAACAATCTACAAATTGGAGATAATGACAATAGAGCTGTTTTCCATGTATGGTGATCAGGTAAGATCTTTAAACTTCTTGGATGCTGAAAAATGTTTAAATTTAGTAATTATTCTCCCACCTGTATCCATGGATACCTGCATTGATATATGCATGTCTGCACTCACCAAATTTAACTCATTTCTGCAGCATTCTACCCTCTAATGTTGTTGGGATCAAAATGCTCAATTTGGATTGCAAAATTTTTTTTGGTCTTATTAATTGATCTCTGCCCTTTTGTTATCAATTGAATACAGACCATGATTGATTTGCAAGATTTTCTAGATGCTGAACCTGATGTTCTTGCACATTCTTCCCCGGCAATTATAGACAGGTTTGGCGAGTATGGGTTGCAGGGAAACCTTGCACTTAAGGCTCTCTGTCGAAAAAAGAAAGGCCTTATTGTTGAGGTATGTTATTACTTGCTGAAAAATGCCATCAGTATACCAACATGTATAAGTTCTCTGGTATTTTGATAACTGATGTATTTCAGATTGTTTCACTTATTTATGTATTTTGATTACCATCCATGCTGCAAGATTTACTTGATGAGACTATATATGTTTTAGTTTTTCAATTGTTGCAGTGCAACCTATAATAGCTGTTTTACTTTGCAGCCTGATTTTATCCAGACAATGAAAGGGGCACCTCCTTTTACAATGTAAAATTGTAAATATAATTTTGCTCTCAGATCTTTCTGTTACCAATAGGCTAGTAAACTTTCTAGTGCATGTCAATTCATATTTTTTCTCTACCTAAGGCACCTTTCTTTTGAATATCTTTCCAGTTTTTCTTTTGGAGTTTGCCAACATGCAGGTATATATATTTTTTTATAAGGTTACGTAAGTAACTTACCTAATTTATAGGGTTATATATAGGGCTGTAAACGGGCCGAGCTTGATCGGGCTGAGCCCAGCTCGAATTCGGCTCGAAATAGCTTAGCTCGAGCTCAAGCTCGGCTTGAGCTTAAAATTAGCTCGAATAAGTTTGCTCGAGCTTGACTCGATTTTAATTTCGAAAGCTCGAGCTCGGCTCGAAAGCTTGAAATTAAGAACTTAATTATAATTTTTAAATCTCATATTTAGTTTGAAATTAAAAACTTATTTATAAATTAATTTTTTTATGTTATATATTATATGTCAATACTAAATATTAAATATTTTATTCATATATTATAATATTTATTAGTTTTTACTAATTTTATTAAATTTTATTGATTTTTTTAATAATATTTACATTATATATTAATATATTAATATTTAATTTCGAGCTTTGAGTCGAAGCTCGATCGAAGCTCGACTCGCTCGAAGCTTCGAATTCCGAACTCGAAGCTTTTACCGAAGTCGATCTCGAAATGCTTCAATGCAACGACCGCTTGATGTTTCCTAGTTATATATGCAAAAACACTAACCTTAATAACTTTTATACTTATAAAAAGGGTGTTTTGCGAATGCCGTGCGAATAACTCCCTTGATTTTTTTGTAATTATAATTCCTGGAGTTATATACAACTATACAAGTACAGAGAAGTCAAGGACTTATCCATTTGATTGTAATATTTACACCAAGATCCTTTAAATCATCTCTATTTTACAATCTTCTCTCTCTAAAAGAAACAAGATTTGCAGTGATTTATATAAAATAGTGTGATCTAAATGAGTCTTGATTATTAATTAATTCATTTTTTTCTCAATTTGGTGGATGTTGTAATATAAAATATTAATTAATATAAGTAGTCAACTAATTAAGTCTTAATGAGAAGTTTCTTAGAATATTATCATCTCATTCACCAATATATTACTTTACTATCATTTGGCATGCATCATAATATCACCACAAATACGCTCGTTTTATTGAGAATGACTTAATTCCACATGCAAAATTTATTGAATGAAACAATATATGTTTTAGTTTTTCAATTCTTGCAGTGCAACCTATAATATCTGTGTTACCTGGCTGCCTGATTTTATTCAGATGATAACAGTGGTACCTCCTCTTACAATGTAAATATATTTTTGCTGTCAGATCTTTCTCTTACCAACAGGCTGGGAAACTTTCTAGTGCGTGCCAAACATATTTTTTCTCCACATAAGACACCTTTCTGTTGAATACCTATCCAGTTTTGTTTTGGAGTTTGTCAATTGAACTTTATTTGTGCCACAATAACCAATTGAAGATCTTGATTGCGTACCCCCATTATATAGCAGGTAATGCTGCCTTAAACCCTCCATTATTCAAGAGATTGCTTAGATGGTGTGAGTGGTGATTTCAACATTTGTTGTCTATCTTTTAAGTGATTGATCTTCCTCATCAGAAATCTGAAACTCCTGTAGCATCTCTTATCATTTATTCTGTTCATGTAACACTTCTGTAGCTCTCCTTCTGAACAGCTAGATTTACCTTGTGTACATGTCAGCCACATTTCCATTTAGTTGAAGACTATAACATTAAATGTAGAGTATTATTGTCTTCTGTCCATGTACCTCTCCGAAACAAAGTAGTCTTATTATTTCCTACTTTGAGAGCTATGCATCAGATAAAAGGCCACATTAACTTGCTCTTCCAAAATTGGTTCTGATCAAATGCTTTTACATCATCAAAGTGTTAGACATCTCTCTTGTAGTAATTGAACTTTAGCTGCAAGGTTCTTCTGGTTATGTAGCAGCTTCCGCATAATATTGATATGCATTTATGTGGATAGACCATTATTTTACTTAAATGTTTGTGACTTTGTATCTGTTGTGTGCTTTTCATCTTATTTTTAATTCAAAATTATGCATACATACATACATCTATAGGAGTGATTCTTTAATTACTAGAGCAAAATCATTGTATTGATCTACATGCCCGTATTTCTGTTATTTCTTGCAGAGGGCAAACCTGATTGGTGTGGATAGTCTTGGCATGGATGTAAGAGTTTTCTCTGGGTCGGAGGCGAAAACTCTCCGTTTTTCCTTTAATGCTCGAGTAAGAGTTATCTGAATGTATTTTTTTTATTCTCATAGCCTTTCTTTGCGTCCTGCGCTCTCTTTGGTTATTTCTCATTGAATATATCCTTCCAAAATATAGAGGTGATGGCTTAGATGGTGGCCTTTGATTTAAAGCCTATAATTATCCTTAATGGTTTGTATGGATAGAGAAAACAGCAGCTTACTAGTCTTGTTACCTTGTGCTTGCAATATTTGATTCTCAATGGCTTGTTATTTATCAATATAATTATGAGTTGGTTGGCTTTATTAACTAATTACTTTTGTTTTTTTCTTGTTATTTCATCAATTTTTATCTAGAGAATGTTTTGTTACCTATCATTATCCTTTTCTTCTCTGTAGGCTCTATCTGAAAGTGCAGCTGAAAAGAAGATCAAGCGGATGCTTTTCCCGCGTTATCATCGTAGAAACTCAAGAATCTCCACTGATGGTGGCAGGGACTAAATGCTTCTCACTTTCACCTGTAACAAAGTTCTTTTGTTTTTTTCGAAATAAGTTGCACTAGTAACAGTTTTCTTCGCTCTCAAATCACCCTCTTTATCTTTATGCCTTCATGCAAATTTCTGCTAGAATTCGGGACATTGCTGACCTCAGACAGTAAGTCTATATTAGGATTGATTGCTTGAATTATGCTACTCGGCCTTTGTTCGGAGTTACTGACAGACACTGATTGAAGATCACCGACTAATTGATCATGTAGATGATTCTGAAGAAAATGTTCATCAGGTATTGTTTTTTCTTTTTTTCTTTTTCCAATAAGCTTTTGTTGAGATGAGGAGAATAATGTGGCTCTTTTGCTCTATTTAATGAGCATATATTGTCTTTCAATGCAAACAAATCATGTCTTTGTTTTGCTTACATATACATTATATGTGACTAAATTACAAAAATATCCTTCTAGTGAATTGATTGAAATATCATGTTGATGATAATGAGGACAAATGTTACAATAAATGCAAGATTAGAGTTTTCTTTCTTCTTCTTCTTTTATTATTATTTTTATTATTATTATTATTATTATTTTTTTATTTTACATTCCTCGTTGACACCCAACTCCTAATACTAAAACAGACTAAATTGCTAATGTATGCACAAATGGCCTTGCGTTGATGAAATAGGATGTAACATGAACAAACAAACTATAATTTATTTGTCCCCAATATGAAGAAAAAGCTCTACTCTTTGGCAGTGGATTAGTACAGGGATGTTACTGTTGTTTTTTTTAATAAATAAAAAAAATCACATTCATTAAATTAAGGTGAAGGTCAGTCCCTTGTGAACTGTACATATGTTATGGTTGTGTGTTGGCCAGGAGGGTGTTACACGGTATAGGAAATGAGATGTACTATAAAAAAACTGCTAGGTGTTTCTCTGGATAGAAGCGAGCTTGCCATTCTTTCATGGATCTATTCGTTTGATCTCTCGTCCTCAAACTCTGCGTCTAGGTGTGGTGGTTGTTGCTGATCTTCCTTTGTGAGCTTGAGGCTTCGTTTGATGAGCGGTATCATATTCCGCTGTTAATGTTCTTAAAATAGAAAACATTGTCAAAAAAATCCATAAAATTGGGTCAAGTCCAATATGAATCTTGTCATGGCCGGAAAAAAAAGGGCTTTTTGTAGGTGTACCCCTGAATAACTTTATAATTGTGTATTTGTCACTGAATAAAACATAATTGTATACATACCCTTGAATAATATATATAATTACATATATACCCATGGGGTTAAAATCATATGATAAACCGTAAGTTAACAAACGGTAGACATGCAAAATGATCATTGTACCCAATTTGTTTGACCGTAGATTTAAAAATATCCCTTTAAAAATATGAATTTTAAAATAATTAAAATATATAAAGAGGGGTATTTTGGATATTTTTCAGTCCTTAACCTAAGTTGTAACCATGGTTAAGATTATCTGGTTAACTTCTATCAACGAACCCTAATAGCAGGGGTATATCCGCAATTCAACATGTTTTCCAGGGGTTAGGGATGGCAATGGGGCCAGTGATCGGTGAGGCGGGGCCTTTACCACAACCGGTCCCCCACAGACACACTTACCTGCGCCCAGCCAGCTTGCCAAATACCACATGTATGAATACCACAACCGCCCTGCCGGTTTTTCCTCATACCCCGCCCCGCCCCGCCTTGCTATGTAATATAATATATATATTATAAATAAATAAATAAGTAAATAAATAAATAAATAAATAAATAAATAAATAAATATATATATATATATATATATATATATATATAGGGTATGTTTGTAAACCCTAGGCTATGTAATATATTATATATATATATATATATAGAGAGAGAGAGGGTATGTTTGTAATTTTTTTAGCGGGGCGGGGCGGGGCGGATTTAAAATGGGTGTTTACCAAACCCTCACGCCCTTCTCATAAAAATCCCGCCCAGCTCTCCAACAAAAAAAAGCCCCATTAAAGGTGAATCGGAAGCCGTGAGGATTAGATTGAGGGTTGCCATCCCTACCAGGGGTATACAAGCAATTATAATTTTTTTGGGGTAAATATGTAATTATGAAACTTTAGAGGGGTATATAACCAATTCCCTCCAAAAAAACTGTAGTCACTTGAATATCTAACGCGTAAATTTAAAATATACATTGATCTATAAAAAAAATATAGCAAAAACATATTGCTTTTAGTAGTCTCGAATTTATATTATTGAATTATTTATTAAAAAAACAATATTTTTAGCATACACAAGGACTACAGTACTAATGAAACCACAATCACACACGCAGTATAAATTATGAGTACGTGAAAACTAATGATTTACACATGTACACTGAATCAATATTTACGAACATATATATATAGTACTGAACGAACTTGTAATTATTACATATAAAGTTATTTACTCAGCTAATCAGTTGGCCCGTCTAGCTCAGTTGGTAGAGCGCAAGGCTCTTAACCTTGTGGTCGTGGGTTCGAGCCCCACGGTGGGCGTTGTTCTCATTTCTTTTTTGTCTTTGTCTTTTAAAATTTATTTGTTCCTAATCATGAAAATAATTTAATAATTCTTTTAAAAATTAACATTGTGTGCATCTCTTATTATCTTTTTCTAGTTGTTTTAAAAAAATTATTTGTTCCTAATATGAAAATAATTTATTATTTTTTTAAATAAGATTGTGTGCCTCTTATTATCTTTCTCTCTTTGTTTTAAAATTTATTTGTTACTAATTATGAAAATAATAACTTTAATTTTTTTTTTAAAAAAAATAAGATTGTGTTCATCTCTTATTCTTTGTACAAAGACTACCACAATTAAAGTTGATTGCCGATAAATAATTGAATCCTAATCATACAAATAAAATAGTGGTGCTTAAGATACACCAAGTGGCCATTATGCCATGCTAAACATGGTAAAAAAAGCATAGTTTAAACTTTAATAAAGTCTTTGTGAGAAGTTTGTGAGAAGTTTCAAAGGGATGGTGAAGATCTTCATGTCTCTTCTTTAAACCAAGATTTTTTTTTCCATCTTTTTCTCTTTGACATACAAAATCATTGCCTATATATTGATTCATTCAAATTACAACATTCTAACATTCAAGCCATATTAAGTTCTTTAAATTCCTTCTTA
This sequence comes from Dioscorea zingiberensis, assembly GCA_026586065.1. Lineage (NCBI taxonomy): Eukaryota > Viridiplantae > Streptophyta > Magnoliopsida > Dioscoreales > Dioscoreaceae > Dioscorea > Dioscorea zingiberensis. Next base: position 9,825,746 of record CM048820.1, on the reverse strand, counting down.
ATTCTTTGGAGGCTTGATCCTTTGTTACTATGATCTCATCATCCTACTTCACTTTCCTATCTTTTGAATATCTAAAAAAGTGATCAAAAGTAATAAATTAAGTTAATGGTGTGTTAAAGATTTCAACTAAGATACTAAGTGGTCACTGGTCACTATCTTGTGTTTAACAAAAGAAAAAAGTAATGCAAACACTCTATATATGGTTGTTAGCATTAGCATTGAGATTCTACAAGGGATGTTTGATTTCTTTGCCTAAAGACATTGCTTTCTTTTAAGCTTGCAATGAATCTCATTGATCATATGATACAATTGATCAACTTGAGTGGGAAAAGAAGGGAAAAAGTGAGAACAATGAAGATATTTTGGAGCTTATTTAGAAGTTAATTAATTTGAGTGCTCTTGGTTGTCTCTAAACCAAAGAAGCAATTTCCATGGTCCATGGTTGGCTTTATTGCAAAGAATGTGGTCATCTTTATGGTTGGAGGGCAGTACCCTACTTCTTTGAAACATGGACTTCACAGGGGCTCTAAGTAAAGCCAACTTGAGTGAACAATATTATACCCCACTTGGACTACACTATTAGATCTTGGGTTTCACATATATAAGAAAGAGAGAGAGGGATAAAGAGAAGCTCAATGTTTTAAGTTAGTATACCTTTCATAATGAGAAACCAATCCTTTTGATAAACTATGTCCTATAAATGATTGTTTTTTTTTCTAGCTAGTTGATTCCTTTTTTCTTCTATCTTGGTTTAATGCAACACATACGTCGAGGAGACAAAAGCTAAAAGAGGCTCAAAGCATGATCATATGGAGTTTGCACTTTACCTCAGGGATCCGGAGGCGCGATGAGACCGGGGAGAAAGGGTAGATGCTGGTTGAGAGAAAGTTACATGAAGTCCCTGCGCCTGTTTTGTTTTTGAAAATCTGTAAACACAGAACTGATTATAACACTAAGTTGTAACGCTTGTTATCAATTTAAATAAGATTGTAGTTTATCCACCTTTGTCAAAATAATAATAATAATAATAATAATAATAATAATAATAATAATAATAATAATAATAATAAATAAATAAATAAATAAATAAATAAATAAATAAATAAATAAATAAATAAATAATAAAAAATAAAATAATAATAATAATTCATACTTGAATTGGTAAGACATACTTTAATTAATGAGAGTCGGGTAAAATGATCGATTTTTTTTCTTAATATAGATAACTCATAGTTAAGTTGGTGAGACACACTTCATGTGAGAGACCGTTAAAATGATCATTTTTTACCCTAATAAAAATAAGGTATAAGCCTCAAAACAGTCCCTCTATTTTAACCAGATGACCCTTTTAGTCATTTTAATATAATTTGAGCCTTTTATCTCCCTTTATTTTTCAAGTTCGGTCCATTTAGTCCCTCTATCAAATGGAAGTTAAATTTTTTGTTAACTTATACTAATGTGGCTTTTTATAATATTAAAATATTATTTATAAAAAATAAAAAATAATAAAATGAGTACCGGGTTCGGATCCGGATGATGATAATGGATCCAAACCCCCATTTTATTACCACGCAAAGTGTTCAGTAACGGGTTTGGATCCGTTATCATCATCCGGATGTACTCATTTTATTATTATTATTATTTTATAAATAATTTTTTAATATTATAAAAATCCACGCCAACATATGTTAACGGGAAATTTAACTCTTATTTGACAGAAGGACTAAATAGACCGAAATAAAAAAAATAGAGGGAGATAAAAGGCTCAAATTATATTAGAGGGACTAAAAGGGCCACCAGGTTAAAATAGAGGGACTATTTTGAGGATTATACCTAAAAATAACACATAGTTGATGCAGTGTGACAATCTTGAAAAGAGATGTTAGTTAGTTAAAAGAATGTTGAATATATATGAAACTCAGTGAGTTAAGTGTAGAGACTGACAATTTTGTATGCTCATAGGTTTAAACGGGTTCAGTAGCTCACGTATGGAATAGATTCATGCCCTGCATCCTCACCTTATAAAGCGGAGATTCAATTCCAGATCATTCATGGGAAAATCTCATCTCTTAATAAGAGACCTGATACCAATAGACCATTGTGACCAGTGGTACAAGAATAGATTATCTTTATAATGAGAAACCCATCAATGTGATAAACTCTATCTTGAATTATCGTTTTCTTGAATTGATTATGTGTCATGTGTGTGTGTGTGTGTGTGTGTGTGTGTGTGTGTGTGTTAGGTCCTGAGGCAGTGGTGACCAAGAGAGTCTTTTTGTAGTTTTTAGTGTATTGAATCAGTCTCTATTTATATATTGTGTGTGTACCAAGAAAAAGTCTTTTTTGTTTTTTTAGTGTATTGAATTAGTCTCTATTTTGTCCCCTCATTGAATTATGTCTAAATCATTAAAATTGATTAGTATAAGTAAGTTTGTTGTGAATTTATTGCTGTTTTTGAGCTTATCTTGAGCCATATAAATTCTAGTGAATCTTGTAAAGAAATTTTGTTGATGTTGTAGTATTTTCCACCAAATTAGTTTTGACATGCCATATAACAATATTACATCAAACTATTCTTAGGTGGCTGCCTAATATCTATTTGAAGTATTAGGAATGATCCACATTGTTTGTGACATTTGGCAACTCTTTTGATTAGAGAAGCTAATCATGCATAGATAATGAAATTACTTAATGAAAGGCTATGTATAGACAACAACATTACAGGATCTTAACTTGGAATTATAATATCCAAAGCTAATGAAAACTTTAAAGATCAAACTGAAACATGCTCTAATTTGATCTTTGTTATGGGGGAAAATAACCACAAACACGGGGCATGATCATGAGTGCCGAGATAAAAGCCAAACTGTCAAAATAACCGTTTGGTCATCCAACGGTTATTTTTAATTCCCAAGTGCGCTGAAAGCTGGTAGATAAGGGTAAGGGCTATAAAAGGAAGTCATAGGCTCACCAAGAAGGCAGATTGGATTCTGGTTCTAGAATCTTGGTATCTCTCTCTGAGTTCTCTCTTTTTCTATTTCTCTAAGTCTCTCATCTCCTTTTTAAGTTGCTGACTTAAGCGTCGGGGTTCCCCGCACTAGCGCTCGAATCTCTTCTTTCCCACAATTCTCTCTTTACAAGATTTGTGAGGATGTCTCATAGTTTAGTGAGTCATTGGACATGTCTTGAACACCTTTGAGGAGCTGAACAACAGAAATCTGGCCGATCAACTGAAAGGAAGATGTGGCAGATCAGTTGAAAGGAAGATGTGGCAGATCAATTGAAAGTAAGATATGGCGGTCGGTGGCAGAGGAGTCCGGACCGATCGGTGAAGGGAGTCCGTCCAATCGCCAGACGGGGAAGGGTCAGCCGATCAGCTGAAAGGGAAGCTGGCCGATCAACAGGGATGTGCCTGGCTGATGAGCAATGCAGAGATGGCCGATCTATGGTTCAGAAGAGGCCGATCTATGGTGCTGGGAAGGTCAAGACAGAGCATCTGAAACGCTGTGTTGAGTTGAAAACTTCAATTGAGAAGGGCTTGTAGGTCTTTAAGAGATGAAAAACAAGAGAGAGAAAAAGAGACCAAAAATGAACTGAGAGAGAGAGAAAAGTTAGGGCAAGAGAGAAAAGGCGTGAGATTGCTTGATAGGAGGTTTGTTCCTATTGAGAACATGATCCACTAATCTTGTAAAACTTTTCTTTCTTGAATCTTAGTGAAGATCACCAGAGGCTGGACGTAGGCCATTGTTGGGCCGAACCAGGATAAATCTGTGTCGTTTCCACTTTATTTCTTTGCATGATTGTTTCAGTGAATGTTCTTGGTTATTTTGGTTTCTACAATTACCTTCTCGTTCCGCATTGTGTGCTTCAAGGGTGATTCACCGGTTATTTAGAGGGTGTAAATCGCAACAAGATTCAATCCTTGAAGGCTGATCTCTGAATGGAGGCTTTGATCCTGTGGAGCAGATGAAGAAGAAGAAGAATAATCAATTAAAGTCAATCTCTTCACCAAAATCTCCTGAAGAATTCTCATTTTCACAAATCATTCTCCTTCGTTGATCAAGATATGTTGTAATCCCCATGAAGAGCAGGTCATTTTATCAACAATCTTCAAATATGATCATTCCTCAAATTATTTCATGCCTTGTTTTCTAAACCAACCAAGCATTAAGTATGATCGATCAAAACATGATGATGTCAAATCACAAATGAACAAACCTAGAAGGCAAAAATAAGAAGAATCCAAGACAATTAAAGAGTGTTGTTATATATATAAGACTGATTAGAAGATGAAAGGTAGGGAGATGAGCATGACTTAAGTGCACGAGAGAGACTCATCTTCAATAATGCACAACTAGCAAGAGCCAACACCACCACCACCACCACCTTTTCCATTGCATATTTAATACAGTCCTTTTCCACTAAAGACTTGTATTGTAACCATTGACAACCATGCATGCAAACCCTAGTTAGGGTTTCAATGCATACATCCTCAAACTTCATCTTCTTGTTAGGGTTGCAAACTTGAACTTGTCATCTTAATTTCATTCATATATATATATACACAACCACATAAGAAAGCCTTGTTTTTACAACAAAGGTCCTTCTTGAGTAGAGAAGGCATTAATGGAAAGAAACTCTCTCTCTTTCTCTCTAAAACTATATATCTAACTAAGGAATGGTACTTATAAGTCCACGTTAGAGGAAGCATGCAAATTAATTAAAGCAAAGTCCTAAAGTTAGAAAAGGCTGGATTGATAATAATGTTGTAATGTGTACTACTATTTCATATAAAGGACCACAAAAACTCCTGCATGTTTGCCACAGACCACCTATGATTCCCTTGACTGGCCGCCATGTTTGGTTAGGCCACATACTCATCTCTCTCTCTCTCTCATACACATATACCTTCTTTTTTTTTGACCTGAGCAACAAGCGCCGTCATAAGTATTTGATTACAAACGGGTGTGCGCAGGGTCTCATTGGGTTTCACACAATGTAACTTATTTTACTATGTGAAGGTTTCACAATGTACACTTGTTTTACCGTCCAGGGTACTACGAACCAGTACGAAGAAGACTCCCGTGCATACGTGCGCTGCCCCACGCCTTGTGCCCTCACCTCCTGCAGCGGGGGATTTAACCCCGGGTCTTCCGTGTGTCGAACATCTTACAAGAGGGACCATGCCGCTCGGCCAAGAGGTCTTTGGCATACATACCCTTTAATGGAGATGTGTCATGAGACATTTAGATGTATTATAAACAATTTAGTTTTGTATGATATCAAACTGAAATACCCTAAACCACACATATATATAGAGGAGCTTTTTGTATACATTATTGGATGAGAGCCGACAACAAGTATGGCCTAAGACCAATTCAAAAGCTCAAGTAAGGAAGGGAAGCAAAGAATACATGGTGTAGGACACCCCCAAAGTGGCAGGTTTGGGTTAAAAGACAGAAGAAAAGCAAACCGCCACTACTTTAACTTAGAAAAAGGAGGAGGAGTTAGAGAGGGGAAAAGGCTATAAAGATATTGGAGGAGTTTGTGGAACTAATCAACACGTTCTCACGTTAAGGAACAACTTAGAATACCCTAAAGTTATGTTGGCCATAAACCATGAGTATTTGAAGCCATGGATTCATTGGAGAGAGAGAGAGAGAGAGAGAGAGCTTGCATGATGGATTTGATACAACTAAGCTTGATTCTTGACAAATGTCCAATCAAAGGGACCTACTACAAAGTATGTGATTGAGACTTTTCTTTAATTTTAACTTAATCTTGCAGTTTATGTATGTGATGTTTTGATTAGTAAGAAATAATTAAACACAATTAATCAATTAAATTATTCTTCTTGCAATGCAAGAGAGGAATTAAATCATCCTATATTTTAATGATAAAAAAATGATATATATGACAAACAGATCACACGAACGTTGATACCGAGATATCATCAACAGTTTTCTTGTGATGAATCTGTTCGTCAGATATAGCGCTGCTTATTTTAATTTGTTTGTACACATATGCAAGCAAAGGATGAGATTCTAATACCAAGATGTCATCTTGAATCACTAGACAGCACAAAGACAAACAAAATTCCATCTAGAAACAATTCATAGATCCGAATCAAACCCTTCTCCATAAATTTTTTTTTTTTAAAAAAAGAAAAAACATGCAATAAAAAAAAGGAGAAATTTTGAACAAGAACTAGCTATGATCATTCACAAGAACTAATCACAAAGAGTTCATTATAATAATCATCTTCTTGATCACTAGTTTATACTTGAGGACACAACCGCCGCCGGCGGCGGACTCCGGGGAGGTCAAGCTCGGCCAAGGAGAGGAGTGCGGCGGCGATAAGAAACATAGTCTGGGGTGGCGGAGGGCTGGAGACGGAGCTGCTCGTAGAACCGCTTGATGAACTCATCGGCGGCCTTATCGACACGGCAGTCGGTGTCGTCCTCCTTGATCGGGAATGGAGAGTCGGTGACGCGGAGCTGGCGAACCGGCCGCGCCGGACTCTTACCGAAAGGCCAGACAGGGCCGGGGGATGGAGAAGGGACGTTGGAGACATTGTCGGGGACTTCGTTCAAGAACTCGAAGACTCTGGCGATGTCGGCTGCGTCGTAGTGGTGGTGGTGGTGGCGGTGCTTGCGCTTGATCGGGGTGTTGCTGCAGCTGAACTCGACTTCCCGGGGATCGTAGAAGGCTAAGTTGGGGTCCATGAAGCGGCAGGAGAAGGAGGAGAAGTGGGCGCCGCCCTGGGAGGCGGCGCTGTGGTGGTGGTGGTGGTGGTGGAGGGAGAGGAGGTTGGAGAGGGCTTTGCCGGCGAGCTTGCCGCGGTGGAGGAGGAGGTGGAGGTCGAGCATGAGCTTGCGTTTGCAGATGCCATTGCGGAGCATGACGTAGAGGAGGCGGAGGATGTGCCAGAGACGCTTGCCGATTGCCGGAGACTCGCCGGCGACGACGGGTCGTATGGTTGCTTGTGTTTCAATTTCCATGTTTTTTGAGGGCTTTTGTGAAAATTTTGAGGGAGAGTGTGTATTGGTTGTGTTGATTGATGTGTTATTGGTTAGGTGCGAGTAAGAGAAGGGCAGGGGAAGGGGGCTATATATAAACCCTTATGTCATGTGTTAATTTTTAATTAAAAAATGGAAAGAGTTTTGCATCTTTATCCCTATAAAATTTAATATTTCAATCGCTATATATTGAATTTATACATTTGAAGTTATAGTAATATTATTCTATATATATATATATATATATATATATATATATATATATATAGAAAGGTTCGGTGCTATAAAACTCCCGCATTGTGTGGGTCCAGAGAAGAGTGACCATTTGGGTCTATTGTATGTAGCCTTACATTATTTTTGAAATATGTTATTTTCACAATTCAAATCCGTGACTTCCAAATCACAAGACAACAATTTTATACGTCATATATATATATATATATATATATATATATATATAAAGTTTTATCAAAAAATATATATATAAAAAATTATAAATTAACTAACAGAGTATATAATCAATTACTCACTTTTAAACTTGAATTATATGAGGTAAATGTAATTATGTGGTTTTCTGCGGGTAGAAATAAAAAAATAGACATTAGTTTGTTTTTGGGAAGAAAGTAAAAAAGAAAAAATGGGTGGATTTCTATTAGAAGGTTTTTCAGGGGTAGATCTGGAAAGTTCCAAATTACTTGTGGGTTTATGGAAAATATGAATTTTTATGGGTATAAATATTGGTAAATAAAAAAATTGGGGAGGATTTTGTAAATTGAGGCAATTATTGTGGGAAGAAGTTACTAAAATGCCCCTGAGTGGGGAAAGGTGGCGGCTGGCGTGATGGTCGGAGGTCACGTGACTTGGAAGCTTGTTTTAAATGGACTTCTTAAGAGCTAAGGAAAAGAAAAAGGCGAGCACTTTAATGTAAATGTTTTATTTACAGGGGGGTATATGAAAATAACCGTTGAGAAAGTGGGGATTGGAGTCCAGGTGGCAGTCGTTGGCAGGAATGAATGGCCAATAGATAGTCGAACACGTGGCAATGTTGAAAGGTATGGCGGGGCCCACGTGGGATATAGACAAAAAAATACTTAGAACGCCAGAGGGGCATTATTTAATTTTGTGAAAGAGAGAGGGAGCAAAAAATCATTCATAATTATTTTTTAATTTTTTTTAACTATATATATATATTTAAAGTTAGGAATTAATAATTTTATTAATTTTTATTTAAAATTATAATATTATATAATATTATATATAATATTTTTATTTAACATTATATTTATCAGAAAATTTTCTCACTAAATTATGGACTATTGTTAATTTCGGTTACCTTTAATTTGATTTCACTAACAGATCACCCAAGAGATTTTGGCCCCATTTGTTGACATGGATGTCTTGGCACAACGGTAAAGTTGTTGTCGTATAGCAGGGAGGTCGTAGGTTAGTCGTGGAAAGCTTCTCTTAAAAGCGAGGGTAAAATTTGCATTATAATAGGCCAAGTGGTCCATCTTCACGGACCGCTAGCATCTTGAGGAGCTTTGTTGCACCAGGCTGCCCTTTTTGTTGACATGGATGCCGAAGAAGCCCACTTAGCATCCCTGTGACATATCACTGATCCCATTTGTAAATGGCGTGTCCACGCCACCCAAAATGGCCACATCACCGTCCAATTAATTTTGAAATATGTGGCCACATTAAGCGATATGTGGAGATTTCGTGTGATGTGGACATGCCAAATGGGGTCAGTGACGTGTCACGGGGATGCTGAGTGGGTTTCCCCGGCAGCCACATTAGCAAATAGGGTCAAAATCCCTTCAATGACCAGTCGATAAAATTAAATTAAAGGTTAGTGACTATTTTGATTCAAATTGAAGTTCGATGACCAATTTGATAATAGTCCATAGTTTAGTGACCTACTGAAAAATTGACATGTGTTTAAAGTTTAAACTTCTCTTAAGTTAGGATTTTAAATTTTCTTTATTAACAAATTTGGGGATATAGATATAAAATTGAATTTTTATTTCTTTAATATATTTATATAAGTAATTTCTCTAACTCATTTTTTTTAAAAGGATGTTTTGAAAATATCTCCCTATAATTACATATTACTCCTTAAGCTATATGCAATTATAAAGAACTTGAGATCTGTAAATAGAGATGAAAAAATATTAAATGATTTATGTGTTTAGTTTGCCCATTTCAAGGTTTTCCGCCTTTCCTCATGTTTCATTTTCCACGAAAATATGAAAAACACAAAAAACATGTTTGGTGTGCTCGTTTCTTCGAAAATGTGGAAAAAAGAAAATAAAAAATATAAAATATAAAATAAAAAGTCATTTTCTAAAGTTGAAAAAGGCATTGATATTTTTGTAATCAAATCAAACTCTAAAAATAATTATTAAAATATATTAAATATCATGTTTGTTACTTTTTATATTTTTAACTTATAAAAATATCATGTTTTGTCATATATTTTCTTGAATTTTTGTTATTATAAAAATATATAAAAAAATATCATGTTTGTTATTATATATCTTTTAAACTTTACCAAAATATCATGTTTATTATTTTTTTATTTCTTAAAATATATTTGCTTGAACTTTTATTATTATAAAAATATATAAAAATATCATGTTTGTTCTTTTATATATTTCATTTTCTTTTAAATCTTAAAATATATTTTCTTGAACTTTTATTATTATAAAAATATATAAAAATATCATGTTTGTTCTTTTATATATTTCATTTTCTTTTAAATCTTAAAATATATTTTGTTGAACTTTTGTTATTATCAAAATATATAAAAATATCATGTTTGTTATTTTTTTATATTTTGAATTTTATAAAAATATCATATTTGAGTAATTGAATTTCTAATAAACCAAACAGCTTTTTCATTTTTTATTTCAGTTTCTGAAAACACAACAGAAAATCTTTTTCTCTTTTCTGTGTTTTTCTCTTTTTTTTTTTTTTTTTTCCAGAAAACGAAACCAGAAAATAAACCAAACGGTCCCTAATTAATTTTTTTCCCCAATTTGTTGAATGATGTAATTCAAGTTATTAACTAATATAAGTAGTCAACTAATTAAGTCTTAATGAGAAGTTTCAAAGAATATTATTACCACATTCACTAATAAATTACTTAATGTTGTTTGACATGCATCATAATATCACTGCAAGTGCTATCTAGTTTCATTGAGAGTGACTATAAATATAAATATATATATTGGAAATATAAAAATCAGTCAATATAAATTAATTATTATGATGTTAGTCTACAATGTAGACTTCCAATTCAAACAATTGTTGAATTGTGGTATGGTGTTCAAATCATATAATTATTATATAACTAATTAATCAATTGGCACATTAAACTTTTGGCATTTTATGTCAATTTGATCTCTTAAATTGTGGCACCATGAAATTGACAAATATTGTTTTAATAAATCAGTCCAATCACTAACTAATACATACTCTCAAAGATCTCTTTCCCAAAAGAAAAAGAAGAAAATAAAAATCTTGATATTATTGTATAATTAAATGTCAAAATCTACACTTGGGTCTTGAATTTTATAGAGTTGTTGGAGTAAACATCATGAGAAAAAGTAGATCAAATAGAGATTAATATACGAACTTCGGTTAAGAAATAATAATTTTTTGTGGGGTATATAAATTGAGAGTTCGATATTTGCTAGAAATTTTCATTTATTCTATGTATGCAACCAACTTGTTTTTAGGTGTGCTTGAATATCATCAAAAGATTAGGCATGTCTCAATAACTCATGAAATGAAGGGTACTTATAATGTGGTTTTATTAATTTCTTATCCATTTTGTACTAATTGATACATATATTCATCCACCACCTTTCCAACTAAATGTTGTTGTCTTAGGATCTTTGTTTACAATTTAGTTAATATATTTTTTTCTTTGATCAAAATACATGACTATTTCCTCTCTCTGCTTCATAAACTCTAAACAATGATCTTATTATTACTATTTTTAAATTTTTTTTTTTGGAATTTTATAAATTTTATAGATTATACAAATAGGTTTCTTCTTTCATCAAATCCTTTCAAAAATTATAAATTATAAAAATATGTTTGAGAGAAGGAGACCGAAATACGAAGTTCTTCCAAGTGGTGGCGAAGAATATGAATTGGATAAATCAACTCCAAATCCAAGAAAGAATGATAAACAACTCCTAGGAGATCTCAAGAGCAATCTTAGAATACTTTTGCAAGCTGTTCGGAACTCCAAGGTTTGGTACAAGATAGATTGGAATTTATTGTTCGACCACAAGGAAAAAAGAGACCTGCCACACATTGATAACCCTTTTATCGATGACGAGATCCTTAAGGTAGTCCAAGAGCTCAACCCAAACAAAGCCCTAGGCTCGGATGGATTCTCAATGACCATTTACTAACAAGGTTAGAACTTTATCAAAGAAGACATCAACCAAGTTTTCCATGACCTTCACCAAGAAAGAGTTAATTTGGAAAGATTAAACTGGGCTCATATTTTATGCATCTCCCAAAATGGAGTCACCCAATGAAATTAATGATAACATGCCTTGTTGAGTTGTGTGGAGCCTGATCATACTGGACACCCAGCCCCCGAGAAAAAAAAATTTCGAGGAGTATTTTGGGTATTTCCACTGTATTAGGGTTTTTGATTTCCTTATAAATTGTTCATCTTTGTAAAGTTTTTTGTTCTGTTGAAAATTAGTGCAAACAGCCTGCAGCCGTGGACGTAGCCCTATTTTTGGGGTGAACCACGTAAAACTCTATGTCTTTCTTGTTTGTTTTTCTTTGTTTGTTCTTGCTTTGTCTCTCACGATCTGAAGGAATCTCGCCGGATTCCTAACATGCCTATAAGTATCCTCAATTACTCTATGAAAATTATCACCAAAATCCTTGCGAACCGCTTACAAACGGTTATTTCAGATCTCATAGATGATGACCAAACGTCATTCATAAAAGGACACTATATACATGGCAAATATTGTGGCGGTAGAGGAGCTCATTTTCCACATGAAGGGAAATAGAGGGAATGGAGCACTAATGAAGGTAGACTTTGAAAAAACCTTTGACATAGTTGATTGGGATTTCTTCCTGAAAATACTAGAGGCACGAGGCTTCTAACAAAGATGTATTGGATGGATAAGAACCATCATACACTCCTCCAAAGCAAGTTTCCTCATAAACGATACTCTAATAGGATATGTGCGATACAAAAGGGGGTTAACTGTAGACAAAATGGAGAAGAAGAGATGACGACCTTGCAACATGCAGATGACCTCCTAATGGATATCACCCATTTCAGAACCTTGAAGCTTATCTTCAACCTCTATGAGAAACTTTCAGGCCTTAGGGTAAACTACAATAAAAGTGTCATTGTTTCAATTAGAACATTAAACACTAACCCGTAAACGCTTGATGAGATAATGAACTGCAAGGTGGAAAGCCTACCCATCAACTATATGTGCATTCTGATATCAAATACCAAACCAAAGGAGGACTAGAGGAGACTTATTGATAGGACCATAAGGAGCATCGGCACCTGACAGGGGAAGTTACCATCACTAGGGGGGAGGGGGAATAACTCTACTGAATTCAATACCTCTACCATCCTAAACTACTAGATGTCAATGTCCAAGCTCCTAGAATGGGTTGTTAAAAGCAATGATGGGATACATCAGGATTTCATCTGGAAAGGCATAGACCAAAAATCCAATGCATATCAACTGGTGAACTGGAAGCGGATTTGCAAGCCTAAAGATTAAGGAGGATGGGGTATTATCAATCTCAAAGTCTTCAATGAGGATCTGTTAAGCAAGTGGTGGTGGAGACTTCAAAGGGGAGGTTGGTATATGTAGGAAAATCCTAGTGACAGCCTACTTCCACAACACCAACATCAACCCCATTTGCAAAATGGAATCCCCGAGAAGGATCTCCTAGTTTTGGAAGGGAATTCTCAAGCAAAGGGATAACATGCTGCCAAACACATGGGTAGCGAAAAAGGGTACTACCATCAACAGCTGGCTCGAAAATTGGGTGGAGGGACGAGCACCACACAACCTATTCCTTGCCCTACAACTACTAATACGGAACAAAGAACCTAGTGGAGGAGGCCCACTAATATATTCCAAAAGGTCTAACGCTACTCAAACCTGGCCCATTTATTCTAGAGGGTTTGACACAACTAAGCCTCCTAAACCAATACTTGATGATAAGAGAAATGCATACAAACATGATGATTGAGGCTAGAGATTAACCCCAAATAAGAAATTCATGATCAAATCCCTATATCGGTTCAAGGTGAATGGCGGACTACGGAGCCCATTTGGATCCAACTTCTGGAAGGTTCTGTGCCCTCTCAATTTGAAATTTTTACCTAGCTGGCTTAGGATGATAAGATCCTAACCTTACAAAACCGGATAAAGGAAAACTAGATAGGGGAGATAACTATGTTGTTGAAATTTGAGAAGGAAGATGGAAGAAGAAAGATGAAGAGAAAAATAACTCAAAATATCAGAAATTTTATTCCATAGAAATTCATCCAAGTAACCTACTTATATAGGCTTACAAAGTTCATTCAAAAATATATAGATAAGATCAGATAAGATCTCCCTAATTAATAAACTAAATAACAAATTAACTAATAGATAAAATTCTACTAAAAGATAAAATCTTAAAAACTAAATCTAGTTTTGAATTAATCTCCAACACACCCCCTTAATTCAAAACACATAAAAAAATAATTCTTATTTGATAGAGCACTTCTCTCTAATATGAAACTTTATGGAGCACCTCTCTCCAAAAACTTTATGGAGCACCTCTCTCCAAAAAAAAAAATTGTGAAGCACTTCTCTCCACTAATGATGCACTTCTCATCACACTCACTACTTTCTAACTTCAAAAAGGAGATTCTTCTTCGATCACCAAATTTGTACGTTCTTCATTTATAAACCTGCAATTCTTTTGTAGATGCCCAAATCTTTTGCACTTGAAACATTGAGGTTTTCCCTTGTGCCAACAATCTTCCTCTTCATGACCTGGCTTCTTGCAATGGTTGCATTGAGGAATTCTTCTTTTTCCTTTTGAGGATGAATTCTTTGCTAGAAAAGCTTCCATATTCATCTGTTCTGCTCCTTCCTTTCTCATAGATCTTCTTTGCTCTTGAGCTTGCAAAGCATTAATCAATTCCGGCAAAGTAATTTTACTAATGTCTCTTGAATCTTCCAAAGATGAAATTTTTGCCTCAAATCGTTCAGGTAAACTTACAAATACTTTTTCAACAATCCTGCTATCAGGTAGCTCTTCGCCCATCAGTCTAATTTTGTTTACCACTGTCAGCAGCCTATCAAAATACTCTTGTATGCTTTCTTGTTCTTTCATGCTTAGAATCTCAAGATCTCTTTTGAGATTTAGTATTTGCATTCGCCGTGTTCTTTCATTGCCTTGATATAATTCCTTCAGCATATTCCAAGCTTCCTTCATTTGTTTCACAAGTCATAATTCTCGTGAAGATTGATTACGAGATAGCGGCATGAATAAAGGATAAAGTTCTAGAGGCTTTTGCTTCTTCTTCCGCGTGAGCCTTGATTTGATTGATTGTCGGATTGTCTCCTAGAGGTGGTATGCCCTTTTCATCTTCAATGGATTGCCATAAGCCATGACCTTTTAGATAAGCTTTCATCTTGGCAATACTCAAACTTGGTAGTTTTCTCCATTGAAAATTGGTGGTGAGATAAGCGGATGCATTGCTAGGCAGCCATGATGAATAAAGCCTTGCACTCACGGGTCCTTCAAGATCTATATGGCTCACGATACCATGTATTTGAAATTTGAGAAGGAAGATGGAAGAAGAAAGATGCAGAGAAAAATAACTCAAAATATCAGAAATTTTATTCCATAGAAATTCATCCAAGTAACCTACTTATATAGGCTTACAAAGTTCATTCAAAAATATATAGATAAGATCAGATAAGATCTCCCTAATTAATAAACTAAATAACAAATTAACTAATAGATAAAATTCTACTAAAAGATAAAATCTTAAAAACTAAATCTAGTTTTGAATTAATCTCCAACATATGTGCTATCTTTGTGAGAGGGCATACGAAATTGCCTCTCATCTCCTCATCCAATGCATGCACACATATGGCATATGGGGGCACTTTTGCAACCTATTTGGGATACCAGGATATCCCAATCAGATATAAGATCTATGCGGTAATGCAACCCTCTCCAAACTAGTGGAGAAAAATACTCGAATAGGATAGAACTTGGTAGTAATAGCAATCACCTGGAGCGTATGACTTGATAAAAATATGAGATGTTTTTATAATAATCAACGTGTTTTCACAAAGCAAATCCACAATATTAATTTCCTCATGCTTTGTATCCAGGTTTTGCTGAAAAAACCATTATCAATATTAAATGAATATGATTTATCCACTTTTCTCAATAATAAAAAATCCTAAAAATATTCACTTATGCTTGTTCCTATGTTAAAACATTTTTTTTTTTTACTTTTTTCAAAAACATATAAAGTACTTTGTGTGAGTTGCATTATAATCACACCAAATGGCATTACACACACACTATTATATTTATTTCATTTTCCAAACACTTGAAAAGATAGCAAAGAGGAGCAGATGATAGTTATGGTTAACAGAATACATTACACTTTCCTTCATTAAGAGTTTGTGGGTAATTAATTGTGGATGTTGCGGACAAGTTGGGAGGAATTAATAAGCTGTCTCTTCTTTGGTGAGAGCTCTCTTTCTCTCTCATTAAACCTCACAAAGCACAATCTTCTCCTAAAATAAATTAAAAGATGAAATTTTGATAAAAGGTTTTCAACCCAAATGTTTCATTTATATCATATTTATGTAATGTGGGAGAAAAATGTTTGGTCTCTAAATTATCGTCATCAGCGGTAGCTCCTTTTCTTAATTGCAAGTATAATCTTTGCTTACATTTTAGGGTTTCACAATGTATAACTAAAATTATGATTATTTCTCAAAAAGAAAATTTATCTAATCATATAACACAATAACTACCATCATATTTTTGTAATATATATATATATATATATATATATATATATATATATATATATATATATATATATATATATATATATATATATATATGTATAGTTTTTATAATAATTAAATTAGTGTGATTGTTAGAGTGTGAGATTTGGTATATGCTAGTGTAGTTTTCTTCTCGGTTCTTCTAAGTTGAGTTCTAAAACAAGCCTCACCATTTATGTTTGGTAAAATATTAGTTTTCTTCCAATCTTTTGATTTCTTATACTCTCTTTATAATCTTTATAAGTTGACCATAGTTTCATAAATTTTGAAAAAATACAAATAAGCTTTTTGATCTCTTCTCTCTTTCTCCTTGTTTCAACCCCCACTCTTGTACATCTAAATCATCAAGTCTCTTTGATAGAACCCTGAAAGATATTACCAAGTCTATATTTGAAATCTATAATCGATTTTTCTTAATTAAATCATTTTAACATCTGATCCTATTGTATAATATCACTCTTAAAGAAAAAACACCGATCAAAATCAAAGGCCTCTTGACCTAGCTGTACTGTTTCATTGCGTTAGACGAGTGGTCTCAGGTTTGAGTCTCCACTTACACAAGTTAGTACCTAGGTCCCATATGAAGAGGTGGGGTTCGTTCGGGGACAATCTCCAGTTCGAATTCCCCTCTACGCAGGGTGATCGAGGTCACAATGCGCGTGAGCCTTCGGGTGTTCCGTGTAACTGTGCACGTCTTTGAAATCACTCGTGGGGCACTTGTTATCTGTTTTCACAAAAAAAAAAGAACATCGATCAAATTTATTAATTAAAAACATCACTAAAGAATCCGATAGCGATAAAAAAGTTGATCAAAGTTTTTTTATAAAGTTTCTAAAAATATGAAAACATAATTAAAAACAAGTTTATTCTTTCTTCTTTTATCCTTAATCTTGTAATTCTTCTCTTTTACATCTACATCATTATCTCTCTTTACTTAAGAATCCTACAAAACCAAAACACGTAGTTTGAAGTATAGTATAAAGGTTATCACTCTTCCTCTCTCTCATATGAATCATCAAGACTGAAATCTCCACTACACTAAGCCTATCCAACCAAAAAGACAGAAATGAAAGGAAACCAAAAGAACTCACTAATTTATATACAACCTATCTATGTAAAGCTCTCTCATCTGAGCCATGAAAGGGAAAGGTGAGCTCCTAAAGTTTATAATTATGCACTGACACAAAAGAAAGTGAACTCTCCTTTTAAGATGGCATAGGCCAAGAGGAACTGACTAAAACCAGATAAATGGCATTATCATCTTGCCACCTATATGTTTCCTTTCGAAAGTTTAATATAGAAGTTAATTCCCTTCACTTCACCCTAGCTAGCTAGCCTATTTCTTTTGGAGGATGATGTTTCAAACCATATGCTATACAGTGTCGTGGTTTTAATGGTTTATCTACATTTATAAAAATAAAAATAAAAATAAATAATTCTTCACTTCAATTCATGTAATTCAATTAGGACTTCCCTTCACTTCATTTATAGCTTTCTATGATAGGAATTCGATGTAATTTCTAGAGATCATGAGAGACAAAAAAAAAAAATCAAAAAAATCAAAAAAATAAAAAAAAAAAAATCACACAGAGATTTTACATAATTTACCTCAGAATATGGCTACATTTCACGATCATCGGTGTTTTTTTTCACTATATTCTCAGAATAGTTGAAGCTTATAAGGATAGAAAAATGAGAAAAAAAATAACCCTAATACAATGAAAATACTCAAAATATCCTTTGCAAATACTGTGTAAGACTTAATAAAAAATTGTGGTTGGAGAAAGGACACCTTCGAGGATGATCCACGGAGGAAGGTCATGAAGCGTATGATGGCACCATTTCCTTGGTCGGAGAAAATTTAAAATGAATGATGTATTTGTATCTCTTGATTGAATTGTGTCCTGTAATCTACTTTTATTAAAACTTATCATAAATAAAATGTGGTTTATCCACTTTTTCAAAAAAAAAAAAAAAAAAAAAAAAAAAAATTAATTGTGGTTGGATGTTCATTATGACCAGATCCACACAACTCAACATTCTAAAGACTTAATCCATTGTAAATCAAACCAGTGCACCATCATCAAAGAAATTATCCAAATAAAGTGTTTCAGTACTTTAACCAATGGCGCCATAGCTAACCCACTTTATTCTAATCTTTTGCATACATTCTTTCAATTAAGAGCAATCTAATTTATCATCTTCTTTTTTTTCCCTAAGTTTTGAACTTGTTTTTGTTGCAATTATTTCAACATAAAAATGTGAGTCAATAACCACATTGAACTATCAACATTTATAGCTGATAGTCTCTTCAAACTATAAGGGTTTAAGAGCCTTAAGGTTTAAACCCTAAATCTTCATGATTTCGTCGGTATGACGAAATTGTTTGAAATTTTTTGAGACATAAAATGTCATGTATGTGCCCTAACAACCATAATATTCTTTCCAACAGAAAGACTTTGTTTAAAGAAGGAAAGATGGTTTGTTGGCATAGTAATACATCAACATCATGTCATGCACTTTGATGTTAAATTAAAACATATTGTTAATGCAAGGGATTTTTCTCTCAGGTGGTGGTGAACTCCTTGTATATATAGGATTTGGTAAGATCCTTCCTAAGGATGGTAGGGTATATATATATATATTGCATGCACCTAATAAAGTCAAGATCTTTGAAATATAAAATTTGCATTCTTTTGAATGCAAGGTAAGAAACTAATTAAAATAGTGTTAGATGTTAACAATTGCATCAATGAGAAATTAAAGGGAACACTAGAGAGTAGATGTAGCATGCTTCAACATATATAATATGGAACAACATGGTGTTACTATAATTGAGTATCTTAATTTGGTGACAGTAATTTATAATGTTTAACAAAAAAAAAGAAATTAACATATCATTTTATTTACACATCAAATTGATTTAAAAATCGTGTTTCGCTAAACCGGTTTGATTTATTAATTAAACATGTTCGGGTATAAATTAATAGTAATTATCTTATGACATGTTAATTGGTAGGAATCAAATATTAAAAATGTCAATATTGTCCCATACTTACAAGTTCAAATCATAATTATCTAAATTGTTTTGCATTGTTAGTGCAAAGGTGGTCCATATGATTGATTGATTGATTGTCTATAGTGTTTAGTGAATCTTCTCCTTCTTGGTGGGAAAGGAAAGAGGAGCATGAATGGCCAAGCCAACAACAATAAATAGATAAGACCAAATGACAATGTTTGCAAGGAAAAAGAGGAGGATCCCTAAATATTAATTAGCCAAGTTGAGTCTCATAAATGACTATCAAACTAATAATTCATTAATGGGTGTATCCCTCTCAACCTTTACATTTAACCACTCTTCTCCTACTCTCATTGACTAATCCCCTCAATTATTTCTAGATATTTCAGCACTACTCTCTCTCTCTCTCTCCCCCTCTCTTTCATATATATATATATATATATATATATATATATGAATTGGTGTGCATGTTTGTTCTTGTTTTTAAACTCAACCCATTAGACTAAACCTATGTATTAAGCGCCACAAAGTAGCAGAGTTTCAAATCGATCATCGATAGTTTAAAATCCATTGGATCAAACTTCTCTCCCTTAAATTTAATCCATTAGCATTGATGAAAGAACTAGACATGCATTGAGAATTAGAGTCAAAGGGAGGATATATAGGAGTGCAACAATATGAGGATTTCTCGTAAATTAACTCATCCTAACAATTCTTTCTTTATTATTACATAAATTTAAACCAAGAGCACAAGCCACTCTCCCTCTATCACTATAAATATATATAGAACTAAAGCATGAACACAATACACATTTATCTATATTTATAGTGAGGTCAACACCTGGCACAAGAGCACCTGGCACAAGGAGAAACCCAACGGGAGGATAGGAGGCAATGGAGACTCACGCCCAACCAAGAATTCACTGTCAAGTCGCTATACCATTTTCGGATCAATGGCGGCACCAGAAGCCCCCTCCCCTCCTCCTTCTGGAAACAAATATCTCCACTAAAGGTTAAGCTTTTTGCCTGGTTGGCGTTGGAAGACAAGCTTCCTATGTTACAAAACCTAGCAAAACGCCAATGGCAAGGAGATAGGTCACATTGCTATCTATGCAACTCACTAGAGGAAACAACAGATCACTTGTTCATCCAATGCCAATTTTCCTCAGAAATTTGGGCTCACTACACGCGACTCCGAGGAATGACGGCCACTCCCACCAAGATACAAGATTTATGGGGGGAAGCATCGATTGGCAAGAACCTGGAGCGGGACCTTCGGAAGGGGTGGCAACTACTCGCGATGGCGATCACCTGGACCATCTGGATGGAAAGGAACGGGCGATGCTTCAATAATAAACGACGTGTTTGTTCGAGACTCATCCGCCAGGTCGACTTCCTCCTCCTCTCGTGGTTCGAAGGGGCTCATGCCACCAAGCAAATGAAGCTCCAGGCGTTGATCGCCCTCATCCGCCACAGCCTCACTCTTACCGGGGAAGAGCATGTACCGAGACCTCCAGGAGCCGACTTCGAGGAGGCGGATACGGACAGCCCCCTACTATTGTCGGGATACCTACCCTCCCCCTCTCCCCCACAGCCCCCAAGGTCTTGAATTCCCCGGAGCACAGGCCCACTATGGGGACGCTTACAAAACCGTCAACTTTTTTGGGGACTACCCTTTCCTTTGTACTTTGGATGTCTTTTCTTTTATCAATAAAAGAATGTGGTTTATCCACTTTATCAAAAAAAAAAAAAAAAAAAAAAAATAGTGAGGTCAACACATCTTAAAGGAAAGAGCTAACTGTTGAAAGTTGCACAGAAAGTTGTAACAAAGAAACGACTAACAAACAAGAGAAAGAAAACATGAGTTAAGTTGCACAGAAAGTTGCAACAAAGAAACGACCAACAAACAAGATGAAACAGCTACATGTTGAAAGCCTTTTATTTCATTTCATCATTTCAGACTTCCATACTCACTTGGAGCAATTCATTACAATTTATAGAATTTTACCTAACTATGAAAATAAGGAAAGAAAATTACATAATCTGGAAATATTTCAAATAATTTAAAGAAATCCTCTAACTAAGGAATCATCCAATCAAGAAAATCTCCAATCTTCAAGATCTTCAATCAAGCTGATTTCCAGCTGATTTCCAATCAATCTTCAAGGTCTTCAAGCTGATTTCCAGCTGATTTCCTGTCAATCTTCAACACTCCCCCTCAAGTTGGTGCGTAGATATCACCAACTTGTCTAAGCCGATTACCAGCTAATTGGAGAAGATTTGTTCAAGCCGATTTCCGGCTAATTTAAGAATTGTTCAAGCTGATTTCCAGCTAATTTGAGAAGATTTATTCAAGTAGATTTCTGGCTAATTTGAGATTCGATTTGAGACAGCTAGCACCAAATTCGAATAGTACAGCTTGCCTCGTCTAATACCATGGCCAATCGTCACCGTTTTCCGTTGACGATCTTCCCAGTTGTGGGTTGGGCTTGTGTTGCAAAATCTGTTATAACATCTGCTGCAACTGTTGCAACAACAATTGCAGCTCCAGTCTTCAAATGTTGCGTAGGATTTTCCCACGAACTTGTTCAAATGTTGCATATCATCCGGATCATGATCTTTCTTTCGGCGAGATGCATCTCCATCAAATGTCATTGGAGGAAACCATCATGTTGAGCGTGATGATTCAACAGCTAGGATAGGAATTGAACCTTCAAATTCACGATACATTTGAAAAGCCAGAGAAAGTTGTATGAAAAGCAATGTTAAAAATGCATGCTATGAGAAAAGAAAAGGGAGTTAAGTTGCAGCACGAGAAAGCTACAAATGAAAAGCGGCCAAATGAAGCATTTAAAATGTACCTACATGTTGAAAGCTTTTTATTTCATTTCATCATTTCAGACTTCCATACTCACTTGGAGCAATTCATTACAATTTATAAAATTTCACCTAACTATGAAATACAAGTTCTTTTACAAAGACAATATTCATGTATTGCATGAAAGAAATGGAAGCCATAAATGAATGTTTTCTCCCTTGTAGAGATGAAAGCAAGTGGACAAGAGCTATAAAATAAATTAAATGGTTCACTAAAGCAAGTGGGCACAATAAGTTCATTGTGATGGAATTGACAAGTGTCTGAAGGAGGGAGAGTTATAGGTTGATTAGGTTGGTGTTATTGTTTTTGGTCCGACCGAGTCTTATTCACAAGTTCATAAATATAATTAAGATGGAATGGATTGGATCAAAAGTGTTTGTGGCCATTGCTCCATATGCATCTAATGCTCAAGATACATGTCATCCATTTTTTTTTCTTTTTTTCTTTTAAGTTGAATTCAATAATTTTCTTGATTAAAATTAAAATGGATGTCGAAAAATAAGCTAATACCGGTGCAAGATGGACATCGAAATTGAATTAAAATTAAATAGTGATAATTTTTTTCTTGATTCTTAATCTTAACCCATATATTCATTTGACGAAGATTTTCTTCTTTCATTGGAATATTTTTGAGTTGTTCTTCATTTGGGTTGAAGAATTTTATCTATGATACATGAAACTTTAATTTTTTTATTATGAAAAGACGAAGAAAGAAAAGCATACATGTGAAATGGTTCATAACTTCATTGTCATCAAATCAAGGAAGATACAAAGATAACAAACAAATAGTGAGAAATGGTTAAATAAGGACAAGGCTAGAAATTTACATGAAGATTCTTATTAGACTAATAAGACTTAATCTTGTATTACATCTTAATTACTTGCAGAGTTATATAATTATTTAAATAAATAAATAATAAATAAATTGTAGATAAGCTCCTCTTACACTTGATATTGTGGGATCGAAAATACGTCAAGGCGTCGTGAAGGCAAACGATATATCGAAGCACAAATATCATATTTGTTTGTTTGTGGGTTCTTCAATTCCTAATAGAGGTAAGCCTCTCCTAATAGAGGTAAGCCTCTATTATTAATTACCCCAAACCATGTCGTGGGAACCTCCGATTAAGGGAAAAAGAACAAGTAGAGACAACAAAAGTATTTCATTTATTTGCATATCTTGAATTTCATTACATATCATAGGATATATATATATATATATATATATATATATATATATATATATATATAATTTATTTATTCATTTATTAAGTGATGCTGCCGCCGCCCTTTGAATTCCTATTGTAGTGCCGTCGCGTCATGGTCGCTAATAGCTCATAAGTTTTCAGCAGTCTGCCCCGCCTTATGATTAAAAACTGTACCATATGGGCTATCAATATGGGCCTCACCATATATGGGTAGAAAGCCTTGGATGTCTAATTTTCGATGCCACGAACTTCATCTCGATCAGAGTTTTCTAGCAAAGGTTATCAGTGCCTGAACGAAGGGGTGTCGTGTTGGCTGAATTTCAGGAATTGGCTTCCTTCTCTCGAAATCTGCTATACACTGGGCCTCTGGTAAGAGATGTACCATACATGGTTGGAAAGCTCTAGAAATTCAGTTTCCAATGCCGCAAATTTCACCCCGATTGGAGTTTCCTATCAAAAGTTATCAGCGCTTGAACGAGAGGTTGTCAATCTGACAGATCTGCAGGAATTTGTCTCTCTTTCTATCGAAAACTGTACCAACTGGGCCGCTAATGGGGGTTGTGCCATACATGATTGGAAAGCCCTGGAAGTCTAGTTTCCAATGCCGCAAATTTCACCTCGATCAGAGTTTTCTATCAAAAGTTATCGACGTTTGAATGAGGGGTGGTCAATTTGGCAGAATTTCAGGAACTGGCTTCTTTCTATCTCCATCACGCCGAATTATTATTTGAAGCATATATTTGGTGACATCTAGCTACAAGGCTTGTCTCACAACCAGCTATAGAAAATGGGTATCCTCCAGGAGGAAATTGGAGGTCATTGCTCAGATAATTGTGCTGATTTACTATTTAAGAAATGCACTCCAGGATTGCTTAAAATGGCCACACCATCATGTCTTATATCATATGAAATATCCATATTCATAAATTTCTCTCTTTTTTTATTTGAACCCTTTGTGTAAAACCCAAGGGTTTTGTAAATAATTTTGAGGTTTTAATGGTTTTAATTACGTTGATAACTAATGGAAAATTCTTTAAGATTGGTTTAATTGGAATATGGAGATTAAATGGGATTAAACCCTAATTAGGGTTAATTAGGAATGACAGGTTAAATTATGGTCCCTCTCTATGTTTGAACTGTGTTTAATTATAAGAAACCCCAGGGAGTACTTACTAAATGTACAATTAAATAGGAAATTGATTTCATCTCTCACACATATTATGAATGAGAATAAATAACAAAAGTACAGGGGGTACTTTGCAAAAGTTTGCAAAATACCTATGCACATCACCACGCTCTTCTTCAGCTGCTCATGCTGAAGTCACCCTGATCCCTCGCACTGCTAACCGCGAGGATAGGAATGCTCGCCTCACACCCGCGATCGCGGGGAAGGGTGATCGCTTTCATAACCTCCCCGAGTTCCCTATAAACACGGTGACGAGATCACGGAAACCCTAGCACGGATTATTTTTCTAAGAGAGAAACAGAAAGGTAGAGAGAAGGTGGTAGGCCGGGTAGCCGACGCCGTCAGGTCGCTAAGCCACCAGAAGAGATACCGGGATCTCGGCCCTAAAGTCTTGAGTTTATGCATATGTATGAGTAGATGGGATACATGTGGGGTTTTCATTCTTGGAGTTATTTGTAGTTTTAAAATGAGAGCATGCATGGGGCAGATAGTATGCATGAGATCACAAGAATGCTTTCATGGATTATAGACGCATGTTAGTTATGATTTGAATTCTTAAGGATGCTGTGTTTCTCTATGATTTTGCTGGAGTGCTGCATAATGGCTTGTAGACATGATGGACGTTGAAATGGGTTCTATGGTAGAGGTCCATTGAATACTAACATGCATGTATATGATTAAGATGGTAACCTATAAATGTATGCCTGGAAAAAAAAAAAAATCATTCTTATGTTAGCTATAAGATTGGTGTGCATGCATATGCACACAGAAATGTATATATATATGTATATATCCTTTAGTTGATTGTTTGTGGGTGATCGGATCATGTGTGAAGGTTATGAAAGGCTATGGTTGGGTTTAAGAGATTGGGGATTGTGTCTACAAGGTATATAATGGGCATGAACTTGTAGATGCTCGTGAGGGGAAGAGGTTAAGATTCTCTCATTGAGGTTTACACTTGACAAGAGATAATGAAACTAGCTTGGTATTGAATAATCATGGTTTTATAGAGATTAATCTCATAGTTGGATGGTTTCCAGAAGGACAATGGTTAGTGTTTACATATATGAAGGTGCATAGGGGTTGTGTAAGGAGATTGATTTTATGAGATTGATAAAGAGCATGGCTGAATATAGATTTTCATATGTGTAAATAATTAGGAATGCTGGTTTTGAGCATAAGTAAAGTGAATTTGAGGATGAGCTGTGTATGCTTGTAGAGGAGCTCACCTATTTAGTTGTTTGTTGTTGTTGTTGAAGAATCAGAGGAGATTTTGGATGATTAAAGATGGTGATGTGTCTAGTATTGCAAGTGGTTCGGAGGCTTATGATTTCATGTGTGTGGGTTAATGTACAGATGACGTTGATATGGGTTGAGGTTCACTGGGACATGATTGATTGATGATACTCCATAGTAGAGCTGCAGTTTTCTCTGGTTTTCAGAGAGGTTCTTGGATAGTTAAGTGTGCAGGTGTATTATCCCATGTATGTTCGGTTGGGAAGGCTGCTACCAGGTTGCCTGCTTCAACGGAAAACTGGGTAATGTGTAGATGTCGGATAGTATCGTGTAAGGTACTGTTGGAAAGATAAGGAAGAGATCTTTCCAATGAGCCCTGTTTCACCTCAAACGGGTTTCTAGATCAAAAGTTATGAGCAGTTCTTTGGGACTCAAGCAGTAATTCTGTGAAATTCTCGCTTTAATGTTGTTACTGATATTAATAGCCCATTTTGCGTCATGGGTGGTATTGAGTAGTAATTGTCATTACTGTGTATCACGTGGATGCGCCGGGAGGACATTCCGTGGAACACCGTGCTTAGTGGATTACAAAGTGCACTTGTTCGCTCCCACCCTACTTCGGGTTTTCTTGGATTTGTTTTTGGTTTATGATTCTTGATATCATTTTTGATATGTTTTGGATACATGCATGTCTTTTTATGAGTTGCTTGGATTCCGCGCATGTATGTTTGTTTTCGGATGTTAGCATCCCTAGCTTTTGTTTGTCTTCCGCCTTCCGATTCAGTAAGCTGGAGCAGTGAGTCTGGATTTTGCGAGAGCGCCGTGATCGACACCCCGACGCTCCTAAGATTCCCCGCCGTAGGGACGAGCATCGGTTGTCCCCGCCCAAATGGGTCGACATCACTCATGTCGACATACGAGAGAGAGGTGGCGCTACCGTAGGCGCATTTGGATTTGTCGCTCTGCAACATGTTGTGGGATAGTAATCGAACCGGGGACATGTGATAGGATAGGGGTTTTACCATTGACTTTGCCTTTGTGGTAGACCCCTAGGATTCCAGGATACGGGACGTTGGTTCCACTGCTTGATGACTTCATTTGTGATATGTCTGTTCATATCTTACTCTTTGTGTTCCTCGCAGGTACCTGCCTTTCAGCTTTCCCTTCGAAAAGCTCACCTCCTTTGTTTTTCCCTCCTTTCGTGTCCCCGTGAGCGTGGACGGGTGATCTAGAGGGATTGCTCGAGGGCAGGGCATTGCTGAGGTTGAAGACCTATTCCTTTATTGTGAGTGAGGCATTGTAGGACATGTTGTCCAGATATTATAGGGCATGTGTACCCAGACTTGATTATTTCGACTGATCTTATTTTTGATTTATTATGAATTTATTTATGTTATTCCGCCTTATTACTTAGCCTTGTATCCGAAAGGGCTCGCTCCACTCTGCACGGGCCTGCTGACGCAGGGTCCCGGATCCGGTCGGGCGTTACACTTTGTCATTGCATATCATGGTCATTGTTCATTAGAATAGCTAGAAGCCTCAAAACATACTGATACATAATGTAATTTTATCAGTTTCAAGCCCAACAATGACAATGTTTTATTACAGAGAAGGATTTAGCCCTCCAGCTTGGCCTTAGCAGCATTAACTAGCACATTCTGGATATATCTGTGCATTGTGATTATCTTCCATCATTCAAGGATTTAACCCCCCAATTTGGCCTTGGCAGCATCAACTAGCACAAGTCTGAAATCATTGGAAGTTTGGCAAGATTTGAAATGTTTTATCAAATGAATTTCTAATCTTCTTGTTCTCATGATTTTTGCAGCAACCATAGAGTTACTGCAACCCTTTTCATTGATTTATTACTTTGAAGAGCTGTAATTGCTTTTTTATACAACACCTTCGTAACAAATTTGAGAGCAAAATTTCTACAGCAGCCTTGAGAATGTTGTGTATTTTTAAATGCTTTTCTTTATACATTTCCCTATACAAAACAGTTGCATTTCAAAGCTCTACTATCACTGCCATTCCATCTCAAATGCTGTAGTGGTAACAACAACATAGCTTCAATTGCATAGCTTCTCAACCATTTCTTCTAATTTTTGGCTCTCTTCCATCTTTCCTTCGGGGAATAGGTCTTGAATATGATCAACATAACCTTGTTTTAAAGCTGGTCTAAGAGATGCACTCTCCTCTTAGAGATTAATCCATTTTACTTATGAGGAATTTCTGCAGACTCACTTTTTAGCCACTCAGCTCAAGTAATTGGTGGTCCTCTCCAATATTTAGAGTGATCTACTGACTTGTCCCAAGAATAAGAAAGCAGAGATATTGCCGCTGGTTGTTGGGGTAGCGAATTATATGCTTTCCTCGGATATCATTGCAATAGGGTGTCTCCTCTTTATTCCTTGGATTAGTACACAGTGCCAACCCTGTTGTGCTAGAGCTAACAAATTGCTTCTAAATAGCCATTCTCAATTCTGGACAATGAACTGAAACAAGGTCCTCAAAGTCCTTTGTACTACAAACAATGAGATCCATTAAGCACTTGTTCTGGGTTTTGATCATCTGAGAAAGGACCAATTCCACACTCCTCAAGCTTGTGGTCTTCTACAGCAACATTTTTGCAGGTTTACGATTTCATTCTGTAGGATCACAAGCAGCACTTCATTCTCCAGCTTTGGTATTTTCTATATTCAGGATCTTCAGAACTGCTGTGTGTTGTGCATGCTGAGTAACACCTTCATTTCTACAGCCATTTTTGGATGCAATTTTCTCTCTTTTTCTCTTTAGAGACTTTGGGCCTTCAAATGAGAGGCAAATAAAGAAATTTTAATTCTTCTTGCCTCTTCTTTTATTTTCCTTTATTTTCCTTAGTTCTTCAATTTCATTCCCTTTGCTTTCATGGCTTCTCTCTGCAGTATGTTCTTCTTCAACAATTGCAGCACGATGTAGCAACAACACAGCAAAGTTCTTTCATTTTCTTTTGCTCTATAGCTTCTTTTGCAACAGTCTCTTTTTGTTTTGTTTTGTTTTGTTTTGTTTTGTTTTGTTTTGTTTTGTTTTTTGTTTTGTTTTTTTTTGTTGTTTCACAGCTACAGCAACAACTCCATCTTCATAGTGACAACAACAACAATGCAGTAATCACAGCAATGCAGTTCATATAACTGCAGCAACAACTCGTTACGACGTCAACATCAGCTGCACAATAATAGCATCTTCAACAGCACAGCCCAGCAGCCCTCCTTTTTATGGCGGCAGACCACTCCTTTTAAAATTTTGACAGAGTTTCCCCTGTATCTGGGGCCTTAATTTGTTATACAAGCATTCCCACATACATAATTAACAAACAACAGAGGAAAAAAAAAGTCTTCAATTAGCCTCTGTGTCTTCAATTCAGCAACCATCTTCTAAGATCAAGAATGGGCCAAGATCCAATGTTGAAGCAAATGATAATCGGCATCAAGAAGCATCAAGAACAAAGAAGAATATATAGCAAAGACAAAGAAGGCGAAATAGGGACAGTCATGGTGCAGCGACGACATCAGGCTTAGCGTCGAGTAGGTGGCGAGCTTCAGCTGGGCTCAGCAGCAGTGCAGGAGCAGCAGGGGGCTAACAGAGGCGACGAACTTCAGGCGACTGGGCAGCCCTGGCCAAGGAGGGGGGCGCGGCCTGAGAGCAGATTTAGCCAAGAAGGGGGCGCGGCCTGGGGCGAGGACACGGCCGCAGTTCGGGCACGGGGCCGGGCCGGGCGTGGAGGATGGGGCAACATCTCTCGCAGCGGCAGAGGCAGTGCGTGTGGCGGCGACGGCCAGGTAAGACTGCTGCAGTAGCGCTGCCGCGGCAAGCCGGCCTGTCTGGGCGCTTAGGTCTGCACGGGGCCGAAAGGCCGGGCGTGGAGGATGGGGCGACATCTCTGCAGGCGGCTGGAGCAGGGGAAGGGCTTCAGGCGTGGTTGGCGCGGGCTGGGGCATGGAGATGAAGAAGAATAGGGGAGAAGTCCCTTTCCCTTTTTCCCTTTTTTCCTGTTATATATATATATATATATATATATATATATATATATATATATATATATATATATATATTGTAATATACCTTCTTGATCGGATTTCCTCGCCTTCTTCTGCCTCTCCTTATTCTATGTCTGTCTGGTCTTCTTTCTCCCTTCTGTCAGTCTGATCCTCTTCTCCTTTTCTTCTGTCCCTTTTAAAACCTCCACGTCCTTATCCCCGTAGAAACTTTCCCCGTGAAATCCCAACTCATACCCGAATTGATAAAATCAAATCGAGATTTAAATATTTGTTTTAATTAATTAATTATAATATTTTTTCGCCTCGGGATTAGTATTTATCATGATTGCCTCGAGATTTGTGCTCGGGCTATTTTGAAATTTGGAATTGCCTCGAGATATGTTCTCGGGGGCAATTTCAAGATTTTGGATTGTCTCGAGATATGTTCTCGGGGGCAACTTTGGAATTTGAGTTTGTCTCAAGATTTGTTCTCATGCTATCTTGAAATTTGAAATTGCCTCGAGATATGTGTTCTTGTGGGCAATTTTGGAATTTGAGTTCGTCTTGGGATAAACTCATATTTGTCCAATTATCTCTTTTATCAAATCCTGATTTGGCCAGAATTATGATAAATTAGAATTAGAATTTTAATTCTCATAGAATTGAGACATATATTTTTTTTTATATAAACAGATATATAATTAGAGGGTCTTGAAAATTCTTTATGATAATCATATATTCCTATCCAAGAAATCTCCATGAAAAGACTTAGAAGATGAAGTCTTGATATCATGCATGACCTCAAGTGAAGACAACAATGAGAAATATTGGAGGATGATAAATATTATAAGACAATTTGATTGACTTGGTATTAGATATAGAATTGGGGTTTCCGTAGGAAATAATTAAGAGGATGACTTGGTACTCAATCTTTAGTTCTTTATTCAAAACAATGAGTCTCTATTAATAGTTAATTTGGAAAGGAAATAAGAACATAATTAAGGTTTCCTTTTTATTTTATTTTTTTAGGGTAAAAGCTATATTAGTGGTTGGATAAGGTATGAGAGGAGTGTTATAGAAATGGCTTATTTCTATAACCGCGTGATTCCAACTCTAACTTTGAGAATGAGATACCATAGGGGTAGAACCAAAGAGGAAAGATATATGGGCCTGACACCACCCACAGAAGCGCTCGCCCACCATACTCCACACCTTGCTCTGTAAAATGCAGTTAGACTAAGGCTAGATCTCATGTAAACTGGTTCTGTAAAGACCGATAGTATCTTAAATTTTAATGAATGTGGTTTATTCATTTAACAAAAAAAGAAGAAGAAATGACTTATTTCATATCAGTAGAAGACTTTACACTAGAATAAACTAATTAATACTCATTTTTCTTATAAATTAGTTTATATATAATTAAGATTTAAGAGTCAACCACAAACAAAATGAGGTAACTTTTTTAATCTCAATCCATCCTTGTTGTCTAAATAGTTTTAGATACATGAAAAAATTTATTTCAAAATAACCAAATAGTACTCTTCATTAATGTTACCTTGTTTCTAGAAAAAGAGTCGAGCACAAAATAAGAAAACAATAAGGCAACTTCTTTAATCTTAATCCGCTTGTGTTGCATGCGAACATTACTAATTTACTTTGAAAGTTGTGCTCATAAATTGATAAAATAAAAGTATATAAATAAAATAATTAAAAAATATTATGAAATTAAATAATAACCATTGGATGCTTTGTGATGTCATTGTTTAATATTTAGCAAAACATGAAATTAAATAAAAAAATTTAAAATAAAAAATCATAATAGCTGACGAAAAACTAAAGCTCAATTATCAAAATAAATAAAATCATTAACATAAATAAATAATGGTATTTTGAGAAATAAAATTCAAATGAAACAATATTGTTTAGGTCCAAATTTTAATTTGATACTAGATAAAAATAATGTTTTTTTTTTCAACTTAGGCCATAAACTCCCTCCCATAAACTCAATATACTAATGTAGAACTATGGGCCTTGTGAGGATCCAGCCCATTAAACAAATCCAAAAAGGCCCATTTTAGTTATAGAGTAGGGTTAAGTTTGACAAATATTTATTTGATAATTTTTTATACTATCCACAAATATACATCTCATATTTTTTATAATCCACTAAAAACTCTCCTTCGGTCCTCCGGATTTTCATGGGCCGCCGAGGGCACGCCGGACGCCAGACCCTACCTCCGGCTAAGTCGTTTCCATCTTTTTCTTCCTCATGCTCATTCCCTCACTGACTTGAGCGTGGGAACTTTTCTCATAGATGAGCATCCGTCACTTTGCTTAATATTTATGCAAGTCCTATTCCATATGAGAAGTGACCTCTAATGACCTATTTCCAAACGAAGATCGTCACACGTGAAAAAACCAAATATCACAACCTAAAAGAATCTTTTTCCAATCACTAGTTCAATGGAGACCATTTTATTCGATCGAGATCAATTCAGATCTCTAGGAGGGACATATCTCTGCATCAACATGTATGTGTGTGTTAGATATTTGATTTGTTTCACTCAAAACTAGGGACTTTGATATTGTTTTAAACTAGTTGGAGCTTGACTCAAGTTCCAACCAAGCTAATCAAGAGAGTTTTTGAGAAAAATCTTAGTCCCTACCCTTCTACCACTATTTTATTTTATAACAAATAATTAATTATAATTTTATATTTATATATAATATATATTTAAACTTTAATAAATTTATTTTTGAGTTAAACTCGAATTTGAGGGTGGATCGAAATTTTCGAACTAAAATTACAACTTGAGTTTTGATTGTATTCTAAGCCCTTGTTTGGTTCAAAGGAGAAGTTTGGATGGGAGGGGTAAGGGGGAGTTTGGAGGATTTTAAAAAAAATTATGTTTGGTTTAATGGGGGAGTAAGGAGGGGGAATCTTTTTTTGTTTAGCGGTGATTAGGAGTGTGAAAGAGTGTAATATGTATTTGACCAATTTGCTTTTTAGTTTAAAATAGATAATGATAATGTTTGATTATAAGGATTGAGGACGGAGGAAAGTGTAATGTGTATTATTACTATTAATTTAAGTATAATTAATATTAATTATTAAACAAATGCAAATTTTATTACTATTAATTATATTAGTATAAAAGCTAGTATTAACCTAATTAAAATTAATTATAATAAAGTTATTAATTATATTAATTTAAGTATAATTAATAGTAATTATTAAACAAATATAAATTTTATTACTATTAATTATATTAGTATAAAAGCTAATCTTAAACTAATTAATATTTATTTAATTTTAATTAATATTAATTATTAAATCAATACAAATTTTATTACAATTAATTATATTAGTATAAAAGCTAGTATTAAGCTAATTAATATAAATTATATTAAATATATTAATTATATTAATTTAAGTACAATTAATATTAATTATTAAACAAATATAAATTTTATTAATATTAATTATATTAGTATAAAAACTAAAGTTAAACTAATTAATATCAATTATATAAAAGCTAGGACATAAATGAAATTTTGAAAATAAGTGGAGGGCAAGATGGTATTTTCAAGTGGTTTTTTTTAGTTTTAAAAAATATACATTTTCCACCCCTCCAAAAACCCCCGACTTGAGGGGTGGAAAATGAGGGGTGGGGAAGGGTTCCTCACCCTTCCTCACACCCTCAACCAAACACAAGAAAAACCCCAAATCCCTTCTTACCCCTCCAAAAACCTCCAACAAAACAAGGGGTAAAGAATCGAGCCAAACTTGAGCTTAAATCAGATTGAACTAGAACATGGTCATAACCAACTTCACTATTTATCACTTCTAATCAACTCCAAGCTTATTTATTAAATTAAAAATTCTAAAGATTGAACTAAATCATCAAACCTAATTTTCTAGATTTTTTTTTAAAAATAAAGTAAATAGCTTAAAATTTAAAGAATAATGATAATCTCATAATGTTACTTATTTTTTCCGTTAAATATACAATAAATTTCATATAATGATGGTAACAAGCCAGTACAATTGTTCTTGCTTATTTATTTTAAATAATATAAATAAACCACATTCATTGATAATAACCATCGTTCTTGCTTATCATTATATCAATTTGGTTAAAAATTGATTAATTTCAAATTTTTTACTCCTATTTCTTTTTCAAATATATAAATCTAAATTGAAGAAACAAAACTCACTAAATTTATTATTTTTAATTAATAATTTAGGGTTTAGAGCAGTGGAAGAGTTGTGAGACAAAAGACAAAAGCAAATCCCTGTTATAAAAATTATAGAAAATAATAAATTAAAGTAAGGCAAAAGAGAGAGCAAGATAAGAGAGAAAGTAGAGGAAGTTCTCTTCTTCTTGTTGTTCTTATTCAACTCTAGGTACATCATATATATAGGGATTACAATGAAAACCGTAAAGCCATTTGGCAAATGAAACGCCAAGAGTCATCCCTTTGGCAAACACCAAGGGTTAAGAGGAGTTAGAAATCCATAATGGGCATTCACTTAAATATTTCATAACACTCCCCCTTGAATGTCCGTTGTATAGGAATCTTCCTCGTTAAAACCTTACTAGGAAAAAACCTAGTGGGAAAAAATCCTAGAGAAGGAAAAAGAGTTCAACTTTCCTGATATACGCTTCCTGTGCTGCCTCATTAAAACCATGTCAGGAAAACCCAGTGGGACAAAACCATGACGAAGGAAAAAGAGTACAGCGCGTATATGCCTCCCCCTTATGAGGACATTTATTGAAGATCCCTGAGGCAACGCATCCCAATCTTGTGAACAAATTTCTCAAAAGTTGAAGTGGGTAATGCCTTAGTGAATAAATCTGCAGGATTTTCACTGGATTGTATTTTCTGAATATTAATATCACCATTTTCTCAAGATCATGTGCGAAAAATAACTTCGGTGATATATGCTTTGTTCTGTCGCCTTTGATGTATCCTCCTTTCAATTGAGCTATACAAGCTGCATTGTCCTCATATAATACTGTTGGTGTGTCCTTCTGGGACAACAAGCCACAAGTTTCTTGAATATGGTGTGTCATTGATCTTAGCCAAACACATTCACGACTTGTTTCGTGAATTGCAAGTATTTCTGCATGATTTGAAGAAGTAGCAGCTATGGTTTGCTTCATAGAACGCCAAGATATGGCCGTCCCCCCATATGTAAATACATAACCAGCTTGTGATCGGGCTTTGTGCGGGTCAGATAAATAACCCGCATCTGCATATCCAATCAATTTCCCTTCTAGTTCATGTGTATAAAATAAACCCATATCAATTGTTCCTCGAAGATAACGTAGTATATGTTTAATACCATTCCAATGTCTCCGTGTTGGTGCAGAACTGTATCTTGATAATAAATTTATAGCAAAAGCTATATCTGAACTCCGCCTATGCGAGCATAGCCGGTCCCAAGCTCGGATAAAGGAGGAGGGTTGCGGTAGGTTGACAGCCAGTGTAAAACTTCGTCACTCTTATGATATGGATTCTCTAATATATACCGTTGGAACGTGCTCACCTAGGCACGCGCTACATCGGCACCCGGATGTAGTGTTAAATGAGCAAGGGGTTTCATCACATCGCCGCCCGGGTGTGATGGAGTATAGGCAAGGGTTCCCACATCATGGACGGGTGTGGGTAAAGAAGTTAGTCCCGCTACATCGGCGCCTGGATGTGGTGTTAAATGAGCAAGGGTTCTTGCATCTTAGTGGACGGGTGCGGGTAAAAAAGTTAGTCCATGAGAGTAGGATTAGGATTGGTAGTTGGAATATAGGATCTTTGACAGGAAAATCTTTGGAGTTAGTTAACACTCTAAAAAGGAGGAGGATAGATATAGTATGTTTACAAGAGACTAGGTGGATAGGAAACAAGGCTAGAGAGATTGGTAACACAGGTTATAAATTATGGTATTGTGGAGGGGATCAACATAGAAATGGTATCGGTATAATTGTGGAACCAAAGATGAAGGACAAAGTGGTTCAAGTGAAAAGGGTAGGAGACAGGATTATACATTTGAAGCTAGTGTTGGGAAAAAAATAATTAACATAGTGAGTGTGTATGCCCCTCAAGTAGGCTTAGGAGAAGAAGATAAGGTCAAGTTTTGGGAAGATTTGGATATGGTAGTTCTAGGAATTCCACGTGAACAAGAGCTTTTTATTGGGGATGATCTTAATGGACAAGTAGGTAGATTTAGTGATGGCTACGAGCAAGTGCATGGAGGTTATGGATATGGCAACAGGAATGAGGAAGGAAAATCTATATTAGATTTTGCTTTGGCTCATGATTTGGTGTTGACCAACACTTGCTTTAAGAAAAGGGAATCACACTTGATTACCTTTAAGAATGGGGGTAATTGTAGCCAAATTGACTTTCTTGTTACAAGAAGAAGGGATAAATCTATTTGTAAAGATTGCAAGGTTATACCTGGGGAAGCATTAACCACACAACATAGGTTGGTGGTGTTGGATGTGAAGAAAAAGGGCATAGTAAAAACAGAAAGGAGGGTTAAGCAAAGTAGGATTAGATGGTGGGCGTTAAAAGGAACCAACCAATTAGCATTTAAGGATAAAATATAGGAAGAAAGAGGCGCAAATGTGAAAGATGATGCAAACACCTTATGGAAGGAGATGTCGAATCGTATTGAGAAAATAGGAAGTGAGCTCCTAGGGGTCTCTAAGGGACTGGGACCTCGACCACAAGAATCATGGTGGTGGAATGAAGAGGTTCAAAAGGCTATTAAAGAGAAAAGATATTGGTATAAGAAATTACCTACAGCTGAGGATGGAGAAGTCTTTGAAAAGTATAAAAAGGTAAAAAATGAGGCCGAGAAAGCGGTTAGCGAGGCCCGAGGTAAATCCCTAGCTGTTATACCAAAAGTTAGGGACACGAGAAGGGGAAAAGGAAGTATACAAGATAGCAAGGCTAAGAGATAAAAAGGGAAAGACTTGAACCAAATCAAGTGTATTAAGGATGAATCTCAACAGGTCTTGACAGGAGATAAGAAAATCAAGGAGAGATGGAGAAACTACTTTGATCACTTGTTCAATGCAAGTCATGAGGATAACTTTACGGATTTTTATGCATCAACGATAGAAAGGAACTTTAGCTATACACGTCAGATCAGGCCTAGCGAAGTCAAGGAGGCACTAGGAAAAATGAAGGCTGGAAAAGCTTGTGGCCCAGATGGTATCCCGATTGAAGTTTGGAAGTGCCTTGGAGAAGTAGGGGTAGAGTGGTTAACCAAACTCTTCAACTCTATCCTAAAAGGGGGGAAAATGCCAGACGACTGGAGAAAGAGCATTTTGGTTCCTATTTATAAGAATAAGGGAGATATTCAAAATTGCACCAACTACCGTGGTATTAAGTTAATGAGTCATATGATGAAACTCTGGGAGAGGGTAATAGAGCATCGACTCAGGTATATCACGAAGGTGTCAGAGAACCAATTTGGTTTTATGCCAGGTAGATCCACAACAGAAGCCATTTTCCTATTAAGAAACTTGATGGAGATCTACAGAGAAAAGAAGAAGGATCTCCATATGGTTTTTATTGATCTGGAGAAAGCATATGATAGGGTACCAAGACAAGTCCTTTGGTCGGTATTGGAGAGGAAAAACATTCATGTAAAATATATAAATATTATTAAGGATATGTATGAAGGAGCGGTTACAAGTGTGAGAATAGTAGGAGGCGATACAG
Organism: Dioscorea zingiberensis; assembly: GCA_026586065.1. Taxonomy (NCBI): domain Eukaryota; kingdom Viridiplantae; phylum Streptophyta; class Magnoliopsida; order Dioscoreales; family Dioscoreaceae; genus Dioscorea; species Dioscorea zingiberensis. Next base: position 9,788,343 of record CM048820.1, on the reverse strand, counting down.
AGGAGTTTCCTATAACAGTGGGTCTACATCAGGAATCAGCCTTAAGCCCATACTTGTTTACCCTATTAATGGATGAATTAACTAGTTATATCCAAGATGACATCCCATGGTGTATGTTGTTTGCGGATGATGTTGTCCTAGTGGATGAGACTAGAGATGGAGTAAATCAAAAGCTAGAATTATGGAGAAACACTTTAGAAAGTAAAGGCTTTAGGTTAAGTAGAAGTAAAACAGAATATATGCACTGTAATTTTAGTCTAAGTAGGAGAGATGAAGGAGAAGTGAAACTAGGGGGGTGGTAGTGCCTAAGGTTAACCATTTTAGATATTTAGGTTCCATTTTCCAGGATGATGGGATGATAGATGAAGATGTAACCCATAGAATCAAAGCTGGATGGTTGAAATGGAGAACTGTCACGGAGGTGTTATGTGATAAAAAGATGCCTAACAAAATAAAGGGAAAATTTTATAGGACGACAATTAGATTGGCCATGATATACGGGAGCGAGTGTTGGGCAACTAAAGTTCAACATATGCATAAGATGAATGTGGCCGAAATGAGGATGTTAAGATAGATGAGTGGTCATACAAGATTGGACAAGATGAGAAATGAACACATCCGACAGAAGGTGCATGTTGCACCAATTGAAGATAAAATACGAGAAGGGCGTTTAAGATGGTTTGGACACGTACGCCGGAGACCCCCATGTGCTCCAGTTCGAAAATGTGATAGTTTAGTTGTAGAAGGCAAGAAGAGGGGTAGAGGTAGGCCTAGGATTACGTGGAGAGAGGTGGTGTCTAAGGACCTACATATGTTAGATATTGAGCCGGATCTTGCTTTTGACAGAGCGACATGGAGACAAAAAATTCATATAGCCGACCCCGCCTAGTATAGGATTACTGATAAGTCGGCTAAAAGGTTTTCCCTTCATTAGCTTAGCTTTGTTTGTAGGGATACTGTTATGCTTCTAACATCTCAATCTCTCATAGAATTATTTGTTGTTATTATTATTTATCTATGTATTTTTATTTTTAATTTTATTGCATTTTATTTCAGTTTATTTCATTTCATTTCATTTTATTTTTATTTCATATTTGAGAGCGACATGAAGACAGAGAATCCATATAGCCGACCCCATCTAATATGGGATTAAGGCTTAGTTGTTGTTGTTGTTGTTTTTAAAAGCTATATCTGGCCGAGTACAGTTAGCAAGATACATCAAGGCACCAATTGCACTAAGATACGGTACTTCTGGACCAAGTAATTCTTTGTTATCTTCTCGAGGTCGAAAAGGGTCTTTATGGATGTCAAGGGATCAAACAACCATTGGGCTTGTTAATGGATATGCTTTATCCATATTAAATCTTTGCAAAACCCTTTCTGTATATGTTGATTGGTGGATAAAAATACCACCCTCTAAGTGTTCGAACTGCAGGCCGAGACAAAATTTTGTTCCCCCCAGATCTTTCATTTCAAATTCTTTTTTCAAATAATCAACGGTAATTAAAAGCTCTTCAGGAGTTCCAATTATATTTAAATCATCAACATATACCCCAATTTTCACAAATCCCTTTTCGGATTTCTTTGTGAACACACACGGGCAAATAGGGTCATTCTTATACCCTTCTTTTAACAAATATTCACAGAGGTGATGATACCACATACGCCCAGATTGTTTTAAACCATATAAAGATCTTTGTAACTTAATTGAATACATGTCCCGGGAATTGGAATTGCATGCTTCAGGCATCTTAAGTCCTTCTGTGACTCTCATGTATATATCATTATCCAGCTGGCCATATAAGTATGCAGTAACAACATCCATTAACTGCATTTGTAACTTTTCATGTACTGCAAGGCTAATTAGATAACGAAACGTGATCGTATCCATTACAGGGGAGTACGTTTCTTCATAATCAATACCAGGTCTTTGCGAAAACCCTTGTGCAACGAGTTTTGCTTTATATCTAATAATTTCATTTTTCTCGTTTCGTTTCGTACAAATACCCATTTGCATCCAACTGGTGTAACATCTTCAGGTGTTTTAGTTATGGGTCCAAAAACTGCTCGTTTCATGAGACAGTTTAACTCTGCCTAGATTGCATTTTTCCATTCTGGCCAATCTTTTCTTTTTTGACATTCCTCAAAAGATTTAGGCTCAGAATCTTCATTTTCTTTCAAAAGATCAACTGCCACATTATATGCAAATATATTGTCAACAGTTGTTTCTTTTCTGTCCTATTTTTTCCATTTGAGACATAATTTATGGAAATTTCTTGATTTTCCTCATCAATTTCAGGATCTTGAACTTCTTCTGGAAGTTTGCTATCATTTATTTCAATGCTCGTTTTCTCCCCCTTTTCTTTATGATTATTTGTTCCCCTTTTCTTTCGAGGATTTTTATCTTTTGAACGAGCTGGTCTTCCACGCTTCAGGCGTACTTTAGATTCATTTGTTATAGAAGGTCCTTCTGGGACATCAATTCTAATAGGGGCATTTTCCGTGGGTACATGTGATTTTGTTATCCTTTTTGGATCAGAGAATGCATCTGGTAGTTGATCTGCAACTCGCTGTAAATGAATTATTCGTTGAACTTCCAGTTCACATTGTTTTGTGCAAGGATTAAGATGATTTAAACCAAGAGAATTCCATGTAATTTCTTTTCCCAAGATTTTCATTTTTCCATTTTCTCCCCCTATTGTTGGAAAAATTGTTTCATCAAAATGACAGTCGGCAAATTGAGCTGTGAAAACATCCCCTGTCAATGGCTCAAGATATTTAATAATAGAAGGGGATTCATATCCAACATATATCCCTAATCTTCTTTGGGGACCCATTTTAGTCCTTTGTGGGGGAGCAATTGGGACATATACTCCACACCCAAAAATTCTCAAATGGGATATATTTGGTTCTTGCCCAGAAACCAATTGAAGGGGGTAGAATTTTTGATAACTTGTTGGCCTTATGAGCACAAGTGATGCGGCATATAAAATTGCATGTCCCCAAGCATAGACCGGAAGCTTTGTTTTCATTAACAAAGGTCTAGCAATTAATTGGAGCCGCTTTATAAATGATTCTGCCAAGCCATTTTGATTATGAACATAAGCAACATGATGTTCAACTTTTATTCCAATGGACATGCAGTAATTATCAAATGCTTGGGATATAAATTCACCAACATTATCAAGCCATATTGTCTTAATGGCATGATCAGGAAAATGTGCTCATAATCGAATAATTTGAGCCAACAACCTCGAAAATGCCAGGTTTCGAGTTGACAATAAGCAAACATGAGACCATCTCGTTGATGTGTCAATTAATACCATAAAATACTTAAATGGCCCAAATGTGGATGAATTGGTCCACATATATCACCATGAATTCTCTCTAAAAACATAGGAGATTCAGTCCCAATTTTATTTGGTGATGGTCGGATAATCAATTTGCCATGAGAGCATAATGGACATGAAAATTCATTTGATTGAAGAATCTTCAGGTTCTTTAATGGATGTCCATATGAGTTTTCAATTATTTTGCGCATCATTATTGATCCAGGATGGCCTAACCGATCATGCCATAGAATAAATTCATTTGAGTCAGTAAACTTCTGGTTTACGATAGCATTTGCTTCAATCGTTCGAATATATGTATAATAAATTCCAGATGAGAATGCGGGCAATTTCTCCAATACTTGCTTATTACCTGAAGTAATAGCAGTAATATATAAATATTCTTTGTTTCCCACATTCGACGTCTCTATATGATATCCATTGAGACGTACATCTTTAAAACTCAATAAATTTCGTTGGGACTTTGGAGAAAATAATGCATCAGTTATAATAAATTTTGTTTCTCCAGGAAACAATATATTTGCTCTTTCGGAGCCTTCAATTAAATTTATACTACCCGATATTATATTGACACTGGTTTTACCCATTATTAAACGGGAAAAATATTTTTTGCTCTTAAATATTGAGTGCGTTGTCGCACTATCAACAAGGCATACATCCTCATCAGTGTTGTTCAATCCAACCATGGATTTGGTAGTATCCATATATTCTTCACAAAATAAATATAAAAATAAATAAGTAATATAAAGATGTATAGATTAATCAAACAAAACTAAAAGGTTATGGTGTCAATTCAGTTGCCACCATTAAGCTGAGAATCTTCAAGAAAATCAGCAACATCTAAATATGTCGAGGGATCAATACCCACAAGAGGGTTATTGTCAAAGGCATCATTTTGGTATATAAAATTTGCCTCAACATTTTTCTCTTTTATTGATGCTTGGTAAAGGTCAACAAGGTGCCTTGGTGTACGGCAGGTACTTGACCAGTGCCCTTTTACTCCGCATCGATAACATGCATTTTCGGAATGGCTACTTGATCCACTTTTGTCTTTGAATTTCTTTTCTTCATAATTTGTCCACTTCCGGTGGTAAGATGCATCGGTATGATTACCATGATTTTTCTTATATTTATTCCAGCCACGGCCTCTTCCACAACCACGACTACGGCCACGACCACGCCCATGGTTGCGAGCACGTCCTCGTCTAGAATTTTCACATGTCGTCGCATTCACTTCAGGGAATGGAGTGGAACCAGTAGGACGAGATTCATGATTTTCATCAATAGCTCATTATTTTGTTCATCCACAAGCAAACACGAAATTAAATTCGAATATTTTGTGAACCCTTTCTCTCGATATTGTTGCTGCATGAACATATTCGAGGCATGAAAAGTAGAGAATGTTTTCTCTAGCATATCGGAATCAATAATCTTTTCTCCACATAATTTCAATTGAGAACTGATTCGAAATATGGCTGAATTATATTCACTCACTGTTTTGAAATCTTGTAATCGTAAATGCATCCAATCATAACGAGCTTTCAGTAAAATAACCATCTTCTGGTGGTTATACCTTTCCTCCAAATTTTTCAATAATTCAAGTGGATCTTTCACCGTTAAATATTCAATTTTTAAATCCTCGTGCAAATGATGTCGGAGGAAAATCATTGCTTTTGCACCGTTTTGTAAGGATTCTTGGTTACCATCCTTGATGGTTTCTCCAAGTCCATTCGCATTCATATAAATTTCAGCATCAAGCACCCATGACAAATAATTTTTTCCCAAAATGTCAAGGGCAACAAAATCAAGTTTTGCAAGATTTGACATGACAAAAAAATGCTTGTGTACTTACGTGAAAAATGTCTCCAACACAAATTTGCCGAGGAATGAGATTAGTCAGAACTTGGTTAGAGCCTCGTGCTGATAACGTGTTATAAAAATTATAGAAAATAATAAATTAAAGTAAGGCAAAAGAGAGAGCAAGATAAGAGAGAAAGTAGAGGAAGTTCTCTTCTTCTTGTTGTTGTTCTTATTCAACTCTAGGTACATCATATATATAGGGATTACAATGAAAACCGTAAAACCATTTGGCAAATGAAACGCCAAGAGTCATCCCTTTGGCAAATGAAACACCAAGGGTTAAGAGGAGTTAGAAATCCATAATGGGCATTCACTTAAATATTTCATAACAATCCCAAAGTTTTTAGAATTCTTTGGAGACACAACATCACATGACTTGTCGGCACGTGCCAAGGATGGTGTCAACGCTCCCAAGAATCTTTGCACGTGCTTCTCTTATGCATTGTCTTTTTACAAAAATACCCCTTTAAAATTTCAAAACCACACGTTAACTATTATGAAGTTATTCCTCTCATGCATGGTCGCACTTGCGGTCGGCCTGATTGTATTATATATATATATATATATATATATATATATATATATATATATATATATATATATATAACTCAAGAATTTTTTGAGAATAAATTGGGTTTGACTTTTTTTTAATTGTTTTATTGCTGAGATGAGATTCTATTAAACTTGGTTTAATTGGAGGGGTGGACCAAACCCTAAATAGGATTAGTTGGGGCTGTAAAGAGTCTAGATGTAATTTTGGAACTGAGGACTTAGAAGAACTTTTTCGTCTCTCACAGGTCAAGGATGTGCATGTAAAATTTCAAAACTGTAGGGATTGGGATAGAATTGATCATATTCACAGTTTTCAACTGTGATTAATTTTTATAAACTCCGGGGGTACTTACGCAAATGTTCATAATATTACCTCTCTCGGTGGTCTAAACTGAGAACAATTAACAAAAATTAGGGGGGTACTTACAAAAATTTGCAGAAACACCCATGCACACCACCGTGCTTCTTCTCCAGCGTGCGCCCGTGCGCGAGATGCCTCCGCGATCGTTGGAACCGCTGGGGATAAGGGAGCGGAGGTTGTGCGCATGCCGTTCGTCATCCACGCGTTGGGTAACGGCCTTATCTCTGGCCGAGAGGTTATATATGAGGGAGAGGGTTATTGGAAACCCTAGACGCCGCCGTCCTCCACCCTCTCCTTCCTCGTTCGCCTTCTCCGTCTGATGGCTTTGATCTGAAGGATTGTGGACGACAACCGGACAACGCGCATCCCTTCTCCAAGCAGTGGCCAATCTTCAGGCTCTATCTCCAGATCAGTGAGCATCGTCGTTATTCCGGGGAGCACTTCTGAAACTTATGGAAAAACTCTAGGAAAAACAATAAAAACAATGAGGTAATTCAGTTTAGTATGTGTTTAAGCATGACTTAACAATGAGAAGATAATGAACATGCATTTGGACATATATAGTGAGTAGTGTGTACGTATATTGCACTGACTTTTTATGATGGATTAGTGTGTTTAATTTAGTTGTAAATAATGCATAAATCTATCTCAAATGGCTTCTATTGAGGATAGAGGTCTGTGTTTATTTTGCACGTATGAGTAATAGTATGGGTTGAGAGTAATTGAAGGTTGAGGGGTTTATCTTCGGGTGCATGAGTGGATCAGGTACCTTGTTATTAAGATGAAGTGTTGGAGTTTGTTGGGCATAAAGGTTATCGGGTTTTGTCACCATAGGTGCATGTGAGTCCTCCTCAAGGTGTGGAGTTGTTTGATTTAGAACTTGGAGTGTATTGAGGATTATTGTTGGTTGAATCCAAAGGATTAGTAGGCATGAATATGGATGTGGGCTTCTGAGTCCGAGTTGGATAATAGCAAGGTTTTGTTTTTAGTTACATGGGTTGATGATGGTTATTCAATCTTAATAACCCAATTAGGTGTAACTTGCTTGGGTTCTTCTCTGTGACTGAACGTGGACAAATGATATAGTGAAGAGGTTGGACTATTTCTTTTGAGGATTGATAGCAGTGAGGTTTAGGCCTTCTGTGGTTTGGGTTAGCAATGGTGAGTCATGTGTGTATGATGCTCAAGTGTGGCAAGGTGGTTGTTTGTGTTTGGGATTAATTGGTGAAAGTTTTAAGAGCTTAACAGTGGGTTGATTTATTTTAAAGACCAACTTGGGAGTAGCCAAGTTAGTGAAATTATGAAGATTGGGTTCAGTCATGAATGTTGTGATCAAACTCCATGAGTTTGAGTCTGATGTAAAATCAGACTAATTTAACCGAGATCAATTAAGTTGATAGACTAAACTTAGTCAAGTTGGGAGTTGGTGGATGGGCTGCAGATTGGCTGTCTCCTTCTAGGGAAAACTAGGCAGCCTATGGTTATCCAATATAGGCATGTATATACCATTGGAAAGTTGAGGAAGAGATCTTTCCAATGAGCCTTAGATCAACTCAAACGGGTTTTGGAATCAAAAGTTATGAGCAGTTCTTTGAGACTGCGCAATAGCTTCAGGAATTCTATATTAATATTGTTGATGATATTAATAGACCACTTCGTGTTAGTGATGGTACTGAGTCATGATTATCATTACCAGATTTGACGTAGGATGTGTCGAGAGGAGATTCCGTGGGATTCCAGACTTCATGATTACAGGTAAGATACTCTTACCTAGATTCCACCAATTGTTCGGGTTTCTTGTTTTGATGAATGTTGTTGGTTGGCATGTCTTTCTTTATGATACCTGTTGTTCTTGGATGCATGTACATACATAATAGTTTTTGTTCTTTCTTTCCTCGTATGTGTGTGATTGATGTGCTAGTGGTAATGTTATTACTACCTGTTTGTTGGAATGCTCTATTGGATATGCCCACCCGTGGGCAGACACTTGGTCATGGGCACATGGTCTTGTGTGCTGGCCGAGAGGTATGCGCCAACGGAGTTTGATCTTCTACCCGGTTCAGTGGAGCATTGAGGCTCCAGTTTGGGAACTTGCGGAGATGGGACATCTTGGCGTTTCAGCTTGCCATGCCGTGCAGGGACTGTGACTGGTTGTCCCCGCTTCACAATGGGGTTGGTTTCATCGGGCCGTATTGACACGCGGGAGAGGCTGGCGCCACCGCAGGTGTGCATAAGTTAGTCGCTTGTTCCCAAGGTCGTTGCTGTCCGGGGGATCGTTGCTGAGCTGTTCTTGGAATTCTCTTCCAAAGCCCGAGGGCTGTCGCTGGACAGGAATCGTACCATTGCTGATGATTGTGGTAGACTCGTAGGGTCTACTTGTACGGGGTGTAGCCCCATTGTGTTGATGATGTTTTTATGGATTTGATATCATATATCATCTTTATTGGAACACATTTTTTAGATCCTTGCAGGGTACTTACTGGGCTTTCTATTCGAAAACTCATCACTTTTCCATTTCTGTCATTTCAGGTCCTGAGGAGTAGGTGATTCAAGCTCAGGAGACGTGCGAGAGTTGGGGTGGGATATTTGCTGAGGTCGGAGGATCTCCTTATCTTTTATTTCTGTGTGAGAGACATTTTGTTTAGGGCCCATATAGGGCCTGTATTTGTTTAGTGTACATGGACCCTTTGTGACTTGTTTTATTTTCGTTGTGGTTATCTTGAGGATATTTATTATTTTTATTGAGACTTTTGATTATTAATTGATATCTGCTTTTGATTACTTAGGCCTTGTACTCGAGTGGGCCTCGTCTCCACTTGGGTACGACCGATTTGTTTACGTGCTCGAGGTCCCAGAATTAGGGTCGAGGCGTTACATATGGTGATAGGGTGAGGCCGGCTACAAGTCCAGCCGGCCCACCCTATCACTATTCTATATGTGCTTTGATGGTATGGGCCCCATGATTCTTACGTATGGGCCATACCATCAATTGTATATATATATATATATATATATGGACGCAGTTATAGTCGGTAAAGCCTTAATGCGTATTCATTCATGCTCCTCATTTGTCTCGAAAGGCATGTTTGAAGTGATTAATCGCACGGATGGGAAGATCATCGAAAATAAGCTAGCATGTTCATTTTCATACAATTTGGTTTACCGCTTGATCCTCCCACTTAACCGCTGAAATTCGGACCGCTCGCATTTCTATAAAATAAGAACGTTAAGTAGGAGGACCAAACGGCTACCAAATCGTATTTGAAATGAGCATGCTAGTTTATTTTTTGATGATCTTCCCATCCGTACGGTTGGAAATCTTTCAAACATGCTCCAGAGGGCCAAATGGGAGGCGAGTGGGAATGCACAATGTTACAGTAGGCCTGACTGTAACACGTCCCTATATCTATATATATGTGATAAGATGGGGCCGACCCCACATCCGGCCGCCCCATTGTATCACTTCTCATGGATGATATATATATATATTTAAAATTTTATTTTAACTATATATATCCATTAAAATTTATCTATAAATTTTTTATAATTTATATATATATATATATATATATATATATATATATATTATTTACGATAATAGGTGTCTTTGCTGGGGTGGCTCTACTGCAAATGCAAAATTTACTCACCCTAACAACACCCTATATATATATATATATATGGTTATATTAGAATGCGGCCAACAACTCTTACAGTCGGCCCACTCTAACACCCAACCCGAAAAAAATATAAAATCCAAACAAAACCCCACCTATATAGATGGGTGTTAGAGTAGGCAAGCCGCATTCTAAGATTCTATATATATATATATATATATATATATATATATATATATATATATATATATATTAAAAAAATTAATTATTTAGAAAGTTTCATATTTAAACATTAAAAGTTTAGAAGTGTATATATAAATGATAAAAAAAATTTCATAAACATAATAATAGTTAATTTTACTGAAAATATATATATATATATATATATATATATATATGTGCACACACTCGATGAGGATGAGGGATAACTTTTACCCAAAATAATTAATTAATCATGTAACGCCCCGACCCTGGATCCCTGACCTCGTGCTGTTAATCAGATCGTCAGATCCAAGTGGAGACGAGCCCCACCGTAATACAAGGCCTAAAATGATAAGGAGCGGATAACATTTTCCATTAATAACAAGAGTTACATAGCTGAAAAATTGAAATGTAAAGGTATCGCCATGGGCCCTACAAGGGTCCTAACATAAAGTACAATCGTCTCTTTCTCTCTAGGAGGTTTGTGATCTTGAACCTCAACGAAAGCAAACTCACGGCCCTCAGAGTCACTATTCCCTTAACCCTCAAAAAGGAAATCATGAGAATGAGCTTCGAAAGGAAAGCTCAAGAAGTTCCCCGCAGGGATCTCAACAAAACCGCATAATAAGCAATGTAGTTTATAAATATAAAACAAACAACCTGGATCAGGCTCAAGACAATCAAGAACCTAGGAGTCTATCAAAAATATTCAAAGTAAGAACTCCTAGCTAAACACCGCCTCGGGCCCGAAATGGAATTTCAAGAATAGATCCGATAACACCAAAGCTTTTCTCGTCACCAAATTCATTGAAATCGACCTCCTGGCCATACCTCTGTAGTGCCACTTCTCTCTTACGTAAGTTAACACGGGCCGCCAGTATCGCCCCATCGGCAAGTTGGACCGCCAGAGTATCCTCCCCCCGGCACGGAACCATCAGAGATGCCAGGGTGTCCTCAGCCCTGAACGCTCCATTCTCACTTGAGCATTCGCTCCACTGAACAGGAAAATGAACCTGTTCGGAACATGCTTACCCGGCCAGCACACAAGACCATGTGCCCATAGTCAAGTGTCGGTCATAGGACAGCATGTCCAACGAGCAAGACAAGAAACAAATAAAACTCTATCTCTAGTTCTCAATCACGCACATACAAAAGAAGGAAAACAAACAACATGTAGGTACGTGCATGCATCCAATAACAGAAGCTCAACGAAACATGCTAAAATAAATAGCAATAACAAAAACAAGGAAACCTAAGGATGGGCGGGAATCGAGGCGAAGGTAACTTACCTCTAAAATCACGTAGTCTGGTGTTCCACTGAATATCCTCCTGACGCATCCACGCCGATATCTGGTAACCATAAGACCGCTCTCAAAACTTATTCATGTAATTCGAATTGACTACTACCATATTGCATGTTCACTAAATGGACCCAGCCCATTATTAAACCTAGCTCAACCGTCTCAATTATTTAATCACTTAATTAATTTATCCTACTTAATTAAGCCCATAAATTATATTGGGTTAATTTCTTTATTATTAGCCCATCGGGCCGGCCCCTCTTCCATCTAAAGCAAACCCAAAAATTATCCCCTCATTAACCATTTCAAGTCACAATCATTAAGAAGAGATCTCATAGCCCTAAAATAACTAAAATCTGATTATATATATATATATATATATATATATATATATATATTTATATATCATCACCCTCACAGTAAACTAAATGTCATGCTCAACCTATACTTAACTCCCATTATTAAATCTTCAGCACTTAGAACCTCAACAGAAACACAAGCCTTGACCATGAATCATTACCAAACTATTTATATTCATGGTCCTTTATTTCTAAGATAATCTCATTTCATTGCAAGGAGGTAAATCTTAAATATCATACCCCACTCATGACCATACATGCACTATGATCCACTCCTCTATGCTTATTCCATGCAAACATTGTCACTGATTCCTGGCACTCCTCACATGCATGTCCTTTATCCTCCCTTAGGTGTTCATGTTCTCTCATGCAACCCAAACATTATCAACTAATTATGAGAGCATTAACTTGGTTTATTAAGCTCCTGTATAATACCTGATCCCCTCTCAAATTAGTATTACCACCCAATCCCTTCATTATGTTTCTTCTACTTTTACACAACATGCCATTAATGTTTCATGACTAGCCCTTTTTCTTAAAGAACAGCCACCAACCAGAACCAATCTCTATAGCACAACCTAAGAACCCATCTAGAATCTTGAACCTCTACCCTGCATGATTACCTCCAGCTCTAGCTAAGTTTATAAGGTCCGAAACCATCCAACCTTCATCTACTAAAGAACAAGCACACCAAGGAACCACTCAAAGCTCTCCCCTCAGACATCCCTCTCCCCCGGTTTTCAAAGTTCTCATTAGTGTAGATGGGTATAACCATCATTGTAAATTCATTCTTTAACTTCAAATCAAACAACTAAAACATTCCTAATATCAAGTAGAACTTCTCCAATCCTGCAACCTACCTTGCCATGTCTTTACACTATCTTAAACTAATTAGTATTGGCCATGCAACCATCGTAGAGGGGCAACATTAGTGGATTAATCACACATGTTTACTTAAACTATGAAATGTCTAGAGCTACTCCAACTTCAACCTTCTCGGCCAAACTCTATTAACTTCCATGCAAAGCTAACTACTCATATTAATAATATAGTCATGCAGGCGAATAAGATTCTATTCGTGCTACCACTCTACAGAGGCAAGGGAACTCACCCGGAATCCAAGCAAATGCTCGAGGCGGTATGCTTCTGAAGCTTCAGGGCGCCGGGCGGATCCCTTCCAGCGTTCTCTCCTCCTCTCCCTTTTGGTGTTGGATGGGGGTGGTGGTCGCTTAGGAACTCAGATGAGTCTTCCTTTTATAGAATCAACCAAGAGGGAGATCCGGATAAGATTGTTTATCGCGCACTGGCCGGTTTGAATCGCGGGTGAAGATAAGGTGAAGTGTTCTCTCTCTCTATATAAGATATTTTTCTTACTATATCTCTCTTTATCTCTTAATTTAAGATATTTAAATTTATAAGAATAACTTACCTATGCCTCCATTCACGTGCATGGGTGTAACCTTTTTCCTTCCCCTTTTTTTTATCTTAATCTATCTCTCCCCAATAGATATTTAGGATAGATACTCCGATCAAATATATCTCCATGATATTTCAAATAAGTCTATTTGCTTATCTTTAACATCTTCTAGACATATATTTTTGTTTATCTAAATTCTCTCTATATAAGTTATCACGATCTCTCAAAAATCCAATAAATTCTAAATACCAAGGGCTCCTTTAATTAACTTTATAACTAAGGAAATTAGAAATCATTTATTTATTTTTATTTTTATTTTTTATTTTTTTTTTCTCCAATCCTGGCACTTTTATTTCCTTGACCTAAGAACTAGGGACTTTTATTCAAATTATACCAACATGATATTTATCCATATAAATAATTTGTAAAGTCGAATACTAAGAACACCATTAATAACTGGAACACTTTTAATATCTTAAAATAATCAAACCACTTTTATTCTAGGTAGAATTCAAATAATAAATTCTTGGGAGACTCTCCCTTATTCCTTAACAAAATCCAAAAATAATAAACCGAATAATGAAAACATAATTTCCTAAAAATTATGGGCTTCACAAATCATTATTTATAAATAAATAGCAAAAAAAAAAGCATCATATATTTTTCATTATCTTTCATATTTAATCAATTGACTTAATCCATAGTGCTTTTCTCATTTATTAAAAAACCATTCACGAATAATTTAATTAAATCTTTTTAATGTTAATTGTTTAATTAGTACTAACAATGCATTATACCATTCTTCCGGGCGTTAATTTCACCAAAATACTTGAAAGTGAAAAAGTGAGATGAAGTCACACTTCCTCAAAGTGGTTGAAAGTGGGGAGAAAATTATATTTATGATGTTTTTTCGCTAAAGTAAGAGGGTATCAAAGTGGGTTGAAATGAGTTTTTATATGTCAAAACTCACTTTACTCATTTTAATGATAAAAAAATCTAAATTAGAAAAATTAATCCATTTCAGTGATTTTTTTTTTGTCATTTTTAGTGATAAAAAAACCCAAAGTTAGAAAAAATAATCCATTTTAGTGATAAAAAAAACTGACTCTCCCTCCCTTCTTTTAATTGTGTTTTCTTCTTGTGGAAACTTTTGGTCATATTGATTCTCTATCCACAAAAGTAGAGGTAATATCCTGGGTGGGTATTGTACTATACATTTATTTCATTTTGAGCACTGAACTTCAATTTATATCATTTTAGTTACTCAACTTCTATTTCATTTCACTGGGAGGGTACTGAGAGAATTTCAGTGTTATTTCTCACCGGACTTGTCCACGTGGCCAACTTACTACATATGCCACGTGGATAAATGAGACCACATGTACATGTCAAACGCCACGTGGACACGTAATCTGGCAGATTAAATAAGTGATTAACATATTAATTAGGATATTAACTGCTAATCTGCAGTTTAATCAAGAGATATTAGTGTTTGACAGGTGCACATGGCATATGACGTGGCAGTAAGTTGACCGCGCGGACAAGTTCGGTGAGAAATAACACTGAAATCCTCTCAGTACCCTTCCGATGAAGTGAAATCGAAGTTGAGTAACCAAAATGATACAAATTGGAGTTCAGTGCTTAAAATGAAATAAATGTATGGTACAGTACCCACCCAAAATATTACCCCCACAAAAGTCTTTTGATTTGAAACTAAAGGAAGGAGATTTAGAGGATAACAAGGAAAATATATGAAATGTAACGATGAATAAGAGGTTAAGGAAAAAGATAGAGTGCTAAGAAAGAAGGGAAAATATAGAAATATGAGTATAATTTTGTTCACTATTGAGAGGGTACACAACCAATTATCGGTATTACTTTTTGGGGTGGATATATGTGTAAAGAAAGAGATAGAAAGAAAGGAGAAAAAGAAAATTGATAATCTCTATTAGTCAATAGTCATCATAAAATACAATTTCTATCAGAATATATAGATCAAGAGGGTGATAGGAACACCCAAGATAAGGATAAGGGTACAGTTACCATATATACAACTCTAACCCCCCACCTCTCAAAATCAAGGTAGGTTATGGATCTTGAGTTTGAAGAGAAGAAACACTTGTTGCTCCCAAGTTTGAGATTTGGTGAATAGATCAGCAAGCTGAAGCTCCAAAGGCACATAGTGAGGAACAAGTATGCCCTAGAGATGTTGATCTTGAAGGAAAAAGACGTCGACATCTATGTGTTTTAGATAACTCATGCTTGGTTAGATTGAGGGCAATTTGAAATAGCACCAGTGTTGTTATAGAAGAGAGAAGTAAGACCTAGAGAAGAAACACCAACATTCTTTAAAAGCCAACGAAGCAAAACTATTTCTGCAACAGTGGTAGCCATAGCACGAAGTTCAACTTCTGCATTAGAGAGAGAGACACTAGTCTGCTTGGACTTCCATGCAATGAGGAGTCAAGAAAGACACAGAAGCCAGTGATAGAGCGGCGATCCACAGAGTCACTGGCCATGTAGAGTTTGAGTAGGCTTGCAACTGAAGAGGGTTGGTACTCAAGTAGAAAAGACTACGTGCTGGAATGATGCCAAGATACCAAAGGACGCGCTGCAAGTGAGCATAATGCACAGATGTAGGAGCGCTCACAAATTGGCTTAACACATAAACAACATAGGCGATATCGAGCCGTGTAATGGTAAGGTAAACAAGACTCTCAACAAGATGGCGATATTGAGTCATATCGGGTAGAAGAGTACCCTCATCTGGTCGTAACTAAAGATGAAGCTCCATCGGAGTAGCAACTGTCCAAGAGTCAGAAAGAGCAGCACAACAAGTAAATCAAAATTATATCGCTGCTGAGAAAGTTGATAGCCATCTAAAGTGGAGATAATCTCAATCCCTAGAAAGTAACACAAAGGGCCAAGATCTATTATTTGAAAGTGCCGCTAAAGATGATGCTTGACGAACTCAACATGAGAGGGGTCATTACCTGTATATGATCATGCCATCCACATAGAGCAACAAAATAGTCTAACTACGAGGAGAGAAGTGCACAAACATAGCTGGATCATGCCGACTCTGTAAAAAATAGAAGGCTAGCACTGTTATAGTGAAACGCTCAAACCAGGCACGAGGGGCTTATTTTAGGCCGTATAGAGCACATCGTAAGTAACAAACCAAACCAGGGGGATGAGAGAGACCAAGGGAGAAACCATGTACACCTTCTACTGCAAGTCATCATGAAGAAAGGCATTCTTCACTCAAGCTTAGACAAATACTAATGACAAACAACTGCCACGATAATGAGAGTTTGAATGGTAGTCATATGAGCCACATGTGTAAATGTCTCATCATAATCACGAACATTCTCCTGCTGAAAACAACGAGTCGCTAACCAAGCCTTGTACCTCTCAACTCTGCCATCAGAGCGAGTCTTGACTTTGAAGACCATTTACATATAATAGGAATAGCACCATGCGACAGGGAAACCAACTCCCAGGTAGAAGTGTGCTCCAAGGTACTTAGCTCATCAGATATAGCATCTACCACTCCGTGAACCTAAATGTACCTCTCAGAGGAACTAGGCTCTGTATGGGTACTACCAGTAACGGGAAGAGCCTGCAAGTCAAGAAAACTAATTGTGTACCATGGAAGCAAACTCAACATATACAAAAAAAAAATCCGCGCGCAAGCACATAAACTAAACTCAAGTATAACGAGAAAAGTCATCAATAAAAACAACATAATAGCGATGACCGCCTTTAGATAGAAAAGGTATGGGACCCCTCACGTTGTACCTGTTTGCCAAGCTTACCACTAGTATATATAACCTGTTGAGCAATGGACATCAACCGAGAACGCCATAGTGAACAAGAGAAGAAAGTTGGGAGCCACTGAGATGACCAAGTCGGTGATGCCACTGATGAAAACCAATAGAGGAAGGACTAACAAAGGAAAGAGATGATGTGGTAGGAAAAGGAAAGACTAAAAGTAGATGAAGGTAGGAAAAGGAAAGACTAAAATGAAGATGAAGGTGATCAAGGACATATACTCTACTAAGGCGACAACTAACTCTAATATGAATCTATGTATGACGATCCTACACATGACAAGAGAGTTAAAAAAATAAAAAATAAAAAAATAAAAAAAAAAGAAGGTAACCAAGAGAGGCTAGCTCTCACAGAGATGAGGTTCATGGATAGCTTAGGAATATGAGCAACGCCAGGGATGGAGAAATGGGGAGTCTGTAGGGTGCCACAACTAGCAATGAGAAGGGTAGTACCATTGGCGCCAATGATGACTTGTAGGTCAGAGGAGACAAGCTAGCAGGAGTGGAGAGATGAGGCATAAAAGGTCATGAAATGAAGCACCATAGTCTAGTAACCAAGAGGTGATTATGATACCTATAAGAGCAAATGTTGCTGTCGGATTGGTCGGAGAAGTCTATGCATAGCCAAGTATTAAGAAAGCAGAAGAGGAAGGCTTGCTCCGTAATAACTGATGAGCTAGTTGGATGATTTGCTTAGACTTAGACAAGGAAGCAGAAGTGCCACCGAAGAACTAAGGAGGATTGGAGGCCAGAGACATCAGCCATAAGGGGGCAAAACAATGAACACCTGGTGTGCACAAAACAACAGAGTGAAAAAAAAAAACGAAACAAAGAACACCCTACATGCACACGGGATTGTGGATTGCAAGGAGGACTAGAGGAGGTCGTCGAAGGAGGCCCGTAGGGGCTATGGGTGCATAGGAACAC
The DNA here is from genome assembly GCA_026586065.1 of Dioscorea zingiberensis. Taxonomy (NCBI): domain Eukaryota; kingdom Viridiplantae; phylum Streptophyta; class Magnoliopsida; order Dioscoreales; family Dioscoreaceae; genus Dioscorea; species Dioscorea zingiberensis. The sequence continues at coordinate 9,770,568 of CM048820.1, read as the reverse complement.
ACTACAGAGAGTGTTCCTATATATAGAATATATAGAGAGGGTCATCGGAACACTCAAGATAAGAATAAAATTACAATCATCATATATACAACTCTAATAATATGAAAATATAATTTTTTATGTGAGTAAAATATAAAATTATAGACTTCTATGGAGGATGTATGTTTTTTTATTGGGATGATGATATTAAAATATTCTTTTGTACTAAATTATAATTTTCATATAAATTTATAATATTAAAAATAGTTTAATTAAATAATTTTTTTGTGTAAAAAGAGTATTTTAAATAAGAGAGGTTTTATCAGAAAAGGTTTTTTTGCTTTACTAATGTTTTCTCTTTCCCATTGTTATTTAAAATTATATTCCAAAGTATCTGGGGTTTTACTTAAACAAGGGTTGTCTTGTTGACGTTGGAGTATGACATGTTGATTGTGGGAGCACACCATTGTTTATAAAGGACATATTGCCAGTCTTGTAACCTTATTGTGGGTGTACTCTATTATTTGATGTTTATATTGCCAGTCTTGTAACCTTATTGTGGGTGTACTCTATTATTTGGTGTTTATAAAGGACATATTGCCAGTCTTGTAACCTTAGCATGGTGATCCATCATTCTAAGCATCTCTCTCTTTCTCATGGAGCACAACCAAGAAGATGAAGAGAAGCAAGAGGATGAGCACAAGGAGAAATGGCAAGGCTGTGTGGTGGCAAAGCTCCGGCGAGCCACTGCAAACAAAGTTTGGCCCCTCATCGGAGACTACTTATCCTTGAGCAAATTGAGGCCAAACATCGCCTTATGCGAGCTTGTGGACGGCGTGCCAGGCCAAGCAGGCTGTGTGAGATACTGCGCCGGTGCTCCGACCACCGACATCAGCGGAGCCAGCTCCGTCTTCTGGGCAAAGGAGAGACGACTCGGTTCAGACCCCAGTGGGCATTCTCTTAGTTACGAGATCACAGAGAACAACATGGAACTCACAAGGTACGTGGCAACGTTGAAGGTGGTGGCTGGTTCTGGAGATGATGATGAGGGTTGTAGCTTGGAATGGTCCTTTGAGTCTGATCCTATGGAAGGGTGGAGTCAAGAGAGCTTTGTTTCTTATCTGCAGAATGGAGTTGACACCATGGCTGCTAAAGTTGAAGAGGTTCTTCATGATTTTCATGCATGAAGATTATTATTATTATTATTATTATTATTATTATTATTATTATTATTATTATTATTAACTTGTTTTGGTTGTGGATTCTATATATATCAAGGTTGAAGAGGTTCTTGATCACCATGTTTGCAGGGTTTGAGATGTTCTTACAAAGGATTTGGAGTTCTTTTGAAAGAGAGCCTCTGTTCTTTATTTATAATGTACATTAATTAAAATAAATGAAGTCCATTAATTACACTACAAGAAATATAACCTATAGTGGCGGATATATCCGCCGCTATAGATATATAGCAGTGGATATTGCACGAATAAAGCCCGTTGCTAAAGCCTCAGTTGGTATATCTTTTAACGGCGGATAATCCACCTATTGCGGTGGAAATATCCGCCGCTATAAAGATGAATGTAGTGGTGGAACTTATAGCGGTGGATAAATCCGCCGCTATAGGTCTTAGCGCTGTAACGTCGTTAACGGCGACCAATAGTCCGCCACTATAGAGTATATAATAATTATATTAAGATATATAAATATTAATATTAATATTATTCATAATATTGCTAATTTATATATACAAATACCATTGAGCTGATAATTAAACACCATTATAGGTACATTTAACATGCATTTCCCTAGAAGATCAAATTAATTAATAATAAAAATCTATTTTTAATGCTAAACAAATGTTTGGTATTACAAAAAATTCATTATCCAATAAAAGAATATTCAGAAATTTTAAAAAAGAAAAATTGACATACAACAACTCACAACAAACAATTGTACTTGGGATACAACAAGAAAAACAAATAATATGCCTTCTAATTTATGATTCTCGGGTACCTCCTTCAAATGCATCAAAAAATAAATAATAAACACATAAAAGACACTGGCAACAACCTATGAAATAAAAGCAGCAGCATACTCTAAAACTTCAATGCTCCTAGATAGTAACAATCTCTTTTCCTTCTCCTGAAAAATTTAAAAAAGATCTAAGAAACCATAACACAGCTAGGAGTAGCAGTAGCATGAAAGGCATAATCATCAAAACAAAATAGTAGATACAAGCACCCCATTCACCCGACACAGACCTGAATCTGTTTAAGCTTCCTTTCCTTGGTTTTGCTCATTATCTGAGGTTCTTTTGCCTTGCTCTTCCTTGAAGCTTAAACCAAAAAATTCAAAGCACTTCAAAATCCAACATTAATTTCAGTCTGTAGTCACCCCCTTAATTTAAACAAATAAATATATTTCATGTAAATTAAAGCTCAAATGAATGATACCTGTAAAGTTTCCTAATGAAAACATTATGCAACTCCCGCTTGGTATGATTAACCTGGGCAGAGAGTGAAAACATCAAATTTGTCAGGTGACAGCAGAAACAGGCACCTGCAAATTTGTCAGCAACCAAAGGCCCTCAACATACCAAAATGAGCAATCCAAACCTGACTAACACCCTGTATTACAACTCAAGAAACGTTTCCTGATTCAGACTCCTTTTGTGCTCTCTCACGAAGTTGGTCTTTCAACATTTCAACAAATTCCTGCAAAATAAGTGCAGGAGGAATTTACACACACACACACACACGAAACGAAAAAATAAATAAATAAATACATACATACATACATACATACATATGAGGAAGATATACATTGTGATGTAGATGCTTTGATAGATGAAAGAGAATACTCCAGGTTAAAATCAGATCTTAGATGGGGCATAAAAACAACCCAAAATGCATTAATTAATTACTGAATAGTTATAAATTAATTGAGTCGTTGAGTCAGAACACAGATCTATTTACTAAACCAGTGTAAGCATGATTTCTTTCAGAGGCAAAACTCATCTGCTAATCACATTGGCAAATATAGCCTTCTTTAGAGTACCGTCAAAATCGGTATTGTAGCTAATCAATCTGTGTAACCTATGTGAAAAAAATAAGCTCAAAGCTAGGACTCGTATATTTTTTTCTGACTATATCATAATATGACTTCAACAACAACTTCGTAATAGCTACCTCCATAGCCTCCAGTTCTGTCTGATTTTCCGAGATTTTCAAAACAACAGGTGGCTGAAACATAGAATATAAGTTAACTGCATGCAAATAACCAATTGAATGTGTATAGGAACAAAAATAGAACAAGTTGCAAGCTACTCAAGCTTACATCTTTTAGTTGAATTGCAGAGGATGAATGTTCCATGGTATGCACAGGATTGTTATAAGGCTTGTCACCAGAGCTTTCTCTTGGAGGTGCTCGATTTTCAGTAGAACCAAATATTGAAGAAATGCCCCAACCTGCTCCTGTTGTACCACCTAATTTACCCAAAACATCAAATGATCCATAAAGGATTTCCTCATTTTGAAAGCATAAACAGAGGTGAAAATATTGGAAGACATAAGAATTTCAATGTGACTGCTAGTCATGTATATTATAGACAAATGAGAGATAAAAGAATGGTTTATATATTTAAAATACTTAAATTCCAATTAAAACATTATCTGATATGTCAGTCAGTTATTAGATAATGAGGATATGGATGCATGGAACAGGAAAATCATCAATGCATAATTTAATTTATAGTTCACTTGCCAGCAACACCAGGTCTCTCAGAGTCTGCAACAGGTCGAGCTCCCTGGACAGTATCCAACAGTAGATATAGCAACTCAGGTATCAATAAAAGATAAGAAAATTTGCACTCTCATAACCAACAAATTAATGTTGGAATACAAGAAAAACAAAATTAAATTAAGATGGCTCAAACCTGATCAGAAAAAATTTGCACTCTCATAACCAACAAATAGTGGATTATTATCCATCGTCAGCTATTCTTTTGAAGCTTCTTGTTGGTTTCAGTCTGTACTCACCCCTTATTAAATTAAGATGAGTTACATTGCAGAGTTTGCGCGAAAAGTGCAAGTCCTGCAAACAGAATCAACGGCAATGTTGACCCAATTGGTCATGTTACAGGTATGATTTTCTTTTTATGAATTACAAACCAAAGGAAGACATGTAATCAGTCGTTAATTTGGCTGTATAAAATGTCTGTTGAAACAGGACAAAAGCCTTGGACCAGATTTCACTTCTTTTCATTAATAAACAATGAAAAAAATACTGAAGATGGCAAATGCTAACCTCTGTAATTTATGCTCTCCACTTGGGACATGATAGACTGGAACTTCACTGAGCTACAAAAGATATGTTTTAGCTTGATATTTAAAAGTCTAAGAATTTAAAAATTGCATAGATTATTACACACATAAGAATGTACAGAAACAATACTGGAGAAACAGCAGTTCTTCACAATTGAGCGGGCCAAATTGAAGACAAACCTAAATTGCAAACTTTTTTGAGTTTTCAGATTCACGCTTGGTTCTGTCCAAGACATTCTCCATTTCAGCGAAGGTAAGGAGGACTTTATCTTTCATTTGTTCAATCTCCTTGTGTTTTAACTTCAGTAACTCTTCCTTCTCTGTAACTAGCTTCACAAGATCCACTATAGTCAATTCAGGCTCTGCATCTAAACTAGAAAAAAAAAACAATAATTTGTTTAATAACCTTGTTTTTTGACAGATTGAGTCTAAGAATGCATAGTAAGAAATCAGAAGACCTGCATCTTCTGTTTTCTCTGGTGCAGAAGAATCACTATTTGCTTCAGTAGATTTTCTGATCTATATCTTTAGATACATGCTCTGAATCATCATTTGTTGGCTTTTTATCCTTATCAGGCTGAGGAGATGCAGAGGATGAAAGGCTACACACTCTAGAATTAGTTGGAGAGAAGTGCATAAATAAGCAAGCAATATTATCACTATGTTTTGCTTTACTTATCAATTAAATCAAATCAATTGACTGCATACATATAAGCTATCATAACCTCGGACCATCAACATTATCAACATCAATGAACATAGATTCACATACAAGTGTACAACTATGAAAGCTGCAATTAGTCTATATCCATGAAGACATATCCATGTATAGAGATGGCAGAAAAGGGATGTAACAAAGTTGTTAGAAATAGTAACCTGACTTCTCCAGTTCTGCAGATTATGTTCTCCAAGCTGAGCAGAATGCTCAAGACGATTGATATCTTCACAGATAAATGCAAAATAATTGCCACCTTCAATATTCTTTTTCAGGCACCTTATTACTCTACTCCTGGAGGAAGATGAGATGATACAGCCCATTAAAATGAAAGAAAGAAAATCAAGCAAGTGATGACAATTTGCAATAAATCATCTCTAGAGAACAGAATACCTGACAAAGGCAGCAAAACACATTATTCCAATTACATAACAGAAAGGTGCTGATGAATAATCATGCGCAAGAACATGGGAAAGATGAAAATTTTGACTTGAATTTAAGCTTCTAAAGAGTAAATATTGTAGAAATAAAAAGTTGGATGTTATCTATCAAAATACAAATCAAAGGAGGCTGAAAGATCAATATAAGCTAATAATTCAAAGAATTGCAGAACATCCCCCACAGTGCGATTAAGAATGCAGAATTATCCTTTATAGACATCAATGGATTTTAATTAGGACCTTAATAATTGTTGTCACTTGTCAATCCCTATTGAACATCTGAATATATTATTTAAACTGGCTACTGTTTAAAGGAATAAGGAACTATTCTATCTTGAAACTGAAAATAAGAAAAACACAACTGAAAGAGCAGAAACCACAGAGAATAAGAAGAAAGTTCCACGGACTGATATGGCACGCGACACTGAGAGGAATGATATAGTAATTAAATTCCTTCCCATCTCCAATCCAAAATTCAAGATCCTGTGACCAATAAATGCACCACACAAAAAGGTTGGAAGTGATAAAATGCAAAACTAGATTAACTAAATTCAAGAGAAATTCACAGTGTTCAAGAAATATATTGAAGTTCAGTTCATAAAAGTTCATAATGTTATTATACGGGTCCCACCTACTACTTTACTTGTGTGTACATGCTTGTGTATATGCTGGTCTTCCTGGTTGTGTGTGTGTCTTTCTCTTTGGATTGTTGTGCTTCTCTCTTTGGATCGATCTGGTGTGCGCCTGTGTGCTCGTGAGGGAGCTCTGTGGCATTGAGGTATGCCTGACTCTCTTTTCCTCTAACATGGTATCAAAGCCTTTCGATCTCCGGCGAGCCTCCATGGTGCTCCTTCTCCTCCCTGATTTCTCAGCTCCTCTGCTCCTGTGAGCAGTCCGGCAGCACCACGCGATCTCCTCCTCCTTCCCCTGCGCACCCTCCCTGTGATTCCCTGACGGCAAACGCTTCTTCTCCGGCACGATCTCTCAAGCTACATTCACGCATCTGCCGCCTCCTCTTTCCGGCGACCTCGCACTTTTGGCCCCGATTTTCTCCTCGGCTGGCTCCGGCCGGCTCTTTGCTCTTAGACGCGAACTGGCAAGGCTCTTCTTTGATCTCTGCACGGGCTTCTGCGCTCTCCTCTCTCTCGGTGGGCTGTGCGACGGACCGCGCGACCTCCTCCTCCTCTCGGTGTGCCAGCACGACCACCTCGTGAAGCTCCTCCATCCCTCAATCTCTGCGCGACCACTTAGACCTGACTGCTTGTTATTGAGCACTGTTGTTGAGGCCGCAGGTTTCATGGCGAGCATTCATGATCCAGCCTTGTTTACTCACTCTTCTTCCCGGGGTCGGACAGTTTTGCTTCTCTATGTTGACGACATGATCCTCACCGGTGATGATTCTGCTCACATTGTCTTTGTGAAGCAGAAGCTGTGTGAGACTTTTCTGATGACAGATCTTGGCCCACTCCACTACTTTTTGGGCATTGAGTTTACTTCTCATCCAAATGGGTTTCGTTTGTCTCAGCAGCGCTACATTCTGGATCTACTTGCTCGCTCTGGTCTTACGCACAAATGCATGGCGCTTACACCGATGGAGCTTCACTTACAGCTTCGGGCCTCCGATGGGACATCTCTACCTGACCCTACTCGTTATCGTCATTTGGTGGGCAGCTTAGTTTACCTTGCTGTCACTCGTCCTGATATCTCTCATGCCGTGCATATCCTCAGTCAGTTTGTGAGCTCTCCTACTTCACATGCATTATGCCCATCTCGCTTCATTTTACGCCACGCGTGATGCGCCTCTCATTTGCCTATTCTATCCTCGGCATACCATCTCTTCGCCATGTGCCTACTCGGATGCTACTTGCTTAAGGAAGTGATCCAGATGATCGACACTCTCTTTCTGGTTATTGCGTATTTCTTGGCTCTTCTCTCATTATCTGGAAGACTAAGAAACACTTATTTCAAGCTTCCGCCTCCAAATTTGAGGCCAGCGCTCTTTTGCTACTACTCGAGATCATCCTGCTACTGGTTACTCGTGATCTTGGTGTTCATATTGATGGTCCTACTCTTCTTCATTGTGACAGTACGGGTGCCCTTCAGACAGCTACTGATCCGGTCAAGCGTGAGCTGACGAAGCACATTGGTGTTGATGCTCATTTTACACGGTGCTCTGTTCGTGATCGGACGATTTCTTTGCACTACCTTCCTTCTGAGCTGCAGGTGGCTGACTTCTTCACCAAAGCTCAGACACGTGATCAACATTCTTTTCTTTTGTCCAAACTCAAGATGTTTGATCCGCCTTGAGTTTGAGGGGGGGTGTTATTATACGGGTCCCACCTACTACTTTACTGTGTGTGTACATACTTGTCTTCCTGGGGGTGTGTGTCTTTCTCTTTGGTTTGTTGTGCTTCTCTCTTTGGATTGAACTGGTGTGCGCCTGTGTGCTCGTGAGGGAGCTCTGTGGCATTGAGGTATGCCTGACTCTCTTCTCCTCTAACACATAAAAGGAAAGATTAGTTTCACGTATTTTAATTAATACAAAACTATTTGACTAAGAATTACCTTTTGATGCAATGCCGGGACAATTGCCTTCCTCCTTACTTTCTATATTAATCTTGTTGCCTTTCATTTTCAAATGAATGGGAAGATCCGACATCAGTAGGTTGTGCACGACCCTACAAATAAAAACTTGTAGTTACTTAAATCTTAAAAATCAACCTAACAATAAGACAATTTTCAATTAAAACATATACCTTTTTAGATAGATTAGCCATAATATCATGGAGATCACCTTCCACACTAGTGAGTTGACCAAGAATTGAAGTTACCATATCAAATTGCTTTTTCATGCCTTCAAGTATCAACCTTCAAGCTTTTATTCTCTTCTAATAGCTCTCGGCCTAGCGTGGAGTTTGTGGTCCATGTATATCTTTAGGTGAAACACCGAGACCATATGATCATAGCGCCCATGACTATCTTAGCGACTTGGGAGAAGATTTCATCCCTAGTCATAGGATACCTTGGGACTCTTGTGGCAATTTGGGACACTAAAGCATTCATTTGAGACCTGCTTAAAAAAGATACAATTTAATTTGATGATGTAAATATTGTATAAGTAGAGAACATAAAATTTGATAGATACATACAAACTTTTCTTCACCGCTACATCAATTTAATGTGCCATCTTTTCTTTGATGCAGCTTACAAAACATGTCTACGCGAGACGGTTCCACTCCATCATTGTTTATCATCTAGTACAAAATAGATAATATCATATTTTTAAATGAATTAAAAATATTAGTTTTTTACCAACCACAAATGATATTTTTTTTACCTCTTCGTCGATTCTCCTTGCAAAGCTTTTTGTTCCAGAAATGTGAGGCATGGCTTGTTTTCAACAATTTAATTTGCCTTTTTCCTCACGCATCTAAACTCAAAAGAATATAAAAACATATATTGTTTAATATTTAACTATGTCATATAAAAATTTACTAGAATAATGATACAAACGAGGATATTAAATATACCTTCCCCGTGTCGCTTTCCCAGGAATCTACAAGCCAATCCCAATCATCTTGGGTAAGCTCCAAGGGTCGGTTCCTTTTGGCTCTTACTACATCACCCCTGAAAGGGGTGTAATTAGCCCGTTTCACTTGGGCTTTATAATCCTTCCACTTCTTATTAAAAGATTGTAACACCCAATTTTTAAATGAATTGTTGATTTCAAAAACATCCTAAAACATGATAAAATGAAAATAAAATAAAATAAAATAAAAAATCATGAGTTCAAATTATCCAACTTTGAAAAAAAAAATTAACTTTAAAATGTTACATGTACTCTCTGCCACACCCTCTCCTTATCTTCCTAGGGCACAAACCTCCAATCAGAGTATCTGACCGAACAAAATCTAGGTCTACAAACCATAGTACCTAGAAATTGTCCCAGATCTCTAGCACCATCACCAACTGGTTGCCCCTTATTATTACTTCGGACAACTTTTTTAGGTGCATTTTCTTCTCTATTCCAAAGTTTCTCAAGCCGTGTGTGTCCCCTAACATTCCTATGAATTTCTGCAAAATGCTTTGATATATCAAATATTAAATTTTAAAAACTTCATAAAATTTATAAATATACAAATGAGTATAATTATAACACTTCATAAAAACTTTTATGGAAACTTAATGAAGATATACTAGCCTGGATTAGATGAATTTCCTTCATCTGAAGGAGTATGACTTGAGCTTGGTTTGAGTGAGTAGGGACTCCTCCTCCACTACGTACCTTACCACGCCTTGCAAAGTGCGACATTTAGCTACACCATAAAAGAAGCAAAATTAACAAACATAATGCCACCCAATAATAACATCATAAAATGCAAACATAATACAAGTGTCATCATTAATGATGACATTAATATAACAAAATAAATGAGCAATGGATTGTTAATAAGATAATAATGGAAAATGGACAATTTGTCTTTACATATATAATAAGACAGATACAAACAAGCAAAGACTATTGAACATACATAAATCAAATTTCTTTGTCACTATCTTCATCAACTTCCTCTACTATGTCAATCATTGAGATATCCCTGCCCACAGGGATAAAGGGTTCATCAATTGTTGCCTCTTGCATATCATGCATGTCTATCCCAATTAATATTCTCCTCATTATTAAAGAGGTTGTCCTCCAAACTTGCTTCATTAGAAATTGTACTTTGCAAATGATCTTCAATGGAGCAATCATTTTGCATGTCATAAAAGTCCCTTGGTTTTGTTTGGACAGCGACATGCCAATTTGGATCCAAAGGGTCTTCAATATAGAAAGCTTGCAATGCTTGAGATGCTAAAATGAATCGCTCATCATACTCATTTGCCCCAGTATTTGATAATCGATTTAGATTCACAAGAGTGAACCCCAAATCATCTGTATTTACTCCTTTTGTAACATCAACCCACTCACACTTGAACAACACTACACGTTTCCATCCATGATAGTTTAATTCAATAATATTATTCAACACCCCAAAATATGTAATGTCACTTTGAATGGGGTTTTGGTGATTGACACTTGCAAAACTCATAGTCGATGCAACAACAACCACTCCACTATTCTGAGTTTTTCTTCTCTACTCTCGGGCCTTGACAAGAAACCTGAACCCATTAATAGTATAAGCATTCCACCTCCTCGCTACTATTTACAACTTCATCAGATAATGAAGAATCATTTGTATTCTGACACTTGTGAAATATCCACTCATCAAACCGTTGATGGTGCATCTTATCAAGGTCATAAGCACTGATTCTGCGATGTTTTCTCTTGAGTTCTCTTTTATGTTCCCTACATAAATAAACCATTTGTTTACTACAATTTTATTTTATTCAAAATGTATATCATAAATTAATTAACGAAATTTGGATACTTACTCGATCAAGAGCTTCAGAATTGAATAACATATAACGGTGTGCTTGTTTGCACTCAATAGGATTAAGGGTAAATGTTTTTGATTTCCCTATAGAATGGCCAATAATAGGATCCCAAAATCATCATTCCGCGGTCGCTTATGAAATCTTGTATCAACACCATCAAAGTATCGTTAACAAAAAGTTATGCATTCCTCCACAAGATAGCCTTCAGCAATTGAACCTTCTGGTCTACTTCGGTTACGAAAATATGATTTTAGTGTGAGAAGATACCTAAAACCAAATGATGATTTATAGTTGAAAAAATCAGCCCGATAAAAGCAATAAAAATTATATATAAAATTCAAAATATACACATAAAAAAAGATAAATCTTTTTTTAAATAATTTATATTGATTTTTTATTCTCAAATCCGTAAGAAGTAACATCTTATGAATCTCCTTTGAATTAGATTAAAGATATAAACCTTTTTTCTTTATAATTTATTTTAAATTTTTATCCCAAATATATTATACAAAATCGGTAAAAAATCACTCACAACTCATCAAACCTCCCTTAAATTGAATTAGATTAAGAATATTTAAAAATAATAATTTATCTTGAATTTTTATCTAAAAAATCAACCTCCCTTAAATTGAATTAGATTAAGGAATTTTATTTTTTAAAATAATTTATCTTAAATTTTTATCCAAATAAAATTAGCAATTCATAACCTTAGATTAAGGATAAACTTTTTTAAAACAATTTATTTTAGAATTTTATCTCAAATATATCTAAATCTATAAAAAGTCATAACACACTAAATAGCTCATAAACCTCCCATAAATTGAATTAGATTAAAAATAAATATTTTCTGAAAATAATTTATCTTGAATTTTTTATCCTAAATATATACTAACAAGCTCATTAACCTCTTTTAAATTGAATTAAATAATATGTAAAAATTCTTATGGGTGTTTAATATGGTAGTGAAGGAAAGAGTTAATTTAAATATAGATAAAATTTGTTATGAATTTTTATACTATATTTTATATATAAATATTATATTTATATTTAACATATAATTCAATCGGTTCCGTAATTACCGAACCAAATAAATCTTTACCGGATTATTTCATTGGATCGGTTTGGTAGCGAACCATCAAAATCAATTTTTAAAATTTATCAACCGCCTTACACCGACGGTGATCGATCGATTTCTTCTTCCCATCTAATTCTCACTAGACGGTTTTGTTAATGGGCTTAACCCAAAAGGCCTCGTTACTATGGAATGTGTCCCTCGTTATTTATACCCCTTCACTTTTCTCCCATTAGGCAATATGGGACTATTGTTTGAACCAATAGTGATGCGCCCCTCGAGCAATAAGAATTTTCCTTTCCATGTAGTTAGCTTGGTCTTCACTTTGTCAATGAGTGTCCTCCAGTGATCTTTCCTTGGCTTGGATTCGGATATTGGGAGTCCCATGTAGCTGATGGGCAAGGTGCCAATGTTGCATGCCATCATTTGTCCAAGGTCATAGGGTTTGTATGTGATTGTTCTTATAGCTACACTCTCGTTATAATTTATCTGGAGTCCTGACAGACCTCATATAGATAGAAAATTAGCTTCACGGTTCAGAAGTGGTTGAAGTCCCCTGAGCATAAGATGAGCAGATCGTCTGCATATTGTAGGGCTAAGATCTCCTCGATTTTCTGCCGTGTTTCTTATCGAATGCCCCTAAATAGGTTGTCGAATTTGATAGCATGGTGCTAAGGACGTCACTAATCAGCACAATGAGTAATGGGGATAGCTGGTCACCTTGTCGCAACCCCCTTTGGTGTCGTACATATATCGTCGGTTGCTCATTCAACAAGAAGTTTGCTTTTGAAGAGTTCAGAATTAGCTTTATCCAGGCGATCCATTTTGGACCAAACCCTCTCGCTTGAAGGACCTCCAGTAGGAATTCTTAGTTTACCATATGAAAGGTCTTCTCAAAATCCACCTTAAATAGGGCACTATTTGTTCTATTTTGCTTCATTTGAAGATTAGCTTTTCTAATGCTACTATATTGTCATATATACATCGACCTTTGATGAAAGTTGTTTGGGTGTCATCCATCAACTTGTCTTAAAAGTTAAACCACTATTTTCCATATATATTCCATATATATCTCCATGCCAAGTCACTAGACAAACACTAGATATTTAAAATGTAAACTTAGTTTTTTACTTAATTAATTCTGAGTGCATCTAAAGGAAAGCTTAGTATTTAATTAGCAATGATGCTCCATCATTCAAAGCTTCTCTCTCTTTCAGATGGATCACAAGATTCACAACCAAGAAGATGAAGAGAAGCAAGATCAAGATGAGCACATGGAGAAATGGCAAGGCTGCGTGGTGGCAAAGCTCCGGCAAGCCACCGCAAACAAAGTCTGGCCCCTCGTCGGAGACTTCTTATCCTTGAACAAATGGATGCCAAACATCATCGCCGTATGCGAGCTTGTGGACGGCGTGCCAGGCCAAGCAGGCTGCCTGAGATACTGCACCAGTGCTCCGGCCACCGACATCACCGGAGCCAGCTCCGTCTTCTGGGCAAAGGAGAGACTCCTGAGTTCAGACCCCAGTGGGCACTCTCTTAGCTACGAGATCACAGAGAACAACATGGGATTCACAAGGTACGTGGCAACGTTGAAGGTGGTGGCTGGTTTTGGAGATGATGATGAGGGTTGTAGCTTGGAATGGTCCTTTGAGTCTGATCCTGTGGAAGGGTGGACACAAGAGAGCTTTGTTTCTTATCTGCAGAATGGACTTGATGCCATGGCTGCCAATGTTGAAGAGGTTCTTCATGATCTTCATGCATGAAGATTATTATTATTATTATTAACTTCTTAATTTGCTTGAGTGGATTATCAAGGTTGAAGATTGAGGCTCTTGATCACCATGTACTGAAGGGTTTGATATGTTCTTATGAAGGATTTGGAGTTCTTTTGAAAGAGAGCTTCTGTTCTTTTTTCCATCTTTATTTAATGAAAACTTTGTTTTATGGATTATTGTGATGCTTTTCTCTTGTTCTGTGTGCATCTTTGTTTTATCCATGTTACTGATTTATTTTTATTTTTTTCTCTCTCTGTTTCTCAAGCTCAAGCTTTGAAAAAGAAATAGAAGCCAAACACTCAACAGAGATGGAGTAGACACATTTGTTTTTGTCTAAAAGAAGTCAAGGAAATGGGTGTATATTGATGTTGATTGCAAATTAAAAATCCAAGATTAGGTCTTGATGGATGCTACATTTCATTCATTGTAAACCTAAAACCATAAAAGAGAGCATTGGTTTTTTTAATCAAAATAATAAATAAATAAAATAAGCAGGGGCTTATCAACAAGATTGAGATGTTTGAGGTTTGGATGAGATGGTGATTTGTGGCCATTCATCAATGAACATTCCTTGATTCTTATGTCATTGTCTAGGCATTGATTCTTTACAAAAATTAATTAGTCATGGACTTTTTTTTTATGAAAATATCCTCATAAATGCTTATATAGTGATTTGTCCAAAACTGTAAAACCTTTTTATATATCTTAACATAAAAAAAATGGTTCTTCAGGGGGGTGGGCGTTGATGCCCGAGGCCCGCTCTGACGGTCAAATCAGTGGAAAGATTGTTTGAAAAGAAGGTGAATATTAGAATAGAGTAGTCTTCATTGAAAGAATGAGCTCACCCCTTCTTTACCAGGGTCTCTTCTCTTTTGTTCTCCTCCGGTACCTCAGGCCACGATATATCATCCACCTGCCACTTTACCGGTCATCATGACCTTTTGCTGTGAGGATACCTTTCTATCCCTGAAGTGACGATGGCTTTACCCTGCCATAGAGGTGGTTTGGTGGCTCTTGGGATTCGGGTTGTCCTTACAAGGACATGGGCGCGGGCGCACCAATTCTTGTGTGACAAGATTTGACCGTATCAATATAGATCAATGAAACAAACACAAATTACAAGGATATATTATTTAAACTGTTGGTCTTTCAAAAGGTGAAAAAAAAAATATATACAAACCATATCATTAAATTGAATCATCAAAACACAACAAACTTATACAGCATTCAACCTAATCCTACTCTTAAGTCTACCACCATCAATCTGGCTCCTTTGCTTTGCCAGTGAGTGGTCTGTAACTGAGAGAGCTGTTCATCTTGATTTACAAGATTTGGTGCTGGAGTTTCTTCTCCATCCACTGAATGATGTCGGTCCCAATTTCATCACGCTCGGGCTCGAAGAGAAGGTCGTGTAAGAAGCCATCATAGAGCTTAATATCCTTGTAACCAGAGGAAGCCTCATTGAAGAGATCCTGAGAAGCCAAGGGATCGGTCACCCTATCAGCAGTCCCATGCAGGACTAAGAAGGGGATGGTGACCGATTCCATGTTCTGCATCAGATATGATGATATGCGGAGGATCTCATAGCCGGTTCGGACCCTTATAGGCCCAGTGTACACCAATGGATCTGAATACTTGGCCAACATAGCAGCAGGGTCCCTTGATACAGGGATGCCCCTCTTGTTAGCCCCCTTGAACTGGAATTTGGGGGCTACCATTGAAAATAGTGGGGCCACTGCCTGCAACAAATGAGAGATGGATTTAAGTAATGGTTAGTGACTTTGTATACATCTCAGAGAACATAGGAACTGCCATAGGTGTAGATTGTGGTTTTCAATTTGTCTTGATACTCAGGATATCAATCCATCAGAAAAGGTTTAGGTTGAGAAAGCAATTCTTGAGGCAAACATGTGAATTTTACATTTGGAGGATAGGAACATCAGCAGTGAGAGTGAAGAAGATGGTGTTGGAAGATGAATGTTACCCCGACTATAGGATGTGCTGGCTTTACACGCAATGCTGGAGAAGTTAGCACAATTCCTTCAAGATTGCTCTTGATATGAGGATTGAAGGCTGCCTATAATATGGAAATTGATAAGAAAAGAGAACAACTAACAAGAATGAAACTTGTATGTTTTGGTTCCAGAATAATGTCCAATAATTTTGTTGATCATACCTTTAAAACCACAGCTCCCCCTGTAGAATGACCAAAGAGGAAACACGGAATATCAGGATTTTCTGATTTTATTTTCTCAAGGAATGTTCCCTGTACATATAGAAATAAAACAATGATGAGGAAGGAATAAAACCAAACAGAGCACCATATATCAGGGCGCGAATGTACCGGATTATAAACTAGCATCAGGTGGCTAACATGAACTTATATAACAATCTGTACATAAATGTATGGAATAGCACAAGTCAGATGCCCAAGGCCTTGATTTATAGAACCAAAGCTTAAAGCATCGGTGACGGAGATTAAGAGAATATGACAATGATTAAACTTACAGTGTCTGCGACAACATTATCTAAGGATGGCACATAACCATGCAATCCATCACTGCCACCATGACCTGTCAAACATAATCAGAAGTAAATTTACATGGCTGGTTTTAAGAAATCTGAGAATGTTTTAGGGTTGAAAACATCCCAAGTCATAAACAGTTAGCATGATCAGTAGCATCTAGGTGGTCCATATTATTAGTTAAAATTGGGAAAAACACATACAAGCAGAAGATGAAAGTAGTATGCCATATATCACAGGCAAACTGCTCAAAATGTCAATTAATTTTAGGTACACAGGTCCACATATGAAAAAACTGATTGGTAGTGTCATGAGCAAAAGGCTTCAATGCCAAAGGAAGCATGTGGCTTACACCAGGCTGCTTTTGTTCTGCAGAGGACTGAGTACCCAGAATCAGTATAAACACAGAATCTGATCTCATATCATCATATGAGCATCTTTCTCTTTTTTCCTTTCACATATCCTTAAACCAACTAGGTTTTGTGGAAAATCATCTAGCCTATAGATGAAGTGATGATGAGGGCAACAAATATAAATGAATTTTAAGAGACAATCAATAGCCTGTATAAATGCAATACACACCTGTCCAATCCATTGCATACACTCCAAAGTTGCACGAGGTTAACTGCTTTGCAAAATGAGCATATCTTCCACTGGAAATTTAAAAAAAAAAAACATTTAATCAGACATCAATAGTTAAAAGGAACTGACCAGTATGGTCATCTTCCCTAGGAGGTGCAACCACCTATTGCACCTAGCATAAGATTTTTTTGATGGTCAGTAAAGGGCAACAGAAATATTTAAGACCACTAAGAGAAGTCAATAAACTGAATTTTGGAACAGGTCAGATTGGTGGTTATCCAGTTATAAATCCTGACACAGACAACCATCTATTTGGAATCTTGACTCCGATTGAAGAATTGTTGAAATTTTTTGCCATGTGAATAATCAAGATAGGGAAATTGAGGAATGCAAAAACATAAGAAAAAGAAATCAATTTGCACTCTTCTTACCTGTGCTCATTAAGGCCATGAATAATCACTAAAATGCCCCTGAAAAGGAAAAGGAAATGTTAGAGTGGAATACCACATGGAGCTCATAAATAAGTAAACAACAACTTGCATCAAAATGATCATTTTACAATTAATGTTAACTATTTATTAACACTTATCATATTGAGATACATCTACCACAAGCACATCAATAATAGCAACTACATAAAATTGGTGTCTCTGTTTTACTCCATGTTATTACTGTGAATGCTGATGGTAGACAAATGGTGAGGCAAATCCAAGAGCTACTGCAAAGTCATATAAATTTTGCAAGAAGAATAACAGAGGCGGATGGTGACAGACTTGCAAAAGAGGTAAAATAAGGAAAAGTATTACTATGGCACAATAATGAGTAACCAAACACTTAAGAAGGAGATGAAAGCTACACATACAATGTTATTTCATATCTTTCATGCAAGATTAACTAGGTCAATGACACGAAAATCCAGTGAAAAATGAATGAGGAAAAAATGATATCACTTATCAGCCATATGTTCACACAACAAAGCTAAATTTAAATAATCATATGGCATTAGGCAATCTTAGCCATGTACAGTTTCCTGGTCCTAACTTAAAACAAATCAGTGTACAGGATACAAACAGAAGCTTAATAAAAAGGCAGAGCATGGTTACAATGATGAAATTATACATCCAATGAATAGTAGTCTTGAAAACATACAATTTCCATTTTTTTTTTTTTTGTGGAATTGCTCTGCCTGTTGAGGGCATCTGAAACAGCTAATAGCTGAATTATCCATTGGACAAGACCAAACAATAGTCAAAAAAAGGAAAACAAGAAAGTCCAAATCTTTTTGCATAAAATTTTTTGATCAAAGTCTTAGATAACAAGAACAGCTTAAATCTTACAAATCTCTTTTTCTTCTTTCATGAAGCAAATCATCCAAATATTAAATCTAATCAAAGATTTTAAAATTCATCAGGATCCTAGAAGACCATCCTAGTTAATTAACTCGAAGGAATTATTCTAAAGATTAAAAGATGTAGCAAAATCTCGTCTTTTCAAATAAAAACAAATTCCCAATCAACCGTCTAATCAATTACTCGCAAAATAGCAGATGAAGTGGAAAACCGAAATCAAAACCACGATCGCCTATTTATATCAAACGCAAATTCAGAAAAAATAAAAAAAGTAAGAATCAAAACAAAAAAAAAAAAAAACCCAAACATGCGAATCAGAACCGGAACCTTACTTCATTTCTCCAGAAACCGGCACCCACGACCGACAAAAGAGGGCGTTCCTCCTCGTCCCCACGAAGACCGACGTCTCCCACCGACATCCCTCCCCGCCATCCATCTCCACCATCTCCGCCAGCGCCCTCCTCCTCCTCACGTCCTCCTCCTCCGCTCCAACCCTCCATTTCCCCCCTCCCCTCTTCCTCGGCGACGACATCGAGGCACCACCGCTATAATTCCTCACCAAAAAGGGCCTCCGCGCGATGCCTCCGCTTCTCCGAAGAAATAAGACGAGCCACAGCGCAAGTGACTGGAAGAAGAGGAACAAACGAAGCAGGGAGCGCCGCGACAGCATGGAGCGGCACACGGGGATGATCCGGCCGCTCGCGCCCGACGTCAGCTCCTCCACCGGCGAGCTCCGGTCCATCTCCGTCGTCAGATTAGGGTTTCCTCGATGGCCTCCCGGAGAAGTCGATGTTTTTTATAGAGAAAGAGAAAGAAAAGGGAACGAAGGCCCGCGGGGGCGTTGAGTCCCTATTCGACGAAAGAGTGCTTGTCCAGTGTCCCGCGGATTACGATAACATAGAATATCTTCTCCATCACTAAGTTGACACCTGGACATTATCTCTCTGAAATACCTATAAAACTGACGGTAAAGATGTTCCGCAGGTATAAAGTATCGTACCGAGATTAATGCTGTAAATTGACGGTAAAACAACGTGTGTTTTTTTACTAATATCCCCTTCGGAAAGTTATAAATTATTTTTAATGTTTTAATAATAAATTATTAGCATCTAAATCGATTAAATTATAAATTAAAATTATGTTGGTCAAAGTGTTGATTGCGTGCCAGTTGAGGAGGGTCGCTAGATTTGGTAAAGAATTTGTGGGTGGTCGTCGCCCGTTTTGTTCTGGACCAGAGTGGTGGACCCGGTCGCTTTGAAAACAAACCAACACTTCACTCGTTTTGCAAACTTCAAACCACCCTACCATGAATTTATGGTGTGCATTAAAGCTCATATAATCGTAGAAACTTTCTTCTTAAAAAGTTAGGGTGTTTTATATAAAAATACCCTTATATATACATTAATACTATGGTGTTGTGCTATAGTAGCCACTAGCCAAGGCACAATACACAATACAATAGGGTGCCCCTGAATAAGGTACTGTAAGTGCAGGGTGTATAATAATTGGGTGCGGAGCACACCACTGCACCCACCGAAGCCTTCATGGCACTATAGAAGGCATTTTATGTATAATATATATAGTTTATATTTCTCAAAAATTTTATAATATATATATTGTTGATGCCAAAAACTAGTCCGCCTCACGCTTTGGTTGTTGTTGCCTAGTGATCTGGTCTCAGTCTTCGACAAACGGTTGAAATTTGTAATTGATGTGGACACTTACTTCAGGTTTCGAACATTGGATGCTTTGGAATGCCGGTTGTTCTGGAGGAATAGGAATATGTGGAGGCGATCGGATCGATGAGGATGATCGCAATTGTCACCTTTTGGTTTCTGGATACTTGGATGAATCTGTAAAAAGGAGAGGAAAGTGATCAAAATTGGGCCTTTCTGCCCGGCTTTAACTCCGATGATTAAGTCAGACATCTTATGAGAAAGAAGAAGATTTGGTAAACTTCTAGACTTCTTGGACACAGGTTAGTTGATTGTTCAAGTCCTCTCCCTTTTCTTACTATAGTTGTTCTTCTTTTATAGAAAGTTTGAAGGCGGTTTAGGAAAATATCTGGAAAGGCGGTTGTGGAAATATCTCGTGAGGCGGTCAGAAAATATCTGCCTAAGTAGAAAATATCTGCCCACTATAGAGGCAAGTGGATAATATCTGCTTATTGTAGAAATATTTTCTTCCTTAGGAAATTAGGTGGCCATGAGCACCTCATGAGACAGGTTTCGGATAAAGGTTTTGGATTTGCTATAATTCCGATCGGATTTGTTTGTAGAGTTGAAAATAGTTGAAAGATAGTAAACGCCTCATTCTCAATTACCGATCGGAATTTCGCTAGAAAGGCAGTAACATAAGATTTAATATTAGGTGGTATTGCCACGTGGCCAGAGGGATTTGCCCCGTGCGCAACACGTGGCCATTTGGGTAGGTGACACATGTTTTACCAAATATTTTCGTAACATATATATATATAGTCATTTTAGTGTAAGGCCGGCCGCACTTGCAGGCGGTCCCTTATGTGAGATAATTTAGCGGGGGCCGGACCCCGGCTGCCCGAGACCCTGCCTGATCATGCAGTCACATAGAATTCTATATATATATATATATATATATATATATATATATATATATATATATAGAAGAATGATCGTATGCCTACGTGACATCGCTCATTTCCGATTGACGCCCATTTGACCTCTGGAGTATTTTTTTTTATATGGATGGGAAGATGCATTAAAATAAGTTTATCACTGTCAATTTTCATACAATTTGGTAACCGTTTGGTCCTCCCACTTAACGGTTAAAATTCTGGACGGTTCAGATTCCTATAAATTTTGATCCGTTAAAATAAAGACCCTACAAGTTCTCAAATTGTATGAAAATTAACAGGCTAACTTATTTTTCGATGATCTTTCCATCCGTACGGTTGGAAATTGTTCAAATATGCTCCAGGCGGAATGAAAGCGGCGGCAGGAAATATATAATTTCCGGTTGGCCTGATAACATCACTGCTATATATATATATATATATATATATATATATATATATATAGAAAGAGAGAGAGAGAGGTGTTAAGATCAGGTTGGCCGGATGTCCGGCCCTAACACCTATATTATATCTTAAAAATATATAAAAAATATAGATTATATTTTTTATAATGCTTTTAGATATAATTTGATTTATTTATAAATTTTAAACAGAATTTAGATATGTATATATATTTTTTAAATTATCTTATCTTAAGAATACATGTATACATGTGCATATAATTTTAAAAAATATATATACATATCTAAATGTTGTTTAAAATTTATAAATAAATCAAATTATATCTAAAAACATGGTAAAAAATATAATCTATATTTTATATATATATATATTAGAGATAATATATATGTTACAACTAGCCGGCCGGACATCCGGGCGGCCTGATTGTAACATATATATATATAT
Organism: Dioscorea zingiberensis; assembly: GCA_026586065.1. Classification (NCBI taxonomy): domain Eukaryota; kingdom Viridiplantae; phylum Streptophyta; class Magnoliopsida; order Dioscoreales; family Dioscoreaceae; genus Dioscorea; species Dioscorea zingiberensis. Next base: position 9,748,917 of record CM048820.1, on the reverse strand, counting down.
ATATATATATATATATATATATAACAATAGCAACAACTAAGCCTTCATCGCATAATAAATGGGGTGAGCTATATGAATTCTCTATCTCCATGTTACTCTGTCAAATGTAAGATTTGGTTATGCGAGCGTAGTCGGTCCCAGACCCGGTGAAGAAGGAGGGTTACGATAAGTTGACATCCATCATAAAATTATTATTATTATTATTATTATTATTATTATTATTATTATTATTATTATATATATATATATATATATATATATATATATATATATATAGGGGTGATAACATGCTACCGGATTGAGCGATGTCCACATGTTATCACTGAGCATGTTTGAAGGATTTTTTTTGGTATGGATGGGAAGATCTGCTAAAAATAAGCTATCCTGTCAATTTTCATACAATTTAGAACTTAGTTTGGTCCTCCCATCTTAACGGGTGAAATTTTATTCCTATAAATTTTGATCCGTTAAGATGAAGGCCCTACAAGTTCCTAAATTATATGAAAATTGACATGCTTGCTTATTTTTCGATGATGTTCCCATCCATACGGTTAAAATACTGTGCAAAGCCAACGAATGAAAAAAGGATACGAATCTGCCACAAAATAAATAAATAACCTACTGAATACCGTCTATATATATATATATATATATATATATATATATATATATATTTATTATAGGAGGACATATATGCACACAAAAAAAGGAATTTTATTATAATTCTAAGATTTAGTCTATATCGTGTGTAATTATGAGGTGTTGTAGGGGTATACATGGAAAAAGAAAGATTATAAATTATTTAAGTAATTTGATGAGACACGTTTAGTTTGATTAAATTAAAATTAAAGCCACATGCTCAATTAAACAAATAATTAGGAAGAAGTCACTCTAAAGACATAATCAATTACATAAAGCACAATTAAGGGCCTTTGACCCCTAATTACACGGCCACGCAAAAGAGAAGACTTGGACATGTGTGATCATCGAGAAATGCTTGGTAGTTTCATTAAAAAAAATAAAATATATTTTTATTATTAAAAATACCATAGCTTCGACATAATATAATTTTAAATAAATAAAATTTAAAATTAACTTCATCCTATTTCCAAATTTTTCTATAATGTAATCGTAAACCAACCATTAATTGTTGAATTGGTTTTTAGAACAAGATCATTGGAGCGAGACTTTTATTTTGGCTTTATAAATTGGAAAACCAAATATTGGAACATCGTTCTCTTGGTTTGAAATTATGAGATTATGAATTGATGGTTTTGGCGATTCTACTCTTGATTGGTTCAACATGGTGCCACATGGACAATTAACATGATATGTGATGTTTGTTTGACGATAAAAATTGAATAATGATAACCACTACTAATTTTAGAGTATAAAATTCAATTGGTAAAATTGAAATTTTAAGATTTTTTAAATCACTGACAAGATCCTAATGTGGGATGACAATGTCCTCACGTTACAAAACTTGACGAAAGGAAACGGAAAAGGAAAATAATACTATGCTTTCTATGCGACGGGGAAGAAGAAATGATCATGCACCCCGCCTCCCTCCGATATCATTACTCGGCGGGATCTGGTCTCACTATGGATGTCTCTTTGGGCTCACCTCTTCCCCCACAATGATATAAGATTTATGGGGGAAGATTGCCCTCTCCACAATAAGTGGAGAAGGGGCTCCGTATGGGATGAGACCTGCTTGTTATGGCCATCACTTAGAGCCTTTAGCTGGAACGGAACAAGATATGTGTTTCAGGACAAACACTGTGTTTTTATGAAACTCATCCAACACTTCATTTGGCTCTCTTGGTCTGACGCAATACACACTGCCAAGAAGCAACAATTATAGTCTATGCACTGATGCACACCTTGATTAAATGGAGCCAGGCTCCACGCCTTTAGGTACAAACTTAGATAAGGAGTGACCAGTCTACTGGGGAAAGGGGGTGTAGACAGAGCTATCCCTATTCCCTCTTTATGCGCAACACCTGTTCAACTATGAACCATTGTACTCCTTTAATACTTAGATAAATGAATATGATTTATCCATTTTTTTTGGTATAATCCTCAAAATAGTCCCTCTATTTTAACCAGGTGGCCCTTTTAGTCCCTCTAATATAATTTGAGCCTTTTATCTCCCTCTATTTTTTGATTTCGGTCTATTTAGTCCTTCTGTCAAGCAGGAGTTAAATTTCCCATTGACTTATGCTAACGTGGCTTTTTATAATATTAAAAAATTATTTATAAAATAAAAATAATAACAAAATGAGTACCGGGTTCGGATCCGGATGATGATAACGGATCCAAACCCGTTACTGAATCATCCGGATCTGAACCCTGTACTCATTTTATTATTTATTATTTATTAAAAATAATATTTTAATATTATAAAAAGCCACATCAGTATAAGTTAACAGAAAATTTAACTTTTATTTTACAGAGGGACTAAATGGACCGAACTCGAAAAATAAAGAGTGATAAATGGCTCAAATTATATTAGAGGGACTAAAAAGGCCACCTGGTTAAAATAAAGGGACTATTTTGAGGATTATACCTTTAAAAAAAAATCACTAATAATATTGTAGAGATTTAAAGAACTAGAAATCTTCGAAGTGAAAATTTACAACACATAAAACTAGTAACGACACATAAAGCGAGAGTGAAAGTATATATATATATATATATATAGGGTTACGATACAATGGGGCCGGCCGGACATTAGGCCACCCCGTTGGATCATAACCCTATCATGATATATATATATATATATATATATATATATATATATATATCATGATAGGGTTTGATAGGGTTAAGATACAGTAAGGCCCTATATATATAATATTTATTTATTTATTTATTTATGCAAGCAATGGTATAATAAATAACACATCTCCATCATGCCCCCGCATAATATTGAAGAAAGAAAAAGAGTATTCAAACAAAGAAAGTATAGTCATTAGTGGAACAAAAATAGTCTATGACTTAATTGATACTTGTGATTAAAAAGTAGCTTTGATTCGGAATTTAGGGAGCATTTGATGCCTCTCATTTCATTGTCACAAAAGTATAAATTCAATTGTGCCCATAAAGAGCATAGCATGCCCTCTCATTTCATTTTCACAAAAGTATATTTTCAATTGTGCCCATAAAGAGCATAGCATGCAAAAGAAAAAGGACTCTCTTTGTGGATTTGATTCTCATCCATTGTTTATTATTATGTTTAATCACTTTCAATTGGTGGAGCAAAGATGCACACAATTTGATAGCCTCAAGACCACAAATAGCACCTAACATGCAAACAAACAAAAATTATATATTACCTTGTTATTGCTTCCCCGATACTCATATAAAGAAAAAGGAAAATGACTTGAAAAAAAAAAAGAAATGAAGTAACTTAAACAAATCTTATTTGTTGATAGTCTCGGACCAATCAATCGAATATTAATCAATATGTAATTGATCAAACACTACTTGAAAATGGTTCTTTTGTTCAAAAATGAAATGTTCCAAATGTTTTTGAAAATTCTTACTCCCATTGGATGTATTAATTTGGAAATAATTATTTTCTTTAAGAAGAGTGCATGTGAAAAATCAAATTTTATAATTGGCATAGATCATTATTTTACTAATTTAGATTTTAATGAATCTTATCTATCTATATTATCTATATTATTAAACAAAAGTAATTCTAATTTTATTTTTTTTAAAAATAAGAAAATTTGGTTAGAATTTTAGAATTTTAGAATTGCCTCATAAATTTATATTTTTTATTTTTAAAATATCTATATTACTAAGGGGGTATTTTTAATTTTAAAAGATATCTACCTATCTATCTATATTTATGGGAGTCTATCGGTATTTTAATTTTAAAAAAAATTCAAAAAAATTATATTGGGATTTTGAAATTTTATCAAAATTTTGAATTTTTTTTAATTTTTAAAAAGTCTATCTACATTACTAAGTGAGAGAATTTTTAATTTTAAAAAATAAAAAAATATATATATATTTATGGGAGTCTATTGATTATATATATTTTTAATTTAAAAAAATTAAAAAAAATTGGGATTTTGAAATTTTCTCGGGATGTTTTAATTTAAAAAAATTTATCTATATCACTAAGTCAGGAGTATTTTTAATTTTTAAAAATATCTATATAACTACTATATATCTAACTATATTTCTAAACAGGAGTATATTAATTTTAATTTTAAAAAAATCCAAACAAAAAAAAAATTAGGTTGGGATTTTAGAATTTCCCAAACCCGAATCCAATAAGAGGAGACTGGACAGAGAGATGTCTCTCTGGGAAAACCCTGCTCACCAACGCGCGCGAGTCGACGTTTGAAGCCTCGAACGCCGCCGCCCACTCACGATGCTCTTGAGGGGCTCATCGGCGGCTTGCTACTCCTCCCTCGGTGATCACCGGCGCCTCTCCAATCCTTCCGCTCGGGCAACCCTCTTCTTGAACTTCAGAAGGAGGCCTTTCCCTTTGCCCCCACTAAAGCAGCCGATGAGTTCCATCCCTCCACGCTCTTCTCAAACTCGTGCTTTGACTGGGAGTGCCGACGCTGTATCATCCGAGAGGTATCTTCTTCTTTTAAACTTTAATTGATGGGGATTTTGGTGAATTTTATTGAACTTAGGTGATGGGTTTGTGTCATTGCGGCATTTCATCGAACAATCTTCGTGCAGGTCTAAGGTTTTTTGGGTTTTTGTATGCTTGTGGCTTTGTGAAACCTTACACGTTTTCACTACTTTCTCTAGAGTTTGACATTTGTGTTCTGTTGGCAAGATGACATTTTCAATGGTATTGCTTTTTTTTTCATCTTTTTGACATATGGATGTTTCTTGAAACTAGAGAATGCATCCAATGCAATCACATAATTGTGCTTTAGCGATATGCTGGAGTTTTCAATTGGCAGTTGTTACTCTATGATGGTTGCTGATCAATATTTGATTATTTCATGGTGTCCAATGCTAATGCCTTTCAGGAAGGATGATTTGCCAATGCATGTACTTAGCAATACAAAAGTTGGCATATTGGGAGGAGGCCAGTTAGGTAAAATGATGTGCCAAGCTGCATCATGCATGGCTATCAAGGTGTTGACTTTAGACCCTCTTGAAAAAAGCCCTGCTAGTGGCTTATCCTATTGTCATGTTGTTGGGGACTTCAATGATGGTGAGGCGGTTCGTGAGTTTGCCAAAAGGTAGGTTGTGTGAAATGTAGGACACAATCTTGCTCTTTTGATACATCTGTTTTGTATTTGTGTTCTACACACCTTTAAAAGATATATTTCACTTTTGTAGATGTGATCTGGTGACTATAGAAATTGAACATGTAGATGCTGTTATGTTGGAGAAACTAGAGCAGCAAGGGATAGATTGTCAACCTAAAGCATCTACAATAAAAATAATTCAAGTAAGTTTGTACTTAATATAAATTCAAAGGATTATTATTGTAGGTATACTATTCTTTGGCCAGTGGAACTGAATTTTTGTTAGTATTTAGAAGTTCTTTTCTGTTTGCTTCCTGACAATGGTTCTTTTTCTGGAAAAGGAATTGAAACATTTTTTTTTTTGAAACATGAATTTAGTATTAAAAAAAAAATCTTGATATACATTTTCTTTCCTTTGATTTTCTACAACATTCCTTCTTTGAGAAACAAACATGCATATTAGAAATTGTGAACATGGATGCATGAGCCATTTTTGCCTTATGTCATAGCTCTTCTTACTAAATATATTAAATTGTATTGAAGCATCAACTTGTGAAAGCAATGTCTTGATATACAAAGTCTCGATTCCCTTTGCCCTTTATAGATCCCTTATTATTGACCCATACCTTGATTTTCCTCTATTTCTTAAATCTTCCAAGTCGTTACCACCCTTCAAACATAAACTTTACATACAGCCATTTTCCACACCTTTATTTTTTCCCTACTTCCATGGCATTCAATATCCCAAACTAGTAATATTCTTTTATTGTGGCCAACATCTTCCATGGTATACACACCATAAAATGTCTTGGTTTTAGACAAAACTTTTAGACTTTGGTAATTTGGTTGGCTAAGTATAATGCAATGCACCTGCTTTACAAATCTTTTTGACATCCTTCACCTTCTTCTCCACTCTTCATGGGAATATCTCCATTAAGTTTAATGTGTTTCACATATTTCTACAGGACAAATACCTTCAAAAGTATCATTTTTCACAGCATGGGATTCCACTACCTGAATTCATGCAGGTTACTTGTACTTGATGCTTTACAAGTACACAAACGCCTCATTTTTGAATCACAAAAAAATTTGATTTTATATCATCTAAGTGCAGATAGATAACATTGAAAGTGCTGAGAGGGCTGGGAGCTTGTATGGCTATCCTTTGATGATCAAATGTAGGAGACTAGCTTATGATGGTCGTGGCAATGCTGTTGCTCATAGCAAAGAGGAGCTTTCTTCTGCTGTTGCTGGTAAGTCTGCCAACTCTATTCTTTGATGTTTATCTCAGTACAACCCTTTTTAGACTACTAAATTTTGCTTTTTTTCAGCATTGGGAGGTTTTGACCGGGCCTTATATGTTGAGAGATGGACTCCGTTTGTGAAGGTCAGCTGATTAGAACCTCTACACCTAACAACCAAATGAGTTATACAACCTTTTGCATTTTGTATAATTTAGTTTGTTTTATTCCATACAATCTAAATGAAAAAGCCTCATATTGTTCGATCTAGGAATTATCAGTCATTGTGGCGAGGGGCCGAGATGGTTGCATTTCATGCTATCCTGTGGTTGAAACCATCCACAAGTAAGATGGAGCTCTTAGTTTTTGCATTTGTAGCATTTTTTTCTCCAGTTTGTATTATGATGTACTTAAGTGGCTTGCTTCCGCATATAGTATTTGAACCCTTAAATTTGGAGCCAAGTAAAATAATTTATTTTGCAGAAATAACATTTGTCACATAGTGGAAGCTCCTGCTGATGTGCCTGAAAAAATAAAGGAGCTTTCACTTGATGTTGCTCAAAAAGCTGTTAGTTCATTAGAGGGGGCCGGCATATTTGCTGTGGAATTATTTTTGACCGGAGATGGACAGGTTTGTGTTCTGCAAATGCTAGCATTCATTTTTTATATGCAGTTCTTTAATTCGTAGGTTTTTTTACTAGTTTTTCTTCTTCCAATTTGTTCCTTCAAGGATTTTTTGATAGATTATACTTCTTCGTGGTTGATTTTAAATTCTTCTAGGTTTTGCTGAATGAAGTTGCCCCCAGACCTCATAATAGTGGGCATCACACAATTGAATCTTGTTATACTTCTCAATATGAACAACATCTACGAGCTGTTTTGGGTCTGCCACTTGGAGATCCGTCAATGAAAACCCCTGCTGCAATCATGTATAACATATTGGGTGAAGATGAGGTAATTTTACTGTATACAGCACCTTTTACTTATGAAAATAAGCCGCCATTCATGTCATAGTTGCAGAGTATTTTCATTTGGTCAGGTTTTAGTCATTAGAACTCAGGAATAGATTCTTTGGGAAGCAATCTGGATTTTTCTTGTAACTATTGATTAACTGCCTGATATTTTTGGTGCCCAAATGAAGACTTTGTCCTTTGACATTGTTGTTAATTTTCCGCACATTGTATATGCACTCAATAGTGTGCTGTGATGTAAAATTGAAATAGGAGCTGAGTCTTATGTGCTTCCATTTCACTTCAAAATTTCCACATTTCATGTCGTGTTCATATTTCATGTCATGTTCATCTAATTAACTCTTTGATATATATATATATGTGTGTGTGTGTGTGTGTGATTTTCATTCCATTTCTAATAGATGGCAGCCATTGAAGTTGTTCTTGCATGCTTTGTTTTCAGGGAGAGCCAGGGCTCAGGTTAGCTCATGAACTTATTGGAAGAGCTTTAAAAGTTCCTGGAGCTTCCATTCATTGGTATGATAAGCCAGGTCAGTCAATGTTGTCTGTTCTCTTGATTATAATATTGACGTTTGTCTTTTCACTTATTTGTTTTTAGTGAAGTAGATATGTGTAATAATGCCCAGATATGCGGAAGCTACGAAAGATGGGTCATATAACGATCACAGGCCCTTCCATGAACATTGTGAAAGCACGCCTAGATTCCATGCTGAACAAGGATCAAAGTGAAACTACAGGTCTTATATCACTTTTCAATTTTCAAGCATAATATATTACTCGTTTCCATATGCTAAGTATGATGTTTTGAAAAATATTGCCTAATGACACAGTATTTGAAGTAACTATCTTTCATCTCTACATTGAGGAGAATGCTTAGTGTGTACTTTTAACAGCATTGATTTTATATCTAGGCTTCATCTTTATTTTTGTGTTCTAAGCTGTAAGGAATGTAAGTTAACATGCGAGTATTGACTGGTTGTCATAGATTTCATTTTATTTGTCCTATGCATGCATTTTAGTTCACAGCCTTAAGGTGGTTTGTTCAGCCAAAGAATTCATTGTTCTCTGTGATTGCCGTGTCCTATGTTTTTTTTTCTTGTAAGAAAATTGCAGTTGTGCTTCATTAACTAACTGGAAATTCAGTTTCCCCATCAAGGCTAAGAGAGACAATTTGCCACTGATACCCCATTGGATATTATACACTAACTTTTGGCATGCAACAAAATTTATTTCGCGATTTCTCAGTTGAAAAGTACACTTTACAGGATTAATCTTCTCAGCTCTGATCTCCCCTTCTCTTACTTTAACGATGAATGATATTTGTGGATGAGGACTTTGAACCAAATCGTAGTTAAGTTGATAATGCCAATCTTCTATGTTTGCAGTAATTCCTCAAGTTGCTATAATCATGGGCTCTGATTCAGACCTTCCTATTATGAAGGAGGCAGCAGTGGTCCTGAAGAATTTTGATGTGCCATTTGAGGTTGAGCTTGTCTTAACAAAATGATGGTTTGGAGAATGCATTCATGGAAAATTTTGAAATTCTTATTAGGTATCTCATTTAACCCCATGTCTATATATAAATTGCAGGTGACTATTGTTTCAGCACACCGGACACCTGACAGGATGTACTCTTTTGCTTCATCCGCAAAGAAGAGGGGAATTCAAGTCATCATTGCTGGTGCTGGTGGTGCAGCCCATTTACCAGGTTGGTTCTGCTAGATTGCATAGAATAGTAAAAGGTTACAATAGTAATAGGTGATACAGAGCTCTTATTTGGAGTTTTTGTTTAAGGTATGGTTGCCTCATTGACATCTTTGCTTGTAATTGGTGTCCCTGTTAGAACTGCTTCCCTCGATGGGGTTGATTCCCTCTTATCCATTGTCCAGGTAAGCTAGGCAAATTTTCTTCTACACATATTACATTCCTTTAGTTGTCTTCTATTATAGAATGGAGCACATGAAATTTTGGCCAAGACTTTGAGGCCATTAAGCTTCTTCCTTTCAAAGAATATATAATTCCAATGGTCCCTTGTTGGCAATGTATTGGTTTTGAACTTCAGAATAAAAAGCTAATGCATCTCAAGTATGAGATAATTATACTGCCATGTTTCTCTTTCTAGAATAGATTAATGGTAGCTTGAATTTGAAACAAGGATGCCAAAAATAAAAATAAAGTAAGGAACACAAAAGCTAAACATTAGTATGGGTTGAAGTTTTTAAGCATTCTGTGTTACTGTATGTCTGTATATATTACCTTCTTTGATGCCATGGAGCAAATGTTAGATTTGTATTGGAAACATTTGAATAACTTGAGAAGAATAGAAACAATGAATGGAAAGTGAAGGATTTTTATTTTAATCATGTTTAAATTTCTTTTGACTCATGCTTGACACCTTGAATGTGGGTGTGAAAACTGAAAAAAGACGATTAATTTTTTATCCACAATCATAGATGCCGAAAGGAATCCCAGTGGCCACCGTTGCAATTGGAAATGCAGCAAATGTTAGCCATTAGGATTTTGGCAAACGGAGAAGCAAAATTGTGGGACAGGTATTGTTGATCTTATAACTTATAGTAGTTAAAAAATGCACTTTTCAACACAATCTCATCTAATTTCATATACATCATTTGGTTGGTAGAGTTGTAAAATACCAAGAAGTGATGAAAGACACTGTGCTTACAAAAGCAGAGAAGCTTGAGCATGAAGGGTGGGAACAATATTTGAATTCCTAACCTTAATCATATCATCAAGGTAAAAAAAAATTATCTTCTTTACATCTTGTAATTTTTCAACTTTTAATCGTTGAATTCCTACTAATTGTGGATTTCAGGATCAACTAGAGTCGGAAGGCCATGCTCGTAACTATAAAATTCTTTTTCCTTTTTATGAGTTATTAATAATGCTCGATTGACAGAGCATCCTCATATCCTTCTTTTATACCATGTCTTTTTTTTTTGTTAAAAGCTTGCTGCTGTTGTTGTAAATTAGGTATTAAACTGTTTCCTATTAAATTATGATATCACTGGAAAGATGATCTCTGAACCTTTACACCCATGGACCACAACTCATAGTTCTAGCAATCTTAGACCCACAAAAGCCCTTATTAGGGTTCCTACTCTGAGAGCTCTTCTTTGCAATTTCCCTCATTGCACTAGCAAGTGAGAGCTTAGGGTTGATCCTAATGGTTTTGAACTGCTTGTAGAAAGCTACATGGTTCTCCAGAGCTTCATCAATCGCAAGACCCGGGTTTCGCTTCACCTTCTCCTTCACCGCCTCCGAGCACAGCCCACAGACCCATTTCCCGCCGAAGTAGCCCTTGATACTCCTTATGTATGTAGGGGTGTAATCCTCACACATACCACAACACTCACATTCCACCATTTCAGCTTCATTGTTGTTAGTCTTCAAGCTCAAACTCATGTCAAAGCCATTGATGAGCTTATCAGCCTCAGTCACAACATCAGAGCAGGCTCTTCTAAGGGCTGGATCATTCTATGCAAAGTGATCATGATGCACACATCAGAGAGTAAGTTCTTCATACTCAATAGTAAAGCACTAATAGTGTTGTCAATGGTGTTTACCTTGAGTGGCCTTGGTTCTTCTTCTTCTTCTTTGGTTATCATTGTGGATTGCATGGCTACTACTATACTAGGAAGTCAAATGAAGTGGGTGGGGGTTGCATGAACTCCCCATTTATAGAATGTTAGTAAGTCAAGTGGGTTAGAAAGGAGTGTTAATTTGTGGTTAGGGGCTGTTTTTGGGTCTCCATTAAATGTTCAACTTGTGCTTAAGGCTTGCAAGTAGGCAAGGTTGCAGTTGGATAGAGTTAGATGTAGTATGTGAGCTATGTATAAAACCTAGGAAAGACATTACTTGTAAGTAAGGATAGAATATTCCCCTTTTTGGATATTGTGGCTTGTGATTAATCACAGGCTATGTATCTTTTTCATCTTTTGGAAGTTAACTAGTGGGGTACTTCTACATAATTACCCCTATCAAATCTCTAGAACAACAAGAGTGATTAAAATCAAGGTGGATACTTATTGAGATGTGTTTGGTTATGTAGTAGAAGTGATTAGAATAAAGATGTTGAGACGAAATAATTAAGGGTGTTTAGCTCAATTTGGGTGTTAACTAATGTTCAAGATAAGGTTATAACTAAAGTCTTAATCTAATACTCGATAACTAATACTCCGTTCATGAATATTAGGTTGATGCTGGCACTTGGCACCAATCTTTATTTAGTCCCAAAAACCGAAATTATTCTAAATAAAGTCAGTCTAACATTTAGTATAGTAATACTCTTTGTCTCAATAATGTATATATAGACACTTTAATTATAGTTTAATTTGAATATATTTTTTTATATATGTAAAACTATTATCAATCCAAGTTGCTTTAAGGCTTTTACTAGTATTAGCTTAAGTAGCACTTGAAGTCAAATGAACAAGATAACAGGGCAACCAAGTGACTCTTTAGACAAGTTGCAAACTGTTACTTGCATGGATTAGCTGCTTGACCTTCTAGAAGGCCATGCAAATATAAATGAAAGATGTGAACAAAAACAACAAGAAACATAGGCCAATAACACAAATTGAGTAGCTCAGATGGTGAGTAGGAACACAAGGCATCCGTGTTAGAAGTTGAGGTATTATGGATCAAGGTATGGACCATCCTCATAGGCCTACGTACCTCTTAGATGGTCCCTATTAGACACCTACACCACCTTTCTTCTTTAATGGATGAACCCTAATTCATGATCCATGAATCAATACATATCCTTGAAAAGAAGCACAGAAATGGGACAAGGATTATTTTCAGGCAACCGACAACGCTCAACATGCAGAGTGATGACTTGGAGTTGGAGTTGGGAAGAAATACGAGAAAAATTCAAATTAAAGAGAACATGTGTTATTAGTGAAGGTTAAGCACTTAGTTTAGATTAATAAAGATGTTTTTAGTGTCTTTCGTGTCTTGTTTTTTCTGATAAGTAAAAGAGCTTTTTAATTATTGAAAGTTCTGACTTGTTTGGTATTTTTACTTTTAATTTTTTTTTATTATAAAAAAGCTAGAGAATGAAAAGTAAAATTCATTGAAACCCTCTTGTTATATATATATATATATATACCTATTCTATGTATATGAAGGTAAAAGATTATAAATAAAATTTCTAGATTGATTGTTTATGTGAGGGAACTTATATTTGTTGATTTCTGACTATTTATATTAGATAATTAACTTCTATCAATGGTGTCCATTGTTGTGGAAGAACATTCATGCAATTTTCAAATTACTTAAAACTTTTTTACAAAATTTATTCAATTAATTAAATAAAATCATTAATTAATATTTATACACATTACTTATTAATAAACATTATTTATGAATTAAAAAAATATTTTAATTCTAAAATATTAATTTTAATTTGTCTCTCTTAAACAAATTCAAACTCTTTAAAAAAAACAGTAATTCATGATTTAGATAAACCTCTCAGATGCGAACGTAAAAGTAAAGCCCTGCACATTGGTCTATTTGCCAGATACATACTCAATGAGTCGTCGATCTAGATCAAAATGTCGGCAAAGAATATTCTGCACATGACAATCATAAGAAATACATGAAAAAAATATATATAAAATGAATTAATAAATGATATGAATCTAACATTGATGGCAGGTCTATAAAAATTCATGCACTCCCATACCAGTATTGCAATACTGGAATGGGAGCGCATGCTCTAAAATTGGAAAATGATTAAAAGGCATCAATTTTTAGGATTCTTCATAAAAATAGAGTTCTTCATTTAAAAAACACCTGTAACAATCAGACAAGAAGAGGGGAAAAAAATCTACAACATAGGTGTACTTAGCAGCCTGTAGAACAAAGCATTCAATGATAATCACGAGGATTACTTGAAGGATGGGTGCAATCTTAAGAAATCAGAGAGAACAAGCAAAGAGTGATCAATATTTGAATGGGATGGATAGGCTCAAAGAATAGTCAACAAGAGCAAGTCTAAGGCAATTGTAATTGTATTTTTTTTTAACAAAGGCAACAAGCGCCCCACAGTCAGGACGGACAACGCGGCACCCGTGCATGCGTGCCCTCACCTTGTGGTCATAGGGGTTCGAACCCGGATTTTGGCCCAACCAACGAAACCCTATACAAGGGACCCAATATCAATAGGCCAAGAGGCCGTTGGTTAGGCAATTGTAATTGTAGTATGTGAAGAAACATGGTGGCAACGAAACAAAATGTAACTAATAACTTCAGACAAACTAGCACAATAAGAGAAAAGAGTTGGTAAGCACTACAAGAAAATCATTAGTAAAAATGTTAAACCATGGCAAACAAATCAATTTGAGAGGTCCAACCCTATGCCACATCTATAGTGTATCCATCCATGAAGAATGAAGAACTATTGGGTGTTGAAAACCTTGAAACTTGATGATGATAATGATACTAGCTGGAAATGATTTAGAGTTCTCAAGGGTTTCTGGAATAATCAGAATTTGGAAGTCAACAAACTAGCTACAACCATTGAAGTAGGCTAATAGTTGTATATATCATTCAATCTTCACAATCATTGAACACAAGAAAGACATCGCAAAACTTTGATTGTTATTGTATTTTTATTATTATTATTATTTTTAAATGAGCATGCAATGCTTAGGTGAGAAAAAGAATACCTTGGTGATGGTTGGGATTGAAGCTTTTGCTTCACTATAAAACTCTGGAAATCGAGCTACTTCCACCGCATTATCAAATAAAATATAACTAGGAAGCTGGCCTGCATTTGAACACCCAAAATGAGGAAGAAATGGTCCAAATACAACGAAGGCAATCAGAATCTAAACATATTTCAAGCCTTTTATTAGCAAATGATCAGGTGAGAATTCAAGATCGTAGTGCATGGCAAGAGACCAAGCACCATCATGTGAACCATATGTTCTTATGTAACGAGAAAAGTTTTTGTTTAGACTAACATGATATCCGAAGTGGAAAACTAAAACTTCATTATCATTATTATGTATGCTCAAATGTATCAAACTAAAACTTCGTTTTTGTTTTGAAATGTATACAATTTACACAAAAAAACAAAACAAAACAAAACAAAAGTAAAACATTGTAGAAGTATAGCAAAAAGAATTTATCACCTAATTGTATTCCGATTTTTTCAGCAACATTTGGGAAGTGCCCAAGATCAACAATCCCAAAAGATATGCTTTTGTTAGAGTATCTGTCAGCAAAGTTAATATAATTAAGCAAGAAGCAATGTGATAAGGGGATTTGTTGTGGCATCATTCATTATGAAAGAATGAAGTCCAATCAATCACTCAATCACTCCAAATTGTAGCCATCAGATAGATTTAGCATCGAGAGATCTTTAAGGAGTGGGCTACAGAGCCACGTGCATTAGATACAAATAGCATCTGCTCTGAAATATCTGGAGCCTCCCAGAAGGGATGATGTTGCATAATTTAATCTGCCAGAATATGAAACTTACACTGTGGATAGGTCAGGAAATATGCGACTTGTTCTTATGCAGGCTGGAGAGCATGAAGATCGAAATTCAACCTAGACATAAATTTTAACAAGTTAACAATGTCAAATGCAAGAAAAAAGTTATCTATTCATATTTTCATTGATAAATCATGCCATTTTTAATGCCTTTGCCTCAGGTTAACAAATTCATCCAGTAAAGCTGACACAAGAACCAAACAATCTACCAAAATTTCCCCATAAAAAATAAATATTAGAAACAAGTTGTCAATATTCTGAGATGACTAGCAGATGATGGCTACAGTACATGAGAATGATGACTGTCATACATATGAGCAAAATTACAGAACATCTGCTAAAAAATTAGATATCTTAGTTTTCAATTCTATTGGGAGTTTATTCATAAAGAAAGAAACACCACCATAGCTAATGAAATGTGAAAAAAAAAACACATAATAAATAATCCACACACTAGTATTGATGTTTTTAATAACCTGTGGCTGACTACCAGATTTATTTAGATACAATAGAGCCAGAGCCTTATACAGTACCCCATACCAACTGATTACTGACACTGTCGTCCATAATCAATATGTGCTTTCTCATTTCAAAGAATACAGATCTTCAGAAATTTTCGACATACCGTCTCAGAAGAAAAATTAAACAAAATCTTTTTATATGCTAGGATTATAAGCAATAGAAATAGAACCCCATATGGCCATAATAGTATTGCTCTTTCCTTGTGCTTATTTCGCTTTAGGAGGTTGGTTCACATGTACAACTTTTGTAACTTCATGGTATACCCATGGATTGGCCGGTTCCTATTTGGAAGGTTGTAATTTCTTAACCGTTGCAGTTTCTACTCCTGCGAATAGTTTATGTTCATTTTCTCTACATCCATCATCGAAATGTGTTGTCATATTAAGAAACAATAAACATGTAAGACATGTTTATGAATGTACTAATATCATTCTTGCAGGTTTTTCAGGAGGAATTGATGGGTGCATTTTGTCACATGCCAAATGCAATATATTTCTCTTTATTTTGATGAAACATTGTATTTTGGTAATGGTTATTAGTTCATGTAATTGAAGAAACATTATATTTAGTTTATGGTTATTTGCAATTAGAAGAATAATTTATGTCGAAAAATATATGAAACATTGTATTTTGTTTATGTAATTGATGAACCAACACTATGGCAGAAGAATGTATAGCTGAAATCTTTATTTTTGATTGTTTGTTTTAGTTGTCATTGACAAAAGAATGTAAACAGTAAATAAGAACATTATATTTATTGAAAATAATGTATGGTTAGTGAAAACAAAAAATGATAAGTAGTAACTTATAATAATAATGTAACAGTGGAAACAAATAATGTATGAACAGACACATCACCGTCGGCCACCGATGACCCGCCACTACCAACCACCGGTAACCCGCAGCCACTGGCCACCAGTAACCCACCGCCACCAGCCTATGATGACCCGCCACATGAATAAATTTTTCTGGTAATTGCCAAAAAGTCCCTTGACTGTTTGGCAATTACTTTTTAGTCCATGGGGGGAGGTGTGTGTACTGTTTGGGTTATAGTGTGTGTTGGGGTCCCTAGAAACAGTTCCAAGGACCTTTTGATAATTTTCCCTAAATTCTTTATATTCATCTCAAATTCTCAAAGGGCATTTTTGTAATATTAATATATAACCTTACTTCCCATTACCTTCAAACCAAACACTACATGGTTTGATAACTTTATTTTACTTTACCTTTAACCCAAACAGGGTATGGTTTAAAACCTTCTTTTCCCTTACTTTACCTTACTTTACCTTACTTTATGAACCCCTCTTACACCCCATCCAAGCAAAGCATAAGCCTCATAAACAAGGTTGTACAAAGCATGTTTCACAACTGTCATGGTTATTATGAATAAATTGGGCTACACTACAATACATTGACTTATTAAGGACTTTTGAAAAACTAAAACCAGACATTTACTAAACGGCATACGATTTGCAAAGTCTTAAAGCAAGTTTTGCTTTAACATTCTAATATTCATATGAGATGTCTTAACCTCTAAGGATGTGTAAACCCTGAAGTTCATGGTGCAAACACCAAGGTTGCTTTATGTCTCACCTCATTCCATCCACCAATCTTTAATTTCTCTCATTATGTTGTTTATTCTCTCCTTTTTAAAATCCACACGTCAATGAAATGGAATTTTAGAATAATAGAAGAAAAGACGGTAAAACTAACCAGCCAAAATCTTGAAGTACTCCCTTCAGTCAATACAGATTCCAACTGCAGAGGGGTCAATTGACTTGAATCACCTAGAATATTCATTACAAAATAGGATTCAGAAAACACTAAATCATTATCCATCAAAGTCTGTAGCTAATGAACAATGCGGCACCTTGCCCAACTTTAAGATAGTGGATGGCAAAAGTGAAGTAGTGTTTGTTTTGGGAAGAGTTTTCAGTTTTATGTTGTGTCTCCGTTTTATAAATATGCTATTATCCTCCAATTTTGACTTTTCAAAAAATGCATGTTAAAAAAAATTATGTTGGTCATCTTAAAATACAGATGGAATAATATGCAAAGGAAGGAAAGCATGCATTTAGAACCTTGTACGTTTTCACAAACTATTGCGGTATCTAACTCTTCATACATGAAAGGGGACGTAACACCACTAAATGAAACCTAATATATCAGGAAACAAATAACACAAGAACTAATATGAGTAGCCCTAAGCATTACTGAAAAAAGAAAGGTTAAGAATGGAAGATGTAGCCTGTAGCCGTACCTACACCATCATATGGTGGTTGTTGAGTTAAAACAAAAATAACTGCAAATTAAGAACAGGTAAATCCATTAGATTATCTCCATAGCTTAGTCCAAACCATTCAATACGCCTAGGAAAATCCATTAATCCATTACAAGTGCATTTAAAAATCTCATCAAAGTCATTTATTAGCAATAACTAAAGAAAGGCCAAGCAAGGACAGATAGAAGATGATAAAAGACAATGATTAACTTATTCATGGATCAACAAAGAAAAGAGTACCAAATTAGAACACAAAACGGAGTGAAATTCAAAATTAGATAAGTGTTAGCATCACAACAAATATTGTATATCAAATTTCACTCCTAGGCAATTTTCAAATGATCATACTAATTGGAATCTTCATGTGCTAACTGCTACCTATGAGATTATTAATTTACCTAAATGATAAACATTCCCTTAATATAACACAGTGGCAAAGTAGTTGGATTACTCCACATGATACAGAAGGATAGCATAACAGAAAAACTATTCAAACACAGAGCAAGGTGATAAAGGCAAGCGACAAGTGGTAATAGCCTCGGGTTCTGCACTTGAATATCACGGTTTCCAATCTCCCTAGTTTTCCTTGTATTACCATGTGGGTCTCTCACTAGTCAAGGCAATCTCTCATCACTCTATGGGTCAATCATAAGAATAGAGTATAGGGCATCCAAACAATGCTCAAAGATTTCCATATGACAAGGTTTCTTAATGTTTCCAAGATTACAATTACATTTACAAACATCTACAAAATACAATTAAAAAGAATGAGCAAATTGCTAACATAGAATGAAAACAAAACCTCAAAAGATTGATGAAAAAGGAAAAATAAATTGCTCAGAAATTTCAAATATATATATATATATATATATATATATATATATACGGGCATGATAAGGTAAGGTCGGTCCGATTTACTGTGGGCATGATATAGGTCGGTTGATTATCGAAATTATTTCGTTGCCTCCCATTTGGCCACCTGGAGCATGTTTGAAGGATTTCCAACCGTATGGATGGAAAGAACATCGAAAAATAAGCTAGCATGTTAATTTTCATACAATTTGGGAACTTGTAGGGTCTTCATTTTAACGGGTGAAAATTTATAGAAATCCTATCGGTTCAAAATTTCACCCGTGAAGGCCCTATAAGTTTCCAAATTGTATGAAAATTGACATGATAGCTTATTTTTCGATGTTCTTTCCATCCATACCTGGATTTTCAAAATAATGTAAGTGTTAAATGGGAGGCGACCCGAAATCTAACAAGAATCCCAATCCCGCATAAGTATCGAACCGATATATATATATATATAGGGTGGTGTTATGGTCAGGCCGGCCGCACTTGCGGCCGGCCCAACTTGTGAGATAGTGGCTCGGGCCGGGCCAGGGGCCACCCGAGGCTCGGCCTGATTGTGCACTCACAAGTTAGGCCGGCCTGACCATAACACCTCCTTATATATATATATATATATATATATAATGAGAACTCTTTACTGAGTCAAGAAAATTAGGGGGAAGTAATTCAATTGGAAATTTAGAGCCAGTTGAAACCAAGCTAACCAAAAAAAAATGTCCTTTAATCAGAAAATCAGGAGGCAGTTAAAGTTTGGTCAATTGATCGTTACTAAATTAAGATAAATTTCCTAGGTATTAATTTAATTTGCATAGTGAACTCAAGTAAACAAAGGAAAAATTTTTTGCTAGAAGTTACATCTCCCTTCATGTTTAGGGGGCTTGATATCTGATAGTTTATGTGTTCTATTGAAAGGCGTCTCTTTATATAATATGTAATTCCAGTTTTTTTACTGGTTGAAAAGTCAGGACTTGATCCAAGCCCACAACACTCCAATTTCTCTTTGTTCTATGTAACAAAATTAAAGTATTATTGGTTAATTATGAGGGACTTCAGTATATAAATGGAGACTTCTTAACATTAGCAAATTGTGGAACATATCAAGGAATGTAGCCAGAAAAATGATAGATCTACTTTTGCTGATATAAAACTTCATAAAATAGTAAAAAATGAAACTAACTTGAATAAAAGTAGGAGGAGCCATGGCTAAGTTGCCAATCACTGTTTATCCTGTTACCAGTTTCATGTTCTATTCTATCTATTTATATATCAGTCTATTTATACTACATTTCATGTCGCCCAACTCAATATTTATGAAAAGGATTATATAATTGGATACCTAGAAAACTCACTAGGTAACAAATTGCCACGTGATGGTTGATCACTAGAGCAAGAGCGAAAAGAAAGCCCTGAAAAGAAAATTAAAAGAATAAACAATTGAGAAACATTTAGGAAGGAGATACAACTGTGGAGAGTGAAAAAATTATTAAAAGTAAATCTCCATGAAAGAATTGTTGAGTTTCATATTATGATGAGTTCCACTTGCAACTTTTTTTAAATTGTGAGAATGAACAAAAAGGGAGAGCAAAATGAGGAGACAGATATTGCATGCCATCATCTCATCTTAAAAGAAGTGATTGGATGGGCATACCTTGGCATATAACAAAGAATCAGCAATGCAAGCTTCCCATGTCTCCTCTTTGACCATCTGTACAACATTGAGCAATCAGGCCATGAAAAAGAAAAACTATCTTTCCCTTACCATATTGAGAGTTGTGCGATATTTTGATTTCCAATGGAATCTTCCATAAAACAACAGGAGGATGATTATCTAAAGACTGAATAACAGCAAAGGGTTTAAGGGAGAAAAATATGCCTGAGATCTTGGCTTTATATTATCTTTTTACAATGGTATTTCAGGCTGATGAAAAAACTTCATCTATAGTCTTTATAGAATTGCAACCTTGATGGAACACTGATATCTAGCCTGCAATTTCAGAAGCCTTAATGTTCTCTTGACTGGTTATATAAAATGAATAGACTGAATCCTACCCTGGATTATTTTGCATGTAACAACTTCAAGGTCTGGCAATAAGGAATAAGGTCTTCTAGCAAAAATAATAGAGAAATCTGATGGTTCTACATGTCTAGGCAGATCTTCTCCTTGCAGGATATACGTACAGGAGCACTAACAAGAAGACTCATACACTAAAAAAAAAAAAGAGCACTAATATTCCAGCACTTGATGAAGTACTATCCTAAAAGAGAAAAAAAGAATTTGCAAAATGGAAAGCAATTAGCAATACCCACAATTTTAAGGAGAAGAAGGAGAAACACTACTTATCTTAGATGGGATAGAATTTCATAGAACACTCAAGAGTCATCGATGCTCAATCCCCCCCTAACCCTAGCATTCATCTAAATGTACTTGCAATAGGATATCCACCGATCAAGAACAATGATAAAGGGAAAACCAAATCTTAGCTAAAAAAGTTAGAAAATATAGCAAAATTTTCCACATAAACTACAAGATGAAACCTCACAAATCACCATACCTTCACCACCGCCAGCACTGAAAAGGCAAGAATCGCTTGAATCTCCTGCGAATCAAGAGATCAAACGAAAACAATCAGAAATCTCATCAAGAAACCTTCATTGACAACAGAAAATCACGAAGAAGTACTAATACCCTTTGGAGGAGGCGGTGAGAGAGATCCGGGGAATTGGTGGCGCGGGCAGCGAAGTAGGATGAGAATGCGGCAATGTGGAGGACATAAAAGGGCTCCGTCGCCATTAGGTTTATCCATGGGAACAGAGGGCGTGATCTCTGACCATTCATCGTCGCCGTCGCCGTCGTCGCCGCCGCCACCGCCGCCTTGGCCGTCGCCATGGATTCACAGTAGTGGAAACTGATCATCTGATGGTATAATATAATAATATGGTCTTCGGTTTGATTTCACCGGTTCGGTTCGGTTCTGTTTAGACCTAGACCGGACCGGACCAAATTAATAGGGTTAAATTTTGTTAATCCGAACCGAACCCGAATTTAAAAAAATTAAGAAAATTATTAATTTATTGTAGAGGTAAGTAGGTAACTATGTGCTCCAGCCTCTTTTCAAAAAAATTAAGTTAATTTTTTTAATTAATAATGCATTCTTAAACAAGATTAAATAAAAGTTAGAAGAACAAAATGATTTTTTTATTATCTTAATATTAAAATAAAAATATAGTGTATTTTATAAAATAAAACGAGGAAATTGGTTATATACCCCTCAAAAGTTTCATAATTGCATATTTACCCCCGAAAAACTCATAATTGCTTGTATACCCCTGAAAACAGATTGAATTGTGGATATACCCTTGTTGTTAAGGTCCGTTGACAGAAATTAATCAGATAATATTAACCATGATTATAATTTATGTTAAGGGTTATAAAATATCCAAAATACTCTTTTTATATATTTTAACTATTATAAAATTCAGATTTTTAAAAAGGTATTTTTAAATCTACAATCAAACAAATTTTTTAAAGGTACATATGCAAAGGTTATAATGGTCATTTTGCATGTATACCGTTTGTTAATTGCAAATTTTTCATCTGATTTTAACCTCATGGGTGTATACACAATTATACCTATTATTTATGGGTATCTATGTAATTATGTTTTATTCAGGGATAAATATGTAATTTCAAAATTGTTCAGGGGTACAACTGCAAAAAACCCAATAAAAAATGGATTAATAACCCTCACCCAATTTTAATTCAGGGGTGATGTGGTATGAAATTGGTATTTCAATCTAATATATTTTCTAACCAAATTTCATGGGTTGCTATTATCTTTTTTTGTTTAATTAAAATGAATAAATCACATTCATTTATTTATTTAAATTTGAAAGTCATTACTAGGGGTGAAATCGTTTCGATTGGGTCGGTTTAGACGAATTTCCAAACTAAACCGGTATTTTTCAGTTTGAAAAAAATCAAACCAAACCGGACCGAACAATTTGAAAAATGAAACCAAACCAAACTGGTTCGTTTTTCGGATCGGCTCAGTTTGAACCGCGATTTGAAAGATAACATAATTGCATGTCTATTATCTCATCATATCTCTCATACATCTCTCACACCGGTGCTCCGTTTGGGCTAAAAAAAATTTGGGGGGCCTTATTTGGTATTCCAAACAACGTGGTGGGCCACTCTGCCCGAATTTCACCTTTTCAAGGTGATGTAATAGAGACATATGGTTTAGACGCGCCCCGAGCTACCCCGTGCATTCTCCGTTGTGGCTGAAATTATGTGTGGGGGGCTTATTTGGCATGCCAAACAATTTTGGTTAGCCACTTTTCCTAAATTTCATAGTGTCTTAGCCTCACTCAAATCTTTATTAAAGATAGAGATCAACATAAACTTTTTATAATTAAATTTATGAGATGAATCTTGATCCAATTCAAATTCAAATATAAAACCTTAATCAAATTATGATTATCTCCTTTTATCTCATACTAATCCCTACAAGGTTAACCTAAGTCAGATGATATAAGACCATGTTGGTTCAATCACATTAAAAGAAGGAATATGAGGTTCGGTTCCATTCGGTTCAAACCGCGATTCAGAAATTGCAAACCGAACCGAACCGAATATTAATCTATTTCAAACCAAACCAAACCATTTTTTTTTTCAACGGTTTGAAAAACCAACGGTTTCAGCAGATTGGTTTGGAGCGGTTTAGGCGGTTTGGCGGTTTGGAGTTTTAACCCAAGTCATTACATACTTCTGATTGAGATTTATACTAGTGCTTCCATTGCATGTTTCAGCCCCCCACCTTGGGCATACATATGCGTTCTACAATTCTATTCCTTTGTGTTACTTCCTTCGGGTGTGGTAAGGTCATCGAAGTCGTCCTCATCATCCCTCATATCCATCATTCTCTCATTTGTAAAGGTGAGGCTCCGCTTGATGATGTTTTCATTGATTCCATCTTTTGCTTCTTGGAGGCAAAAGTTATATTAAACTAAAATAATATTAGAAAGTTAATACTTTTACCCCAGTAAAAGTTTTGATATTTAATTCAAAAAGAGAGCTCGATTCTAGTTTAATTGAAGTCGGTAGAGTTGGGCGAGAAAGACTCCCTCTTGCCTAATAGTAAGCGATCCATGTTGTTTTCCTTGAAAACATTTTTGATTCCTTTCGAACGAGGTGCTCCAGTGATCGCCATCACTGCTATCATACATCCCTTTTATATATTCAATCAAATTTACTTTTTCAACTATTTTATTTAAAATATTTACCACAATTCAAAGTATCTCTATTGTGTTGTCACATAATTTTTTACACACATAAATTTGAGTTGTCACATTTGTTTTTTATTCTTTTCCTATAGTATAAAACAACAACAATAATAATAATAATAATAATCACATAATCTAGACCCACAAACTTACTTTTTTTTAGAGGTGGTCGGTTGGGTTGGTGGCCCAACCCAACCTACTTGCAAATCTAAGCACATGCATCTCACGTGAATCACCCATTCCTTCTTTTCTCCAAATAATCGAATAATAATGATAATAATAATAATATGATTATTATTATTATTATTATTATTATTGGTTTAACCAAATTATATCAATCTCTGATTTGTTTTGAATATTTTTATTTAGTCATTTGTATATCTTCTCTAAAACAGTAAATTATTTATAAGGTGGTCTTTTGATTTATATTTATTTTCACAACACTCAAACTCAACTCAAATTTTTTTTAAACAACTCACTCCTATTTCCCCTCTGAGAATGAGAATTTTTGAGAAAAAAAATCTTTTTTCAGAGTTTTAATATATATATATATATATATATATATATATATATATATATATATATTAAAAATTTTAAAAATTAATTGTATTTATCATTTAATGATTGAGAAAATAAAGTGAACATAAATTTTTTTTTTATCTATTTTGTACACTGAAATAATTAGAGAAAAAAGACATGAAAATAAAATGAGAATAATAAGACAACAAACTCTTGGCACTTTGAATAGGGTTGATAATGTAGCAATAAATTAGGCACCCCCCCTCCACCCTACCAACCAAACCAAATGGCTTCAATCACATCTTGACCAAACCTTAATGGTTATCCATTTCATGTTTGCCACTCAAAATACATTCACAAGACATGATCTAAGCATCAATCTTTCTTTTTTAATTTCCATTTTTTTACTCTTTCTAGGGATTCAACTTAGATCTACTTATATATATTCAAAACTTTATTATAACATCCAAGATGTTGGATTTAATTATTTAAATATATTTAAAAATAAATACGAAGAAGAAGAAGAAATTAAATAGATAACATGTGACAAATGATGTGGCATTGTGATTTACTTGCATATATCACAACATACTAAAATGATTTTTTTCATTAATATGATATTTAGGAGATTTTATTTTTTAATTTTTAATTTTTAAAAAAAATGAATAAACCACATTGTATTTAAACATATTTGAAAATCAGGTACATATAATATAATCAGGTACATATTTAAGAGCCATTTTGATATGATATCCTGGTTGTACCGTCAATCTTCTAAATTTGCTTTCAATGAGTGTCATCCTCGAAAAACACATTTTTATTAATATTTGACCAATAAAATTTAAAAAAAAATCACATTCCTTTGTTACTCTTCTAATTAAAACCATCTATGATGAACTAAATCAAAAGACATGAGTGCTAAAATATGGAGGTTTTGTGTAGTCTATATATGGAATCACATATTTTAGAGAGGTTTTTATGCATGTAATTCATTGTTTATTCAAGTCTATTTTTTTTTTTTAAAAAAAACACTATTTTATGGTCATAATTAATTTATTCACCAAATATTTGCCATTAAGAGGATGGATGGCATGCCATGTGAGAACCCCTTCATATGTTCCCCAATAAATTAACAAATATTGAGGTATTATTTTAAATATGTAGTAGAGTATATAGTCTAATATCAATCACATGCCATGCACATGCTTTGTTTTTTATTATAGTATAATGGTTTTCTAAGAAAACAAATTAAAAGTTAAAGTATGTAAACCTGTTTGATTTACGGTAAGGTAAGCAACTGTGATGTAAGTGATTTTACATGTAATTCTTTTTTTTTTTCTGTTTGGTTTGTTGTGAAAAGAGAACTTACATATAAAACCACTTACATGCAAGAAGTTAATCTTTTGTTGTAATTTAATTTACATCAAATTGGTTGTAAGTTGAATTATAAATATGAATTTGAGTGCCAATCACCAACATTAACGTTTCTCTCTTTCCCTTCTTAGTCTTTCTATATTATTATGAAAATTTTTGTAGGCATATCCTGTGTATTTATTTTTATTTTTAAAAATTATTCTCCTTCACATATATATATCACAACTTTCAATATTATCTTAATAAATATGGAGAAAAGAGGTGCGATGCTTCCAATTTGTTTTTTTGTGTTAAATTGATTATATTATAAATTATCACAAAACCAAACAAATTAATAACCTTAGCAATTCATTATTATTTTATAATATTTTTTTTAATTTAAATTTAAATATAGAAAAGATTGAATAAAGGGGTTAATCTCGTCACTTATTTGACAAGGTTATTGTATCACTTAACTTACATCAAATCAAACAATAAAAAATTAAATATAATATTTTTATTTATAAAAAAATAAATAACTTTTGTAGTGAGTTAAAATAGTGATTACACATAGATTATGAATCGAAATAGTCGAAAAAAGACCATCCATAGTAATTTATAAGTTGTATTTTTATAATAATAAGAATTCTATTATTATTATTATTATTATTATTATTATTATTATTATAGGCATGGAATGACGAGAACATGCGCATGATGGAGATATGTTGAGAGAACCCATAACTCATTACCCCACGCCACGTGATCTTCCGCTCAATGCATACAACTATTCTCTTTCTCTAGAGATTCATGTTTCTATTACTTTACTGTTTCTTTTCCTCTTTGATGAAGTTCATGCATGCATGTTCCTCTCTAGGGCTTCCCAACCCCATTGATTTGTACCATAAATTTCTATAAATAGATTTAATCTAGATTTTTACACATATAACCCTAACTCTCTCATAGTTTACTTTCAGTTATTACATTAAATCATTTAATCAACTTATAAAAAACTTGTGTCCTTAAAACTTTATAATATTCTCTCAAATATATTTACTAGGATAACAATTGACAGCAAAACCCAAAATATTGTAGGCCCTCAAGTGATTGTACTGCTAATGAAACATAGAATGAGAGTTATTTGGCCTTTTCTTTTATCAATATCTTTCTGTAAAATCTATATGTATAGGCACATCCACTTCACTGTTTATTTGTTGATTTTTTATTTTTACTTATTTATTCAACCAAAATATATTTAAAATGTAAAATGGGACTAACTAGATAAATGTATGTTATGTACACATGTCCAATAATCAAAATTCAACTATTTCTTTTTAATTTTCTCGCTTTAGTTATTTAAAAGATAATTAAAAAATAAAAACAAATATCTATAACAATCCTCACCAAACCGCAAAGGTTGGAGAATATATGGATTGAAAAAATCAACAGCCTTTTGACCTATTGGTACCGGGTCCTTTGTGTAGGATTTCATTAGTTATGACAATCTCAGGTTCGAACCTCCACGACCACAAGATGAGGGCACATATGTACGGGTGCAGCGTTATATGCCCCTGACTTTCGGGAGGCAATTGTCGCTTTTGTTAAAAATATATATATATATAACAGTCTAGTAGTGAGAGCTCATGATAAGGACATTCCTATTTGGTTAACTTTCAAGTATTATAACTTGGTGAAACGGGTCCATTCCCATCACTCTTGCCCTTCAGTGCCACACTGCTTGAGTGACTTACTTTCAAGTCAATATCAATCATACACCCAATTAATATTATCTCCTTTTTAAAAAATATATATATAAGGATTAAATATAAAAATAAATTTAAAAAAATAAGAAAAATATCGCAAAATTAGAGCACCTGACCTCCTCCATTTTCTTTTCTTTTTTTAAAAGAAAAAGAAACACTAAAATTAGAGCGGCTAAAGATCAAAACAAGCACTGCAAAAAGAGAAAAATAAAATAAAATAAGAAAAAAAAAACAAAATCAAAAGAAAGCTATGGCTCTACTTCACCTTCAGATAAGCTCCCGGAAATCGATGCCGATGTGATCGTGGATCAAGTACTCGTCGCCGCCGCCATTGCCGAGCTCCTCCGGGCGCCGCCGGAGGTGCAACTGCGGCGGCTGCTGCTGTTCCTTCTGGCGGCGAAGTTGGAGGACTTTCCGGTGAGAGTTCGAGTGCTCGGAGACGATGAAGGTGGGGCTCGCCGCCGGGCGGTACTCCGGAACGAGCCTTCCCGATTTGTACCTCACCCCGCAGGCGTTGCACAGCGTCTTCGGCCCCATCGGCCCCGCCCTCCACTGCGGCGTCTCCTCCGCCTCGCAGTGCAAGCACTTCCGCCTCGCCACCGCCGACGCCGGTGCTGCCTCCTTCTTCTTCACCGGTTTCGGTGGTGGCGCCGCGATGGCGTCCGATTCGGACGATGAGCTTGAGAGGATGGGGAGGCGCGAGGACCAAGAAACGTTGGCCGCGCGCGATCGCTTGCTGCGCGCTCTCCCCCTTGCCGGCGTCTCGCTTACGGAGCTCGGCGGCGGCGCCGCTTCAGAGGACGGCTTGATGCCTGAGATGAGATGAAGCTTCTCGATGTCCTCGCTGGAGAACGTCTCTTCTCCCAAGTTTGTTATCCATTCCAGCTCCGCGAGCTCATCATACTGTTAAAATTAAATAAATAAATAAATAAATATTATAATTATTACGATTTAAATCGAATAATTTGATCGCTTTGCTTGTCGAGAAAGCAACAACTTCTCAAAATTCGAAAAAAGAATTCAAAAAATTATCAGTAAAAAAGAAGAAGAAATTGGAAAGAAGCGGCGGAGATACCGCCGGCTCGGAGAGGTCGCCGGAGAGGCGGAATTCAGCGGGGAAACGTGCGTCGTGACCGGAGAGGGAGGAATTGCAGCTATCCACGGCTGTGATAACGGACGCCGACGATGAATCCGCTGAATTTCCCGCGATGGTCTCGTAAGCGTCGGCGCCGACGAAGGCCTCCTCCTCGTCTTCGTCCTCGTTGGAGAAATCGAGAAGGTCCTCGACGACGAAGTGGTCCCCTTGCTTCTCCGCTCCCAACTGGCTCGCCAGGCCGCCGCCACCGCCGCCACCAACGCGGTGGTACCCGCCGAGCAAGTACTCCGGTGATTCCATTGAGAACGAGACTAGGGTTTCGTCGGAAGAGGAGGTGTTAGGGTTTATTGAGTCCGTTTCCAAGGTGAAAGCGGAGAAGAA
Organism: Dioscorea zingiberensis; assembly: GCA_026586065.1. Classification (NCBI taxonomy): domain Eukaryota; kingdom Viridiplantae; phylum Streptophyta; class Magnoliopsida; order Dioscoreales; family Dioscoreaceae; genus Dioscorea; species Dioscorea zingiberensis. Next base: position 9,719,891 of record CM048820.1, on the reverse strand, counting down.
GAGAGAGCTCTCACACAATTCAAGCGAGTAAATAAAGCGAATTCCGAGGTTAAAAATGCAAAAATAAATTAAAACAAATTATTTATTTATTTATTTTTACTTTTTGGACAACTAATCTAATTTCATTAATTTTTATTCTATTTTCTAAAATAGTTGGCAAAATTTAGTGAATTTAAGCCATGCAATGCAACTGAACCAAATGACAAATTTACCCTTGAAATTATCGGAGAAAATATAACTAATTAATTATTAATTAGTGAAGGATTAGTGATTTATTTTAATATAAACCTCCTCCTTAGGACCCGATCTCGCAGAGTTTGTCCGCGCGACTCGTGGGTCGTGGCCGGATTCCTCTCGCCATCTGCCCTTATCTCGGGAAACGCCAATCCCGTTCTTTAATTAATCCACTAATTAATTATTAATCTCTCTCTATAACCATGTTCTTTCTTATCGTGGATATTTACGGAGAAGTCCCTGGAAAGTTTGTGATGAGTTTGAGGGGGGCGGAGAGGAAAAAGTTTCTTATCCGAGATGATGAGGGACACGTGGCGAGCATCTGGAGGGAAGGTGTCCCGGGAGGGAGCGGGTCCGACGTTGAGGATCCCGAGGCGTATCCACGTTGAAGAACGTGACGGGTGGATTTCAGTGCTTCTATCCGGGACACCGTTGATGATGGGACGGGCCCACTGTTTGGACGGCTCTGATTGGGTGGCTTTTGCTTGGATTAAAGATAAAGAGAAAGGGGAGCTGGCTTGTGTGACTTTGCGTGGCATGGAGGCGTTCTGGTTTTTTAAAGCGATTTTTTATTTTATTTTTTTATTTTTTTAATTTTTAAGGTGGGGTGGCAAGGAGCACGTGATGGGGTGTCAGCGATCATGTGCCGGCGCTTCGCGCGTGTCAAAAGTCACGGCCAGCGGTGGCCAAGGACACGTGGCTGAATCTGGATGAATCTTCTGCACCCTCTTCTCACGTGTGAATCATGTGAGTGAAGGAATAATGATAATTTTCATTTTCCTTTTTAGAAGTTGGGCTGTCAATGGGCTGGGGTTTTAAGAAAATTTCTATTTTTTTTTATTTTCACGTACCATTTTTGTTTTTGAAAAATAAAGCATACTTGAATTATTCATGAGATAGACTTTCTAATATTATTTTAGTTTGATGTAGCGCCATAGTGCATATTAGAGTTGTAAACAGGCCGAGCTTGATTGGATTAGGCAAATTAATTCAAACAAATAAATTTAAATTTAACTCAAAATTAAGCTTCGAATAAGTTTCTTTGTGTTCATTCGATTTAGTTCAAAATTAAGAACTCAATTATAATTTTGAAATCTCGAACTCGGTTCGATTTAGCTCAAAATTAAAAACTTATTTATAAATTAATTTTTTACATTATATATTATACACTAATACTAAATATTTAAGATTTTATTCATATATTATACTATATATTAATATTTATATTATATATTAATATATTAATATTAAATTTAGAACTTTAGAACTCAGCTTGACTCAGCTCGAAATTAATTTTGAGTACGAAATTGAAGCTTGAGTTCGGCTTGAAAGCTTGAAATTATGAGCTGATCTCGAGCTATTATCGAGCCGATCTAGAGCTTCTTACGAACAACTTGATTGTTTGACAGCCCTAACACATATGACTTAGAAATAAAAATCGGTGCTAATAGAATCTATTATCAAGCGAAGCCTCACTTAACACTTCAACAAGGAGGAGGACCCCAAAAAGCAATGAGAGGATTTTGAGGACTCTAAACCTAGGGGCTAAGACAACTCAGATTAAGAGTAGCACTTAGCCATACCTAGAACTGAAGGAACCCTACTAGAGCCAAGGGAAACAAACAATGTACCCCTTCGCACAATGGTCTTAATTAATGAATGTGATTTATTCAAATTTTTCAAAAAAGAAAAAAATATACTTGAATTCAAAATTAATGTTTTTTTCGCTGGTGAATGTTGTTTACATGCAAATAATCAAAATTTTACTTTAATCATGTTTTTCTTGAAATAAACATGGAATGATTAGAATTTTAAGGCGGTATTGACTTGATGTTTACTAGTATTTAATTATACACTAATTCTATAATGAGAAAAACAATCCTAAAATTATATCTACCCACAGATTGTTCAATTGTTGAAAGGAAGATAGTAGTTTGGAATTACTCAAGTGTCACTTCTATTGACCTTTTCAAGTGTGACTTAAGCTCTTTTTGGGCTACAGTTAAATAAAAAGAAGAGAAGGTATAAAAAAAATGTTTTTACCCTCAAAATTTGAAGCTCTTTTGAAAATAAATAAATAAATTTAAATACATATTTATTTTTATAACTATTAAAAATGTAAGTTTGGAAGAAAAATAAGATTTATTTTTCTTTTCAATAGCTATAATAATTAGATTTTATTCAATTTGTCAAACTTCGAACTATCCCAATCTGTTTTTATTTTTTTTATAAGGTAGATAAACTATATTTAATAATACGTCTTCAAAGGATACAGTTATAGAGGTAGATGTCATTCCTACATTACATGAGCTGAGTCTTATGAATCTTTCCTTAGGCGGGTTCAATGCAAAGGATCAGCATGTTAGTTCATTGGCTATCCACTTTGTGAGGTTGTGTTCAACTCGAGATCTTGTCATTCTCGAAGTTTGTGTCCATCAGACGTTGTTGTTGTTCCTCCTCCCTAGTGAACTCTAGACTTTATTTGATAACTGATTCCATTGGCAACAGTTTTGGCCTTATGGAGTTGTGAGTTGGGTTGTGAGTTGTATCAAACCAGAAAAGTACGAGAAGATCAATAGCACTGATAAATTTTTTGAAAATAAGATATTTGTCATGAAAGATTTCATGTTTCTTTACATCCATACACTTCAAGAGATTGTCATTACCACCAGGTTCCAATCTAGCCTCCCTTTCCACTTAATTGGAGAATGATATGCTACCGCATATATTCTTAATAGAGGTAATATCGGTTCGGTTTGGGTCGGTTTAGACAAATTTTCGAACCAAACCGGTAATTTTCGGTTTGGAAAAAAACCAAACCAAACCTCACAGTTTGAAAAATGAAACCAAACCAAGTTGGTTCAGTTTGAACCATGATTTGAAAGATTTTCGGTCTCTGATCTATGATGGGCAACAGATTGAAGAACGGCGACGCAATAGAACCGACAAAGTGGGAGGTAGATCTGCGATGGGTAGATACCGGCGGTCTCTTATATGCAATGGGCCGCAGGAATGAGTGAGGTTTGTCGGTGGGGAATGGATGGGAAAGGGAGAATGGGTGGGATACGAAAAGAAAGCGAAGTGAAAAGTGAAAATCTGGTTTCAATTTTCAAGCTATTCAATTAACTGAAAAAAAGGAGGAATATGCGGTTCGTTCGGTTCAAATTGTATTTCTGAATTTTCAAACCGAATTAAACCGAATATTAATCGATTTCAAACCAAATCAAACCATTTTTTTTTTTAGTTTTAACGGTTTGAAAAACCAACGGTTTCGACAGATTGGTTTGGAGTGGTTTGGTAGTTTGGAGTTTCAACCCTAATTCTCAATTTACCTGGGTAGTTCTCGTAAGCCAAATATGTGGCAGAAGTGCTTCCACGTATGGCCATTGCATTAGTAGATCTCGTTGTTTCATGATTCACCTCAATCGGCTTATACATTTATTGAACAAATCCTTGAGGATAATTTATGGTTTACTAAACTAATGGATATCAAATTTTGGACAAATAAGTTGGGATAATATTATCCTTATTTTATCTAACATCTATATTTATTTAGGAATTGATTTTTATGTGGATGAAATGTGAATAACGGATAAAAAAAGTAAATAAAAAACCAGGATTAACATTGGATAACTTACATTGAAAGTGTTTTATATATTTGTGTGCGTGTAAAATGATAATTATAAATATAGAACGATGAAAATTATGTTCAAATAATATATTATTTATTTAAATCAATAAATAAATAATTTATCATAAGAATAAGATTATATAATTTTTTATGAAATTTTTATTTCTAAAATTAGATAAATAAATTTTCACGTCATATTTTCATATGATTAATAAAGTAATGTTATTATTGTCATTTTCTTGCTGGATAAAATAAAATAAAATAAAATAAAACTTATTAACCGATCATTACTCGGAGCCTCTCACTTTGTCGAGAACTCCAACGTTTGTCGCTAGGGTTTCGATCCTCGGTGATGGAGGAGGACATGGAGAATGGAGGGGGCGAAGAGGAAGGCGATCTCTCGGGCTGCTGCCTTGATCTGACGAGCTTTCAGCTCCACGATCTCGTCGATGTTGAGATCCCCGAGGCGTTGGTGGAGCTCGATCTCACCGCCAATCGCCTGTCCAAGCTGGACCCAAGGATCAGTCACCTCTCGCAGCTGAGGAAGCTGTCCTTGCGGCAGAACCTCTTCAACGACGAGGGCGTCGACCCTATTTCTCGATGGGATTCAATCTCTGGCTTGCAGGTATGGCTCTTAGATCATATCTTTGATCAACTGTATGATCTTCCATTCACATGAAGGGAAAGAACTGAAATGATGCAAAGGTGATTACTTTATAGTTTTTTTTCATGATTTTGTTGCGAATTTAATGTGTTTTCATGTTGGATCTAATCCCTGTCTTATCTTGGGATGAAAGGGCTGCTTGCTGATGGCACATGATTTCAATGTTATTTCAATTGGCCTTTTTTGTTGTTGCATGACTTCTATTAGCCAAACAGTTGTGGATATTATATGGAATAGGAAGGATTGGTTTCGTATTCTCGCAATTGGTGTTTTAATAAGTGAGAATATGCACATTATTGGACTTTGTAGAAAACTTTTAGATGCTATTTATTGTATGTATTGGATCATATAACAGGTCTGCTAATTAGATGTTTAGATTTTAAGTGGAGTTATTATTTAAGCATCCTATGGTTTAATATGCAAGTATTGATTTTGAAAATATTTTCTCAGTGGTAGTTTATTTATTTTTATTTTTTATATTTTTTGTTGTTGTATGTGTGTTGTACATATAAAAACTAACTTTTTCATGAATTATGAAATTGCAGTGCAAGTTCTAAATGAAATGAAAAGCACATGAAGATAAGAACATTTTCCTGTGCTTGAAATAAGTGAAGGTTCTGAGAATGGCTAGTAGAGAGACGTTTATTGTAAATAGCAAATTAGTTTCTCTTGTGAATGACCTGAGGCGCACAAGGTAGAGGGTGTGAGTAGAGGGTTAGGCTCATAGTAGTTAGTTGCATTACATTCTTTTTCTGTATGCATAATGTTCTGAAAATAGTTGTTAAAGTTCTTACTGTGGTTATTGTCATGCTTCTAGGAAGAATTTGAAATGCTACTTATGGTTTCATCGAAATAATAAAACTAAGGTGTAATAATAACTTTATCTACACGGTTTGGTCAATTTGAATATATCTTGTAAATAGTGTTGTAGATATGTATTGTGCTGTTTGATGTAATAAACAGCTGGCTTGTCTTATAAAAAAAGAGACTCCTAATTTTTTCAGTTGTTTATGGATTGCTGTTACCGTATATCTTAGCAAGCATCTAATTGTTTCTCTTAGCCTCGTTAAATATGTTACTAATAAAACCTAGTTGTTCTTAGATACTAATATAGTGGTAAGAAAGCTCATCTTCTTTTGTTGCTCTACATTCTTAACTGAATATTGTTTTTATCGTGCAGGAACTAGTTCTCAGAGACAACAAGCTCTCGAAAATTCCTGATGTTAGCATTTTCAAGAGCCTTTTGGTATTTGATGTCTCGTTTAATGAAGTATCTTCCTTGAGTGGTTTGTCCAAGGTCTCTAATACACTGAAGGAGCTTTATGTTTCCAAAAATGAAGTGACCAAAATGGAGGAGCTCGAACACTTGCATGCATTGCAAATTCTTGAATTAGGGTCAAACAAATTAAGGGTAAGATTTCTTTTATATTATCTGTCCAGCAAGTTTTGGAAGAATACTTTCTCAAAGCTAGTTAATTACCCTTGTAATTCAACTTTTTGAAGTGTGGTTTCATTATTGAATCTACTACTGCTTTTGGTCTTTATTATTTTTGGTTTCATTGTATTTATCTATATGCTCTTTATTATAGGTCATGGCGAACTTGGAAGCCTTGACAAATCTACAGGAATTATGGCTGGGGCGAAATCGCATCAGGACGGTGAATTTGTGTGGTCTTAAGTGTATCAAAAAGATAAGTCTGCAGAGCAATCGGCTGACGTCCATGGCAGGTTTTCAAGTATGGAATTCTAAATGAACCTTTTTGCAGCCTGGGAACTCATCTTTTTATCAAGTTAAATTTTAAAGTTTTGTTTTATTTTATTTTATTTTGAAGGGGAGCCTTGGCACAACGGTGAAGTTGTTGTCATGTGACCAGGAGGTCACGGGTTCGAGTCGTGGAAACAAAACTTGCAAAAAGCGTAAGTAGCGTCTGATAGACTCAAGTGGTCCGACCCTTCCCCGGACCCCGCGCGCATGAGGGAGCTTTGTTGTACCGGGCTGCCCTTTTTATTTTATTTTATTTTATGTCTTGCTTTCCTTTCAGGAGTGTGTTGCGCTAGAAGAACTTTATCTGAGCCATAATGGTATCACAAAGATGGAAGGTTTATCCACCTTAGTGAATCTGCGCGTGCTGGATATTTCTGCTAACAAAGTTACCTCAATAAATGATATTAACAACTTGACAAGGTGAAATATTGTTGTCTTTCTCTGCATTTCCTTGAATGTTGGGCTAGTTTCTCAATTTCTTAGTTGTGTAATTATCATTGTACTATTCAGGTTGGAGGACTTGTGGCTTAATGATAACCAGATAGCATCATTGGAAGGTATTGATTTAGCTGTATCAGGTTCAAGGGAGAAGCTAACAACCATATATCTTGAGCGCAACCCATGTGTAAGATTTTCTACACTTATCTGGAACTTTTAAACTCTAGCATAAGGTTTAATTGATTTCACTTCTCGTCCAATTGCATGGTGTTGAATGCATTTCCTAACATAATATTGAATGTATAGGTAAAAATTGTGAATACATGTTAGGTGATCTTTCAGGATGGGGTACATTGAATTCAGTGTTTTGTACCTAGTTACACCACAAACCTTAAATCTGACCTATTGTGAACACTGTTTAAGTTTAGATTGAACCCTTCTAACATTGATCAATGCCTTCAGTCAAGGACTAGTTAAATGAATAGAAAAATATTATTAGCATGGATTAGTATTATCGAGTGGTTGATTGAAGTTATGGAAGTACCCATTGGTGAAGTTGAAATATAAAGGAAGAAAACACCAAATGCATCTATTGGCTTGTAGATTGGTTTACTCACCCACTTTTATTTCCTAATAGGATTTAGAGACCAGTTAGTTTGTGCATCTCCTTCCATTTTCGTGGCTTTCAAGTTGAGAAATAGAAGTCTTGCCCTTTGTTTTAAACTTGTTAGCATGACCTTGTGATGGTATTGTCCTTTTGTGTTCCTATCATATGTGGCATTTTCCTTCAGTAAGTGTGTGATCATATGTATTTTTAATCCTTTGATAATGATGGGAGTCTATATCAGTATATTTAGTGTAACTGCCAAGATCAAGATCAACTTCATATATCTATGGTGTATGTTATTTTAGGATATCGTAAATCTGACATAATGGGTCTGTACAGGTGTTTTGGGTAGACCTGATGATAAGCCAACCTCAACAATCAAAGCTCACATCTAATCTATTGATCATTTAATAAAACCACTTCCCTACGACCCTTGGTGTTCAAATTTTTTCTTATCTCAGCTATTTTGCTTGGGTTCTGCTCAAATATTTCCTGAATAATTTCTTAGAATCCCCACAATTTTGACATTAGCAACCATCAAGTTTTATTTGAGGTGTCAAAGAGCCCAAGAATTTATTAGGCAAGTAAAATTTTCAAATTAAACATCTGAATAAGAATTCCATTAATTTTCTTCAAAGTTTGAACACTGAAGAAACTATGATGACATATATGGTTAGGCACAGACCCACAATATGGCCAATCACGATTGCTATTTTGTTTTGAAGGAATTATGAGAATGATTTTTTTCATGTGAAAGCCGTGTTCTAGGAAGCACCGACACCTTGAATCAGCTCACGTATCTGTATCGGACATGTATCCGACACCGACACACGCCGGACACTTGTGGATACGTGTCCGATACGGTAAAAACCGTATCCCTTTTTTTTAATTGCCATCGACATGTCCACGACACGTCGGCCCGTAAACCTAGCATCGATATGGTTCATGACTACTAGCAACAATGGTTTAGAGTTCTTTTGAAGTTTGCAGTGGTTCATTTTTTTTGTGTACAAACTATGTTATATATGTAAGGGAAAATTATTGTATAGTCCCTGGAACTTTATATTCTTCCGATTTTAAGTACTTAGGGCGAATAGTAAGCGAATAGATCATTATAGTAAACAAATACCGATACTTAGGGGACACTATATAGGGATTTCAAAAGTATACAGGGACCATATGTTACTTTTTTGGTTTATATATAATATAAATATTTTTTTATATATTTATATTCAACGTGTCCCAACGCTTGTGTTTGATAGGGGAATATCCCACTTGGGATTAGGAATAACTTTTGAAAAGTTTTGAATTTTTTGGAGGAAAATTTTAAAGTAAAGGTATTAATGATAAGATAGCTATGTGGCTTCCATGCATTGGTGGGTAGGTTATTATTATATTCTTAAACTTAAATTAAAGTTTTTGGCGGGAAAATTTTTTTATCGGGGAATGTGTTGGGATATCCCCCTATCAAACATAAAGAACGTGTCCGTGTCCTACTTTTTTTAAAAATGCCGTGTCGGCGTGTCCGTGTCGTGTCGTGTCCGTGTCCCGTGTCCGTATCGGTGCTCCATCGGCCGTGTTTGCTCTTGTTCCAATATACTATACTAAAATACAATTTGATGGCCTCTTTTTGCAGGCAAGCTCTCAAGATTATTCAAGCACGTTGAAGCAGGTCTTTCCAAACCTTCAACAAATTGATTCAGACATTTTTATGTGAGGGAGTGAGTTCTTCAGTTTGCCTCATGATCATAAGGGCATCTTTTATTATACTCAGTTTATTTCTTGTGATAATTGATTGAAGGCAACATTTTTTTTTTGTGTATAAATTTTAGACCTCCAATTTTGCGCCCACTGCTGTAAAATCTACTAACTTATTCCCATCAATGCTGCGCTGCATGATATGCAGGAAAAATATTTTAGCAAAATTCATAACATAGATCATATTTATTTTATTCTTTTTCTGAATGATATCAATTCAAGCGCTGTTATGTGTGTGGTTGCGGTTTTTGCTGGGCTTAGTTGAATTACAGGCCAACTGGTAAAATTTTCTTTCTTTTGCATTTCCTTTTTTTTTCCTTGACCCTTAGTAGATGGTGATGTTCATGATAGGTGTATATTTATCATTGTCTTGTACATTCTTGTCTATTTAAAAACTTGGATGTTATTAGATTTCATTATAATTCAGTTGATGCCATGATTGATTTCTCAATGTTTTTCGTCGTTGTAAAAAGAAAAAAAGATAAATTTGAAACAAAATACAAAATTGTCTTGGATTGGAATAATTTTTATCTCTTGTAGGATAAAACAATAGTTACTTTTCTCCAAGAATACAGGAAAAATTATTTAATTGCATTTCAATCCTTCATTTCATGTTAGCATGTGCCTGCCCTAGAATTATTCGTTCTTAACATCATTGTCAGTGACGCTGTCATAAGTTTTTAAGATCCAAGAGCATGAAAGGACTCAGGCCAACTCATATCTGTGGCCTTTTTGTTCCCTAGGACTTGAATGTTTGGTACCTGAGATGACCAGCCACTTAAACGTTTGGACTCTGGACTTATAGGACTAAGAAATGTGCCCCATGGACTATGTGTGGCTCATACTTCTGATTGGATTTTCGGTGTTATAGGAGTTAGCTGCAAGAAGGATCATTAATATATACAGCCATTTCGTTGAATTCTAACTGGTTGCCCTTTATAAATTTTGTCCTTCATTTAGGCTTTAAATACCATCAGTGTTTCATGAAGAATTAAGGGATGATAGAGATTAAGGTGAAGGTGGCTTATTCGCTTTTATGCCTTTGACTGTCACCCCTTCTTCTGTTTTGGTTTATTTAGAATAGGATTCTTAATCCAGCATGAGCTAGTCTTAGATGCTGTATTTGGATAAAGAATAAGCTAGGGAATAAATCTCTTGAACCAAAATAAGAGGAATTTGATTATAATCATCCAGGTCTCCTGCGAGGCATAGGGTTGATGTATGTTAAGCTAGGGGTTGACATGCATGATTATATTAGACAAAATGGTGGTAGCTGTGCTGCTGAGAAGACTGAGACTGACTGATGGGAGTATTTATGGCAGGATTTTATACTTCTCTTTTTATATACAATGTTCTACAGTTACACTAATGTCTTTCCTGTAGCCTTTCATAAATATAATACAAGTTGATGAAGAAAGACATGCCTTTTATTGTATCGCCACTGTTCGGATTGTTACATGATATGACAAAAAGATATGGCAGGATTCCTTTGCTCTTTCTTGGAAGATATCTCTGCATTTAACTATGGATGATTCTGATCTCAAGTTAGCAAGAATTCATATTCTTATTTGATTTTGGTTTCCCAATTGATTTTTGTTCTTGTTGCACCACACACACTATATATATATATATATATATATATATATATATTCATGTCATTAATTGATGATGAAGAAAGGTTGCCAAACCTACTGTTCATTAGAAATTATACAGTATGTCTTGGGGTATCATTGCTTATTTTATATTGACAAGATTATGAGCATAATTTGATCTTCATCTTATGAGTGATAAGTTGCTGTCTGGTTCTTGTGGTTTGTTATAGAATATTGCCTTATATGATGACACTAGAAGATATATGAACTTGTGATTCTTTATGATAATTTTTTATTTCCACTTCTATTATGGAGGACAATATCTCAAACCAGAATATGGCCCCATCTTCTTGCAATGTAGCAATTGAACTTGTGATAGAAAATGACAAAAATATCTCGTGAGAAACAAACAGGATCATCGTTTTTTTTAGGAAAGTGTGGAGGATAGAGAAGTATAATAAGTTGAGATCTTGGCCAAATTCTTGTATACATTAGGCTACTAGTCATCCATGGAAATAAACTCTAGGGTCATGTGTATTTCTTTTGTACCTAATTTTAGTTATTTGGACAATCTAGATTAAAAATAAAATAATAGCATGGCCCAAACTCCAAAGAAGATCACTGCTACTCTGGCTCTATTTAGCATGAAGCATCACATCATGCACTGAAGTGAATGATAAAGAACTTTTCCCATATAGTTAAAATAACTTAATGCAAAGAATGTTTGTTGTCTTACTAGCTTTGTGAGTCTCCATCCTGAAAAAATAAATGGTTTCCCTTTTTAGAAGTTGGTATATTTTCTACATATTAAATGCATTAGCAGCATTCAATTCACTTAAATCTCCTTTGCAACTACGAAGTAATTTCAACCTCTACCAAACAATATGAGTTAAAGAAAACAAGAAGTTTTTAGCATAATGATTTGGCTGACATGGGGGAATATATGTCTACAAAGAAGAGTAGTTATAAAACAAGAAGCATTTGATGTATATAAATGTTTCAGATGACACAATCAAAAGGAACCACTATGCCTAACTCCACCATGAAATTTCATATTGTAGGTACAAGAAATCAGAATTGATTATAGAACTTAATGACTAATTTCTTGTATTGTTAAGTCATACTAATCTTATCTCTTTCTTTGAATGTGTAAGGGGTACAAATGTTTGAATAAAATTGATAGAAAATGACGGTAATGTTCAATGTTGATGATGCATTAGACATAACACTGATGTGATTACTTACTTTAATTGTTTCATTTTGTCCTTAATTAGCATGTCTTTCTACTGAGACAAAAATCTTGATCCACTTTCTTTAAACAATAGTTTCAGTAGGTAGAGAGTGCCAAGCAATGTTGTACTAATCCTCATATATTATAAAGCTCCAAATCACTTGCTTAATTAATTACGATTTATGACTCATCAAGCACAAAGAACTATCATCTATCTTATTGTATTTGTCTTGTCTTATCATCAAAAATGTTACTTAAATGAACTTAGAAGGTATATATATATACATGTCTACACCGCATACAATCTACTCACTCTTAAAATTATACTTAGTATAAGCTATCAAACTTATACTAACAAGTTGTTGAGTTCATAGCATTACTGTATATATATATATATATATATATATATATATATAGGGGTTTTTGCTTGCATACCCCTATAAAACTTGGAAATTACTTAAATACCCCCGTAAAAATGCTATTTGCTTGCATACCCCCGTAAATCAACTATTTTTGCTTATATGCCCCTATGGTTAAGTTGCCCCTTGATGGTGTTAAATCAATGGATGAAATGAGGGCAAATTATTAAATTGGGTTTGCTTATATACCCCTCTAATTTTTTTTTAAAATTTTATAGATATTATTTATTTCATATAACAAATGACCATTATGTGTTTGCTAACACATAATGGTCAAAATTATTAAAAATGAGGGTAATTGTGTAATTTTTTAACCATGGTTAACTTTAAACTATAGTTAACTCTAAAAAAATTAACGGTGACTAACAGTAACTAACGGCGGGGGTATATAAGCAAAAAAATTAGTTTTAGAGGGGTATGCAAGCAAATTGTATTTTTATAGGGGTATTTAAGCAAATATATGATTTTAGAGGGGTATGCAAGCAATTTTCCCATATATATATATATATATAGAGGGATGATAATCTTGTCTTGGTACGTAGAATCGTTTCATTTTAAATTCTGGCCCACCCATTTGGCCCCCTGGAGTATTTCTTTTTTATGGATGGGAAGATCTGCTAAAAATAAGCTACCCTGTCAATCTTCATACAATTTGGTAACCGTTTGGTCCTCCCACTTAACGGTTGAAATTACGACCGCTCGCATTCCTATAAGTTTTGATCCGTTAAGATGAAGACCCTACAAGTTCCCAAATTGTATGAAAATTGACAAGCTAACTTATTTTTTGATGATCTTTCCATCCATATGGTTGAAAATTGTTCAAACATGCTCCAGGGGTCAGAATCAGCAGGCGGCCGAAAATATACAATTTCCGACCCGCCTGATGTAATCATATATATATATATATTTTGTTGATGCTCAAAATGGGTGGGACCTTGGGATTGACGCTCCACTCGGAGGCCAACTGAAGAGATGAGAAGTGAGTTATTTGGATTGGAGGCTCTGTGAGCTGGGTGGCTGTTTCTGAACGTCGTCGTGCGAAGAGGAACCTGGTTGTAGAAATGTCAAGGGCTCCTTTCCTACAGGGGAAGTTTGGGGGATTTTCCCTGGATCCTTCGACGCTCAAGTCAACTGAGTGGAAATGGAGGAGGGAGAAAAAAATATGGAAGAAGGGCAGCAGTAGGAATGAAGGAGCCAAGGAGTAGAGAACGAGAGGAATGAGATGAGTCCCATGTTTCCCAGACCAGGAGAGGATCCGCTCTTCTCTTTCCTCCCCTCTTTATATCTGTGAGTCACCATGAAGTGGTTGGTGGTGGGATGTTGCCCCAGACACTTGTGTCAGCTCGGCCGTACAATGGCATCTCTTACCTGGCCCTCGTTTGTCTTTTTTGTCAATATGGGTGTGCGTCATTGCCAGATGTTGCCCCTGACATCTGCGCAGGCGCGTGCCCTTTTGCATGCATATAGTGGAGAATCTTCACGTGGCTCCCCGAGAATGGGCTGATCTGGCACGTAATCCTATTATCCTTATGGCGTCTAGTCATGCCATGCCTATGACCCGATTCCCCCCATGACACATGCTATAGTGTGTTGTGAAATGCGAGTTGTTGGCATTTTCTTGCGGCTCCTCTATTTTCATTCTCTTGCAGAGGACCTCTTCCGGAAAACACATTTGGCATAGTCGAGGTCAATAGGGCTTTGTGGTCTTCCCTCTGAGGGGGATGATCTTTTCCTGAAGATGTGTCCGATGCCGAGGTCTACAAGACTTTGTGGTTTTCCCCTTAAGGGGGACGGTCTTTTCCTAAAGACCAAAGCTAGGATCATGGTTAACAAAATTTTGTGGTCTTTCCCTCGAGAAGGATGTTTTTTTTACTGATGACATAATTGACAAGACTTTGTGGTCTTACCTTCTAGGGGAATGATTTTTTTCTAGAAGACCAAAAATGTCTTGTGGCTCTGTTATGGGCGGAGAAGACTCTCTCCGCTCGGCCCTCCGGGGGTTTTTGGCGAGCTTACGAGGGATGGGACCCTTAAAAGGGACCTCGACGAGCCCTTAAAAGGGCTCGACCCTGAAGAGGGACTTTGACGAGCTTACGACACTCGAAGGGACTTTGACGAGCTTACGACTCTCGACCTTGAAGAGGGACTTTAATGAGCTTACGACCCTCGACACTGAAGAGGGATTTTGACGAGCTTATGAAAAAATCTTGAATATTTTTTTTCAAAATCATTTAAAATATCAAATAAAAGATAAAAATACCATCTTTTTCATGGTTGTTATTTACTCACGCCTAATAGACAATTAAAAATATTTTGAAAGGGGTTATAAATAAATTATGATTTTATTAAGGGGGTTACAAGTAAATTTATGTTTAATTTATAACAAAAAAAGGAGATAACATGTATTTTTATTTAATTGGTAATGACATGTACCAACGACCTTTTAGCCTATTGGTACTTGGTTCCTACATAAGGTGTGTTCTCCCAGACGAACCGAGTTTGAACCCCCGCTCACGTAAATGAGGGCTCAGGTGTGTTGAGGCAGGCTCCACACCTGTGCTCATCGCTGACTTCTCTTATTGGGGCATTTGTCATCTTTGTCAAATAAAAAAAAATAAACTGATAATAATATGTATTAAAAAATAAAAAAATATTTATAAGATATTCAAAGTAAAATAATATAATTAGATTTTTATTTAAAAAAATATGTAAATATATCAGAAATTAAATTTGAGTCCATAGTATACATTTTTTTTTTGAAAAAGAGTCCATAGTATACATTTTGAATTGATAAATTTCTCATTTGAGAGTGTGATATAGAATTCATTGAAAAGGATATTATATATCAAAATATCAAACGAGTCATTTTATATGTACTGTAATGAGAGGTTTTATATCTAACTTAAGTTAAAGGGAAAATTATTTTTTAGTCCCTGAAAGTTTGCAAACATCTCAGACAGTCCCTCTGACATAACTTATGGCCAGACAGTCCCTCCTTTTTGGTTTAGTGACTTTTTGGTCCCCAAGCATAACTCCGTCAGTCTCTTTTACTATTAATACCCATTATACCCCCAACTTTGCTGCTTTGTTTTCCCGCCAAATCAAAAGAAAAAATTTCAAACCTAACTTTTACCCATCACTTCACCTTTTTGACAACTTTTCCACTGACTTTTTGTACTTTGTGCCCAGCTTTTTCAGTTACTGTTCTTCTTCTTCATCAATCCATACCATATTGTTCTCTTTTGTGAGCCCTTTGTTCCATTTTGTTCCCATTTGCATGAGAGAAACTTGGAGCTTGTATCATCTATTCCTCCAGGAACCGGCGAGTTCTGTGACCTTCTCTCCCACGCAAAGTCACCGCCCAAGGTTAGTCGAAGAAACATTCACTTTTGCAGGTTGGTATTAGACACCGTGTTGACTTTGTTTTGAAGTTTTATGCGTAAATGTTTGTTTTGTCACACCGGATGCACACCGAACTGTTTGCCCAATTGAAACGAAGTTGGACTTTTCGGCCAGATGTGCCATATACCACATGTTCAATCAAGGCCGTCGACCTTATCGTCGATATCGTTGAAGAAGCGGTGGATGTGCCCTCAAGCTCCTCATTGCCAAATATTATGTCTTTCCTTTGGTTGGAAACAACCAACACGCCAACAGATCCATGTGATATTTCTCTAATTTTTTGAAGAGAAATATTGTTGTTGTTGCTGTTCTTGGACCCCCTTCCTTCTGTCTTTTTTCTTAATTTTTTGTTGTGTTGTTGAAATTTTCATCCTTTTTTTCTTTTTTATGTCGGTGTTGTGCACTTTTATTTATTTTAATTTGTGTTTTGTGTTGTTTGAACGTTTATCAATGTCAATGTTTTCTTATTATCCTCCATTTGTAGATTGTGCTTAAACAACTATGCGTGTCAAGTCTCCGTTTAACATAAAAAGTTCCCGTTGAACATATAACGTTTCAGTTTAAAATACAAATTTTATGTTTAATATGCCAAGTTCCCGTTTAATATATAAGGCTTCAGTATAATACGTCAAGTTAGTCTTTATCATACGAGTGTTACACACCAAAACTTAATAACATGCATAATATATACATTGGTAGCGTTAATTGTTAAACGAATAGTTCCTTGAATTATCTAATCATATCAAATCATATCAAATAATTCTTGTATTTCGTGTATTTCATGTTTGCACTTGAATTATCTGTTTTCGTTTAGATATATTGGTTTCTGCTTACTATTCATTCTTTCTGTTTAACATTACTACTTTCCATTTAACATTACTACGTTCCGTTTAATATTCTCACTGGTTGGAAAAGAGGTGGCCATCTCATTCTCACAAAGCCCTTTCCCATTTTTCAATGGTTTGCCCCCCTCCGGGTCGCATCCATTTAATTCTCCCTAATGCCTTTTCCGTTTACGAGGCTCTGGCGCTTCCATTCATTGGATCTAGACTTGACAAAATTATAACCACACTACTTGAGATATATTACCCAAAGTGTCAACTCATTCCTCTAGCGTCCCCTCATTCCTCTAGCGTCAGCTAATTCCTCTAGCGTCCCCTCGTTCCTTTAGCGTCGCCTCAATCCTCGTGCTTTGCATCAATCGTCATGCGGCGCACTTCGCTCTTTAAATAGGCATCCATAGGGGCACAACCTCCTCAATCTTTCATCTTCAGGAATGGATTCTCGCAGGCTTCGCAAATGGCTAAGGGAATTCGTGACAGGACCTCCACGGGCCTCGAGCTCACAAGTCCGGAAGAGTACAGAGTCTGAGTCAACGGAAGAAGAGCCACCAAAAGAACGGAAAAGGATCTGGGAGGACGCCGTAGCGCGCTTACAAACGATCGGTTCTCTTTCGCCTGGATATTCGTCACGCAGTGGAGAACTACATCCTTTCGGATGAGAACATGGCCCCTTCCTTCTGTTTGTGTCGGTGTTGTGCACTTTTATTTATTTTCATTTGTGTTCTAGGATGTTATCAATATCAATGTCAATGTTTCCTTCTTAGTCAATGTTTCCTTTTTCTACTCCATTTGTGGATTGTGCTTAAACGACTATGAGTGTCAAGGTTCCGTTTAACATAATAAGTTCCCGTTGAACATATAATGTTTTCGTTTAAAATACAAATTTTATGTTTAATATTCCAAGTTACCGTTTAATATATAAGGCTTCAGTAAAATATGTCAAGTTGGTCATTAACATACCAGTGCTAAACACCAAAACTTAATAACATACATAATATATATATTGGTAGCGTTAATGTTTGTTGAACGGAAAGCTTGTTTGTAAAACGAATAGTTGGTTAACACGCCTGTGGATCTGCTTAATTGCCCACTTTTGATTCCCCATCGCTCCGCTTGATTCCGTCCATCAATATGCGTGCGACGAAGCACAAACGTAATAGCGGTATGTCAGTGTGAGGGAGGCGGATTCACCATTGAGGATTTGCTCTATGAACCGCATGACATAGATCGGGCAGTCGACGGTCCCATCCTTCTATTGCGGGCATTCATGGTGGGAAACATTCTTTTTTTTCTTCTTCCCAATGAACAATGAGTTGGTGATGAGGATCGTGTATATTCTATATATTTACATATTATGAAACATCCATATAAAATCAAAATAAATTAAAAAAAATAAAATATCTTATTACATGGAACATCCAGTTAAGTGAAATCTAAGATATTTATATTATTTTAAATTTAAAATTATGAGAATTTTAAAAATCTCAATTTTATTATCTATTTTTAAAAAATAGTTTAATCCAAAATATTTTTTTAAATATGTTTGATTGCCTTATTTTATTCATTATGTAATGTAGATAAATACTTTTTAAAATTAAAAATTCCGAAATTTTAAGTTCATTATCCATATTTTTTATATTCAAATTATGAGAAAATTTTAAAATAATTTTTTTAAAATTAAAATCATCCGACTCATTCCTTTCGCCATGCAATATAGATAAATATTTTTTTTTAAAAAATTTAAAAAACCAAAATTCTGATATATTGAGGGCATTTCGGTCAATTTACCAACTCATTCACACCACCTTAGTTACTTTTTGAATTGAGGGCATTTCGATCAATTTACCTGTTGTGATGTTTTCATACATTGGGAGGTGGGCCTGATAATCATATATCAAAGGATATTTTCGTCATGAATATTTAAAATGGATGGTGTTAGTGAATGGAGGGACTTGTAATTCGTTAGTTGTAAAAGGAGGGATGGTTTGGGAAAGTCAAACTTTAGAGGGACTTTTTGTTCATTTTGCAAACTTGGAGGGACTTTTAATTTATTACCAGTAAGTTAAAATATGGAAGTTTGGTCAAGGATAATAAATAGAATAAATATAAAATATGGAGTTATAAGATATTATTAAAAAAAATGAGATATAACAAATAATTTGGTTATTTTCTACATGATGGTAAGTAAAAAACTCTAAAATATATCATGCTTGATAATTGGTAGGACGGTGAGTTTCTAGACTAGACTCATATAGGCTGGCTAATCAGTACTTTCATGCTTGATTGGATAGTGAAAGCTGAATGAGTAGCTTAAGGAGGGGGACCTCTTTCATTGCTTGAACTTTGAAGAGTGAAGACCACTACTAATGGTCCAGTCCACCATATGTGATGTGGATTGTTTCAAAGACTTACGAACATACACACTGACCATAAAAATAATACTATATTTTAGCAAGTCCCCACATAACATTGCCAAACATTTAATGTCCAATAACTAATAAGTTACAGGGCTTGAATCAAATCAACTGTCTCATTCTCTCTCTCTCTCTCTCTCTCTCTCTGTATATATATATATATATATATATATATATATATATATATATATATATATATATATATAGTCCCTGTCACACAGATCCGCAATGCCCATTCCTACTTGTGAAGATGTGTATGAAAGATTTTCAACCATATAAATGAGAAAATCATCATAAATTAAGTTATCCTGTCAACCGTTTGATCCTCATACTTAATAGTTAAAATTTTGAACCTTTAAAATTTTCCTAAAATAAGAATCGTTAAGTGGGAGGACCAAACGATCACCAAATTGTATGAAAATTGACAGGCTAGCTTATTTTTCGATTATCTTTCCATCCGTACAGT
The DNA here is from genome assembly GCA_026586065.1 of Dioscorea zingiberensis. Classification (NCBI taxonomy): domain Eukaryota; kingdom Viridiplantae; phylum Streptophyta; class Magnoliopsida; order Dioscoreales; family Dioscoreaceae; genus Dioscorea; species Dioscorea zingiberensis. The sequence goes on along the minus strand of CM048820.1, from coordinate 9,700,428 downwards.
TGGAAATCCTTCAAACATGCTCCAAGAGTCAGAATAGGCAGCGGTCATATCTACATAGTGATCCAGCCGACCGCACCTAATCACTGCTATATATATATATATATATATATATATATAGCCATGAAAAAACCCCAACTCAACAAAGAACTAAGACTGAAACTCAAACCGCCCAAACCGCTCCAAACCAAGCAGCAGAAACTATTGATTTTTTAAATCATTGAAATCGAAAATAAATTGGTTTGGTTTGGTTTGAAATCGATTAATATTCGTTTCGGTTCAATTAGAAATTTCAAAAATGGGGTTTGAACCGAACCGGACCGCATATTCCTACTTTTAATGTGATTGAACCAACAAATGTCATCCGACTTGAGTTAACCTTGTAGGGATTGGTATGAGATGAAAAGAGATAATTATAATTTGACTATGATTTGATATTTGAATTTGAATTGGATCAAGATTCATTTCATAAGGATAATCATAAAAAATTATAATTTATCTCACACCCTCATCTATATAAGAAGAGATATGATGAGAGAATAGATATGCAATTATGATTTATTTTTCAAACCGACCCGGACTGCAAATCGAACCAATTTTGTTCGGTTTTATTTTTCAAACAGTTAGATTCAGTTTGATTTGATTATTTTTAATAAAAAAAATATCAATTTGGTTTGAAAATTTGTCCAAACTGACCCAAGCTCAACTAATTTCACCCCGGCGGCAAGAACAGTGGACCAACCTTTATACTGTGTTGTATCTGGTCCCATAGGTTGACCAGAATGAGCCATTGGGGCTCACCTACAGCCAACACCAACCTGTTTGAAGTCTTTGTTTTTTTTCGAAGTGGTCACTCATCCACAGCCGCAAATCTTGAAAAGAAGGGTTCCTTCTTCTTTCGCGGGTTTACACGTGGGGAATTTTTAGCCGTTCACTGTAGTTGGACACGTGGCAGTATGTCGTGCTGCCGACAGTCGCTTTCACACCTTGTTGGTTGTTTATTAGATATTGCCGCGTCAGCTTCCGCACTTGCCACGCACGTGCTTTGCGGTTCTTGTCTTTTTTCTGTCCATTTATATTCTCAATATTTAAAATTAAATATTTAGTTTTTTTTTATGCTAAACAATTCTTTTAATTTACTCATGTAATTTTAAGAATGCTCATCTTAATAATTTGGTTGACCATCATGTGAAGAATATTGTAAATGAGAAGAATGAACAGTGCAATAAATTCAGGGGTTATAAGAATGTTGAAAAAAATTTCCATCTTTATCACTAGAATGTTTTTCACTATAGATCATCTATTACCAATAAATAGTAATAGTTTCAATCTTTCAAACTCATAATTGGAGGAAAATTTATGAAAAGTGTGTTATTGGGGAAAATATTTAAAGACATGTGGCATGATTGTGAGTGCCGAGATGAGAGTCCAACTGCAACACAATCACCTAGTTATCTGATGATGGAGGATGGATTTTAGAAGACACTAAAAGCTGGTAACTAATGATCTTTAGGCTTGTAGTTAACAGTCTCCGGGCTATAAAAAGAGGTTATCGACTCACAAAGAAGGTATTTGAACTTGCAACCTGACCTTGATTCCATTGAGATTGAGTGCTAATTATTTGAGTCTCTCTCTCCTAGAACCCTCTATGATCTATCTCTCTCGATCCTATTCTCTCTCTTCCCTCTCCTTTTCAAGTCCTTGGCTTGAGCGCTGGATGATCCCCGAGCACTCGTGCTCGGATTTTCCTTCTTCGCAGTTCCTTTTCCAGGTGAGGTTCGATCTCTAGAGGTTGATCTTTAAATGAGGCATTGATCTTGCGAAGTCGAAGGAGTGAACCAGAGAAGTCGTCGATCATATATAATCAATCTCTTCCTTAAAATCACTTGAAGCACTTTAATCTTCACCAACCTCTCTCACTCGTTGATCAAGATCTGTTCTGATCCCTAGGAGGAGTAGATCTCTACATCAACAAAGTGTAAAATGAAATAATCAATATTATTGGTGAGTGTATTTTTTTTTCAAGAAAAATGGTAATTAAAAAAAATTTAAAATGTAAAAGAGAGATGTAATCTATCATGATAATTACTATTATTATATTATTTCCATTTTTTTTAATCTTACCTCCTTTTAATTTTTTTCTCTCAAACTTCTTTCTTCCAACCCATCTAAAAACATCAAATTTATTAATTTAAAGAAAGTAATAATATTTTATTTTAATGAAGGAAGAAATATTTTTTACTTTATAATTGAAAAAGGTTTGTTTTTATTAAATAATTATAATAGTTGATAAAATGAAAGATAAACACAAACTGAGCTTTGTTATAGTCCTATAATAATTAGTAGTAGGTGTTAATTTTGATCTTAATATTATCAAGGTTAGAGATAAATGTTTTAATCACATATTCATTAAGGTAGGAATTGTCTCCGGAGCTCTATAAAACAAGACCTTATTTTACTCGGTTGTAATATGAAACACAAAAGTTGGTGTTAACTAATAAAGTATCAATAAATGTTCAACTCCATCTCCATGAACCTTCCTCCTCTCTCTCTTATTTGTTTTTCTTAAAAAAAAACTGAAAAAAATATATATTTTAAAATACTTAAATTTTGTATTACATAAATTAGGATTTGTCCAGAAGCATTGAAATCCACCAAACACCAGAAAAATAAACTCCAAGTCCTATGTTTTTTTTTTCCTTTTAAAATTCTTGAAATTGATGAACCCACAAAGTCCATTTAGGGTTTGCATGCATGTCCTCTCAAGCACATGAAAGATCAGATGGGTCTGGTCCAATGTATGATCAATGATAAAAAGTTAAAGAAGTTCTGAGAAAACCAAACTAGACATTGAGATTCTGAGGACCCCTCCATTAATTATCAATACTCAATTTGGCTGGCACCTAATGCCTTTGTCTCCATCTAGTAATTAATTGGCTCCACTTCATGCTCAACTCCTTGTCTTTACCATGACTTCCTCTATTGCCATAACACAATCCATTTCTCCTTCAATATATCTTCAAGAATTTATAATTTTAATAATGCGATTCCGAAATAAAAAAAAATAAAAAAAAAACACGATGAACTCAAGAAAAATTAGTTTAGATTTATTAATGTTGAAGATATAAGAAGAAGAAAAGAGAAATATATAGTAACAAGTCTAATCTAGGCCATAATTGATAATACACACAACATATATAATGGTCATAAATTCAGAAAGAATATTACAAGTACTACTCTCCATTATATTGATCATCAACCTTGAAAACCCAAGCTGGAAATTTAAATGGAAGGAAACATGAATGCATGGTATGGTGATAGAGGAGGAGGAGTCAATTATAACATGTAAAACTAGACCCACCATATATATATGACCTGCTGTAGACATGAAAAGTTGTCTCAAATTAAGAACCAGCTAGCAAGAAACAAGAATGCATGCAAGTGCAACCAATTCAAAGATATTGTGAAAAGATCCAGATTTGGATCCATGCCCGCATTAATTAAGTCTCTCTCCTCTTTCTCTGCTGTCCAAATCTAGCTCACAAATTAACTAAGTAGTTAACAGGAACTTCATAGCTGGCTCATTAACTTATAGTGGCCCAAGTGATTGAAGCTTTAGAATGGGAACAAGGACAAAAGGACCACGGATATATAGAGAAAGAGATCAGAAATCTGGTATCTATAATTGCACGGAAGTATTTATATATATTTATATATATATAGTTTGAAGCTCAAACTTGCATGAAAATATTTGGTACAAGCCTAATGACTTGCACGTGTGAATCTTGAGAAGGACTGCTTACCTAAGTTGATCAAATTCAAGATATATATTGAACTTGTATATTCAATGCAGTTATAGATATATATGTTCATTTTTGGTTTATCAATGTCTTAATTAATTGACAACTACTGTGGTGTGTATACATATATATACATTGATTGGTACTAGAAAATATTGAATCTGAAAGATGCTTGCCTAGTACTGAGATTACTGAAGATTTGATTGAACTGTGAATATGTACAACTTATAAAGCATCTCATCTGACATAAGTAGTACGTGATCCACAAACTATCAAAACCAAAACTATGGCCTTGAGAATGAGATGCCTAATTAATTAACAAAACTCTATTGATATATATGATATATATATATATATATATATATATATATATATATATATATAGGATCACTTGAAGAAGCTCTAGTACTGAAGTTAATGTTTGGTTATGGGGACCATGTATAGCACTTCACTGCATGTCTTAAATGAGAGAGCTTGACTAGTATTGCTGTATTGGTGAGGTTCTCCATACAAAGAGAGTCTTCAAGGAATAAATAGCACAGTGCTCTGAGCTTCTCAGACTCCTAGACTGTGAACAGGCATGGCTGAAGGTCAGGATGAGCTCAAAACCCTAGCAAAAGCATTACCTAATTTAGGGTTTGATGTATAGTACTATGTATAACCTTGGGTTCCGTGTATTGGGTAATTCTCCTTAGGTAAGTCCGGGGATCAAGTCCCCGTCTATGTAAATGAGGACTGTATGCGCACAATGAGGGATCAGGGGCGATCGAGTGAGTTTACTCCCCGGAGCCGATGGCCACATCCCTCACTGACCCGTATGGTGGGGGGTCTTTATGGTCTATGTCAAATATATATATATATATATATATATATATATATATATATATATATATATATATATATACGGGCATGCTACTATAAGGCCGAATTTGGAACCTTTATTCGCCGTGTACTCCCATTTTGTCCCTTAGAGCATGTTTTAAGGATTTCCAACCATATGGATGGAAAGAACATCGAAAAATAAACTAGTATGTGAATTTTCATATAATTTGGGAACTTGTAGGGTCTTCATCTTAACATGTGAAAATTTATAAAAATCCTATCAGTTCAGAATTTCACCTGTTAAGATGAAGACCCTACAAGTTCCCAAATTGTATGAAAATTGACATGCTAGCTTATTTTTCGATGTTCTTTCCATCCATACGGTTGGATTTTCTCAAAATACTATGCAAGTAAGTCAAATGGAGGCGATCGTACTTACACAGTGATAAGGCCGGCCGCATAGTAGCATGCCTGTGTATATATATATAATACTCTATCTCTTTATATCATCATTGGAGAGTGTAGGTAGGTGTGTTGATGAATGATGAGCAAGCTATACATATATGCAACCACTCTTCATTCTTCCTAATTGCTAGCATGGATGACCATCCTCCAACCATTATCAAATAATTAACAAAGGTGGTGATTCAAGAAGAGTGTTTTTTTTTTCTCGACTTGTTTTTTGTTCTTTTTTATTTTTTTTTATAGTTTTGCAACCAACTCACTTGGAATAATTAATCACAAGAGAGGTTACAGACAAGAATATAATATTTAGCTTGTCTTGCATGGATTAATCAAAGATTATTAGTGATTGAGACAAACACTAAACAATGAGTTAGCGAATGATATTTGGCATGCATTTGAGCACATCATCAAGTTTGTACCAACTTTTAGTTAGCAAAGTCCTTAGACTTGTTTTCTTAGAGGATTAGTTATAATCATGCGATTAAAGAATAATCACATTTTAATCACATGCATGGTTTTTTAAGAGCCAAGATGACATAAACTTGTCATTAACTTTTCCTTATGGTGAGATCATATATTGCATCTGTTGATGTCAAACTGGTGATCCCTCGAGATCGATCGGGATCGGCTTCTTGATCAATCAATTAAATTTGTATTGAGTTGGGATTGTCGAGATCACCTGAGAAGTGGACAACAACCTACACCAAGGTAGAAAAAGTGAACTTGGGGCGACGAGGCCACCCGAAGAAGCTCCGATGCTCAAGTCAGTAGAGATAGAAGATAATCAGGTCAAACGAGATGTATATGGTTCTTCAAAATTCCACCTACCTTTTCTCCTCTCATCTTCCCTTTATTGAGTTTTCTCGAGCCATTATCGGGACCTCGATTCCACCATCAGCGTGTTGGATATTTTTTATAATAAAATATATTTATGAAATGGTTTTATGAAAGGATTTTATGAAAGGGTGTAAAGAAGGAGAGGGACACATTGAAAAGGCTTGACTCATGCAAAGGGGTGTTACCTATTTGAAAGGACACTCTTCTTCATGATGAGTTATCTTATCCAAAGAAGTGTTACTTCTTCATGATGGGTTGTGTCATATCGAAAGGGGTGTATCATTGGCTATATATAGCTTATGAGTTTGCATGATAATTCACAACAAAAATTTTCTCTCAAGCACTCACTCTCCCTCTCTACACTCCTCTCTAAAGGCATTACGAAGTTTTGGTGCTCCATACAAAGCATCAAAATTTTGATTCACCTTCTTGTTTTCCTATTTTTCAAAGGTTTCACTTTCGATAGTACAAGCGTAGGTGAAAAGAAGTTCCGTTATATCCTAAAGGAAATTAGCCGGTAACCCATTGTACTATAGAATTGGTGGGGGCTAATTTACCCTTAAGGAGAGCGACATTGTAACGTTCCTCGAGACTTCATCTCTACTAAAATCCATCTTCCACCTCTACACTTTCTCTACAACATTTCTACAACACCGCGTGCGGCCATCGTGCCCCGATTCTTGCCCATGATCTTCTTCCTCCGTTACAGACCTGGGCAACTATCATGTCTTGATGGGATAAATGCCTCAGGATCGATATTAGTGGGTATGTAGGATCCAACCTTGTGTATGCTCGGATTAGGGCCACGTAGCTATCAAGATCCCACCATATCAGCATCCATATATGGATATCTAGCTATTTACATTGTATCATTTACATAATTGATACAATGTAAATCAAGCTAATTAATTATTCCAATAATGCACTATGTTGTTGAGAAGTACATTGTTGGTGAAACTATGTATTGCGTGACAATAAATAATATCTAGCATTAAAAGCATAAATTAATAACCCAATATTTTTTTTTTAATAAGGTAACCCGGATATCCCCAGGAGATTCCCTATATCTTAACAAGGGACTCGGATACCAATAGAATTTTTAGGTCATTGGTAATAACTCAGTATTTCACTAGGACAAATAACACAAAAAATAATAAAAGTAGAATTTTAGCAAACAAATAACTATGAAAATAAGATAAAAATATATGAAATACCTCTCTCACTCTAGAAAACTTTGTTGATAAAAAGTAACAATGTTTGTCGTTGATATCATCTAGGCAACAAGGTTTTGTTGGAAAATAAGCATTTTTATAATGCTTATAAGACATGATAGCTTGAAAAACTAAGTAAAATTAATGGAGAAATCAAGTTTGTCAAAGGTTGTATTATTTCACTTTGAAAGTGGGTGTGTATTTTCATCAAAGGTTGTTCTCTTTGAAATTGGATGTGTCTTTTCATCAAAGGTTGTTCTCTATCACTTTGAAAGAATGTGTGCCTTTTCCAAAGGGATGTGTTTTAGGACACCATTGGGCTATAAATACAACATAAAACCAATGACAAAATATATACAATCACTCTCTAATTCTTTTCTCCATTTTTTAAACTTGTTCTTGAGTATTCTTTGGCAAGAACAAAGAAATTGTTGATCTTTTTTCTTGGTTGGCTTTGGTGAATCCTGGAAGGTTATTTGTCATTCAAACCCTTCAACATACTCTTAGTAGTGGGGGCAAATAACACTTTAAGGACAAAAACTATCTTGATTGTTTTGCATCCAAGCCATTGTTCACTATTCAATTTGTAAACCCCACTATCCACAACAGGTTTGATCTAAACCAATTATCACCATGAAAGTTAGTTAACTCATTCCTTCTTATAAGAAGAGGTTAAGGATTCAAATCACTGTTGTGAAGTGATTCCAGTGACTTGTTCATATTTATCAAAAACTAGGTTTGATCTATTATTAGTAATTTATTGCACTACGTACCTTTCTATCTAATGTATTATGGGTTGATTTACATTTATCAAAATAAAAAAAAGTATTTGAGTGAAATTAGTGGTTGAACATTAATATTCAAAGAACAAAGAGGAGCTAATTGGTGGGCCTAGCTAGCTTGATGCAAAAGAACAGCTATGAGAAGGGTCCGCTGATAATTAACCATATAGTTTCTCTAACCACTTGCATGCATGAACCTGAATGCTGATTAAACAGAGAAAAACCAAGTATGGGGTGTGGGTCACTTGTTCTATTTTCCTTTCTATGTGCATTGGAAGAGGATCAATAGAAAGTATTATATATCTTGTTTATAATGTTATTTCGATTAAGTATTTTTACTGATGAGCATCTTAAATATTTTTAGTCGGATTCTCAATATATATAATCATTTCAAAACAATAATTTGGTGTTAATAGTATTAATTAATCTTGTAACAATATTTAATTTTCTCAATTATCAAGAATATATTGTCTAGTTTCCTTGTTAGAACTTAGAAGAGAGGTCCACATGTACCTTGATTTTTGTTTTGAATTGTGAATTGAAATCAATAGAGTCATAAAATGAAGTACAAACTTGGAAGTGATGGTGTAATTATGCAAGTTTGATTGAACATAGAGGCAACCATATTTACTGATCATCTCTTCCCCCAAAAAAAAGGAATTAAATTTAAGGGAATAACAGAATTAATTGACATTAAATAAATGCATAGTGAACATCAAAGGACTGTATGTGATTAATTGCATGATGGGAACAACATAGAAATTATTTGATAGTCTTTTAACCTCAATATTCCAAATCATTCTATTTTTATAACAAGAACTGCTTGGATGAAATTTTCTGATAAATAAAACATAAAAATTACATGAACACATTTTTTTTTTTCTGACAAAGATGACAAGCACCTCCCAAAAATTAAGGACGGACAACTTGGCTCCCTCTTCATGTGCCCTTATCTTTGATCATGGGGATTTGAATCTGGGTTTGTCTCAACTAACAAAATCCTATACAAAGGACCTGATACTACTAGGCTCATATGTTTGAGTAAAAAGTAACAAAAGAAGGTACAAATTAAAGGAAGTGGTGGGGCATGGTTTACTTGTTTTTATTTCAATTGTGAGTGTGTCCTTTCTTCTCTCTCACTGTTTTTATGAAATAAAATAAAATTTTTGCATAAACATAGCAAAGTCTAGTTGGAATTAAAAGAGAGAGGTCACCATCCATATCTCTATATCTTAATTTGAGGTTCCCCACATCAAGACCTACCCTATAAATTGTTTTCACCCACAAATCTAAACTAGGGTGAAGATTTGGATTTTTCCCATTATATTATAATTAAGAAATAAAAATAATTTTTTGAAATTATTTTATTTTCTATGCTCATTTTTTATGATAGTTTAATGAGCGATAAAACATTTTTTTCAGTTCTAACTAGATATTCGGTGTAGATTATATGATTACTCAAATACAGTAATCCGCTCACTTTCATGACCCATAATGTTAACTCTTAAAATTTTATTAAAAAAATAAAAAATAAACTCTTAGTCCAATATTCATATAAATCTAAATTACAAGTTGTAAAATTTATAGTACTAGAGCATGTTCCTTATGAAGTAATACTCATTGTAAATACTTAAAATATATCATAATATGTGATTGACAAGGCATTACTAACAATTAACATCTTAATATGTGATCATATATATTAATTTTAATTTAGAGATTATTTGTGGGATTAATTAGTGGAAGCAAATTAGTGAATCGAACTTTGAGTCCCCTTGTACATAATCCAAAAGCTCTTGAGTGTATTTTTGGGGTTCAAACAAATTGGTTGGTGATGCCTTAATTTGGTTTAATTTGTTTCTATTTCATATGTTTTTGATGAGGTAAAAAATAAATACAAACTCGTAATTATGATTGTTTCTAACATATGGTATCATAACTTAACCTCTTTCTTGTTTCCAACATATGGTATCAGAACTTAACCCCTAATTTGCATGCCCTAACAAGCATATTATTTCATGCATTTTTGAAGTAGACTAATCAAGAGGGGAAAAAAATTGAGGAAAAGGTTTAAGAATCTTGTTTGCAAATTCATTTGTGCTCCATCACCCGTAAAACCAAAATCAAATTAATTGATTGTTGCATTTTAACTAACAAATTTTAATTAACAAAGTTAAAAAAAGAGTTACAAATTCATATTCCCGTAACGATTAATCACTAATTCATAAACAAAACAATTATTCAAGACATTGATTCGGATAAAATAAACTATTGTTTTTGAACTCATGTTTCTCAAAAGATGTTGATGGCTTTAAAAACTAATGGAATGGTGATGGTGCACATTTATTATTATTATTATTATTATTATTATTATTATTATTATTATTATTATTATTTCGTATATGCTAAATTTTAGTACTAGAGAGGAGATCACAACAATATATTAAATTTCTACCAAAATGACAATATATCTTGTTGATGACAAAATCAGTCCTCCCTCTCCCTCGAGATGAGAACTAGCTTCTTAATCAACAATTGAACTTATTTGAAGATGCAACTGCGGCTTTTACTGGGGAAGATGATAGCAACTTGCACAAAGGGAGAGAACAATGAACTAGGGGTGACCCGGTTGCCCGGGATGCTACGACGCTCAAGTTAGTGGAGGTGTGTGGGCTCAGAGAGGGTGAGAGTTTGTGGATTGGTTCTTGAGTGAGGAATTGTGTGCCTTGTCTCTCGTCTCCCCCTCCTTTTATCTTTGTCCCTCGAGTCATTACCAGGCTTCGATCTTATCCATCCTACGATCCGCGCTCCCAATCTCTGCCCTAATCTGTGTCGCGATGTCCCCCCGTTATTGACCAGGCCGGTTGTCTTGTCATTACTGGAGCAGGTGACTTGGGATAGGAATCCTTCAGATCTATATGCCAAATTCTTACAAGTATAGATCCGGATTGAGGCCACGCGTTCATCCAGATTCCTCCCTATCATATATTAAATGAAAAAAGGGAGTGATGTTTAATGTTTCTCATGTTGGTTTTGTGGTTGCATATCTATATACACAACCACCACATGTTTGTGTTATTGTTTGTCCTGCAATTTCTAGTTCTCATTCATGCACAAGAATTTTTTTTATAGATATTTTGGACTTCCAAAATATATGGATTATATTTTAAAAATTAAAATAGTACAACATATTTTAAATAGATATAAATGCCAATTTCATAGCATTATAAATTTATATATTTAGTTACATCTCTTTTAAGTCGGGTTTATAATTTTTTCTATAAAAGAAAAAGAAGACAACAGTGGAATATTCGGGTATTTAACTCTCTGAGAGAACCAATAACCAATATCCCGTGTCAATTAGCATAATAATAATTCATTTAAGAAAAAAAATATACACTCATAAAAACAAAAAACAAAAGTAGTTCTTCATGATCTTGAAAAAACAACTTACAAAAGATTAAAAAAAAAGGTTCAAATTCACACAACTCATGATTCTACATTATTTCTTCTCCCAAACCCTATACATTTAATCCAAATAATTGGATCAAAGTCCCAACCAAACTCATTTAATTCCCTTAGGAGAGAAATTAAGCAAAACTCACTCAAGAAATTTAGATAATAATAATAATAATAATAATAATAATAATAATACCTATAGAAAACTAGCACCCAAAATTTATGTAAAAAAAAGAGAGAGATTTTGATTTTTGGCCCTATGAAAAAAGAGAAGGGCTTGAAGAGAGACTTAACGGAGCTCCATTAGTAATCCCACAAGAGACCCGTTTGAACGAAGGCGTCGGCCCAACCCGGATCCGATAAGAAGAATCCCGGCTCCATCGCCCACGTGTCATCATGAAACACGAACTCAGCCGAGTCGAGCCACTCGTCGCCGAGCCGCGGCAGCTCAACGATCTCCCCGAGCTCGTCCGGCTCCGGCGCAGGCTCCGGCTCCATGGCGGCGGCCTTGGCCGCCGCCGCCTGCACGTCCCGCGGCGCCAGCGTCGCCGGTCGCGGCAGCGTGGCCGCCAGCTCCGGAAAGTTCAGTATCGCCGAGTCTCCCTTCACGCTTAGCGCCGCCACGTCGTGAGCCCGCGCCGCCATCTCCGGCGTGGGGAACGTGCCGAGCCATATGCGCGACTTCTTCCTGGGTTCTCGGATCTCCGACACCCATTTGCCCCAAGTCCGCATCCGAACTCCTCTGTATACCGGGTGGCGGCTACTGTCTCTCGCCCGTTTACCCCTTTTCGGGTCGGGTCTGGATGTCTCTGGCGCCGGAGAGGAAGGTGACGACGATGACGTGGTTGCCGTTGATTGCACGCTGTTTTCGGACTCGGATCCGTTCCCCATTGTATCCCCGACTCCGATAGCGAGTTGAAAACATAGAAGATGGGAATAGGGGGTATGTATCTCTATATATATATTAGTAGGTATTAAAGTGACCTTCAACCGACTCGGTAGCCATGATTGCTTGCCTTTGTCTCTTACAGAGATGGGAGTGATTGTTTGCAAATGAGAGTAGAATTTTGAGCAGTCAATGTATACCACACTTTAATCAACGGCTGCAAAGGCCTATTAGTACCAAGGTCTCTTGTTAAATAATAGATAGTAATCTTGTAAAATTTCAGGTATCGAATCCCCTCTCTTATAAGGTGAGGTCGGATTATGTGAACAGTATTGAGTTGTGTAGAGCCTGATCATATTGGACACCCACGAGTATTTTGAATATTTCTACTATATTAGGGTTTCTAATTTCTTTATATATTATTCATCCTTTGTAAAGTTTTTTTTTTGGAGAAAATTAGTGAAACACCCAGCGGCTGTAGACGTAGCCCTATTTTTGGTGAACCATGTAAATTTCTGTGTTTTTCTTACTTGTTTTCTCTTTTTCGTCCTTGTTTTGTCTCTCACGATTTGAAGGAATCACACCGAATTCTTAATAAATAGATCTCTGCTGAGTCTCTATGCTCCCATACTATTGAATTTGTATATGTTCATTAATGTCCTTCGGGATGTACTTGTCACCTTAGTAAAAAAAAATGTATACCACAATCAAGTGATTGCTATTATTATTATTATTATTATTATTATTATTATTATTATTTTAAACTTTGTGTTGAGGTTGAGGTATTTCCAAGCTACTTAGTAGTTTAGTAGACCGGTAGTTTGTGTGTCTTTTGATTGGAAAGAAGGGAATGAGGGGACCCATGATGAAGGGAGTCACTAGCTTACTTGTATGGTTTGTTGAGAGTGAGGAGGAACATGTTAAATGTGTGGAGGTTTAATTTCAAGGTTTGTACATTTGATGATAATGATGATGGAAGGGGGCCATGTGAGCTTGATTTCATTTATGTTTGAGCTTCTTCTTCTTGTAATATATGGTTGGCTTGCATTGTCTTTTTTTTTAACTTTGTAATGTTTTTGTTTTAATATAAAGAGAGATAATGTTTGTATGAGAAAAACTGAGATTTTTCTTCAAGTCTCTCTGAAGTACCATTCTGCCATGCCTTCCTGCCATAGTTAATTTCATAGTCCTTTTGCCATGCCTCTACACTTGTGGCTGCCATTAGTCCTTTTGCCATGCCTCTACACGTGTGGCTGCCATAATAGCTATAATTACACTCACTTTAAGACATAGTTAGTACTCTTCTAAGCCACAGGGTAGGGGAAGGGGGAGTTACTGTTAGAAAATTATGCACATATTCTAATACAATAAAATAAATCCCAAGATCACTTACATGATAGAATTGTCAAGATAAAACAAGCATGAACATGAAAGCTTACCTGAATCCATTAGTTTCCCCAAGCGTATGGAATCACGACACTACAACGGAATAAAGTAGGGTACTCATCGTTCCTTCAACAAGAACACCTTCCTTATGCCCACAAAGGAACTCAATCTATGTGATGGGGAATAGAAAGTTTCTTGGTGTGTTGTGAAGGATGGACTCTCACCCTTTTATAACCAATTCATAGGTACACCAAAGGGCTCCCATTAATCCCTTAGTGTAACTCCACCAAATTAAGGACTCCCATTAATCCTTAATTTGTAACTCCGGTGACCCCTCATCTTCCCCACACCGTTCTGAAGCTAAAGGACAACCTCTATTGATCACCCATTAAGTCCTTTATTAGTAATAGCCATAATATATTAATATTGCCCACAAAAATTCTAACAATTACTTGATGAGTTGCTATAAAGGGAGGTTCTGTTGTTTTGCTGGTGTGTTACTATAAAGAGAGATGTTGTTCTTGAGCTACTATGAAGGGTGTGTAAGAAAATATAAAGAATATCCTAAATGCGGAATAAAACTAATGGATAGGATCGAGAATTAAGAAACCCAAGAATTGGATTTCCGGCATACCTCCGGCCATTGTAGGTTGGTGCTCGGTTGTGGATTCTTTGTGTGGTTTTGCCCAGTTTCTCACACTTTGCTCTCCAAAATTTGATGGTGTATCCTTATGGAGAGTAGTGTTAGGACCAAACAAAAGAAAGACCATATATATAGCCATTGTTCCATCAACAATGACTCTTGGTTTACCACCATATGAAAAGTCATAGAAGACCAAAGGTTGGCATATGAAAGGTCTTGCATAATTGTTACACTATATGAATGGTCATAGAAGACCAAAGGTTGGCATATGAAAGGTCATAGAATACAAAGGATATGCACCAACTTTTGTAACATAATTGCATAATTATTCTGAGGGGTGGTTCCATGTTGTTCTATTTGGTAAGTTGCTATAAAAGGAAGCGTTGTGAAGAGAGGTTCTACTGGTGAGCTGTTGTGAAGGAAGGTTCTGCTAGTGAGCTGTTGTGAAGAAAGGTACTGTTGGTGAGTAAATTTGTAAAGGGAGGTTACGCTATTACATTTGGTGGTACATTTGTGAAGAGAGGTTGCATCTCTCTTTGGGGCTAGCTACAATGAAGGGTGTTGGAGATCCTCAATTAAGTGGATTCACAATATAAATCCTTATGTCATTCTTGTTTTGTTGAATTCTTATGTGCAATCTTGTCTTGTTATAGAAATTATAGTAAGTGTAATATTATTTTGCAATCTATTCAATTTCATCAAATAATATATAGTTAAGATCTTACTAAGGTCCCATTGCATTGGGAATTTGGAATCCTAGTAGATTATTTAAAAATTATTACTTAAACTTTAACTATAGTTGTTTAACATTATGTTGCTTTTATTACTCTTGTTGTATTTTATTTAATTTTCTTCCAATGTTTTGTTTGCACAATCATGTGTTACATTCCATATCTTCCATAATTTTAAGTTCCTTAGGTATTGTAAGTAATGACTTATTTTGCCTTTCATTTTCTTTTTATTTGTCTATTTTCTCTTTTCGCTTGCTTGATTTCATGAAGTGTTATGTTTCATATCCTTTCTAATTTTCCTTCCCTTGCATATATACCTCTACTGGTTGCAAATAAATCTTAATAATTTACACATTCAATACTTGTGTATGCTTCCAATTAACTTGCCTCGATCGTCAAATTATAATTGACTATTGTATAATTCTTATAAAACTAAGAATTCAATTAGAATGAATAACAACTCAATAGTACTCATACCATTCTGTATTTGATAATTACATTACTTTCCACTTTAGTTTTTTTAATGTTATTTTGTATTTAATTAATTATTACATATTCCACTGTAGTCCTTTACCATTAATCTAGCAAGCTGCATATCATCAATTGTTCAAATCATTACCCAACTTACCTATTTTAATCTAAAAACTTTTTTTTCAATTGAACTTAGATTTCTCAACACAAACTTTTGAAATGACTTAATATTTGAAGTCTTGTAATTCCTTTCTTGATTTATGCTGTCATTCTAATATTGTCATAGTTTTTCTTAACTTTACTGCATTGTTCATTGCATTGTTTCAAACTATATATCTTGTAAGTTGCATGATTGAAATATTAATGTCATGTAATGTTTTTGTTTTAAAAAAGGAAAGAAATGTGTCACTAAATTAACTATGCTCTAACTCAGTCAATATGGGTACAACATTGACCATGTCGATATGAGCTCCTGAAAAATAGAAATGAAACTAGTTTCGCACCGAATCGTTAGTGAAATAATAACGGATTCTGATATTTTGACTCAGGCCATTGAAGTAAAATAAATGAAAACCATGATATTCTGACTTGGGCCACCAAGGTAAAAAAAAAAAAATAGAAACTCTTTTACTTTGACTTTAGGCCATCATGGTAAAATAAATGGTCATAGAAAATTTGGGTGGCTTAATCTTTACTAATGTTTCTGATTTAAGAAACATATTTATTTCGACTCTCCTAAATATTTTGATACTTTGTTGTGTTACATTCTATTTCGTATACTTGTATGGTTTTTAATATAAGCCTTGAAAAGTATATTTTGGCAAAGTAAATTGTGATGACAATATTTTGATACAACTCTGCATGATTTAAATAAGTTTTTAGTGGACTTCTTATTAGGTTGTCAAGCTCATATTGTCGTTGTTGATTTTTTTTTTTTCCCCTTCAGAATATGAGTAATTAGATTGATTGTTAGCCAGACAAGAGGACCATCCTATAGTAAACGCTCAAAGTAGTTCTGTTGATGCCTGTCAGACTTTTGTTTTAAATTTGGATTCTTACGTAATGATATTAATACTATGTTGATATATTTATGTTTAAATTTTAATTGTCCAAGCTTTATATTTAGGATTATAATACAGGTTTTGAGGGTTTACAGGTTTACTAGGTTTACACCCGATAAGACGTGAATTCGGCTTGACAATTTTTACATTTGATGATAATGATTGATCGAATGGGACCACGTGAGCTTGATTTCATTTATGTTTGAGTTGCTTCTTGTCATGGTTCGTCAATGCTTGCAGTGTCTTTTTACTTTGTAATGTTTTTGTTTTAGTATAGAGACAATGAGATTTTTCTTCATATCTCTCTGTAGTATCATTCTCGTCTTGGAATAGAAGAGAAGGAAATACGTGAGAAACACTCCCTCCTTATTGATTACTAATTTATTACACATAATTCTAAAATAATAAAATAATAAATAATTATAAACTTAAGTTTATACTTAATTTCATTAATATTAGATTATTATTTTAATATTTTTTTTTAGTATGTGTTATACTTTTATATACTTTAAAAGGCTCATTTCGCTTAATTAGATGATTTGGGATTATCATTATCTCGACAATTTTAACATGTAAACCAATTATATATGTCGATGCGAACATGTTAATTTTCATTAATTGCGGTATAGAGAGTTCTTTTACCATATTAAATATAAAAAATGATAGCATCATCGTCATGTACTTAGTTGTAAGACGATAGAATTAATACTTTCTAACACTCCATCCACTGTGACTTGCCTTCTTTGATTAGCCTACAGAGCCAATTAAGTAGTTTTACTTAGTTAGTTAAGTAAGTTGAGATTTGAACCAAAACTTGTTTATTGTACCTTGTTCACTTGAAGTGTACCTATTTGTGTGCATAGATGAGTTGTCAATTAACTATAATTTGCATTGCCAACACTTTGTAGTTAAAATAGGGAAAACAAGACAATTCACACTCAAACTATATGGTAGGTTGAGAGGAATATATTGCAATGTGATAGTAATTGGTAGCTAGGTTGGATGATTCATAATTTAAGGCCATGGGGCCAATACTTCAACTCTCACCATAACTCTTTCAAAACTTAAGTACTAAACAATGCTTCCATTGTTAACTTGATGAGATTGATGTCATATATTTAGCTTCAATTTTAGATTCAAATGATGCTTCTTTGGAATTTATTTTAATGATCTGACCAAACCGATGTGATGAAAATGAGATTCAAACATAAAGCATACTAGGATAATCGTCTATGGAGTGTGAGAGGAGAGGGGGTTGGCAACGAGTTGAACTTGAGTGAGCTGAACCCATCTCGAGTTTGACTTAAAATTTCAAATATTCGGCTCAAATTCAACTCAAGTTTGAATAAATTCAAAACTTTTGCTTTGGATTTTTTTTTTAAAAAATAATACTGTGCTTGTTTTTATTTACAAATAAATAATAAATAATAAACAATAAAAGTTACTTTTGGCCACTTAAATTTAAAAATATCTTGATATCAAAAGTTATCATTTAAAAATCTTTAAAATGTGAAGTTTTACTTATTATAACTAATGAATGATTGATGGTTCCAACGAAGGGTGCTTCTAGTGGCTTGTCTACATTTATTAAAAAAAATATATAATTTTTTTATTTGATTGTTATAATTAATAGTTAATTAATCTTACCACCTTAAGCAATTTCATTATTATAACCAATTTTATTTCCTTAAACACCATTAACCTAGAGTTTATTTTTATTTTTTTAATTTAAGGCTACTTAATTATTTTTTTAATACAAATCAATACTGGTTTCATGAGTACCATGTACCTAAAAATTTTGTCAATTTTTTAAAATAAAAATGAATTTACTAATTCTTTTTGTGTATTGTAATTTTTATATTTATTTTGAAAATCATTTAATAGATAAAAATAATATCAAATTAAATTGCTAATTTTTATTTATTTTGGAAACAAATTTTATTCTATTTTTAAAAAAAATTAAAATTGAAAATCTATCTACTAGAAGATTATAAAATTGAATAAACTATTTTCTTTGAAATTCTATCTACCTTTTCGATGCCATCTCCGAGTTTTTTTTAATATATATTTTTAGATCAAATTCATAATCCAAAATTTGTTTTATAGTTTGGGTGAATGAACTTGCTTAATTATTTTAAATAACTAAAAATTGGTGCCGATGTAGGTCACTGAGTGGAGCCTTGCCCAAAGCTTCAATGAAAAGAAAGATTCCAGATCAGAGAAGGATGACTTTGGCGACAAAGAATTGAGGCTCACAAATAGTCTGAGGCAAGAAGAATAAGCCTGGCGCTCATATCTAATTTGGGCTGAAAAGAACACTATATAATCTCCAGCTAGCTGCAATAGCTGCCATGTACCCACCCTAATAATATAAATATATGAATGTCATTTATTCCCTTATTTTAAAATAAATAAATAGATAGATAGATAGATAGATAAAATGTCAATTCAATTTTTTTTTTGTGTATTAAATTTTTTTAAGCGCACTAATATTGCAAAGAGAGAGGTTTATCCCCTATTGAATAAAAAAAACTAATATTGCAAAGAGTGTCTAAGAGGATCATTTAATTATTTATAATGAAAAAACTTAATTGAATAGTTTAATCAAACAACTTTGTTTTTTTATAAATGATACAATGAACGAAAACTCAATTCAACCTACTTTTAGTCATAAATAATAATAATAATAATGTCATCCACATGTTTTGTATGTTGGGTATTTTAGTTTTTTTTTAAAGTTTTACCAAAAACTAATTTTAATAAAATAAAAATAATTATAATTGAGAAGAAAAAAATTCACATAAGTTTTGAAAGTTTAGTAAGCAAGAGGGAGAGATTACTTATATGAAAAGCTTTATGTTCCGAAGGCCACAATCCAAAGGCTGACTTTGAAGAGGAAGAATTGGAAAACCACAACCCAAGGGCGGACATCTAATCTCAGGAGCACTGATTGTAATATTTGGCCCAACAAGGGGTTATTTTAAAATCTTATTTTTTAATAAATAAATGTGATTTATCCATTTTTTTTTATTTAACAAGTGTTCTCAATTTCAAATAGTGTTTACTATTTAGAAGTATATTGAATGGGAGAGAGAAGGATTCACAGAATTGATAAGAAATTAATTGATCACTGAATTAAAGTATTTATCTTTTGGATGTGATATAAAAGATTTAATAGTTATTTAACTTTTAGTCTCTTGAATAGTGTCCAAATTGCCTATAAGTCCCTTGGGGGTGTGTAGGGGTTTAGTGTAATAGTGTTTTGAGTGTGTGTTTTGGGTGGAGAATAATGTGAAATAGTATCAGGGGCTAAAAGATAATTTGCCCAAGATTTAATAAATAATAGATTTATGTATGATTGCTAATACATTGAAAAAAATTATTAAGAAATTACTTTTGACTTATTTTTAACAATTTAATAACTATTAATAGTAAAAACAAAATAGTGCATATATCTATGATAGAGTGGTTTATGGAATAAAAATAAGAGGTAATTATTTATTAATCCCTGGTATTATTTGGTACTATTTCCCACTCAAAACACACACACCCAAAATACTATTACACTAAGCCTCTACACACCCCCCTCAAGGACCCCAATGGAAAAAAGCAAAGCTTGATCTTTATGAATTTAATAGTTCATTATCTATAACAATAATTATCTAGATAATATAGAGAAGTTTATTTAAAAAAAACAAAAAATTTACAAAATAACATTGTAGCTATTAAATACTATCAAATGACCTTTCCTATTGCTCATGATTTAAAAACACACGTGATCATCCTTCATCCACTTAATCATCCAGAGCGGCGATCATCAGGTCCTTTAGAAAGCTCTACTAGATAGCTCTAGAAGACTCCAGAGAGCTCCAACAGCTGTCTCCAACATGGCATTTGGCGCTTCCTTTGGTACTCAAGTAAACCCCAATAGCCTAACTGTTTAATCGTTTCAAGCTTAGATATCTCTGTCTCAACCAATTGAGTATTTGGTACGCAGTACACTATTGACTCCATTGAGATTGATCACTGAGCAAGTGTTTTTCTCTCTTGAAGCTTTCTCTCACTTTCCATTTCCATTTTGTCTCCTTCTAGCTCCTATATATCTCAACCAACGAGTGCCTGGACCTCCTCTCCTTGCATATCATCTCCATGTGGTGACGAGATCCTTGAAGATCTGATCCTTGGAGCATCATAAGATCCTTTGAGCAATGAGTCAATCTGAAGAGTCGTCCACACAGTTGATCTTTCCCATAATTCTTTGAAGTTCTTTTTTTTTTTTTTGACATAGGGGCTAAACCCCTCCACAGAGGGACGTCAAGGGGTGTGGCCTTAGGTGATGAGCACCCTTGACCCCTCATCGTGGGCGTATAAATGTAAGGACTCTGTTACGCAAAAATACAAAATTATGGGGTTTGTTTTGCAACACCTTTTATGTTTTTAATTTGGAAAATTATTATATTTATCAAAACTTTATAAATATGGGGACTATTATGCAAAACATATTTTGGACTTTAGTATGCAATGTAAGACCTCATATATTGGGGGACTATTGTTAAAATGTTAAAATTCCTCAATTTCAACGCTAGTAGGCGGCGCTACCCGTTGGAAGGACGATGTGAGGAAAAGTTCTCCATATAATTATCTCTTTCCTTTTTTCTATTTTTCTTTTGAAAATCCTGTTTTTGTTGTGCTGCATTTACGTCAACCCTCGAACCCTTTTGTGGCGTGCACTACCGGAGGGAGGAGAAGTATTTCCGTCAAACATCGCCGTAGAAGCCTTGCACGAGGCGGCGGGTAGTTTTTATGGGATAGCGTTTCTGTGCGCTTCTCCATCTGTTCAACGTTGTGAGCCATCCAGGTAAGGTTTTTTGTTTATACACTAGAATCATGGATTTGTTCATTCCCTCTTATATGTTTCTTGATTTTTTACTTATCTAGTTTTGATTCTGCAAACTAGTATTAAGTTAGGTTTTATTTACAATGCCATGAAATGTCTTATCTACTTAATCTCTCAACAAGTTGTTACTTATCTAGTTCTGATTCTGAAATCTAATATAATGTTAGGTTTTATTTATGATGCCATTACATGTCTTATTTGCTTAATCTTACTAGAATTTATTATTTATCATGTTCTGAAATCTAGTTTGATGTTAGGTTTTGTTTATGCTGCTATCATGTGTTTTATCTGGTTAATCCTACAACAAGTTATTACAGATCATGTACTGATTCTGAAATCTAGTATGATGTTAGGATTTATTTATGATGCCATCATATGCCTTATTTGTGTGATCTTTCAACAATCTATTACTTATCACGTTCTGATCCAAATTAGTATAATGTTGGATTTTGTTCAAGATGTCATTGTATGTATCCCTGTTTATTCAATAGACTCGAACCTGGGAGCTTTGTGCTCACCAAGTAAATTACCCAAACAGCTCCCCCATTTACGGGGTCAGGGACTAAAACCTGAGAACATGCTCAATCAAGTGAATTATCCAATGTACGAGACCCGAGATACTGCAAGTAGGGCTGGCAACGAGCCGAACTTGAACGAGCTGAACCCAGCTCGAGTTCGGCTCGAAATTCCACTGTTCGGCTCGAGTTCGGCTCGAGTTCGAAATTATAATTTTCAGTTCGAGTTCGGTTCGAGTTCGAATTATAATTTTCAGCTCGAGTTCGGCTCGAGTTCGGCTCGATAATATTTATAAAAATTCGAGTTCAATTAAAAAAATCTCAAAATTAAAAAAAATAATAAAATTATAATAAAATTCACATTACAAATGCTAAACATGATTGCCATCATTTAAAAATCCTGTAAAACATTATATATTTAAGCAAACTCTTGAAACTGGTCATGAGATTTCTCTCTCTGTTCCTCTTCTCTATTATTCTTTGGAGTATACAGTTGTGGTGTTGTTTGCTTGACTTTAGCTACAACCTACAGTCTCCTTGGCTGGCCTCACTTCAGGACGCGCTGAACTTCTGGGAGGAGGCTGCTTCCTTTCAGTATTATGGTTTTGCTGTGGAATCCTTCAGCCAACAAATCTCTCCATGAATGCACATAAAATCCAATTCACCGAAAACAAGAGAAAGAAAGGCAAAATAAAAAAAACTTCAATTCATACCTGAAAGGTCTCCACAGATAACTGCATAAATTCCAGCCTCCTCAGTAAATCAAACAACACTCCATCAGATTGCAAATCCACAAGAACATCCAAAATATATATATATATATATATATATATATATATATATATATAAAAGAAACCATCCAATCATCAATGTTAGAATGAAGTCAATGAACTCCCAAACTTCAATTCCAATTCTTATCTTCTCCACATCATTCAATTCCAATTCACTAAAACCAAAAATCCTATAGAGAAAAATCAAATTCTTCCACCATTCATTAGAAGAAGCACCAAAAACCAAAACCCCACAAAGAACAAATCTCTCAATGAATGCACATAAAATCCAATTCACCAAAAACAAGAGAAAGAAAGGCAAAATAAAAAAAAAACTTCAATTCATACCTGCAAGGTCTCCACAGATAACTACATCAATTCTAGCTTCCTCAGTAAATCAAACAACACTCCATCAGACTGCAAATCCACAAGAACATCCAAAAAAAATATAAAAGAAACCATCCAATCATCAATGTTAGAATGAGGTCAATGAACTCCCAAACTTCAATTCCAATTCTTATATTCTCTACAGCATTCAATTCCAATTCACTAAAACCAAAAATCTTGCAGAGAAAAATCAAATTCTTCCACCATTCCACAATAAAACATCAAAAGTAGACTCCTCTTCATCCCATTCTACTGCCCCTTTCTCTAAGTAGATCTCCAAATAAGATTTCATTGGTTGTTTATATCATTTCTTCGTTTGAATTCATCAAATTCAGATCTACCTCTACTTTTTGATTTTCTTGACTAAAATGCAACATTATTTGATGATTCTGAAAAACAACTAGCAAAGCTTGAATACTGTTGTTTATTGGTATTTTCCCTTGCATATGTTTCAAATATATCCATCATAATTTGTTTCATCTGAACTATTTTCTCAATATGTGCAAAATCAGGATAAATGCGAGGAAAACAGAAATCTATCAACACCATTTTGTACCTTGGATCTAAGACAACACAATTGCCATAAGTATGTTGCAATCTTTCCAATACTTGTCAAATTTTGCACCCATTACTAATGCTATATTTCTCAAAGACAGATCTGAAGAATTTGAATGATTATCTAGAACTTCTTTAACCTTCCAAACCTCAGGAAGAAATCTATTTGCAGTAGGATATAAACAACCAGAGAATATATGTGTAACATCATAAAAAATTTCCAAAAAATCAGCAACTTTTTTAGCTTTTTCCCAATCTTCAGAAGTGGGCAGCCATTTATAATTTGCATCTCTAATAGCATAATGATAAAAAACGGTTCTGAAATTAAAAGCATCATCCAATATTTCATAAGTTGAATTCCAACGTGTAGGGACATCAATACGCAATCCCCTTTTTGTACACACATTCAATTGTCTTGCAACTTCACCAAATTTGAATAATCTAGATGGTAATTTTTTCAAATACTTAACAGTCTCTCTTATATTGTGAATTACACCATCTATTTCCTTGAGACCATCTTGGACCATCAAGTTTTAAATGTGTGCACAACAACGGATATGGAAAACATGACCATTAAAATGCAACATGCCTCTTGATTCAAAATTAGATTTTAGACTTCTTGCAACTACATTAGTTGTTGCATATCCAATGTAATTGTGGAAACTTTATCTTGGATCCCCCAATCTAAAAGACATTCAGAAATAGCATCGGATACAACAATGCCCGTGTGAGGCGGTTCAAGCTCATAAAAACTAATTATGCGTTTTTGCAATTTCCAATCCAAATCAATAAAATGTACAGTCAGGCACATGTACCCTATAGTCTGATCTGAAGTCCAGGTGTCGGATGTAAGACAAACTCTTTCAACATTTTTGAAAATTTTTTTTTTCAGCTTTTCTTTCTCAATTTCATGTAATCTCAAGCAATCTGATTTTATTGTCTTTCTACCAATTCTTTCATATTGAGAGTTCATGGACTTCATTAGCACATTAAACTAAAAATGTTCTACCATACTAAATGGATACTCATGTACTGTAATCATTTTGACCATAACTTCTCTAATTTTGCTCATGTCAAAAGACTGTGAAGAGAAAGATAAAACTGTATCACCATCCCCACTGTCCAAAGGCAGAAAACTGATAATTTTTTATCTTTATACTATTTTTTAAAGTATAAACAATCATTAAATGCCTCTTAAGATGTGTGGTTGTTCCTGACGTATAAACTGCATATTTCTTCTTGCAATGACGACATTCATACTTCTGTACTACTTCATTTATGTCCTGAATGTTTATAATCTGAAATTCTGTCCAAACTTTAGAAAAAAATTTTCAGCCTTTTTTAATTTCTTTATCTTCTATATCACATGGGATTGTCTCTACTTCTTCACTATGTGTACCAATTTGTATAGGATTCATATCAGAATTAGCCATTGATTGTTGTGTGTCACGTTCATACATTTCTAAATATAGAAATAAAAACTTTAGAAAACAACAAAAACAGTTCGCATATACGAATAGAAATCTAAGTAATGAAGTTTGATAAAAAAAAAATTGAACTATAATGTAGCTGGTCACGTTGTATCACAAGATCACATTGTCATTTGTCACATCACATATATGGCATTCAAAGGTCAGAAGAATGGAAGTAGATACATTTATTAAAATCAGCCTACTATGAAGCATATTAAGAAGAAAAGAACAAATAATTATTTACTAGCCAGAGAATATGTTGTACTTGAGGAGAAGCTGCAGAACCATTGACAAAATATTCTCTTCAACAGCCCCAGAAAACACCTAAACCTGTTCAGCAATATATCATGAAGAGGTCAAAGGAATGGAAGCAGATAAGTTCATTAAAATCAGCCTACTATGAAGCAAATTATGAAGAAAAAAACAAGTAATTACTTACCAGCCAGAGAATATGTTGTACACTTGTACTTCAGCAAAATCAAGGCCAATATATATCTCTGCAACAATGCCAGAAAAACATCTAAACATGTTCAACAGTATATCATTCAAAGGTCATAAGAGTGGAAGGGACAAAGAAAAGATGGAAGATATGAAGAAGAGTGATTAAAAGGTACATAAGTGGAGGAGCATACCAGTGCCCGAAAATAAGCGGAGGAGAAAGAAAGCAGCCTAGCTCGACAAGTAGAGAAGGAAAAACACTGGATAATGGATACTTTCCCAGAAGACCACCGATCCTACATGCTTCCCTTCGAGGATGAGATCTAGTACCAAATGGAAATCATCATTCAAAACTATAATCTCTATAAAAAAAACAAAAGGGAAACTCAAGAATCAAAAGAAAGAAACAGAAAGATAGTGTAGTTGAAGAACTAGGAATGGATTTTTAGTTGGAATTTATACAAGTAATGCCTCGGTACCTGCTTATGGTGCTAGTGGATCGAGGAAAGGCTGAAGGTCTTCTCTCTAAGCTCTGCTCTCATCCCTCTTGCGCTCTCCTCTTTCGTTTGAAGGTCGAAGAAAGACCGACTTCCTTCCCCGGATCATAAGACCAAAGCCATGGCCACAAGCCCACAACCTACCTCGGGTGCTCGCCTTCTCCAGAGTCAAGGTTGGGGTCTTGCAGATCAAGAGAGAGAGAGAGGAAGGGAGTCAGGGCTAGGAATTTGGGATTTGAGAGAGAGAGAGAGAGAGGAGGGAGCGGCAGCTTTGAAAGGGAGAGCAGGGTTAGGGTTTTCAGCCGTTGGAGTCGAGTGGAATTGGATAACGATAGAGGAATTGATACATAGATTCACAGAGAGATTCTAAGCCCTTGGATCATTTGATCCAAGGGTTAAGAATAGAAATTTTGAGCATTCGTATTTTAAAAAAAAACTTTGGTATATTCAAAATATATTTGAACATGTGATTTTAAATGTTTTTATTTTTTTTGAATGTTTTAAAATATATTATGCTCAAAAAGTTGTTATGATTGCCTACAATGATTTATTTATGAAAAATCTAAATCAATGTACTTCTTAATGCTTTAGTGGTTTGTTTACCTACACGAGGGGATAATGTGTTATTTTGTAAAAATATGGAGTGGTAGGCCAAAATCAAAGGTAATTCTCTTAATAACAAATAATTATTAATGGGTCAAAAAATTAATTATAATAAGTATAAAGGTTCTATGCACAAAACTGATAAATAACTAAGTTATATATGAAGGGAAATAACGAGTTCATATGTGTCTACTGTAGACATGCGCAGCGGATATTCAAAACAAAACTCGACAAAACTCATCCAAGATCCAAGCGAGAAAAACACCACGATCAGGTTAGGTTTCAAAAACATACCGTAGCCAAAGCTCGTATATCGACGTCCTTGATTATTTGACGATGCTCCAACGATCCTTGTCACGATTTCAGCAATGATCAACGGATCCTCGTCTCTATCGGTATCCACTCGGAAGAACTGAATCGCCTTGTTCGTCTCACGAACAAAACTGGAACTTTTGATTCTTAGACTTTGTGGTGCTAGCTCATAATCGAAGAACTAACATTGATGGCCTTGTATTAGAACCCAACATCAAACCTCCTAAAATGGTTATCCAACTATTGGAAAACCATTCTTCTCAAATAATCCTCTCTCTCTCTCTCTCTCTCTCTCTCTCTGTCTTTCTCTCTCCTTTTCTTTTCTTTTCTTGTCTTGCAAACCAAGGAACTTGTCCTCTCAAATTTATAGAAGAAGAGGAAGAGAAACGGTCCTTTCTCTTAAAGAAGAGGAAGAGAAACGGTACTTAATGTTGAGGTTTAGAAGTACTTACGTTAATAACTCAACATAAACACTCCTTCAATGGTTATCCAACTATTGGAAACCACCCTCTTAAATAAAAGAAACCATCATCTCTTTCTCTCTAGAAGAAGAAGAAGAAAAACCGGTCCTTTATCTTGAAGTTTAGAAGGAGTTATATAAGCCTACTTATATCTTCACTATATAGCATTTCTATATGTGGTTGGGCCCAACTTCTTTTTATTCTTTGTGTCCAACACAATTAGAACATAGAATTAATTAGGATTCCATCAAATGGAGGCCCAACCTATATATCCACATACATATATGTGCTCTTATTTTATGAACCATTTCCAAAGTAGGATTAGTGTTTAGACCATGTACAAGACCCTCTTGTATACTTATACTATTCTGACTTTGAAAACATGCCTCAGTTAATGGAGTTCCAAATCCAGATCAACCTTTGAGTGTGACCCAATAGGTTCTTACGATGTTGGCAATGAAATAAAACTCATTTTAATATCATAAGCAATGAGCGGTGTCTAGCAACACATCATCGCTAACTAAACCGCAAGAATGTCGTGAAAGACATAACCTGTTCTTGTGATTAATACCGAGTATCCAGTATCCCTTTGTCCTTGATATCTTTGATTGAATACAAGTCATGGATTAGTCATACTTGTATAATTCAATCAATATGTTTCTTGATCCCAAGTAGACTAACGAAAACAAGTGATATCAATATCCCATACTGATTCACCTGGGTGTGGCCACACACTTCTTAGTCTCACTCATCAAGAGGCCCTAATATCACTCTTGTTATATAAGATGGACAAATCCTATCTTGATCACTCACATTCTACTACATGGTTTATGACATACTCAATCACAACCTTTATAGTTCACCTTGTTACGGGTAACGTTTGGTTATATCAAAGTATGAAACTTGCCATGTAAGAATCCATGGTGACCTCAAGTCTAAGGATCATATACTTCTTTAACCACTTATGAGAATCGCTTATGACATTCATATAACGATCCATGTAGCAATTCTCATGACGGGTCTATCCAGCATAAGCTCTACAACTTATACTCACGTGTTGACTTGACATCTCATGTCCATGACAACTCTTGTCATCAGCCACTACACATACTAGTCTCACGTGCATCATTGTTGTCCTTGATTCCTCAATGATACTTGACTAGGGACAATTTAAGAATAGTAAACTATTCTAGGGACATTATTATCAATACTTATACTACGCAGATATCAAGTAAAGCATAACAATGGAAAAAAAACCCTTATAAATGAACATGAAAATGCACAAAATTAATCATCTCATGATTGGTCTCTAGGGCATACACCAACAATATATATATATATATATATATAAAATAAAAAAAACTAGAGAAAATAGTAGAGAAAGATGAAGACAAAATTAAGAATAGCAAGACAAGAGAAAAATGGAGGAAGATCTTCTTCTTCTTCTTCTTCTTCTTGTTTTTCTCATTAGATACAACCACATATATATAGTTACAAGAAAGAATGAAAAACAACCTTATGGGCAAATGAAACGATAAGAAATGGGGAGTTAAGAAATAAAGGGGTAAGGGTAACGTAAGGACATTCACTCCAATAAAATATTTCATAACACTCCCCCTTGAATGCCCATTGTATAGGAATCTGCCTCGTTAAAACCTTACTAGGAAAAAACCCAGTGGGAAAAAAAATCATAGTGAAGGAAAAAGAGTATAGCTTTCCTGATATACGCTTCCTGTGCTGCCTCATTAAAACCTTGTTAGGAAAACCCAATGGGATAAAACCATGATGAAGGAAAAAGAGTACAACGCATATATGACTCCCCCTGAAGAGAACATTATTGAAGATCCCTAAGGCGACACATCCCAATCTTGCGAACAAATTTCTCAAAAGTTAAAGTGGGTAATGCCTTAGTGAATAAATCTGCAGTATTTTCACTTGATTGTATTTTCTGAATATGAATATCACCATTTTTCTTAAGATCATGTGTGTAACATAACTTCAGTGATATATGTTTTGTTCTGTCGCCTTTGATGTATCCTCATTTTAATTGAGCTATATAAAATTTTGCATTGTCTTCATATAATACTGTTGGTGTGTCCTTCTGGGACAACAAGGCACATGTTTCTTGAATATGGTGTGTCATTGATCTTAGCTAAGCACATTCATGACTTGCTTAGTGAATTCCAAGTATTTCTGCATGATTTGAAGAAGTAGCAGCTATGGTTTGCTTCATAGAACGCCATGATATGGCCATTCCCCCATGTGTAAACACATAACCAATTTGTGATCGGGCTTTGTACGGGTTAGATAAATAACCCGTATCTTCATATCCAATCAATTGCCCGTCTAATTCACGTGTATAAAATAAACCCATATCAATCGTTCCTCGAAGAACGTAGTATATGTTTAATACCATTCCAATGTCTCCGTGTTGGTGCAGAACTGTATCTTGATAATAAATTTATAGCAAAAGCTATATCTGGCCAAGTACAGGTAGCCAGATACATCAAGGCATCAATTGCACTAAGATATGGTACTTCTTGACCAAGTAATTCTTCGTTATCTTCTCGAGGTCGAAAAGGGTCTTTATGAATGTCAAGGGATCAAACAACCATTGGGATTGTTAATGGATATGCTTTACCATATTAAATCTTTGCAAAACCCTTTCTGTATATGTTGATTGGTGGATAAAAATACCACCCTCTAAGTGTTCAAACTGCAGGCCGAGACAAAATTTTGTTCGCCCCAGATCTTTTATTTCAAATTCCTTTTTTCAAATAATCAACAGTATTTGGAAGCTCTTCAGGAGTTCCAATTATATTTAAATCATTAACATATACCCCAATTATCACGAATCCCTTTTCGGATTTCTTTGTGAGCACACATGGACAAATAGGGGCATTCTTATACCCTTCCTTTAACAAATATCCACTGAGGCGATGATACAACATACGCCCAGATTGTTTCAAACCATACAAAGATCTTTGTAACTTAATTGAATACATGTCCCGGGATTTTGAATTACATGCTTCAGGCATCTTAAGTCCTTCTGGGACTTTCATGTATAGCCATATAAGTATGCAGTAACAACATCCATAAACTGCATTTGTAAGTTTTTCATGTACTGCAAGGCTAATTAGTTACAGGGGAGTACGTTTCTTCATAATCAATACCAGGTCTTTGCGAAAACCCTTGTGCAACAAGCCTTGCTTTATATCTAACAATTTCATTTTTCTCGTTTCGTTTTCTCACAAATACCCATTTGTATCCAACAGGTTTAACATCTTCAGGTGTTTTAGTTATGGGTCCAAAAACTGCTCATTTCATGAGACAGCTTAACTCTGCTTGGATTGCATTTTTCTATTCTGACCAATCTTTTCTTTTTCGACATTCCTCAATAGATTTAGACTCAGAATCTTCATTTTTTTTCAAAAGATCAACGGCCACATTATATGCAAATATATTATCAACAGTTGTTGTAAGATCCGAAAATTTCTAGGGAAATAAATTTTTCCTTTGATCATTTGAATAATAAGGGAAAATCCCTAGGTTTGATTTGTTAGAATTTTTCTTGAATTTAAGTATTGTCTATTTAATTTTTTCTCATGATAAGTTGGGGAATTGAATAAAGTTCTAAGGGCATTTTGGTAAAATGAAATGAGAAGAGAAATAAATTTATCTCATAAATATATTTAAGTTAATTAGTAATTGGTTGGTGATTGATCGGACTTAGTTTGGAAAATTTTCAAAATGATATCAATTAGACTAAGAAAGGAAATGAGGTTAAATTGATTAAATCAAGATTGATTTATTTAATTAGGGAATGTCCTAAGTTGGAATGATTTGGTTTAAAATTTTTTTTTTGATTAATTAGTTAATTAAAGAAGTTTTCCTCAATTTGGAATTTATGGGATATATATATATATATATATATATATATATATATATATATATATATATATGGATATAAATATCAATATAATTTAGATATTATTTTATCATATTAGAAATGATTTGGCTAAGCCTAGTTTAATAGGGTAAAATATATATACATTTTACTATATATATATATATATATATATATATATATATGAGTGTGTGTATGGGGTATAGTTTATCAAATATATACATGTGATTCAGGAATTCTTTTGGATATTTAATAAGAAAATAAAAATAAATAAATAAATAAAATAGATGGCGACATGGAGTTGAAAACTCCAATTGGATTAAAGCGCGTGGGAGTGCAGCACGTGAAGTAACGCATTTGAATTGAAGGGCTGGGAAGATAACATGCATTCTTCTCTCTTCCTTCGTTGATTTCGCGAGATAGTCGCGTTGACGGGTGCGCTATCAACGGAGGCGCCAACGTCCAAATGTCACTGCTAACTTATATAAAAGACCGGCCTTCTCTGAACCCTAGCAACCACTCCCGTACCCACTCGTTCAAAGGGGAGGAAGAAGAGTGAGAGGGAGAGG
Organism: Dioscorea zingiberensis; assembly: GCA_026586065.1. Taxonomy (NCBI): domain Eukaryota; kingdom Viridiplantae; phylum Streptophyta; class Magnoliopsida; order Dioscoreales; family Dioscoreaceae; genus Dioscorea; species Dioscorea zingiberensis. The sequence goes on along the minus strand of CM048820.1, from coordinate 9,668,494 downwards.
AGGTTGTCAACGTCTGAGGGAGGAAACGAGCGTTCCGCCAGAACCAAGTGGGAGCCAAAGCACGACGCCGGAGCTCCGTAAGCCTCTAAACTACTGTGTATTAGTAGCAAGTGCTATACCTGTAAGCATGCATGTGGGTATTAGAGAAGGGTTGTGAATTCCAAGTTGATTATAGTGATGAAGGGGAAGATAAATCTCTATTAGTTATGTAGTGGTGTACTATATATGTGATTAGGTGTCCTCATAGATGATTATAGAGGCATGAGAAATATTATGCAATCTATGAAATCCTATTGGCATGCTGTTCAAGAGTAGGAGGAACTAAATGAACGGATGTAGACTTAGGACAGTGAGGGTATGCATAGTCGTGGGTTCTCATGGATGATTATAATTATTAATAAGGGCATGTGTGTATGGCCTATCATTAGATTGCAGTGAATGTTAATCATTCATAACTTTGGGTAGAGATGAAAGTATGATGGCTTTGAGTAGGAGTCCATTCATGATTTGCAATTCTTTGTGAGGTAAAGTCATATCCAAGAGTTTGTTGGATTATTTCTACCTGGAAACCTTAGAAATGGTCTAAGATATAAAGTAGAGTCATAAGGTTATTTACCTCAGTCTTTTGAAAGTAGTATTAGACAAGTGAATGCACTTTTTAACTTGGAAGTTAGATGATAGGATGGGAGGTCCCTGGTTTGGTTTGATTAATTCTTGGGATTTTATACAGGGCCCTGAGAGCTTCTGGTGAGGTTTTGAGGACATGAGAGTTAGAAGATAGAGGGCCGATTCTTGGAGTTCATATGGATGTTTTCCAATGAAGTGTTATGTGAAATGTGAGTTTCATAAGAGCATGGGTGTGGGTTCAGGGATAGCTTTATGGTAGTGTGGGGTTGAAGATTAAAGAGGAAAAGACCCTTCAATGTACTTGTAGATTAGAGACTTGGTTGGGTATCAATGAGTCTTTCCAGGTCTGTAGACTAGTGTATGAGGCTGGTGGGTTTTGGTTAATGAAGTAGTTGAGCTATTTGAGTTGAATTATTCTTGTGAATTTGGTGATGATGAATTGTGAATAGATCTAGTCAAGTACATGTAATTTAATGAACCAAGCTTAGTCAAGTTGGAAACAAAGAAGGGCTGCTGTCTGGCTGCCCCCTTCGAGGGCCAGCTGGGCAGCTTGTGGGTATCCGATAGGGGCATATATTATACCATTGGAAAGATGAGGAAGAGATCTTTCCAACGAGCCTTAAATCAACTCAAACGGATTCTTGGATCAAAAGTTATGAGCAATTCTTTGGGACTGAGCATTAACTTCAGGAATTGGGCATTAATGCTATTATTAATATTGATAAATCACTTTGAGTTGGTAATGGTACTGAATCGTGATTGCCAATACCAGATATCGACGTGGATGCGTCGGGAAGAGATTCCTTGGGACACCAGGCTTCGTGACTTTTGTAAGTGCACCCGCCTAGTACCCACCCAGTTTTGGGTTCTCTTGACTTTATGCTTTTGTTTCAGTTTCCTTCCTTGGTTGTTTGTTGATCTCGATATTGTTGATTATCTTTGAGCTATTGCTTCATTGTTTATTAACTTTGATATCGCTGTGTTTGATATGTTTTGGATTGCATACACGTGTTCAAGATCTTTCTTTATTGAGTTCCATGATAGTGTATGCAAATTGGTGTATAAGCTTTTGTTGGATATGCGTGTGTACACTGATCATGTCTTCCTGTTGATCGGCACGTGGCCGTGGAAACGCGTGAGCCTGTGCTCCGTCCGGGTTGGCGTGTCAGCCTTTCTCGTGTTGTAGATTCTCTCATTTTGTGCAGATTATGTAATGCTTGGCGTCGGGGAGGAGACACTGCACGCCCCTGTAGTCCTACCAGGGAGACGGAACTCTGGATGTCTACCCGTCAGTGGGGCGATCGCTTAGCCCGTAATGTCATACATGTAGGAGCTCCACCAGACTCAAGGGTTTGGATTATAAGATTTAAGATCGGCTTAGGTCGATGGCTGCCGGGGAGATGACAAGTTTGTTCTTTATGTTGGATTTGATTTCATGCTTTGTGCCTGTGCTTAGAGATAGTGATCCTTGTGTGTTTTGAGCTTAGTCTTTCCTATGTTATTGCTTTGTGTGGATCACTGTTACATGATTGTCTTTCATGACCTCTTCGCAACCCTTGCGGGGGTACTTACTGAGCTTTCCATTCGAAAGCTCATTCCACTTGTTTCCCTTCTTTTGTTCCAAGACTTGGTGTAGTTGACTCGGGATCAGGAGCTGTGCGAGAGATCGAGATATTCTAGTAGAGGTTCGAGGACCTCAGGTTTTCCTATGTGAAAATTTATTTTGTAGGACCCTTGTAAGGCCTTAACTTGTGTAAAGTGTCAAATTATGTTTTAAATTCCGTTGTAAGACTCTGATTATTGAAGTTAGAGGATTATATTATTGCATGCTTTTGATTACTTAAGCCTTGTATCCGAGTGGGGCTCGTCTCCACTTAAAACTGCCGGCAGATGCACTCACGTGCTTTCGAGGTCCGAGGGGATTCGGGTCGGGGCGTGACAATTGTCTCTTTTCTGTCCCTTTTTTTTTTCATTTGAGACATAATTTATAGAAATTTCCTTATTTTCTTCATCAATTTCATGATCTTGAACTTCTTCTGGAAGTTTGTTATCATTTATTTCAAAGCCCGTTTTCTCCCCCTTTTCTTTATGATCATTTGTTCCTCTCTTTTTTTGAGGATTTTTATCTTTTGAACCAGCTGGTCTTCCACGCTTCAGGCGTACTTTGGATTCATTTGTTATAGAAGGTCCTTCTGGGACATCAATTCTAATAGGGGCATTTTCCGCGTGTAAAATCCAAGATTTTAGTAGTAAAATAAAGGATTTAAAATTTCCCTAGGTTATTGCTTAATTAATTAAACTTTTCCTCTAAATTAATTAAAGTAACTTGCCACAAGGGCATTTTGGGAATAAGTTAAACCCGAGGGCATTTTGGTAAATAGACAAGGCGGAGATTCGAAAATATAAATAAAATTATTTTATAGTTTTATTTATTCTGATTGATGAAGGATTTAATTAAATTTGGAAATACATGATTTAAATAAATTGGAAAGCTCATGAAAAATCATGTTAGAAAACTTAGAAGGAAGGGGTGAGATATTTGATTAAATCTATTAAAGGTAATGCCCTAAGTATAGTAAGGGTGGGATTTAATCAAAAAGAAATCGGATCAAAATTTAAATTCAAATGAATTTAAATTATAGGAATATTTAATTTTGAGTTTTGTTTGGCTGCCAGGGATCTATTAGAAATTTTATAATATTGCAAGGACTGCAAGGTAAAAGTCATGGTCTCAGAAGGAGGGCCTAATTGTAATATAAAAATGACGAGGGGCTTATAGGTAATAGTGACCCTCTCTCTGACCAGGGACCCGAAAATAAATTTGAGAAACCTGAGGGGCCTCTGCCCAAATGGACGAATAACCCTCTAAGTATAGGTTGGGCGGAGTACTTGATAGCGCGATCCTCGAAAATCGATCTCGAGGCATCAATCCGCCGTCCATCGCTTTGGCGACGTTGAGTGAAGTGCGTCGCCCTACATGCGTCTTGGTTTAAGCTGTCAGCGTTGATCGATCTTGGAACAATCTCGAAGGCGGACATCGCATGCTCTTCCCAACGCCTTGTGATCGTGAATCGAGCTCTCCAGTCGCGATCGCATGAAGCTTTATTCGATAGGATTTCGAGTATCTCGTTAATATGGTAAAGGGAGGGTGATTGAGATCCCAATCGGTGGATCCCGATCACGATCATGCACCCTATAAGAAGGGTGGTAGCCCGCGATCCTAGCAACCACCAACTCCATCGTTGTTTCTCCTGGCCGTGACGGGAAGAAGGGCGGGAGTCAGCATGAAGGCAGCCCGGAGGAGCAAAGGGAGAGGCCGGGGGCGCCACCAAACAACGGCGAGGGCTGCCGTCAAGGAACGGCCAGCCGGTGTGAAGCTTCGCCACCTTAGTCTCCGGTGAGTTATTCACTCTCATTTTCCTTGCTTTCGTCGTGCATGCATGATAGGGCCGTTAGATGCTAGTGACAGCAAGTAGCCACGAGACTCCATGGTGGCCTCTGCGTCGAGGGAGGAGGAAGTGGGCGTGGCGAAAGCGAAGCTCCGGCCGAAGAGCAGGGGAAGGACCCACGGTCTCTCATCGCCAAGGTAGGCCAGGTACTGGAGGCTTCACAGAAATGACGTCGCGAGAGATAGGGGAGGCCGGTGGCCGGGTCAGCAGCCGGTGGCAGCTGAGCAACCAGGTCTTCCTCATGTGGCGAGGGCTCGGCTGAGAGGAGAAGCGGGCAGAGGAGAGAGAGAGGAATAGGAATTAGTTTAATTGGTTAATGATAATTAGTATAATCATTAACTACCAGAATTAGCTGTCACACTAGTTAATTAGTTGGTTATTAAAGGGTTAATTAAAATGTTAGTTTTAATTAACTGTTAACTAATTAGTAGATATTTCGAATTAATTGGTTTAATTAATTAATAAGTACGTGAATAGTAAGTTAGAGATTGAATAATTGAACGGTTAATTAGTTGAATAACTAATTGGATTGTTAGTTGTTAGCTAATTGTTTTTGATTAACTAGTTTATTTTTGTTAATCAATTAATGGATCTAGTTAATTAAAAAGGGGATTAATCTATGGGATTAAAAGAAAAAAATGGTTTGATTATTGAGAAGATTAATTAAATAGTTCTGGGATTAATGGAACTATAGTTGCTAGCTCCAAGATTGACTAAATTATTAATTTGGCACTATGGCTTGAATAAAGCTGAGAATAATTAAATTATTTAATGAGAGATTAAATGATTTAATAGTTGGATTAATTTTAAAGACTTGTTGAACCATCAGACCATATTATAGTTCTGAGTTTTATTTAAAGAAATTGAATAATTCAATAGTTGATCAAATGGTGGGATTCGTTTTAATGAACCATGGTTAGTTTTAAAGACCAATTAAATTATTTAAATAATTGATGATGGATTGATTGGTTCTAAGTTTATTGAATTAATTAATTGAACCCTGTTCAAATGATTTCAAGATTTATTAAATCTAAGGATTTAATTAAAACTGGAGTTAGGCTGATTTAATGATATTAATTAACCAAGTTTGGACTCGCGAATAGACTCGATTTGGGGTCTGGTTCAACCAAGAGGAGGGAAGGCCCACTAAGCCGGACTTGGGTCCGTTAGAGCATGCATAGTGGTTTTATTAGACCTATGGCTTATTGAGAATAGGACTATCTTACCAGGTTTTGACTTGGATGCGTCGAGAAGTCCCGTGGAGCACGAGACTTTGTGATTTTAGGTAAGTACTTCGGCCTAGCACCTTTACTCTTTGATGAGTATTTCTTGACCTTGTTATTGCATGTTGAGCATGCCTTGTTCCTCCCTTCTGGGATTTTATTTTTATGTCTTTGTTGTGACATATTGTTTTCATACATGCTTCCATGAATTTTGTTGAAATCCATATATAGCATGTTTGATTGTTTTGGGGATGTTGGGATCCCTACTTGTACTGTTCTTCGTCCCGGATTCAGTGGAGCAGGTGAGCTCCAGATTTTGCGAGAGCGTTGGGGACGGGACACCCTGACGTTCCGGCACTCCTAGCCAGAGGGAGAGTGTTCTGGTTGTCCACGCGGTCGATTGCATTCGATCGTCACCGTATGGAACATGAGAGGCGGTGGCGCTACCGACATACGACCCGAGGCGTAGCGGCTTCGGATGAGTCGTTTTCTCGGCGAGGTTGGTATGATGCCGGCCAGGGAGAGCGTTTGTGGAGCTTCCGTTGGAGCTCTTAGCTAGAGTCATTATCTTGTTTATTTTTGTGATAGACTCCTAGGGCTTGCTTTGTGGGCGTGCCGAAGTTTGCTTTTTGATATTCATGTCTTTTGATATCATATTTTCTTGAACCAGCGAGGGAATTTACTGAAGCTTTCCATTGAAAGCTCATGCACTTGTTTTCTCACATTTACGCATCACGAGGCGAGGACACTAGTACGCAGGAGTCGAGCCGATCGTGGGTCGGGTGATTTGCAGGTCAGAGGACCTTGTCTATCTTTTGTTTTGAGTGAGATGTTATGTTTTGTAGGTCCCCTTAGGGCTGATATTTGTAGGGTACACGAACCCTTGTTATTTATTTCCGCTAAACTACATTTTATTTTGAATAAATTAAGTTGTTATTTTGCATTATCCGCTTACACACTTAGGCCTTGTATCCGGGTGGGGCCCGTCTCTACTCATTTCTGGTGATACCTGCGATGCGAGGTCAGGGATCGGGTGGGGCGTTACATGAGAGTACATGTGATTTTGTTATCCTTTTGGATCAGGAGAATGCATCACTGGTAATTGATCCGCAACTTCGCTATAAATGAATTATTCGTTGAACTTCCAGTTCACATTGTTTTGTGAGAGGATCAAGATGATTTAAACCCAGAGCATTCCATGTAATTTCTTTTCCAATATTTTCATTTTTCCATTTTCTCCCCCTAATGTTGGAAAAATTGTCTCATCAAAATGATAATCGGCAAATCGAGCCGTGAAAACATCCCTTGTTAACGGCTCAAGATATTTAATAATAGAAGCGGATTCATATCCAACATATATCCCCAATCTTCTTTGAGTACCCATTTTAGTCCTTTGTGGGGGAGCAATTGGGATAAATACTCCACACCCAAAAATTCTCAAATAGGATATATTTGGTTCTTGCCCAGAAACCAATTGAAGGGGGAGAATTTTTGATAACTTGTTGGCCTTATGCGCATAAGTGTTGCGGCATGTAAAATTGTGTGTCCCCATTTTGAGTATGAACATGAGCAACATGATGTTCAACTTTTATTCCAATGGACATGCAATAATCATCAAATGCTTGGGATGTAAATTCACCAGCATTATCAAGTCGTATTGTCTTAATTGCATGATCAGGAAAATGTGCTCGTAATCGAATAATTTGAGCCAACAACCTCGAAAACACCAGGTTTCGAGTTGACAATAAGCAAACATGAGACCATCTCTTTGATGTGTCAATTAATACCATAAAATACTTAAATGGCCCACATTGTGGATGAATTGGTCCACATATATCACCTTGAATTCTCTCTAAAAACATAGGAGATTCAAATCCCAATTTTATTTGGTAATGGCGGGATAATCAACTTGCCTTGAGAGCATGATGGACATGAAAATTCATTTGATTAAAGAATCTTCGTGTTCTTCAATGGATGTCCATATGAGTTGTTAATTATTTTATGCATTATTATTGATCCAAGATGGCCTAACCCGATCATGCCATAGAATATATTCATTTTGAGTCAGTAAACTTCTGGTTTACTATAGCATTTGCTTCAATTGTTTGAATATATGTGTAATAAATTCCAGATGAGAATGCGGGCAATTTCTCCAATACTTGCTTATTACCCGAAGTAATAGCAGTAATGTATAAATATTTTTAATTTGTTTCCCACATTCGACATCTCTATATGATACCCATTGAGACGTACATCTTTAAAACTCAATAAATTTTTGTGGGACTTTGGAGAATATAATGCATCAGTTATAATAAATTTTTTTCTCCAAGAAACAATATATTTGCTCTTCCGGAGCCTTCAATCAAATTTATATTGCCCGTTATTGTATTGACACTGGTTTTACCCATTATTAAATGGGAAAAAAATATCTTGCTCTTAAGTATTGAGTGCGTTGTCGCACCATCAACAAGGCATACATCCTCATCTTTGATGTTCAATCCAACCATGGATTTAGCAATATCCATATATTCTGCAAAATGAATATAAAACACACATGAAAATTCACTTGATAAAAGAAGCTTCTGGTTCTTTAGTGGATGCCCCCATGAATTTTCAATTATTCTTTTTCTTTTATTGGTGTTTAATAAAGATTGACAAGGTGCTTCGATGTACGACAAGTACACGATCAGTGCCTTTCCTTTTACTCCATATCGATAACCACTCTATCGAATATCTTTAAAATTGAGTAAGTTTCGTTGTGATCTTTTGGAAAACAACGCATCACTAATAGTGAATTTAGTTCCTTCAGGGAACATGATATATGCTCTTCCAGAGTTGTCTATTAAATTTTTGGTACCAAACATTGTGTTGACATTAACCTCAACATGACATAGAGTAGAAAAATAGATTTTATTTCTCAAAATGGTGTGTGTTGTTGGACTGTCTGCTAGACATAGATCACCACCATTGAGTTCGGTAAATGCCATAGAGGTTAGTAGACCAAGATGTCATTAAGATGCTTGGGCGTACGACAGGTACGTGACCAATAGTCATTCATACCACATATATATCAAGCACCCTCTTTCAAATTATGAAATCAATCTTTTGTGTTTAAGGCTTCAAGCCATATTTATTTGCACAAGACTTCAGGTCTTGCATTGATCCTTAAGCCAAATTATGAAAAATAATATTTTGGTTAGGCTTCAAACCTTAATTGATGTGCACAAGACTTCAAGTCTTTCCTTTAGCTTCATGTTGTAATTTTTTTTTCAATGAAAATTGTAAAAGATAATAGAGCATTTTTTTTTTTTGCTTATATAAAAATGTAAATTCAATTCAAACAAAAAAATTATTAATATAATTACCGGCACAGAGAGGTCACTAGAAAAATCCTTCAGCAAGACTACGACCCTGAGGCCGGCAATGAATTTGGTTCACACGAGAAGAACAAGGAGGAATTGTTGCATATAGAGAACAATTCGTGCTGATAACGTTTTATTAAAAAAAAAACTATAGAAAATAGTAGAGAAAGATGAAGACAAAATTAAGAATAGCAAGACAAGAGATAAATGGAGAAAGATCTTCTTCTTGTTGTTGTTCTTTTTGTTGTTTTTCTCATTAGATACAACCACATATATATAGTTACAAGAAGAATGAAAAACAACCTTATGGGCAAATGAAACGATAAGAAATGGGGAGTTAAGAAATAAAGGGGTAAGGGTAACGTAAGGACATTCACTCCAATAAAATATTTCATAACAATATATATATATATATATATATATATATATATATATATATATATATATATATCTTAATAACAAATAATTATTAATGGGTCAAAAAAATTAATTATAAAGGGTCTATGCACAAAACTGATAAATAATTAAGTTTTATATATATATATATTCGAACTTCGAGATGAACTCGAACGAGCTGACTCTGGCTTCAGTTTGACTCATTTATATTCGAGCTCAAATTTGAGCTCAAGTTCAGTTCGTTATTAAAATGATCCAACCAAACTCGACCCAATATCGAACCGAATACGAGTTGTTCACGAACAGTTTGATTGTTAGCTAGCCCTAACCGCAAGACCAATGGTCCTTTAGTAAAGTTCTTTGTTTTTATCTCAAGGAAAAAGCACATCTCAACATCAACAATATCCATTATTTTATTTGAGAACTTTTAGATTTATATTAGTTATAAAGTCTTAGAATGTTTGAGGCATTCCAACTTAATTATTATAAAAATCATTTTAATATATTAATTTTTCTATCATATTACTTCAAACATAGGAATGAATAGATTACAATATCCTTAAACCACATGATCATTCTTTGACATAATTTTTTTTTGTTCATTCAATCAGTTATAAAACTAGAAATGAACCTGCATATATAGTGTCCAGAAAATGAAGGCAATGAGAAGTTCCATATCCATAAAATGGTGATAAAACCGTTTAATAATTCTCTATTTGCACAATGATCAGTTCATGGTTTCATCTTTACCATTTGCAGGATCAAAGCTTTGGCATCTCAAATCCAAGAACTGCATGATTGAGAAGGGTTGTTAAGAAATATTATATATATTAATTTTTTGGTTTCATGAATAGATCATATATATATTTAGATTAATATAAGTTTGAATTTATAAATTGAAACAAATCAAATAGAATTAAACATGAATTCTATCTACTATAGTATAAATACTCTCCCATTTCTATATGTACAAATGTTTTAAGTGATCCACACTTGAGGATACTGACATGGACTAGCCCTTTTCAGGGGAAACTGCTTCAAAAAGAAAACATGTAACTTCACAAGAAGGTTAACCTGATCAGCCAAGAAAACATGGAACTATATAACAAGGTATATGAAAAACCAAGGCAGCAACTCATTAAGCAAATTGAACAAAATTAGCTAATAATAGATTCTTGTGTGACAAGTTATCTATGTTCAGTGCGCAAACATTATGGAGGAGAAATTGAGGGGATTAAATATGAGGGACACGTCTTCGTTAGTGATGAGACCTAAATGGGTGATCCAAAAACAAAACCACTTGGATTTGGAAAATATACCGGTCCATCTTCAAGACCAAAAAAATGTGGCTATGTACTAATATCTCTGAAGCTTGGCTAATTATAACTTATTTTTTCAAATAAACAACTACTGATTGTTTCTATATTTTCTTAATTCCGATCAAAAGGAAATTCATTGATAATTGGATGCAGCATTAATTCTTCAACTGCTTTAAGAAGAAGGTATTAAACCATCTGCTCAAGGTGTCAAAAGGATTCATCCATGTCCATGATATATATAAAGTCTATGTTGTCAACAATATAGATGATTGTTTATTGATTGGTTATGTTCATAGTGTATTTGATGAAGAGCTACTAGCAACATATCAAAAAATGACAGTTATTTCTTGAGGCACTGAACATTATAAAAAGTAGTAAATTGTTTGACAATTCAGACTATAAGAAATTCTGCAGTTCGATCTTCAGAGTATGCATCCCTAAATGCTTACTTTAAGATCAAAGCATAAAAAATATATATATAATGAAAGAAATTTGGTGCGCAAACACTGACAAACACAACTGCATATACTCTTAAGGTAATTAAGCAACACATAATATATAGAAGTCAAAAAGATAGATTTTAACAAGTAATTAAACAACCATATTTTCCAATAAGAAACATGAACAGAAGCCTAATTAATCTTCAAGAAGTTGATTGAATGCGATCCATTAACCTGGCCACAACCTGCTTTGATTCCTTCAGTAATTCAATGCTCTTCTGCAGCCTCACACGCTTGCCTGCAACTGAAGGTGATTCCTCAAGCATCTTCTCCAGACCACACCCACCATGCCCAACAATCTCATTAACCATCTCATTATCCATCTCCTCCTCCACCAATTTCTGAACATAGAAGAGAATATGCAATGCAGGTCCATCCACCAGTCGAACTATCACAGTCCTCCAATACGCGATGATTCTCATTCTCAGATCGAATGCCATCTCAACCATATCAACCATGTCTTTCTTCTGCTGCGGGAGATGGCTAAAATTGACCTCCCTGAGCCAGTTCATGAAAAAGTCATTCTTTTGCATCAGTGAGCTCCAGGTCTTCATGTAGTCAGGATTTGACGTATAGGCACACAACATTTCCATTTCTAGCATCACTTTCACACTAAGCAAGGACTGCTTCTTCATCTTCTCAATCAGGTTTCGAGCAACTCTTGTCATGCCAGCCTGCAGCTGGGGGTAGTTATCAGAGTGCCTGACCATCACCTTGATCACCACCTCTTCAATGTAATTCCATACTCTGTTTACAAATTCTAGACTGAGATGGAAAATCCCATCAATTTTTCTCTTGATAAGTGTCTTGAAGGCAGACTCGGGCAAGAAATCTGGTAGCCCAACGACCGTTTTTGCTTCTTCAAGAACTTGAATTTCTTCCATCATGAACTTACCATCAGTTCTGATCACGAGAAGATTCTTTGGAAGCTCTTTGGAGTACTGATTGAGCATATCACCTGAAAGTTCCGTCGGGTTCGGTTGTCCGCCTGTTGTATGCTTTATTTATTTGTAGCTTACCGGCATTTGCGAAACTTCTTTGTAGTATAACTTCCAGGGCGGTGTTGCAATCTTGTTAGTTCCACCAAGAGTGATTGTGTGGCTTTAAGAATTACAACCTCTCAATGAAATGAACACACAAGTAATCTCCACTCTCTCACAAGCAAAGAAACATTCAAAACATCAAGAGGAGAGACACAAGTAAAGCAAACCACACACAAAGGAGACCAGCAAGTTGGTAACCCAGTTCGGCTAACCAAGCCTACATCTGGGGGGCCAAGCCCGGAGAAGATAATCCACTAAAGGTGTAGGGAAAACAAGGAGTACAAGAGTTCCTCACTCTCTCACCACATAAGCACCTTCTCTCCTCGATTACAACAAGTGACCACGATCACCCTTCCTACCAAGGGACTACTCTCGCTGGCTCACCCTAATCCTCAGAGTCTCCGGTCTTATATAATGTGTCCACCCTGCCTTCACGCCATCACAGCACATCCTCCACCTTCAGGATTCTCCGCTGCATTCCGAGTGGAGCTCCTTCCATTACAGTTTGTTGCAACTACAGTTGTAACACGAAGTTGCAAATGATGACCCTGCGATGCTTGACCAAGGCTATGGCACCCATCGCACAACTTCAACTTCGCGCACCTCCAACCCTCACGGTTGAGTCCCGAAGTCTCATGCGTCGGATCCTCCCCGATCCTCGACACGCGACTAGCCGATCCACCTCTCCATCGCATACTCAGCCTTCATGATCCACCATATTTGCTTTGTCAAATGGTCTTGATTTGGCTTCAATGTAGCACCTTGAGAATCAATCTTGATTGCCAAATCTGTCATCAATCAGCTGCATTTGTTTCTAATTAGTCATCAATCAGCTGAGATTATGTGGCCCATTAGCATGTAATCTTGTGCATGTCAAATCACCATTGCATGGCCACTTGATTGAAGTTGCCTTATCAAGCTGCATGGCATCTTCCACCAATCTTCAATCAACCATTCTAGATTTGCATGTGATCTTCAATCATCCTCCAATCTCTCCAATCAGTTTCTCTCCAATCAGTCTTCTCCATATATGGTCTGCATGTAATCTCTAACCACATGATCATCTTCTTGCATGGAATCTTCAATCTTTGATTCCTATCAGTCTTTAAAGATGCTTGCTTTTCAAGAATGAACTCTCCAAGCCAACTTGAAACTCTTCAGCATCTATTTCAAACTTGGGCTGCACCCAATCAGCTTCCCTTGAAGTCTTGAATCATTGACTTGATCGTGTTACTCCATGTCTTGGACACATCATACTTCAAGCTTGCTAGACTGACCTTTGGTTGCATCTCCTAGTTACAACATACTTACAACACAAGGCTGATCATAACTCGACCAACATAACTGACTTGGGTATAAAACCCATTACAACTCCCTACTGTGTATAGTACCATAACTGATTATGACTCAAGACATAACATAAATGTGCTCATAGACAAAAGACATAAATGTACTCATTCATACATATGAACCTCTCAATGCTTGGACCTTGTGTCTTTCTCAACCATGTCTTGACATCATGTCTTTGACATGTCAGCTTGTGCCACATCACCATGGTGTCAAGTAATGCCAACATATGTGCATTCGCACTAACAATCTCCCCCTTTGGCATTATTTGACACAACCACTTATGCCAGGCCGTTCCCAATTACACCGCCAAGATGACTGACTCTAGTTCTCTTGGAGAAGACATAAACTGCACAAACACTGAACACAAGCGATTCGATTACTTAACAAAAATAAAAATTTGGCCGGACTTACTTCTCCCCTTTGTGGCACATGATGCCAAAGACTTGATGTTGCACAAGATGGGTTGCAACTCCCCCTGAATCAATAATCATCACAAGACTATTTGGAACTACTCCCCCTTACTTCATAAACATACCCATATGCAGAAGTAACCTCCAAGAACTCATTAAGTTTTCTAGAGAGAAGTTCAGCATCCTTCCTCTCACCAACATTTGAGAAAGGCTTTGTGCAATTTAGTCTTGAGCTTAAAAACTTAAATTGCAATAAAATTCATGCACAAATGAAGGATTATACCTCTCTGCCTCTTTATCTACCTTTCTTTGTATGGGAGGTGTTAAGGGGAATTTGAAGAAAGTAGCTCCCCCTTGCTCCTTGATCTTGTCTTTCTTTGTGATGTTGCTTCAGAACCCTTTATTTTGCTGATTTTTTTTTTTAATATGAAAAGGACGGCCTTCTTGGTTTCTTTGCAATTTTCTTGAGTTTCTGACCTTTAGATGGTTCAGCCTTTCTCTTCTTAACTGGTTCAGCAATTTGAATCTCAAGTGGAGCATCATTGGAATCTTCAGGCTTTTTTGAACTGACAGTTGTCGCAACTGTGTTGCAACTAGACATGCGACATGTTCTGCTTCTTGTGTTGTTTCTTTCAGATGGCTGTTTTTTTGCAATAGTGTTCTTCAGGGCAGCATCAGAACCTACTTCATCACTTGGGAACTCACTATCAGTAGACTTTCCTTGATCTTTAGTGGCCATTTCCTTTCCTTTCTCCAGAGCTTAAGACTTGGACATTTCTTGTTGACTTTTTGAGCACTTCTTATATTTTTTTTTCTTTTCTGTCCCGGATTCAGTTGCAACATGCTCTCCTACTTCTGGATTTGTTCTATCTACTTGTACTTCATGGGCGTTGCAACTGGTATGTCTTACTGAATTGTATTAGGGGCAAGATAAAAGAATCAAAGCCAAGGACATTGTACCTCTTTATTCCTCGATTGAAGATATGTGGTCTCCTTGGTGAACTTGGTTGTTCCTTCAAACCTTACTACAAAAGCTTTGCTTCCATACATATTTTACAACCTGGATGCCTCCCTTTGCACCAAATATTTTGCTTTCATCTTTTTGGGGGAGAGTTGCTCTTCTCCTGCTTCTTCTTCTTCAGTAGGAGAACTTGGAACAAGATCTTCTTGAATGGGAGATGAGTTTAAATCCTCTTTGAATTTCAAAGGAGAGCCCAACTGCCTAGAGTCTTATAAAAAAAAATTACAAAGGAACACCTACCACAAAAAAACTATTTGCATTCTACCTCTTTACAAAAGTAATTCAAAAACAAAAAGAAACTCAAGAATGATTCAGAGAAACTCAAAAAAATGATTCAGGGAATATAAAAAAATGCTTCCCTCCAATATATACGTCCTCCTTTCTTTTTCCTTTTTTTTTTGTTTTTGCTTTTCTTCCTTCTCATTTTCATTTTTTTATTTTCATTCCCCCTTTTTTTTTTGAATTTTTTGTAGCTCAAGGAATTCCTGGATCAATGACTAGACCCGATCAAGTACATTTTTCCATTCTAGGTGGTCCTTTGTCGGGTCGGCTTACGGTTGTAACAGGTTGTTGCAACATACTGCTTCTTCATAATTTCTATTTTCTTCTTCTCAGCAACAACTCTCCTTGTGTCTTCCTTTCGGACCCATACCTTTGTGATGAATATGTGTTTCCCTTTGACTTTCTTCCTGAAGATTTTCTGCGCATGTCCAACTATCTTACCAGATTCTAGGTCTTCCTTCAACTTGGCACACCTGGGTCTTATGTGACCTAGTTCTCCACAAAGTGAAACATGTAGGATCTTGACTTTTTGTCTTCTTCTTTTGAACTTGTCTTCCTTGATAGTCTTAGTTTGTAGACCTTGAGCCTTGACAAACACAATTTCCTTGGGCTTCTTCTTTGTACATGAGGATTCACCTACAAACCCAAGTCCTTTTCGATTACCAGCAGGTCTTCCAGCAGCTAGTATGTCATCCAGCTTAGCCTTGCCCTTGTTTAGAGACTCTATAGCTTGTTCAGCTTGATGCAGCTTCTGCTGACATTCAATCAAATCTTTCATAACATCTTCCTTTTCCTTCAAGATGTAGTCTTTTTCTTCAGTTAGACGCTGATTCTTCTTTAAGATGACATCTATCTCCTCATGCAGGTGTGTGTTCTCTTGGATCATTTTGTCAAATCTTTCGGTCCACATCTTCATCGCCATTATTATTCTTTGCTTTCGGATAATAGCGGCCAGGTGTTGTAACTTGGTTTGCAACACCCTTGATTCTCGCTTTCGACTCTTTGACTCGTAAAGTACGTATGAAAAAGTGACATAGTGACTTGCCATACCTTGATCTTTACGTTCATCTTGGCTCTCCTCTGAGTCTTCTTTACTCCGGTGTCACATTGAGAGATTTGCCCTTCTTCTTGAGAGTGTTTGCACACTTTCGGCTTGAACATGGCCATATCCTTCACATTCAAAACACTTGACTCCTCTTCTTCTTTGCTTGAGTTCAGGTTCTTCTTTCTTTCTTGTCTTCAAATTTTGGAATCTTCTACTTGAGGAGTTTTTCTTCCAATCTTGTATTGCTTCAACATTTTGTGGAGCTTTCTAGATAAAAGTCGTCATATCAACATCATCTTTATCTTCATATGGAGCCACCTTGTGCCTTCTAGTTTTACGTAAATTGACACGCATGCACGCGAAACTTCTTCCGTGACTTCACCCACCTTGAAAATGGTGTACTCCTGACACAGTGCTCGATACCAATTAAGAAGTTCCGTCGGGTTCGGTTGTCCTTTGTTGTATCTTTTGTTGTAACTTCCACGGAACTTCTCATCACTTTGTCAGAACTTGTGGTGTTGCTAATCTTGTTAGTTCCACCAAGAGTGATTGTGTGGCTTTAAGAATTACAACCTCTCAATGAAATGAACACACAAGTAATCTCCACTCTCTCACAAGCAAAGAAACATTCAAAACATCAAGAGGAGAGACACAAGTAAAGCAAACCACACACAAAGGAGACCAAAGAAGTTGGTAACCCAGCCGGCTAACCAAGCCTACATCCGGGGGCCAAGCCCGAGAAGATAATCCACTAAAGGTGTAGGGAAAACAAGGAGTACAAGAGTTCCTCACTCTCTCACCACATAAGCACCTTCTCTCCTCGATTACAACAAGTGACCACGTCACCCCTTCCTACCAAGGGACTACTCTCACTGGCTCACCCTAATCCCTCGAGTCTCCTGCCTTATATAATGTGTCCACCCCGCTTCACGCCATCACAAAGACATCCTCCACCTTCGTGGATTCTCTCACGTGATTCCGCAATTAGACTCCTTCCAGTGCAGTTGTTGCAACTCCGGATTTGTAACACGAGTTGCACATGACCCTACTGCAGATTTGACCAAGGCTACAGCACCCATCACACAACTTCAACTTCGGCGCACCTCCAACCCTCCTGGTTGAGTCCCGAGTCTACTGCGTCAGATCCTCCTGATCCTCGACACGCGACTAGCCGATCCACCTCTCCATCGCATACTCAGCCTTCATGATCCACCATATTTGCTTTGTCAAATGGTCTTGATTTGGCTTCAACTGATAGCGGCGAGAATCAATCTTGATTGCCAAATACGTAAATCAATCAGTGCATTTGTTTCTAATTAGTCATCAATCAATTTGAGATTATGTAACCCATTAGCATGTAATCTTATGCATGTCAAATCACCATTGCATGGCCACTTGATTGGAAGTTGCCTTATCAAGGCGCATGGCATCTTCCACCAATCTTTCAATCAACCATTCTAGATTTGCATGTGACTCTTCAATCATCCTCCAATCTCTCCGTCAGTTTCTCTCGAGTCCACTCTCTCCATATATGGTCTCGCATGTAATCTCTAACCACATGATCATCTTCTTGCATGGAATCTTCAATCTTTGATTCCTATCGATCTTTAAAGATGCTTGCTTTTCAAGGAGAATGAACTCTCCAAGCCAACTTGAAACTCTTACGTATCTATTTCAAACTTGGCTGCATTCCAATCGGCTTCCCTTGAAGTCTTGAATCATTGACTTGATCGTGTTACTCCATGTCTTGGACACATCATACTTCTAAGCTTGCTAGCTGACCTTTGGTTGCATCTCCTAGTTACAACATACTTACAACACAAGGCCGATCATAACTCGACCAACATAATCGGCTTGGAGTATAAAACCCATTACAACTCCCTCTTGTGTATGAGTGGCATAACTGATTATGACTCAAGACATAACATAAATGTGCTCATATGTATTAAAAGACATAAATGTACTCATTCATACATATGAACCTCTCAATGCTTGGACCTTGTGTCTTTCTCAACCATGTCTTGACATCATGTCTTTGACCTGTCAACCTCTTGCCATGTCAGCTTGTGCCACATCACCATGGTGTCAAGTAATGCCAACATATGTGCATTCGCACTAACATCACCAATGCGAGCCACACCATGCATCTCAAAATCATCAGGATACTCATCATACTCCGCTGGCATTACAGTATCTTCTTCGATGTCTCTTTCGCCGAGCTCAAAACATTCATGAAAGCCCTCATGGCGTCCGTCCACTGGAGACAATCTTCAAGGCATGTTATCAAGCTGCGCAGCGACATTGAAGAGCCGAGCTTGGCGTTGATTTTCTTTACAATGTCGGGAAGGCGTTTGGCAATCTTGGCACCCTGAATCTGCACGCTCGGACTTAGAAGCGAGCATAGGAACCCCAACAATAGACTTGTCGATCTTCGACAAGAGGATGAGTTTCAAACAAATTTTGTTTCTTCGACTCGAAGCTTCATCATAAGACTCATCATCGACTTCGGTTTCGCACACAAACATATCCAAGTCCAATCTTCACATCATCGGCCATAACCTTCTCATGCGCTCCCACCGCCTATATCAACTTTGGTTCACGACCAGCAGGTGTTCTCTCACCACTGCTATCGACTTGGCGTGACAATTGAAATGGATTCACAAATAGAAAAATCAGCGGCAGCAGAACGTTGATATGATGCTCTCTTTGGAGTGAAATATACTCCTTTATGATGCTAGAGATACGCTTTCATATATGTTCTCCGGTGGCCTTGTATGGGACACGAGTACACCTGGCCAAGTCCACCATGGTGAGATCAGGCACATCTCTCTTCTTCACCACCAAAGTGAGAGGCGTGTTAGAGATACCATTGCCACCGCTACTTGCGGCAATCTCCTCGATGGCCCTGTTGATGTCGGCGGTGATGCCATTGCGGACTTCCGGATGTTGGAACGGTCTTGTCTATTTACTCGAGATGCATGGAAGGTTTGGTTATCGATTTATGTGCAAAGCGCGGCATGATGAGGGAAGGCGAGTGCATATCCCTTGGCCTCGTGGGAGGCTGATTCCAGCCAAAGACTCAAGAACAGCTTGATTTGCCGCGATTGGTGGCCGAAGCAACGGCGATGGTGGCAGCTCGATACCTTCCTGCATGACTTTGAGGTTGCGGAGCATGTCCACGGCGTCAAGTAGAGGGCGATCTGGGCATTGTATGATGATGCAAGAACCACTGCTTCTGTTTTCATGATGTTTTCTAATATGGTAGTCTTGAGACAAGCTGGGAAGTGATAGAAAGCGATTTGTATGCATGGATTTATTATCTGAGGGAGGGAGGATAACCTGAACGTCACCGCAAAGATGATGCATCGATTTTATGCTAACCTTCCCGCTTCCCCTGATGCCTGATCATTCCCCAAAATGTAGGTATAAAACCATCCCACATTTTACTATAATGAGGGGCTGTCTACAGTGCTATGATTGCACCATACCGTGGGGTATGATTTACGTGTGCACCCTCATTCACATTTTTTTTTTCTTCTTTATATAGGTGATAAGAGTTAGTTAACGAGTACTTTTGACCCCTCAAACTTTGAAGTATGCTTAATCAAGTGAATTACTCAATGCACGAGACTCGAGATATCGCTAGATCAATGGTCCTTTGGTACTTATTCACAAATTAGATACGAACAATCTCCGACATTTAATTTGTGAATGCGTGCATCCATTCACTGCACCCAATTTATTTTTATCCCCTTTGCAAGAAAGTTGAGCAAAATGATAGCTATTCGAAGATATTTTTCTTCACTTGTATGTCTTCTAGTGTTTTGATTGCTTATCTGTTTTGCAAAATTTGACTTGTCCATTATACTTTTTGACATCATCCGCAGTTGTTTTGTGATTACACATACTACTTTGAGAATTTGGTACTTGCATTTTGTTATTTGTAATCATACCTCAATGTTTTTATCTTTCCACCTACTAAGTAGAAAATATTCATCCCTGCATTTACTCTTGGAAGCTATTTGGGAATTGAATCCTAGCCTTTTGCTTTGTCCAAAATATGAAATTTACAAACAACCCCTAACTTAAATCCACAAAAACACAAATTCTAAATTACATCCTTTAAAGCCTAAATCATATCAAATAATTGCATTATTCGGGTACATTCGTCATCCACTAGAACTTTGTTGTACCCAGTGCTCTGAGAGATGCTTTGATATTTTGAAGTATATTTGATTTGAGTCAGCTCTTCGAGGCCGATTAGTCTCTTTGTACAAATTATTCCTCATTTTTCCTTGATTTAAATTTTACTTGATTTAAAATGTCCGCTTTCGAGAAAATTTGGATACAATCTCTAATTCCTAGAGCATGAACAAGAAGTTCAATTCACAACAGGAGGAAGTTGGTTGCGGCTTTTCTAATCGAGCCACCTAGCCCAAATTTCCATCATAAAATCCAATGAAGACTATCCGGCATCTTTATAGTCATAAATTATCCGATTCAAGTCCTCACGATCCATCGGTCCCGCGGGAATGGTGATAGTTTAGAAGCCATTCCATCTAAAAGATCATCCGAATCCGGTTATGAGCCAGAAGCCTACTAGAAATTTAAGCATCAGGTGTCTAGAACCTGAAGGCTCTGGGAGAAAAGAGGATGAGAATTGTAGCAACAGACCTTAAACTATGGTAAGTAGATGAAACCACAATGCAGTAGATGCATTGAAGTTTCAACATCTTTGAGCTTAATAACTAAGTCAAATAAAGATGAAGACTTGGAAGCGTAAGTGTGCTGCAATGGGGCCGCGAGAAGACAACCGAGGGCTACCTCAGGCCGGTGCGGGCAGGAAGGAGCGTGGCGGATCCGGGAGTCCTCGCCGGGAAGGAGTCACATATGTCGAGGCTCTCGAAGGAAAGGAAAGGCCGAAGCTTAAAATCGGAGAGAAGACTCCTGATCTTGGGGTGGTCCAAGGTTCACCCAGCGTCCATAAGACAAGCCCGAGCCGGAGCAGAGATGATGGGAGCCGATGGAGCTCAGGAGTCATTCAAGACGATCCCCTCCCACTCTCATCACGCCGGCGGGACCCATCCAGGTGTGTGGCGACCGATGCCTCGCCGCAGTCACACGTCTTCATGAGTGTCAGCCGCCATGACTTTCGCTGTCGGCCCGGTCTTGGTGAGGCGTGCAGCGATTAGTCCGGACACAAGGCTGCGAAATGTCGGGAGGAGAAGGACACTGGGAGGTTAGCGCTGAGAAGCTCCGTTAACTGCGTCAATCCGTAGAAGAGGCGAGTTATGCATACGAAGCGCTGGAAGACCGATCTCGGGCGGGACAAGAGCCCAGTTAGCCGAAGAAGATGGTGGAGACTCCGAAGACCTATGAGACCTCACTACCACTGACGAGTAAGATGATGCAAGGGAAAGAACAGATGAAGTACACTACTCAGCGGCGGTAGCCTTGTTAAAGAGGCGGTATGCTTGCGGTAACACTAAGCTCCCTAAGTCGGAGTTACGAGGCGGCCTTCGATGATCATTAGAGTGAAGCATCGAGACGTTAAATGATGAAGGCGATTCACTGCGTCGAGTGTGTCCACCCCGAGGAGGCGAGTGAAATGAGAGAAACATCGAGGGAGCTCCATCTCTCCCGATTCTCTATCTCCTTCGAACAGTGGTCACCGGACATAAAGGTGATGGGGAAAGCTGACGGGGAGAAAAGATGGTGGTCTTTGCTTCGAGTGGATGTGCCGCGTTCTTACCTGGCGGCTTACTTAGCGACACCATTGCCAATTTATCGAAGGCCAATAGGGGATCTCTATCTTCGGCCAAATGAAGCGAGGAGCATAGTACGCGGAGGAGGGCGTCAGGAGGCGTCGAGTCCGACAGGGCCGAGAGCTTCCAGCCATCATCAGGGTGAGCATAGGTACTCGGAAGCATGAAGTGGCTGTGGAGATGGAGCAGGGGCAGGCTGAGCTGTCATGGATCAAGAGAGAAAGGAGGGAGAAGGGCACCATGCAGCCACCGCCGGAGGGACAACACACACAGGCTGTAGAGGCTCTGGAGACATGCGGAGGAAGGAGAAATGGCACGTGGACGCATGAGGAGAAAGGGAAGGCACCCCGCTTATTGCAGGAGAAGGGACCTGCTGACTGCCGGCCATGCGCCCCGGGGAAGATAGCGGGCCGCGAGAGGAGGAGCCGGGGCATCATGCGTGGAAGCGGTCGGTTGGCTGGCCGGGGACCGACGGTCGCTCAACTGAGCACCTGCATTACCTCTTGAGGGGACGGATGATGGTCAGGGCTGCTCCGCCGCCTTGTCAGCGGGCCAGGAGCCGGAAAAGTCGGGTATGGGGCAAGGTGAAGAAGGACACGTGTCGATCATTGACTCACTGGGAATTGCTGAGCCAGCAAAGGGAGATCCCTCATCTGAGATGGCTTTGCTTGCTCTCGGGGCTGCCAAGGTTGACAAGGCCTTTGGCACAGGGGCCCGGGTCAACCAAGAAGAACCTAGTCACACAGCCAATGGGAACTCTCTGGGGACCTTGGAGGGTGATGTGGGTACTACGGCATCATTGCACCAAGCAACGCTAGGTGGAGCAGGTAGGACCCAGGAATTGGCAAAGGAGAGGGTCGGGTCTGATGAACAGGCCATAATGGGCCCACCTAGTCCAGTTGAGGTTGACAACAATCAAGTCCAAAATGTTGGGCCACCAAACCCTTGTATTTGTTCCCCAATGTTTAATGAAACCCATTTCATCTATGAACAGCCCAGTACTTCATTGAATCAACTCAAGCTCATCAATCATCAAGGCCCACTTACCTTTGGGCTCAATGGGGGAAACCTTGATATTGACTTGAGCAAAATGCAATTAAGACATATCAGGGGTTCCCTAAACCTAGTAACGGATGAAGCCTGGGAGTACTACAAAGAGAAGGAGGAATAGGAGAAACAGGAGAAGGACAAATTGACTGGGAAAAACCCTTCCAAGAATCGGGGAAGACCGAAGAAGGTGAAAAGCATTTCAGTACACCAAACCCGGAGTACCAGAAAGAAGTCAATCATTGAAGATAATGACTCGAACCTAATCACCATACCACTCACACTTGCTGACTGGCCTGAACCAGACATTGTATCAACGTCTCTTAGGATGGGAGTAATGATTGGCCAAACAGAAGATGAACAATCGAAGTGTATAGCACATATGAGGGAAATGGAGACCATCAGGACTCAGGGGAACGCCACTTGAGGACTTAGGGCCTCCTGGGACCCCATCCTGGGCATTTTGCAGTTTCCATATGCTAAATGTCATCTCATGGAACGTTAGGGGACTGGGGAAGCACAAGAAGCGCTATCTGGTGCAGGACTTTCTACAAAGGAAGAAGGCGGAAATCTTTTGTCTCCAAGAGACAAGGCTCTTTGTGGTAGATGATAGGATATGGCGATGATTGGGGGGCAAGCTTTATAATGAACGTCTTGTTCTGCCAGCCGAGAACACCCTGGGCGGATGTTGCATTGGGTGGAATAACAATACCTTGAGGGCCGTCGACAAGTATATCGACACTTTCTCAATCACTGTGATTTTTGAAAGCTACCGGGATGCTACATAGTGGATGCTCACCACTGTCTATGGACCATGCGACCGAGCTCGGAAGATATCCTTTTGGGAAGAGATGAAGGATATCAGAAGCAGATGGGATGGACCCTGGTTAATCGGGGGGGACTTTAACTCCACCCGAGGAAGAGAGGAGCGCAACCAAGGAGCAATCGCTAGGTGGGATGTAGAACTATTTGAGCAATCCATCCAGACTCTACAACTCTTTGATCCACCACTGCATGGGCGTCAATTCACGTGGACCAATGGTAGAGCAACACCGTCAATGGCAAGGCTTGACCGCTTCCTGATGTCGGGGGACTGGGTGTCCAGGTTCCCCCATATTTGGCAATCCGCATTATCCAAGGTTGGTTCAGATCACGCGCCTATTTGTTTGGAATGTGGCGTTTTTGACCGGCAAAACGTGGTCTTTAGGTTCAACCGGGCATGGGGCAAATATGACGGGTTCTGGGGTATGATCAAGGAATGGTGGGAGGGCAACACCTATACTGGACATGGGGCCTTTATGGTGGACAAGAAGCTAACACTCATTCGGAAACGACTACTCAGGTGGAACAGGGAAATATATAGGAGACCGGAGACACAAAAGGAGGAGCTGCTAGGGAGAATTGAAGCCCTGGATGTACTGCAAGAGACACGGGATCTGGATTGTAGAGAGGCGGAGGAGTTCCTTAATCACCAAAGGGAGTATGAGGATATCATCCGAAGGGAGGAGGAGCAGTGGAGACAGGGTTCAAGGATTACATGGTTAAGGGAGGGGGACAACAACACAAAATTTTTCCATGCAATTGCGAACCAGCGCAAGTGCAGGAACTGGATCCATCAACTGGAACACCAGGGGTCTACACTTAACAACACGGAACAAATCATTGGCGCCTTCTCCTCCCATTTCAGAGATTTGTTGGGTAGCACCAGGGAGATCAGGTATAACACCAACTGGGAGCAGTTATTCTTAGAACAACCTCAAGTGGACCTGAGTCGGTTGGAAGAGCCATTCACCTTGGATGAGGTCCAGCGTGCCATAAACGAGCTAAACCCAGACAAGGCTCCGGGGCTGGATGGATACCCTATGAGTATTTACCAGCATGGCTGGGAATTCATGAAGGGAGACCTGATGAAGATATTTGAGGAACTCCATGCCAGGGAAGCACAATTAGAACGACTCAATTGGGCCCATATCGTTCTCATCTCCAAAACAGAGGCTCCAAGGGAGATTAAGGACTATCGACCTATTAGTCTAATTAATTGCTCCATGAAGATCATCACCAAGGTGCTTGCCAATAGGCTACGCAACCTCGATCATGCGAGGGTGATTGGCCGAATCTGAAAGCGGCCTTCATAAAGGGGAGGAGCATCCAGGATAATATTGTGGCTGCGGAGGAGCTTATCAACATCATGAAAAGGAGCAGACAAGGGGGGGTCTTACTAAAGGTAGATTTCGAGAAGGCCTTCGATACGGTTGACTGGGATTTTCTATCAGAGGTTCTTAAAGCGAGAGGCTTCGGGCCCAGATGGATTCTATGGATACAGATGATCTTCCGGACGGCAAAGTCTAGGATCCTCGTTAATCGGACACTACAGGGTTATGTGAGACATAAAAGGGGGTTAAGGCAGGGGGATCCTCTTTCCCCTCTTCTGTTTGGCATTGCTGCAGATGTATTCCGTATGCTACTACAAAAGGCCAATCGCGCCAGCCTATTCTCAGGCGTCCATTGTGGGAATCAGGGGGAGGAGATTACATCAATACAATATGCTGATGATCTACTGGTGCTATGCTTTGGTGGGGTGGAACATCTCCGCACCCTAAAATTAATCTTCTATCTATTTGAGGGGCTCTCTGGACTGCGCATCAACTACCACAAAACTATGCTAGTCCCAATCAACGCAAATGCCCACTCCCCTGAATTACTGGCAAGCATTTTGAACTGCAGAGCGGAATGGCTGACGATCACATACTTGGGAATTCCGATTTCAGGGACCAAGCCAAAGAAGGAGGACTGGGAGAAGCTCATCAACAAAATCAAGAACAGGATCGGCGCATGGCAAGGCTGATTGCTGTCACTTGGGGGAAGAACTACCTTGATCAACTCAGTGCTGTCGGCCATTCCGAACTACTGGTTGGCGATCTACAAGTTCCCGGAATGGGTTATCCATCGTATTGATGCACTCCAACGGGACTTCCTTTGGCAAGGGCCGGATATGCAAAAGAGTAAATACAATTAGTAAATTGGAAGCGATTATGCAGACCCAAGGAGCAGGGGGGCTGGGGAATCCTTAATCTACATAGCTTAAATGCGGCCATGTTGGGTAAATGGTGGTGGCATATGCTAAATGGCAAGGCTGGTATATGCCTTAGGGTGATCAAGCAATCATACTTTCGGAATTCCTATATTAATCCCCACATGAAACCACCTGGACGATCCTCCTACTGCTGGCGTGGGATTGCGTCACATTGGAAGTCAATTGAGCCAATGATTCATGTTAGAGTAGGGCGGGGGGACACCACCAATTTTTAGCATGATAGGTGGCACAATGGGAGGGCACCGAGTGCAATGGTGGGCACGTTGGAATTGATGATCCGTGACCCAGCCATCACAGTTTTACCAGCAAGGCAACGCTGGCAGAACCAGGTTCCACTCTTGAGGAGGGACCTCTCACACAAGAGGAGACCGAGGCCCTAGACAGCATATTGGCCAACCTGGGCCTAACTCTGGAGGAGGGGGAGGATGAAAGATACTAGCAACCAAATGCAGACTTCTCAGTGAAATCCCTCTACACGTTCTTGATGGACGGCGGACTGAGATGCCTTGTAAACTATATATGGCAAGTAACATGCCCAACCAAGGTCAAACTATTTGCATGGCTGGCATGGGACAACAAACTACTTACGCTCGACAATTTGGTCAAGCGAGGATGGAGAGGAGGGGATACACAGTGTCACCTCTGTGCGGAACAAGCAGAATCTATCGAGCATCTCTTTGTCATGTGCCCGGTTGCACAGAAGATATGGGGGCACTACTGTCCACTCTTCGGGATCAATTCGACCCCTCGCAACTTACAAGACCTTTGGGGAGAAAGGGGAGGCGCCATAGGGAGCAGGATCCACAAGGAGACCAAGGCGGCCTGGCAGTTGGCGATCATGGCGATTACTTGGAGCATTTGGCGTGAAAGAAACCAGAGATGCTTCTGTGGAAAACGTCGCGTTTTTTCCAGAATTATCCGGGGGATTGACTTTCTTATGTTATCTTGGAAGGATGCTACATCCGCGGCTAGGAAACAAAAGCTAATGCCAATAGAATCGATAATCCAGCGGAGCCTCGCACATGACCTTGAAGAAGGGGAGAGTGATCCCGGGCATGGTGACGGGGAGGACATACCGTTGCACCCCGATCTTAGGGAGGATGAAGACCCAGGGTGATGGCGCCCCTACACACCAATCTATAACCTCCGGCCCATGTGGCGTGGTGGTTCTAACTATATAATTCTCCATGTACTGTATTAGCTTTCAAATATTAATGAATGTGGTTTATCCACTTTTTTCAAAAAAAAAATAATAATAACTAAGTCAAATATCCAAGAATTGCCAAACTGAAAAGTTAATTTCATGAGTTCCGTGTTTTTAATTTCTTTTCGGAATTATATTGGATTTCCTTTATATCAAGACATTTTGCTAGTGTGCCCCATCTGCGAAGGATCAGTTACTACTTGAGGAACCAATTTTTTTTTTTGGCTTTGTCAACAAATTAAATGGTTATTTTTGCTAACTTCTTGACTGACAAGTTCCTGCTTGTTGCCTTAATTGCAGGGTAAACTTTGTGTAAAATCCACGAATTTTGGGAATAAAATTTTTCTTATATTTTATTAAATAAGTTCTTAAATTATTTAGTTCCTTAAGCTTTAAGGGTGGAAGATTAAAAAGCTTAAAAAAGGAATTAAATTAAGCATGATTCCAATTAGGGCTAATTGGAGTTGTGAGGACTTTTGGTAATTTTGAAAATTATTGAGGACTTAAAGGAAATTGTCCTCTCTCACAGGAGAGGGACCTGGATGTGACCTAGAAACATTTGGGGACTTCTGGTTAATTTTTTTTGAATGAAAACTCTATACAAAGGAACGAACGGCTGTGATTAAAAGATGTTGGATTAGTCTTGTCGCATGAGCATTATAACGACCTCGGTGAGGCCGCGTGTCGAGCTAAAATGAATTCATCTAATCAAGTGTTGGATACGAGGCAAAGGGAAATTATTATGTGAAGACAACCACACGGTGCGGGTTGATGAGAACCGCCCATCGCTTGATTTGTCTCAAGTTCGAGGCAATGAGTGAAGATCTAGACGTTGATCTGGCTGATATCTGGACCGAACATCTCGATTAGATTAAGTTAGAGGCAGGAAGAACTAATCCAGGCCGCTGGTTCTGAAAGATGATCTTATCTTTCATCCTGATTCTTCGCTCGAGTTCGGAGCATGGGATCCAATCCCAGCCATTACCCTCTATTGATCGTGGTCATCTATCTAATCTACAAATAATCCCGAGGCAAGCCGAGAAATGCCTGCTTCTCCGCCAACTCGCCACCGCGTGATCGTTGCCGGCGTTACGAAACGGCAGCAAGGGAGACGCAACGTTGCAAGCTTTCATCAATGTGGTAGAGCCCAGTGAGCTTCCCCACCTCAAACTCTATAAAAGCACCCTCCAACCTTGCAGCTGCCACCAACACGGAGGAGAACAAGATCCTTGGTTGTCGTTGCATCGCGGTCGGACTCCGGCAGAGCTTGGAACGGAGGAAGGAAGCTTGTGACGCTAGGGTGCGGTTCTTCATCGCTTGGAAGTCAAGAAATCTTCTCCTTGGAGCACAGTACTACCACGACGCTCATTACTAACTAGCAACCGAAGTTTAGCGGTGGCGGGAGGCCAGACGAATGATCCACGCCTTAGCGTCACGGCGTCACGGCGCCACCAGGAGCTCACAAATGGCAGGTAGGTAAGCTTCTCTCTCTCTCTCTCCTATAGTTTTTAGCACGGTAGTGCATGCACGTGGATGTCAGATCAAGCTCGTCGGAGACGAAGAAGGAGGCCGGTCGAGGACATGAGATCGATGGAGAGAAACGGAGCCTGCAGCCTTCCGTGGGTGAAGGCGGCGCGCCGAGAATGCTCCCGACCGAGAGGAGCTTGACGCCGGTGAAGTCTCTGTCGCCTGCAGGTTCGCCGGTGAACTCCATGAGTTTCGTCGGGGTACAGCTGAGGAAGAAGACGAGAGAGAGAGAGAGAGAGAGAGAGAGAGAGAGAGAGAGAAAAGAAATTAATGAATTAATTAAATAATTAATTCATTTGTTTATTTAATTAAACACATTGGTTAAGATTAAATGGTTAATCAAGTTAATTGATCAAGTAAATGGGTTAGTCCATTAAAGAGTTGATTAGACCCAAACCTGGTTCAATAAGATTCAATTGATTAGTTAGACTAATGAATTTGGGTCTGGGTCAAGTAGTATAAATGGACTAGGTTAACCCATTAATTAAATTAATTGGTTGATTAATCAAATAAAATTTGGTTAAGTTAACTTAGGTATGATAGTTTGATTTAAATGGGTTACCGAGTTAAATCGGGTTGGGTTTAACCCATGAGTTGGGTTAATCGGATAGTTAGTCAAATAAATTGGGTTAAGTTGATCTAGTTCTAATAATTGGTTGGGTTTGATTAATTAATCAATCATGTGACTAAGATAATTGGGTCCTTAGTTGGGCTTCATTAATTGGGATGATTAATCAAGATGTGGCTAAGTTAGATTGGGTTCAATTGGGTTGGGCTCAAGTAAGTGGTTTAAAAGGGACCAAATTGGGTTTAACCAGGTTATTAGGGAAAAAAAGAGATAAAATAAGAAGAAAAAAAAAGTTGTAGATAGTGGGAATCAAACCCAAGACCACCCAAACCCTTTTAGTGGGCCTTAACCACTTAGACATGGCTAGCCACATGATAGAGTTTAGTTCTTTTATAATAAAAAGAGCTAAACTAGAAAAGGACCCAATAGCTTGGTGGGCTTAACAAGTGGGCCCAAATTTCCCACAGTGACCTAGTATGGTCAAAGCTAAGGTCACGAATAATAGGTCGTCAAGTTGGACGATGGACTAGTTAACCAAGTAGAGGATAAGGGACGAACAAAGGAAAGAATACCAAGGGAAATGGGTCGGTAACCGAATAGGATACCTCAGGACTCGATAGTTGTGGTGAAGTTCATCAAGCGAGAGAGTCATACATATGCATCTAGAAATATTAGGGTTTGTTACTGTTTTTGACACTGATAGAGACTTTACTATCAGATATCGACGTGGAGGCTTAGAGACAAGTCAGGAGGAAACTAGGGAAGTTTCCAGCTCTTGTTAAGGTAAGTGCTTCTGCCTAGTACCGTTATCATTGTTTGATCTTTGATACTTGAGTAAGTTACTTTGCCTAGTTCCCACTCTACGGAGTGTTTTATTGGCTTTAATATTGCCTTATTTGTTATTGCTTTCTTGATTTCGTGCTTGTGCACGTTACTTTCATGTCTTGGATGTTTGATTCCATGCTCGTGCATGCTTGTACGACCCTTTGGGGGTATTACTTCTTTGATATCATGACTTGATATGATATTGCTTTGATTGCATACATGCGTACTTTGTTCTTCTGGATTTCTACTTCGATATTTGTGTATGCGTGTTGAGGGGTTAGCATCCTGTGGGGTATGCTTGTGAGTGTTGAATGTGCCTACCTGTTGACCGGTACGTGAACGTTAAACCACGTGAGCTTGTGCGCTGGCCGGGTAGGTATACGTCAATTATGCTGATCTGAGGATTCTCCCGTCCTCGTATTCTTTTCTTCCATGATTAGGGGTATCTTTGGTAATCTTTGTTTCCTTGATTAGAGGTAAAACGTTGGTATTCTTTGTTTTCCCGTCAGTGGAATGATATGCTGACAATGTACGTCTATGTTTTGGTGGTAGCACTACTAGACCTTGGACTGAGGGTCGTTATCGGCTTAGGCTGATGACCGATTAGGGAGATGACTTGTGAGCTATGAGGAGTTCTTTGTTGAGATCTTGTGGTCAGGAGCCCTACCGTTGTTGGTAGACTCCTAGGGTTTGGTTAGTGCGGGGCGTGGCCCTGTTTGTGTGGATTGATGATCTTTGATTTGTTCATTTTTTGGCTTTTCTTATATCATTTGTGCTGGTTTGGATTTCATTGAGATCTCTACAGGGTACTTACTGAGCTTTTCTTTCAAAAGTTCATGCACTTGCTTTCCTTCTTTCTTTTTCAGGTCCCGAGGAGTAGGTGACTCAGACTAGGGAGCTGCGAGGGGTTGGGTTGACTTTGTTGAGGTTCGAGGACCTCATTCTTCTTTTGAGAGAGAGATGTTTATTTTGTAGGACCCTTATAGGGCCTTGATATTGTAGGACTTTTGGGCCCCTATAATTTATTTGTTGTGACTTTGATTGTTGTCATTTGAGACTTTATGATATTATATGTTATCTGCTGTACTTACTTAGGCCTTGTGTCCGAGTAGAGCTCGACTCCACTCGGGTACGGCCGATCTGTGCACGTGCTCGATGCCTGGAATCCGGGTCGAGGCGTGCCACTTTGTCTACTTATGGTTGGATGCATAACAAATGTTTTTACACTTGTTTTAACCTCGTTTCTCACTTTAAGATTTGTCTTTTCATTTTGTCGAGGGAGATGAACTTCGCTATTCTGAGCCATTGCTCGGGCCTTAGGTAATGTTAATCAGATGCTGCAGGATCATGACCACCAGATTCAATTCAGTCATCAGATGGGGCTCTTCTTGACAGATTGAAGGCCCAGACACATCAAACTGCGAAACCAGACCAGTACCAAGCCTTTCGACTTCGGTGCTATTCTTGTGCACCTTTCCAGCTTGCACTTTTGATTGTGCAGGACTGAGCCCCTGCAAACATGTAGGATCAATGCAATAATTGGTATAAATTTAATTTAATTTCTTTCTGTGGAGTTAATTTGTTTGTTGAGCATTTGTGTAGCCATTCAATTTGAATAAGTTTGTGAACACTGACTCAATGAGCATACATCTCAAAGGAGATTCCCACTCTTTTTTTTAAAGAATGGTCTAAGAATATTTTCAATTGTTCCTCTGTGTTTTTTTGTGTTTGGATTATATGGGTTGAGGTTTATTCAATATATAGGCCAAATACAAACTAGGGGAAAGAAAAAGGAGGTGAGTTGAGATGTCAGCATGAGATTAATAATTCTATTAATATTTTATGATAGTTTTACTGGTTCAACTGCATCCATGTGTAACAAACTCAGAAGTATTTAAGGAAAAAAATAAATAAAAAATGGTAAATAATAATCCAAGCTTTCCAGGTTTTCTCAATTTTATGCCATTCATAGTATGTGCAAAAGGCAAAAATTTACAAGGGCATATATTTAAATGAAAACTTTACATGGGCAAATATGTAATACCAAGTTTTAAAGGGTATAATTGTTAAAAAAAATACCCTGAATTTATTAACAAAAGACTCATCATAAAAAATGCTAAAAGATACAATCCTGTAACTTTAACTTAATCTTTTTATTATGATACACTTCATGAGCACATCTACAATCACAACCCAAATGTCCTCCAGATTGAGCATTGCTATGTACAACATACAAAACATGACACAAACTCTTGGAGACGGCAGTTGGATTTATGATCAAACAAATACCCAAGTCTTTGGTTGACATACATACCTCGCGATGATCTTTGATACTCAGAAAAATGACAAAATCTCTTGTTATATCCGAAGCATCTAATAACTCAAAAGCTCAACAAGTTATAGGACAAAAAAGTAGTGTTTGATCCTACCAATCAAAAACAGAGAAGAGATTAGTATAGACACTAATGACTAGTTTTGCCGTCCTTGGTACTGTAATGCCGATGGAGAACATAGTATAACTGCAACAAGATACATATGTGTTCCCTTATCTCCTTATGGTATTATGAAGTCAATACTGGAGATATTGAAAGTTGGATCCCTTCTGGGTTATCCAATGGAGAAGAAATGGAAGTTCCCTTTGATGGCAAGCATCCTTTTGTGCCTTTTCCTCCTTGTTACTACCTTCAACATGAGCCATTTCTCCTCCATCCACACACATCAATAAAATCACCTCTATCTTTTGCAAGTCAGACAATTACCATCTCCATCAACCATGTATTCTCTTCACCTCCTACACCAACCAACAACTCCACCATACCATGCCTTGCTTACTTGGTCTCTGGATCAAGGGTGAGTTAGATCAGCTATGGAGGACTTTATGCGTGCTCTGTACCACCCTCAGAAACCAAGTACATTGTTCACTTGGACTTGGAGTCACCTGCTGAAGAGAGATTAAAGTTGGCTTCTAATGTAGCGGATGATCCAATCTTTGCTAAGGTTGGCAATGTCCATGTGATATCAAAAGCTAACATGGTTACGTACCGAGGTCCTTCTATGGTTGCCAATACTCTACATGCATGCGCAATCCTACTTAAGAAGAGCAAGGAATGGGACTGGTTCATAAACCTCAGTGCTTCTGACTACCCTCTTGTCACTCAAGATGGTGAGACTCCAACTATATGCTGCTTCTTGTTTTGATCATCTGTGTCGACATTGCTGATCATAAATAAAGACTGTGTTTGCAGACATGTTGTACACTTTCTCATCTCTGCCAAGGAATCTGAACTTTGTGGAGCATACAAGCAATCTTGAATGGAAAGAGTATGTTGATTTCATTGATCATTTACCTGACGTCCTCCTTGTGCTACTGATTGATGTCGTGGTTTGTTGCCGGTGGTGATGGTATCAGGGCTGAGAGAGGGAAGCCATTAATCATAGATCCTGGGCTTTATTCATCAAAGAAATCAGACATCTTCTGGGTAAATCCAAGGAGAGAACTCCCAACAGCATTCAAGCTCTTCACTGGTATCTCACAACACATTAGCATGTTCATGCTTGGTTTTGATTTGCAGTAGTAATTCATCATGCATGTGCTTTGTTTGTTCAGGTTCTGCATGGATGGTGTTGTCAAGAGAATTCACAGAGTTCTGCATATGGGGCTGGGACAACCTCCCCAGGACCCTCCTTATGTACTACACCAACTTTGTTTCCTCTCCGGAGGGCTACTTCCAGACAGTTATATGTAACACACCTGAGTTTATTAGCACAATAGTGAACCATGATCTTCACTACATTGCATGGGATGTTCCCCCCAAGCAGCACCCTCACAACCTTTCTGCTGATGACGGCCCGAAAATGATCAATGCCAATGTACCATTTGCCCGCAAGTTTAAACATAAGGATGCATTGCTTGACAGGATTGACG
Source organism: Dioscorea zingiberensis (assembly GCA_026586065.1). NCBI lineage: Eukaryota > Viridiplantae > Streptophyta > Magnoliopsida > Dioscoreales > Dioscoreaceae > Dioscorea > Dioscorea zingiberensis. The sequence continues at coordinate 9,634,512 of CM048820.1, read as the reverse complement.
CTGAGCTACTAGGATGGAGTAATGAGGGCTTTGTTCCCGGAGGGTGGTGCTCTGGAGGTCCACCATGCTCTGAGGTTGGGGATCCTTCATTGCTTAAGCCCGGGCCTGGGGCGGAGAGACTGAGGAAACTCATGAATAAGATTGTTCGATCTAAAGTGTTCAAAAAGAACCAATGTAAATAGCATTTTTTTTTTTATGATTTTCCAGTGCAATGGGATCAACAGCTATGCTGATCAAGGATATAGTAGGAACAGACTTGAAATTCAATCTAGAAATAGAAACCTAAGTAGATATAGATGTCAGTCTATAACATCAATGGTGATGTTTTTGGAAGTCATAATCATCTACTCAGCTGCCAACTTTAGACATACAAAAATCATCTTCAACAAATTTATCTTTATATCTATACCCTGGCTCTCATCTTTTTTCCAACTAAGTATTATGCTTCCCGATCGAGTCCTAAACAAACTTAACAATAAAAAAAAACTTCAATCCCCAACCACCTTGAACCTCATCAAACATATAGACCTGAAGACAGATAGTCCATGAATAAAATGAAAAAGATGCCTCTTAAGATGTTCTCCATTTTTCTATTCCAAAGACATGTTTCTTCTTGCTTTTAAGCATGTTTTTGGAATCCAACTAAACATAATTGCACTGGTCATGCACCACGACCACTTGAATCTCATTATGACTTGCTAAATGCTTATTTACAATAGATTTCTTACTGTAATAGCCAACCCATGTGCAAGTCAAAGAATAAAAGTAAGCAATAAAGAATAACCCTCTACAATCAACAAAATAAAGAACTTAAGATTATGATTTTACCTCACTATCACCAGCTAAACCGTCCAAACCCACTTCAAGGAATTTGAGATGTTCGGAATCGAAGTTTTGAAATCTTTGACAATGGCATTTCATCCCTGAGAGTATTTCTTCTACTAGACAAAAGGGGAAAAAAACTATCAGAAATTTTTCGATGCTAATTCCAAGTATAGTTCTTGAACCAGAACATAATAGAAATTTGTAGCTTTGTGACTCCAAACAGCCAAATTGATGATTTTTTATGATCCTAAACCCCAAACAAAATTTACGAAGTAAAAACTCAGAAGTGGGGAGGATGTTACATGAGTTTAGGCATCATCCTATGTTTTGAACCATTAGCATGCAAGGGTTTCAGCCTTTGGATCCAGTGAAGTAGCCCTTTCTTGTGCTCATTCGCCAGCTTCGCTGAGTGGTCAAGGGTTCCATCTTGAGCAAGAGAGGATTCAAACTGTTCTAAAACCTTTACAATCTGCCAGAACTCAGGCCTCTTCTCTGGATGTGATGCCCAACATTGCTCGATCAAGGCTCGGAAGGCTGCCGGGCATTGAGAAGGAATAGTTGGCCTCAAGTTCTGAAAAATTCATGTTTTTATATTATTAGACACACATCAGCAACCTTTGTTGGTTCATACATTGCCCCTACTATTTATATTACGCATGAGTCTTCTAGACAATCATAACCAGGAAACTTCAATGATATATACACCATTTCTTTTTTACACAATCATAACCACAACTAGGAGCAACTTTTCAGCAAGCAAACAGCCAATGCATTCCATACTTCAATGGAAACGAGCCAACCACAGGATGTTGTTCACATCTTCCTTTGGACATTTAGCTATTTACAAAACTTCAAACAGTAAATTGTACCAGTGACTGGCCAGAAACAATGACTAGGAGCATTAAGCATCCTTGAATTTCACTAAATTATAAGGACAAGTGTTAAATGTAGAATACGAGTTTGATCATATATAAAATTTGCTCAAAGCTTGAAAACCAGGGCATTTAACAGAAGAGAAGAGCAATAACCAGATGGCATACCTTGTCAACCACAGCAAAAGCTGCTTGGATAGGCATCATTTCTTGGTAAGGCAGAGTACCTGTCACCATCTCCCATAGGACCAGTCCAAAGCTGTACACATCAACCTTATACCCATAAGGCTCATGTTTAATCATCTCAGGTGCCATCCACCGATAGGTACCAGGGTCTTCTGCCAGTTTATCACAATATGCCTCCTCGCAGGCAATTCCAAAATCAGCAATTTTAACACACAAGTCTTGATCAAAGAGAACATTCTCCGGTTTCAGGTCACGATGAATAACACCTTGAGAGTGAATGTATTCCATTCCCCGGGCAATATCTAGAGCAATCGCAATCAGTTTCGGCAAACAAAGTGATTTATGCTCAAGTTTGTGTAGGAATGTTTTCAAGGAGCCTCCAGAGAGATACTCTGTGATAATGCAAAAGACAGGTGGTTTTTTACATGTCCCAACCAACTGCACAAGGCAAGACAACAATTATAATAAAAATAGAATATGAAGCAACTTTATAAATAAAATGAAAAATCAGCATGCCCTAAGAAAACATTAATTGTATGTTCACTGGTCATCAAGATAATACAGCAAACTGTGCCATTCAAATGCCAAATTAAGGGGGTCAAATAAAAATACAGAAAAATGATGCATGGCAACTAGCAAGGGTGTATGTTTAATACCTTTATGACATTGCGGTGATAAAGATGAGAGAGAAGAGTGACTTCCCTATGAAATTGCTTCTCCAGTCTAGCAGCCATCAGTCCGTTTTTGTCATCATCAGGTTGCCTTATAAGCTTAACTGCAACAGGTTGATCCTTGTAAACACCATGATATAACCTACTATGTGCTCCAGAGGCAAATCTCAGCCCGATGTACAACTTTGAAAGATCCACCATCCATTTGTTTGTGGTTTCCTCATAAGTAACCTTCCCTCCATGATGAAAATTGCTCTCCCATGAAGTCTCTTGCTGACTCTTTGGCTTATCAGACAGCTTCATTGAAGAGAAATGTTGGGTTGGACTTGTTTCAGGATTCATGGAATTGAATGTCTGATGATCACACATTTCTCTTGAGAACAAATTTCCAAACATACTCTTCTCCGAACCTTTCCTGGCAGGGGGTGGGGTAGAGAATCTCTTTCCATCAGCTCTAGCTTCCTCGAAGGTATCAGACAGGACAGTAGTGGGACAAGGGGACAAAAACCTCTGCTTTGGCTTAGAAAACCATTCAGTTTTATTTCTGAACAGACTTGATTTACAACAATCAACATCTGCTTGAGCATTCCCAGAGGGGTCCTGTAGCTTTGATTTCTGATCTCGATCTGGATAGAAAGATGAGCCTGACAAGCCCAAACTACGTCTACTTGGCCTCAACCTGCTATTGTCATCATTCTGTAAAGAGAATTGACCTGGTAGTGATCCTGAAGAATATAACCTTGAGCTATTAGGCTTCTGCTCTGCAAAGCTGGTAATGGAACCAGAGGAAGATGGTAGCAAGGGCAATATAGAAGAATCTATGCTCAAGTTTTTTGGGTTAGATTTTCGATCTAGGTCAGTTTGGATGGTGATCGCAGTCAGTGGCAACCGACATGAATCCAGACGGTGACAGACAGTGTGTGAGAAATTTGTCCTCCTCACCCACGAGCTAGTAACTTCCTCCATTCTTTTGTCAAATCAAACTTCTGTAATGAATGCCAATACTGAAAGAATCAGATATGAACCAGAGGCCTTGGGAAAAGCCTCATCCAAGGAAGCCACTACTTGGAAACCTATACGACCAATCAAAGAAGTAATCATCAACAATAAAATTTTATTTATTAATATCACTATTTTTATTTTAATTTTTTTATGTTCAACATACAAATTGAACTGCTCAATACTGAAGACCATCATATAAACCTTCACCAAATGAAGCGAAATAAGATAATAGGAAAAACAAAAAAGGTGTGGGAAGAGAGACAAAAGATAAAACTCTAGCACCATCTGTTGGTGGTCTTCAATGAAACCAAAGAAAAAAAATCACATTCAATTTGAACTATGACAACGAATATCTTTATGATAAACAGATAGCTTCATGACAAGTAGAAATCACATCAAAATTGAGGCATTTGACAGCAGAACATCAAGGCAATCAAGTTGAAGTTTATTTAACTGGATTAAACTTCTACAAACTTTATCATGCCAAAAAATACTTGACAAAATAAAAGAAAATAAAGATTGTCACCTACACGCAAAAAGATTGGGAAGAAACTCCTTATGGTGTTGTTGTTGTTCCCATTAATCCCCATAAAACTCATCAACCAGAGCTTTGGAAAACAAACAATGAAAAGGTCCAATTTAAGGTTGAAATATAGGATATACAACGAGCTCCTCACTAGACTTTAAGTAAAAAAAAACACAGAAAAATTATAAATTCCAACACATGAATCCATATAGACAATTCAATGATAAAAGCCAAAGTTATCCAACCTTTTGCTGGACTTCCACAAACCACAATAAAAGCAAGAACCAGAATTTTGACACAAAATGCAACAAGGAAAAGTTCCCACTCAATTCACAGAGAAAAACAACCTGAAAATTTCTCCATTGCCGGAGAAATCACATCAAAATGACTCCTTTTCATCAATTATGCAACTTACTAACAAAATTTTAATGAAAAGTCATCAAAAAGCACTTTGAAGAAGAAAACATGAAAACAACCAACCACTTGTGCATACAAAGACATCAATTCTGTCTTTTCTTCATCATTTAGGTCTTTTGGAAACATTTGAATGAGAAAGAGTAACCACACTCCTAACAAAAGCCAAATCTTCAACATCCAAAACCCCAACAAAACCTACGAACCATATACACAAAGAGAAACACATCACCACTTCTAATCACTTGCACAAACACCACATCAAAATCACTTTGTTTCACCAAAACCATAATCCAAAATCACAAAAATACAAAAATAAAGCAGAAAAATCTGAAGTGCTCACCTCCTAATCTGGGTCAGGCTCTTTAGCTCAAAGGAATGGACGTTACACGATCAGAGTGGTGCCATCAACGATCCCCACAACTGATTCTTTTGCTTTGCTTGGTGGGCACAAATGGGCGGTGATTGAAGAGTACGTCAAGTCAAAGACGGCGGTGGAGAAGGACTGTCGTCACTGAGTAGTCACCATGCTCCATTCAGAGTTTCATTCTCACACACAGTTGCACGTGTTGGAACCGCTAGGAAAAATATTCACATAACCCCTGGAAACTCATTGCATAATTACATATAGCCCCCTTTTCATTTTATTATTTAATCACACACATATCTATAGTTTTGTAGAGGCTATCCAACCAAACAAAAGCAGGATTACAGTAACAATTTATACATTCCAAATTATATCTAACCAAACCTTCGCCTTACTCCATAATTAGGTCATCAAATGTTTAAAAAAAACACATTGAAACAACACCACCATAGAGAAACAAGTCAGTCTTTTGAACAAGCCAGAAATATCATTCAATGAGGTTATTTTCATTGAATAAGTCAGTCTTTTGAACAAGTTGGTCTTTTGAAAAAGCCAGAAATATCATTCACAAGGGGCAGTGACGAGGGTGACAAGGCCCCCTGGAGCAACCCCTCCAAGATATGATCAGGCGGACAGTTTAGGCCTAGGGCACAAAGGATTATTGCATGGGAGGCCTAGCTACACCTTGACTACTTTGAATAAATGTGAATAAATTTGAAAAAAAATGAGTTATTTTCAAGGGACAAAAGATTTCAAAACCAACAAAAAGCAATGAAAGGCCTCTACAAGTTCATTGAATAGCTACAGGATTACTCATTATTAGAATTTAGCATGCTTAACATTCATAGTTACATAAGCTCTCATGCAGTAACACTGTAACATGACTGCAAGGCGACACAAATTGAAAGGTGCATACCTTGTGAGTTTGAGTGCTTCTCGACATGCAATGAGGACTGCGAAGTATAAAGACTTTCCTTGAAGAACTTCTGTTTGATAGTACTCAAGAGATAGACACAGGTCAACCAACAAACAATCCCCTAATGATTCATGTGTCCAAGCGATAAACAGAATAACAAAATAATAATTACTGCACATTGTAGGAAATGGCATTGTAAACAACATCACTGACACTATTTTTGCTTCAATTTTCATGAAAAGAAAATCTTATACAGTAGATCAAAAATCATACTTGAATTCCTTCCGCAATATGTCATCAACAGAAACATATTTTTCTGAGTTCTTTTGATTAACACAACTGGTTGCTGCACACATACAAGTCATGTATAAAAAAGAACAATGTTTAATAACTATCAATAATGTGTGCTTGGCACACTTGTCACAGCTTGGCCAACTTTCAACATTTAAACATCAAACATGAGGCCTTTGTTATTCAAATGGAAAATTCCACATGAAGTACAAAATACTTCAGTACATGATGTTTGAGCAAATCAGGAAGGAAAACAACTATGTCTTACAAATTGCAAGGAGTAATTGAAAGGTTAACACCGAGTAATTACAACTGACAAAGGAATCCTGGATAAGTAAGGGCCTCCTTCACAGGAAGCCCAAGCCATCAGTGAGATTGCACTTTGGAGGGACTAGAATTCTGACCTTAATGCCAAGTTCACCAGATGTGAAAACTAACATTGAGCGCTCTTTCCAGCCAAAAAAGTTTAAACTGGATCTCCATTACAGTGTGTGAGCTATATTCTTGAACTCGCTCAAACATGATTGCAGTATCTTATGACGCTTATTGAGGGACTGCCGTTCACTCTGGAGAACATCTATGGCACCAGGTGCCACAAACATGTCCATGAATTTGTCATCACTCACAGCAAACAGGTCAACACCAAAGCGCTGACAAACAGGTTATTTCGACTGCACAGGAAAAATAGTGAAATAACAAGAGGAGTGATGATCCAGTAGTGGTGAAGGTATGGGTCAGCTGACAATCCAGTAATAGTGAAATAACAAGAGGAATGATGATGATAACAACTGGTACTAAATAATGCAAAGTTATGAGTGTATGGCTTTACCAGTTTATGGATTCAAGAAATATATAATTGTAGCGCAGTATTGCAGATGCAAGTAAGAAACATTACAAACTTACCATGGAGTTAGAAATCCAGAGTTCAAGGCAGATAAAACATTTCTTTCAACAAGGACTTCACGTATTCTTGCAAAGTGTTGAGCAGCTAGAGAGCAAATATCAAAGTAGGATGACCTAGGTTTTGAGCCAAAATGACCAGCACCAAGAAAACTGGCATTTTGGTTTCTGCAGGCATCTGAATTCCTTCCACTGGTTAGAACTCTTGCCTGCCGCTTTCTAGCTCAATGTCCATGCAGTTACCATTTTCCTTCTTAGCACCATGAATAACATCATTTGGCAGATCAGGTGAGGGTGTCTCTGGAATTGTCATTTGGCTTTCTCTGAGGACTTCCATTTCGTTTCCTTTCCCAGGTGGAGTTTGTTGATGATCTTTTTGGTGGTATGTTCTCTTGACCCACAAATAATTTCTCTTCTGAAGCTGCACCCTCTGACAAGTCAAGAAAAAACGAGGCTGAAGGAAATTGATTGTACTTGTGAATGAATCTTGAACCAGAATGCGGTTCCCCTTGAAGATCATTTTCATAGCAGACTTGAGAATAGGGGCTAGTAACTGAATCAAGGTGGTGTCGCACCAGTTGCTTGCTTTGTTTTGAAAGTTCATTGATGAAGTTATTATATGAGCACCTTAAAGCAGCATGGTATCCGATGTACCCATCCATATCTCCATTGTTTCTTCGGTCTGAAAGTAGTGAAGTTATAGTCAGTAACCAGCAAAAAGAAAAAACAATAATTGCATGCAGAAAGTATAGTTAAATTAGAATGTTAGAAAATATAATATACAGAAAATGTAGATGGTTGTTAGCAAATATGTGTAATAGGCCATAGTTAAGATGCAGATCATAAGTTATGCTGCATTATTTTGACGAGCAGTATGTTAAAATCCCCTTAGCAAATTAAATTTTTAAATTTGCATATGCTTATTCTGTCTAACAATAAAAAGGTCTGCATAATGCACATGTCATGCACTCTTCACATATAATTCAAGAGTAAACAGTGCAAGTACTTATTTTCCAAATTAAAGTTGTATATAGAGTATAAAAAGCAAAAACACCACTTACAATCTGAGTCATGCTCGCTGTTGCGCTCCATTGCAAGGTCAAAGAGGTTTTTTAAAATGAAGGACAGCCTCTCACAGGCGGTATCAAGAAGAGGAGCAAGCCAAGCACGAGCAGCTGCACGTGCTATCTCAGCAGCTGCCTCTGATATTCCCCACCCCCACCTCTTCCAGCATGAGCAAGCAGTATGTTTGCAACCTGTTGTAAACAGAAGATTGGAACATATGTAAAATTAACAAACATGATTATTTGAATACTTGATAGGAAATAAGGAGTTCTACCACACCTTCTCTCTTGACAATTGAGGGCACTCCATTGAGTATGTTGCACAACGGAATTCATGCATCACCCTCTCAAATGCTGCTCCACCATAGAGTTTGATCATTATAGTTTGGAGGCTTTACAGCCACAGTAACACCAGGCCAGCTCCCAAAACCACTCTCCATCTGCTCCTCAGTAGTTGTTTTCCCCCATTGTTCTGGAGCAGGATCTGCTGCCCCATCAAGTAATGCACCCTTTGCCAACATATAAGTAGTAATACTTAGGAAAATTGTAAAAAAAATACTAGTTGAAACAAGAAGAAAACGTTCGCAGAGTCCATACCACATGACTGCAAATTGAGGCCGCATGCAGCTTGGCCAACCTCCGAAGATGAGCAACATCAGATGTCACCTTCAACTTAGTATCCAAGCCGCCAACTCCATGGTGATTTCGCCACAACGTTGTTCTAGTAAGGCAAGTGTTGCTGGAGCTGCATCTTTGTACCTCTTCTGAAGCTCTGCTTCCAAGTATTCTCTCAGACAACTAAAACCAATAGAGGGCCCATATTTCTCTTCATTGAATCCTCCTTTAATATTCTCACGCAAATGGCGCCTAACATCTGTGTCTACCTGAGAAATCTGCCTGCGGAACTCCTCATTAGACACTACTCCCCGGTCCTTGGGCAGAGCAACAAAAAATGGACGGGTGTTCTCCCCAAGGTAGCCACCGGCACTTAAATAGCTATCAACTTCCCATCGTTCAGTGAACTCCTGCCAGCATTCACCACACAATGAATTGAATCACCATTATAAAGATGTTAAGTATAAACCCTTTGATATTCATCAGTTTTATAAGAAAAACTACTATAGATGAACAAAATTTGCAAAATTAATTAAGGAGGATTTGACAAATACCTTAAGTCGATTATCAAATTTTGAAATGACAACAATGGTCCTTTTGAAAGTAGGATCAATGTCACGAATCGCATCTAGCCACAGCGAAGAACACCACTCTACACTACTTTGTTGCAGAAACAACAGAAGGCGATGTGGGGGGCTTGCTAATGACTTCACCATGGACAGAATCTCCTCCGGTGTGCCCTCCGGTTCCCCTTTCTTTGCCTGTGAAAAGGTAAAGTTTAAAACAAAAACACAAAGAGTACCACAAATTTAAAGTTTCTCCCAAAAACATTGCACCTTGAGGACAAAACCAGGAGTGTCAATAATGGTGAGGTTGGGACAATGAGCATATTCTGCTCTCATGACAATTGGCTTTGCCGAGACTGCACCTCGGACCTTCTTAAGATGTGCCTCGGTGCGGGACCTTATAACATCAGCTATAGCAGAAGCCAAAACCATTGGGCTCCCATAGTCCTCTGAGTCTTCTTCCTGCCATCACACCAGTTATCAAGTGGAACTAGCAGCTAAACCCTAGAATAATTGAACAGATTTCCGCTTCTATTCGAAGTAAAAATGTCAAATTTCTCGACAAACTTAAAATATAAACTTAATCTCAGATCCTAACTGGAAAAAATCCAAGCTTTCACTTCAAAAGAAGCAATGTTGGTAAAGAATCCACCAGAAAAGAAAATCCGACTTCAAGAAAATCAAGAAAATCGAAGGAAAACAAAAAATAAAAGAGAGAGGGACCTGGAATCGGCATCGTGGTTCGAGGGCATCAGGATCATGGATCATCTGGAGTACGAGGGGGCGACGGGTGCCCATCTCGACCTCCCGGACATTGAACCGGAAGCCAAGGAGAGCCTCGAGGAGTGAGCTCTTGCCATCAGACTGCCCACCCAGGGCGACGATCTCCGGAATCGGCACCCGCTCACCGAACGCCACCGCGGCCGCCTGAAGTCTATTGAACGCCTCGAACCTCGACTTCACGGCATCGGAGGTGGTGGAGGATTCCATCTGGACCGGTTTATTGTGCCTCCTTGCGGCCGGCGACGCCTGGGATTTGACGTTTGAGGCCCGCACCGGCGTCGTGACGTTGGCCGCCATGAGAGAGAGAGAGAGAGAGAGAGAGAGAGAGAGATTTGGAATTCAAATGTTGGGGGGGGGGGGGTGAGAAGTAGCCGTTGCGACTATGGAGTATAAAAGGGAGGCCCAAAGAGTAATTGGGCTTGCGGCCCAATAAGACTTCTTTTAGGGCTATATATATTTATATGAGACTTTTACCAATATCTATTTTTAAAAAAAATATTTTTTTTAGTCTCAGGGTCATTTAATTTACCAATATATTTTAAAAAAAAATTATTTATTTTTAGCCCTAGGGTCATGGGGCTGCACTGAATGCCGGCCAGGATTAAAAATAAAATTTAAATCATTTTTGGAGTATTAATTAAAAAAAAAGGAGCCCATCTCTCGAACCAAAAGGGCTTTAAGCTTTAGATAGCTCAAAAAAACAAAAGAGAGAGAAGGGGTTATTTGTAAAATATTATATTTTAATCCTAGTCATCATCCACAAAATTATTTAAATAATAATTTTAAGCATAATTAGCATCCAACCAACACCTTGGATTCTTGACCAGGCCTGGGCATCACCAGAACCATTTTAACAAATAAAATGGACCTACCTACGACTGCTTGGTCGGATGGTATTGGGTTCCAGCGCCTCGTGCCTCACGCGGGTTCGAATGATACTTGAGGGTTGTCCTGTGGCGTTTACGTACTTCGGTTTGGCCAGCCTTCTAATGGCATTTGTCTCACCATTGTTATGGCGAGGATTCGATCCTGCGCCAACCCGCTTCTTTGGTTCTTCTTACTACCGCCTGGCCACCAGGTAACTTAACGTCCAAAAAAAACAAATAAAATGGACCTAGGCTAAAAAAATAATATTTTTTAAAAATATATATATAGGAAAATGACCCTATATATTTTTATAAATTTATGAAAATGCTCCAGAAGAGGGCTAAAGAAATTATAACAAAAATAATACTTCAAAAGTACATGAAACTTAGCTTTGATGTCTATCATATAAACAAACTAAGCTTTTTTTTTTTGTGGGGTACTATCATTTATCAAGATGGACAAAGAAAAGCAAAACTTTAATTGCACTCATCAACGAACACAAAGCAAAACAACAAAGATGATGATCACATTATTAAACAGAGAACAGGATGAAGAAACAACAGCATTAGGTTACAAATTAGAATACATGCACAAACAATATTCAAACAATCAAACAAACATATCAATCAATGAGAATGAATTGAATGTTGGATGAAAAAGAAAAGGATTTTATAGGACAAATGTAAAAATACATGACTTGCATTTTATTTAGCTAATTGAAAAATCAAACCATAGCCTTCTTCTTCTTCTTCTTAGACCTTCTTCTCATTCTCAAGCTTCCATTATTTCCATTCTCTTCTTCTTCTCCTCCCTTGCAAAGCCCTCTCATGAGATCAATGGAGGTACCTTGCACACCTAGTGATGACACTGCAGCCACGGCGGTAAGGATTGGCGCGCCGTCCTTGCCGGCAGTTGTAGTAGGAGTGGCCACGGCGGCTGCACGGCACTCGGTTCCTCATCAGAGCACCGTAGCTGATGAAGCTTGCGCGGCCTCGCCGCGCATACATGAGGCTTCTTCGGTTTGTCTCAGAGTCCATATCCATCTCTTCATCGTCATCAACGCAGTCCCCGATGATGCTATTGCATGTTTTTGATTCATGAAGGCCACCGTCGGCGTCGGCGAGGGCGGTGGTGAATGCTAATGGTGTTATTTTTCCTGCCGAGGACTTGGCGGCCACGGCCACCATTACTAGGAGGAGGAACAACACAATGCGGAGAGCCATGGTTGTTAATTAACACAAATTAAGATGGAAAGAGAGTACTTAGTATAAACTTTTGGTCTCTTCCCTTCCTCCTTAGGGAGAAGGAGAGGAGGAGGAGAGGAAGGAAGAAATCAAGGGAGGGAGATGATCTAGAGGGAAGATGAGGGAGGGGGGAGATGATGAAGGTTATGGAGGGGGAAGGGATGGTGAGGGATGGAGGTTTGATTTTATGGTTGGTTTTGGACTTGGGATGCGTTTGCCACGGAATGTCTAACATTTGTTTGGCTTAAGTTTTGTTTTCTAATTTTAGGCTTCTTTGTCACCTTTGCATGGCTTTGCATGGGATTGATTGAACGTGTACGTGGCAAAACAAAATTATCATTGGTTGGGATTGATTAATTAAGAAAGTTCACATGAGATATATATATGATGAGGAACATATATATATATAAATGAGCCATAATTTTGTTATTATGTGGAGTTGGATCAAACTAATATAAAACAAATAAAATTATATGTGTAATAATAATATTGATGTTAGATTTTGAATTATAGTTAAAAGCAAAATTAATCCATTTTCTACTCTAATGTAAAGGTGTGTATTGATGTTAGATTTTGAATTATATTAATATTGATGTTAGATTTTGAATTATAAAAACAAAGATATTAGTTCCTTTGTTTTTAGTTAAATTTAAATTTAAAAATAATATTTGCTTGTATACCCCTGTAAAACATATTAATTGTATATATTGTCATTGGTCATAGGTTACTAAATTATTTTTAACTTTTTTTATTAGGGTATTTTAACAATTCCAAACTTTTTTTATAGGGGTATATTAGTGAATTCATTTTAGTAATTTTCTTTCATACTATTCATTAATTAGTTTGACAATATTAATAATCAACTTAACCACATGGGTATATAAGTTAAAAAAAAACTGATTTATATGCTATGCAAGTAAATATCACTCTTGTAGGAGCATTGTATCCAACCAACTTCATTTTCTTATTATGAAAATTATTAGCTTCATCATTCATTCCTCTACGCATAACAAACAAATTAGTGAATTACAAATCATAATAAAGACAAAAGAAAAGGGATAAACCTAATCAACCTCACTCTTGTAATTTGCTCCTCAAAACAAAGACAAGAAAACAATCTCCCTCCATAGTAAACACAAACAAACCCTTTGAGAACTCAGATCAATTGAGAAATTAGAAACCAAAGATAGCCACAATCATCAATGCAATACAAACACTTGAACAAACACTCAAACCTGAGGAAGATGAAGACTTCAACGCCGAAGGAGAAGCCGCTGGAGGCCGGGACCAATATCCTGGTGAACTCTCCCTCGGTGGCATCGCCGTCTTCTTCTTCCTTTCTGCTAGAACAACCACAATCATCTTCTCTCCATTCTCACACCTCCATGGAGTTCCACTGACAAAGAAGAATGGCCCCGATCGATCAAACTTGAACTCTGTGTTACCGTCGGAGAATTTCTCTATAGGTTTACTTGTGTTGCATGTAACATAGTCCTTCTTTCTCACCACCAACACTGAATCATTCCCTTTCTTGTATTTGAACACTAAGAACACAATCCAAGCAATGAATTATCAAAGTATAAAACCCTAATAAACCCTAAACCACATAGTAATACATACCAAGAGTGTCATTGACTTGAAATCTATTTCTCTCTGCCCAATGATTATAGCTTTCAGAGGGGTTCATAACCCATCCATCTTTTCCTCCAACGTTGAACTTGTAAGCATGAGAGCTTGAAGATATGAACACCATGAAAACAAGGACCGAAAAACTAAGTTTGAACTCCATTTCTGCAGCTCTAAGTCCTTCAATATGTGTTTAGAGAAGGAGAGGTGTGAATATATAGGAGGGGAATTAGGGTTAGGGTTTGAAGGGAGATGCATGCATGCATTGGTTTTGGACACATGTCAGATGGTGGTGGGTCCAACGGCAACCTTTGTTTGGCGTTTTGCATGTTTTATAATTAATTTTCAGTTGCAACCTAAGATTTTGCTCTAATGAATTTTGATGATTTAGCCTCTTAGGGTTTTTTATAGTATGTTTTTGTAGATATTTGATATATTTATTTCTGTAAAAAAAATTACCTAATTTGTTGAGCATTTTTTTATGAGTTTTATTTATTTATTTATTTATTTTGACAAAGGCGACAAGTGCCCAGTCATGGACGTGCCCAGGCGTGGAGCTTAGTTGCTATACACCTGAGTCCTCGCCTTGTGTGTATTGAGGCTCGATCTCGGGATCATCCAAGAGAACACACTCCATCCGTCTTACACAAGGGACCTGATAAATAGGCCAAGAGGCTAAGAGGCCATTGGCCGTAGTTGGAATTGAGATCTCATTTAAAGAGAAAGATAGCAAATATCTCGAGTTTCTTTTTTTATCCTATACGTTTTTATGAGTTTTATTGGAAAATAGAGGTGAAACAAAAATATTAATAAACAATGGAAAATTATGGAATTTAGTTTTACTAATAGATTTTTTTTTTTACTTACTTCTATATATCTAGCATTCGTAATTAATTGACACTCTAGCTCCTCAATTTAATCCTAAATTTTGTCTTATATTTCTTGTTTTATTGTGTCCCTAGTGATACAGATCACTAATTAAGGTATGAGATTATACTTCTTGAAATTTTACTCACTAATTAACTACAACATAAAATATAAAAACAAATGTAAACATCATGAAACGACAAGTTTTTGACTTTGAAGAAAAGAAAATATAATAAAATAGAAAGAAATTGACTAAGAAAAAACTAACCATTATTGCTAAAGCTAGTGTTTTGACCAAGTCAGAATAAATTGAATTTATTTTGGAAAGAAACTCCTTTATCATAGAAAACAAGTTCAAACAATACTAATTTAAACTATTTAAAAAATATATATATAATTAATATTATTAATAGCTATAATTCAAAACTTGATTATTATTATTATTATTATTATTATTATTATTATTATTATTTTGACAAAGTACAAGCCTACACATGGGAAGTCATGAGGGAGATTATGCAGTGAGGCAGCTCGATCCTGTGTTAGTTCATAGGAGAACACAAGTGTGGCAACTTGATCCTATGTTAGTCCACAAAAGAGCATCACCTGTCTGACCCTCACCTTACAAGAGTGGGGATTTGATCCTGTGAAGAACCACAGGTTTTAATAAGGGACCCAGATACTAATAGACTTAATTATATATGTATTTATTTGTTTAAATTTTAAAATATTTACCAATTCTAAAGTATTCCAAAATTTATGTTTGGTTCTAAAGATAGTAATATATTGTAAAAAACTTGTAGGCCCTGTTTGGATAACCCAAAATTATGACATAATCCGTACATTATGTCCTAATTTTATATTTTATGGGGATTATGAATTGGGTGTTTGGTTGGTTATTTGAGGGTATTAAATTATGCCATAACATAGGTGTTATAGCATAAAAAAATATTTATATTCCACTCAGAGTGGAATATTTTCTTATTGTGAAAGTTGCGACCTCCTCTACTCGTTTTCTCTCCTCCTCTCTTCCCGATCTCTATCTCTCCGCCTTTCTCGTCCCCTTTCCGAACTCTCTGACCCTCCACGAGATCTTCACTCTTGTCTGCCTCATCGCTTCCCTCATCTATCTCATCTCTTTCTTCGACATCTCCTATGTCCAGTCCTCTATTTCCTCTCACGATGAGATTGAGGACAACGTCGTTAAGAAAAGAGACCACCCCCACCGCCACAACCACCGTTTCCCACCCACGTAAGGCACCCCAACCCCTCCCCTAATGTCTTGCCCCCTTCTGGTGGAGATCCCTGGATCCAAGATCCCGTCATTCTACCCTAGTGACGAGTACGAGGAATCCGCCAGTGATGCCATCGAATTTTTACGAAGACGAAGAATGGGAGCGGCTAAAACCCTAAAAAAAAAATTATTTTTTTTCAGAAACCACCTTAAAATTTTCCAGATTTTCATAAATTTTTTTGAATTATTTATAAGTAGATAGGATTAAATTAGGTAAGAATTTTTGTAATAATTTTTTATTATGCTAGCCAAACACTCATTCTGTAGAAATAAAATATGTAAGAATTTCTGTCATAATCATCTTCACTTTCTACATAAAAAAAAAAAATTTATACCATAATTTTTTATTTTATAACCAAATAGGCTTGTAGTGTTATTTATAAATATTATATATTATCTAATATTTTTTAAAAAAATTTATTCATTATTATCAACTTTCCACTTGTCATTTTGGCGGGAAAGGAATGGACTTCTCATGCATACTCAAAGAAATAGTAAATGGCGAAACGCCTCTTGGCCAAACAGCAAAGATCCCTTGTCGAATCTCTGCTACATAAGATGATCGAGGGCATAGGGTGTGGGTTACCTAATGGGGTGCATGTTAGAAAAACACAAAGTGTAGGAATTGAAAAAGATCAAATCGGAGGCATGTTACCGCTGTCCTTAGAGAGATTTACGCGCCTTATCACAAAGATCTCCTAAGAGGGTTTTATGCGATCTCTCGTGATACAATCAAGATCACGCGACTTAGGAAAAACGTGATTTTCCAAGATCTCACTATTTAGGAAAGGAAAGGATGAAGACAAAGTTGTTTTGAATGAATTTAACTTCTTGAAATTAGCCTTATTTATAACTTTTCAAAAGACTCATTTGAAGAGTTACAACCTTACCAATGAAACCATTAGCCCTCAAAAGATGCATTTGAACTGTCACATCTTTTGACACAATAGGACCATTCAAAGTCATAGCATTCTTTCAAAACATAATGATTAATTTAATTAATTATATATACTCAAAAGATGCCATTGAAATGTTACGGTGAGACGAGCCGTTTATCATTACGATAGGTGTCAAGTGGAAATGCAGTGATGTATGCAGCTGAGGCATCCTAACAGATCGAGAGATTTGAACCTTGTTCCTACACGACCTGATCAATTCGATCAGGCACTCGCCATCTATTTTCATTATCTTTTGGCTAAAAGCTACAACTTAATATTAACAATCTATATAATATTCCCCCATTTGCACGTGAGCCTTCTCCGTGTGGGCTCCATATAGCCATGGGTGGTAAAATAAGTGCATACTGTGTGAAACCTTTGGGTGATAAAATAAGTTGTGTTGTATAAAACCTGTGGTGATCCAAGCTACTCTCATGTCCTATTTGACTTATCCTTGGGAGTGCGCTTGTCGCCTTGGTCAATGTATATATATATATATATATATATATATATATAGTAAATGCAACATGCAATAGATGATGTAGATATCTATTGTGCAAATAGGTTGGTTTCAGGTACAAATTTATATAACTTTTATAATTTCAAATTAAAAAAAATCTAATTTTTTTATTCCTAATAACATAAATTCAATGTTTCACTGCATTACTTGAAAAGAACTAGTTAATTTATGTTGAATTTCCACGCAAAAATAACTGTGAGATATCATCGAAGAATAATCAATATTTATCCATATAAAGTTATTTCAAAAGAAAATTAAATGTAAATATAAATTTCTACATAAAAAAAAAAGTTGCATATTTGTCCAATGGTATCCTGCATCCAACTACTTCTGTCCCACTGAATTTAAGACCTTGTCTCCCATGCATACATGAGCTAGCAGTGTAAGAATTAATATGTATACACAAAATTTCATTTATAATTCTATATAAACAGAGGAAGATATACCAATTGTTAGCTCTATTATATATTCCACTATATTACCAAATTGTTCTTCTTATTTTTAATACATATAATTAAGAGCTAATAAACTAAACTAACATAAACTTTATAAAACGAAACAAAGTTAGCGTAATATAAATCGGTTCATTGGTTAATCGAAATTAAAGACTTTAGTGGATCGAATCAAGCCCTTAATTAGTACGTACTATTGTACTGAATGACTAAATGATTCTTATGATCCTCTTGTTAATTATTTTTTTTTTTAACAAGAACACATTAAAGAGACTGATTTAAGAATTGAATCTTCTTTGTTTAAATGCTTACCTTGAACTTGCATTCTTATGTATATATAGTTATCTTCAATCCTTCTTTTCCATCATGCTTTCAGCTTGTTCCTATCCCTAGCTACTAATTTAGATTATAAATGAAGTTAAATACCCATACATTCATTGTGATACACCACATTGCATGAAGATTTAAACATTTGTTTCAACCCCCAAAACCCAAAAATAGAGGAGCACTGAAACATTAAACTCTTATCAATGCACCCTGCAACACAACAACTAACAACACACTGTCTGTATTTACTCTCTATGTGCAGTACTGCAATTCAATGTCTATAAAAAACACACATTCTCTCCCTCACTCCACTCAAACTGATCTCATCTCTCTCTACTGTTCCTCTAACAATGGAGAGAAAGACAAGCACATCTTTCCTTCTGTGTTTCTTGTTTTCTTTGTTAGTCTCTGATTGCATGTGTAGAAGAAGCCTCGAGGAGTTTTCAGACCAGAAGACATACTACTCTCCTGATCCTCATCACTCTTCTTCCCCTCCTAGACATCATCGTCGATCTCTCAACCTCTACATCATTTTCTATATAAATATTTTCCGGTCATCCAACTAACAATGAATTGTATGCAATGAACAACAGATGCACACAGGAAGAGATCATCACCTTCATGTGGGAGTACTACTACACCAAGTCACAGCACACCGTCACATGGCGGCGGAGGCTACTCCGGCACACCTGATCCTTCTCACGGGAGTACCACACCGTCACATGGCGGGGGAGGCTACTCCGGCACACCGCCTTCTCACGGAAGTGGTGGTGGTGGCTACTATAACTCACCACCAACTTCAGGCTACACCCCTTCACCACCACTTATCAGCACTACTCCACCATCTCCACTCATTAATCCAGTTATCTCCACTCCACCATCTCCAATCATTGATCCAGGGACTACACCAACCTCCCCCTCAACTCCAACAATTTCAACACCTCCTTCTCCATCCATAATAGACCCTAACTCTCCCCCATATTTCCCAGCACCTTGCAGGTATGCATGTCATATTTCTGTCAATGCAAAGTTTTTTTGTTAGCTTAAGATTTCACAGGTGTGATTTGAATCCTCAACCTCTCTTTGTTAAGAGTAACTAACAAGTACTTATATATCTTTGTTAGTTATTGGATTACACATCCGGCGGCGATATGGAGTTTACTCGGGTATTGGGGGACGGTAGGAGGGTTTTTAGGAGCGGGGAGTAGCTTGGCTTATGGAAAGGAACTGACATTGCATCAGGCATTGTCAATACTCGGACGGATGGAATCGAGAGCTTTATAGACAAGGCACTGCTGCTCTACTGAACTCCATGGCTACAAACAAGTTTCCTTTCAGTAGTCAGCAGGTGAAGGATGCTTTCACTGCTGCATTGGGGTCTCAGAAGGCAGCTGCAGATCAGGCTGAAATATTCAAGCTTGCCAATGAGGGAAAGCTCAAGAAGCATTAGATTAGATAGATGAAAATTAATATATATTCCATGCATGTAGTGTTGTGAGCTTAATTACTTGTCATGTATGTGTTCTTTGATTCCTTGTTTTAATTTGGTAGGTTGTGTTTGTTTGTGAGATCTTTAATGTGTTTGTTGTTATGAGAGCTAGAAGCAGGTTGGTGTACTGTATTGATTGATGTTAATGTGAGACTTGAAGTTGTTGGCCTTGTGAGTGAGGAGAGTAAATGCATGGGTACTGTTGGATTAATCAAATTAATTAATAATAGTACAAAAAAATTGTCACACTAACTCACAGAACAATTTGCCCATAAAATTTAAGTGTAATTAATATTTAATTAATCAAACAAAATATATACTCAATGTTATTTTATAGGTGAGTAAAAGTACTATCAATGGATATTTTCAACTATGAGTAATATAAGTCAACATGTGATCAGTGATTTCCTATGCGACCCGGCAGAGGAAACCACTGATCACTTATTCACTCAATACCCATTTTTCATAGCCACTCGGGAACACTATGGGCAAATCTTGAATCGATTGACCCGTCCCACCAAGATACAAGATTTATGGGACGAGTCTGCGATTTTCAAACTAGTGGATAAGGAGCTTCGCCCGGGATGGGAGCTGTTAACCGTGACAATTACTTAGACTATCTGGCTAGAAAAGAACATGAGATGTTTTGACGACAAACGCATTGTTTTCAAGGAACTGATCCACCAAACAAATTTCTTTTTTCTATCTTGGTTCGAAGCGGCAAACGCCACTAACAAGTCACAACTCTAAGAAATGCACACCATCGTCATGCAGAATCTCAGCTCCACCAGAGAGGAGCAAGGACCGAGGCATGTGGGAGCAGAATTAATTGAGGATGACCACGGACCTCCCCCCATCCTAATGTATTATACAAGGCCTGGAAACAACCCTGTAGACATCACTAAGCATGTAACCATTTACCCTACATTCCAATAAACGCGGTTAATTTATCCATCTTTTCAATATATATAAAAGTTATATATTATAGTCTTCATAAACCAGTATTAAAGTAATTTATAATTATAATTATTTTATAGTTAATCAACTTTCTAGTACTCTTTCAATATTCTCATTATTTGTTTTCAATAACTATTAAAAAATATATATATAATTCACTCATTCATTGAGGTTGTGCCACAAACAGCTCCTATTTATGAGTTTTAAGTGCCCTATCTACCTATTCTGTTTACATTTAGGTCCTAATGCTCATTCATTTATTCTCATAATTTATATTATAACATAGATTTTATATTAGATTGTGTTTGGTTCTTAGGTACGTATACTACCACCCTAAACCAATATTATATTATTTCGAAATACCCCATTTTATACCTATCCTAATGATCTTCGTTGTTTTTTTAATCCTTATTCCAATTTGGTTGCTTGCCAAGTTATCCCAATTTATCCTTATCCAAATATATGCCATGCCTATTAATAATCGGGATCCAAGTCTATTGGTATCCGGGTCTCTTGTTAAAGCATGAGGTTGTTCAAGAGCGGCTCAAGGGTAAAGCCGGTGAAGTGACCACTTTTGACCCTCAAATTTTAAGGGCCTCATATTTTTTAGGGGAAATGAATTATAGGTCCCTGACACTGTTTGCCAGGGACCTCCCCCTCTCACTATTAGCTACACCCCACCTACACCCACCTCAGGGACCCCAAGGAAAGTGGCACTGTTTCAGAAACCTATAATTAATTATCCTTATTTTTTATCCTCTAAGATTTTTTATTTTTTTTGTGAAATCTTATTATCATAACTATAATAATAGATTATTATAATAAATTGATATTTAAAATTTTTAATTTTAATTTTAATATCTATTGGAGGCCTCATGCAAAATTTAAACCTTCATTTTTTTTAAAAACTTATCATTGGAGTTATAATAATTATTTATATGATAAATTAATATTTAAAAATTTTAATTTAATATCTATTGGAGGCCTCTTATTACATTTGAACCTGAAATTTTTTAAAACTTTATCATGCTAATAATAATTATTATTTGTTATAATATATGGATATTTAAATTTTTAATTTAATATTTAATCAATTATATATCTCTTATCAACTAACTTTTTTAAATAAAAGATAATAAACTAAAGTTTTAACTAAAACTAATCCTAAGAATTATTAATTACGTAGACGTTGATAAATTGGTAAGTAAGGATCATTTTCTCCATTATAAATCAAGATTGTTTTAAAAAAAAATTATATCTTTATTTTTTTTCAATCTATGCTTTTGAGTTCTTGTTTGCAATACTTTAACAGTTCTATTGTTTTAACTTTGTTTGTTATTTTAATTTATATTTTATAAATACATTTTACTTAATTTATAAAATTTTCATTAAATTTTTTTCTCTTTTTATAACATAACCTATTATCTTTCTAATTTTTGTTTGTTTAGATTTTTTCTTTTCTTTTCTTTTTTTGAAGTGGATATAGAGTTGCTTCCCCATCAAAACCCATTTATCATGTTATTATATAAAATAGTTAAAAAAAATATTGTATTAGTGTTTGTTAAAAAAATTACTAAAATTTAATTAATATTAAATAATTAAAAGCCTCATTTTAAAATTTCCCTTTAGGTCTCTAACTCTCTTGAGTCGCCCCTGAGGTTGTCATGTGGAAGAACCCGAGATCGAATTCTCACTCTTGTAAGATGAGGGTCAGGCTGGTGATATTCTTCTATACAGGATCGAGCTACCATGCGGATGATGTTCTCCCATGAACTAACACACAGGGATCGGTAGCCTTGACTTCCATTAAGCGAGGCACTTGTCGCTTGTCAAAAAAATATATGCCATGCCAAGTCAAGCACTCTAGAACTAATATATATAGTTGAACACAATATCCCCATGTTTTGAAATAAACTATTCTTGTCATACGTTTGATTCTTAATCTAAAAATTAAAAAAAAAATTAATTTTCCTTTGCTTCTTGTCATTTAAACACACTCATTCTTAATATTTAAGTTATTTTTGGTGATGTTGTTGAACGGTAGTTAAACGAGTCATGCTATATGAAAGCGAGTGTTGGACAACTAAAATCTACCTATTCATAAAATGAGTGTGGCAGAAATAACGATGTTAAGGTGGATGAGTGGTCATACAAAATCAGATAAAATTAGAAATGAACACATCCAACAGAAGGTGCATATTGCACCAATTGAAGATAAAATAAAACAATTAGAGTGTTCAAGATGGTTTGGACACGTCTTGGCCAGAAAACCCCGCATACTCGATTTGAAAATATGATAGTTTGATAATAGAAGGTAAGAAGAAACGTAGATATAGGTTTAAGATTATATGAAGAGACAGTGGCTGAACCAGAAGCAAAGTTAAGGGGGTGCTGATTTCAACTTTAAAAAAAATTATAAATATAAAAGAGGAAAAATAATAGAAGGGATGTTGTATTAATTTAAATAAAAATAAAAATTGTGGTTGCGTTGCAAGTTTAAACCGTGGCTCTCTTTCAAAAAACTTGGAATCCTAACCACTAAACTATAGCATTGTTGTGTTCTAAAATATGATAATAATATTTTATACTACATATTCATAAGAGCAATTTCATGTAGCTACATCCTCAAAGTAGGGTCCTCCTCAAGTTAAGGGGGTGCTTGAGCACACCCATTGAAGAGATATAGTGTCTAAGAACCTATGTATATTAGATATCGAGTACTCAGATCTTGCCTTTGGTTGACAAAGAATACATATAACTGTTCCCATCTAGTATATGAGTAAGGCTTTGGTGGTTGTTGTTATAACATTTAATGAGAGGCATATGTTATGTTTATAGAGGATGATGGGGTTGGGATAAGAAATAAAAAAGATTTTATATTTAAACATAGTAACTCTAATCCCAAATTCTAATCAAGGAGAGTTACTACTACACATACCTTTATATTTATCAAAATTAGAATTTTAAAATTAAAAAGCATGAGTTGAGTTAGATAGAAAGACGTTTTTTTTGGGTGAAAATAAATAATTTGACTATTCTTTATTAAAAAAATTAAAAATAAATGTTATTTTATAGGGGGTGTATATGTAAAAGATCCATTGAATGAAAAAATAATTTGTAGAGTTTTAAGGAGTTATTTGAGAAAAGACCACGCCATACGTGTGTACCCTATGCTCCAATACGGCCCTCCCTTCACGGCCATTTCGCTCTTCAATTCCAACCACCTCCCCGCCTCTCTCTCCCTCGCTCTCCTTCGCTCTCTCGTGCATTCAGATCTTCAATTTCTTTCTCTAGTTCTTCCACAAATCCCTCAACTTAGGAACCTTTCTCCCTCTTTTGCCTGAAGAGAAATCACATCGATCAACTCCTGTAAGTCCTCTTTCTTTGTTACTTGAATCTCTCGGTTCCATCTCGCGCATTTACTTTTCAACTTGGTTTGGATCTGGATTCCTTTGTTTTTTTTTCTTCCCGTTTTATTGGAATTCCTTGGAATGTTCAGTCTTGTTGATTTCTGTTTCCAAAATTGGATTTTGATGAATGTTCTGCTTAAGCCTTGGATTACTGGTCCACATTGCTTTTTGGATCCTTTTTTTGTGATGATGTGGATTCTGATTTGTGATTGGTAACAAAAAGATCCAATCTTTGGGTGATGTTGTGCGTTAGATCTTAGAGTTGTTGGTTCTTTGTTTTTATTTGCAGTGTTCGGCTAAGCAAATTGGTTGATTATTTTTATTATTTTTCATTGAATTTTTTGATTCATTTCTTTGTTGATTTGATTGTCTAATTTCCATAAAACTGATGTTTTTAAGTTTCAATTGTCTATCATTTTGTCTATGTCAATGTTCATTGGGATTTTCCTAATTAGGTGTGATAATGACTTGGATATAAGTTATGGTAAGTGATCTTGATTTCATTACTTGTCACTTGTTCTTCATAACCTTGAGTTTTTATCTATGGGAAAATCCAATAAATGTAATACTTGGATGCATGGATGTGACTAGGTCATCTAGATAATGCATAATTAGTCAAATGATGATTTATTAAATTGAGTTATTAGGGTTATATAATTTATCACACTTCGATGATTATCAAATAAGGATAATTTTAATAAGTTCTATATCTCATGCATTATCATGAGCACTAGACAGTCATAGTTAGATTCACTATGTTTATTTTATTGATATGAGTAATATAATGATTTGAATCTTTATAAATCTATTGAGTTGCAGAGAATTTTTTTAGTCAATTGGTTTAGTCAGGGTTCCATGTAATGATTTTGGAAACCTTGCCCTGAATTTAATAAAATGAAAAATACATTTTCTTTCTTCTCTTCGAGTTGTGTTATAGATTAGAGCTAAAGCACCAAATTAATTTTTTTATGATGAAATGTGAATTTGATTTTGTTGGTTTTTGTGTTCTGTTCTCAGAATTTTCAATGTGTCTACCTGATATACTCTTTTTTTTTTCTTCTTCTTCTTCTTATTTCTTTAAGTTGTGATATTTGGAGAAGTGAAGAGAAAGTAGAGCAATAACAATGACTCCGTACAAACCAAAGAACATCCTGATCACTGGAGCAGCTGGATTCATACATCCCATGTGGCAAACCGCCTGATTCGCAGCTATCCTGGAGTACAACATCATAGTGCTTTCGACAAGCTTGACTATTGCTCCAACTTGAAGAACCTCCTTCCTTCCCATGGCTCCCCCAACTTCAAGTTTGTCAAGGGTGACATTGGTAGCATGAACCTTGTCAACTTCCCTCCTCATCACTGAATCTATCGACACCATCATGCACTTTTGCTGCCCAGACTCACGTTGACAACTCCTTCGAAACTCTTTTGAGTTCACTAAGAACAATATCTATGGCACTCATGTCCTCCTTGAGGCATGCAAGGTCACTGAGCCAGATCAGAAGGTTCATCCATGTTAGCACTGATGAGGTTTATGGTGAGACTGATGAGGATGCTGTGGTTGGAAACCATGAAGCTTCACAACTGCTGCCTACTAATCCATATTCTGCTACCAAAGCTGGTGCTGAGATGCTTGTCATGGCTTATGGGAGGTCTTATGGCCTACCGGTCATTACCACTTTCGAGGGAACAATGTTTTATGGGCCAAATCAGTTCCCGGAGAAGCTCATTTCCCAAGTTCATCCTCTTGGCAATGAGAGGCCAAGACTCTCCCAATTCATGGAGATGGATCCAATGTCAGGAGCTATCTCTACTGTGAGGATGTTGCCGAGGCTTTTGAGGTCATCCTTCACAAAGGAGAAGTTGGACATGTTTATAATATCGGGACAAAGAAGGGAGAGGTGTGCTTGATGTAGCGAGAGATATCTGCAAACTCTTCTCTCTGGACCCTGAGGCTGCCATCAAGTTTGTGGAGAACAGGCCCTTCAATGATCAAAAGGTACTTTTTGGATGATCAGAAGCTGGAGAACTTGGGGTGGACACCCAGAACCCAATGGGAAGAGGGGCTTAGGAAAACAATAGAATGGTATACAAGCAACCCTGACTGGTGGGGTGATGTTACTGGGGCACTGCTGCCTCATCCAAGGATGCTGATGATGGCTGGGATAGAAGGACACCTGCATGGGTCTGAAGAGATCAAGGCTATGGTGTTTAAAGCAACAAAGAGTCCCATTTCAAATAACAGCACCAGCTCTTCTACTAAGGATTCCTTGAAATTCCTGATATATGGGAAGACTGGATGGATTGGCGGCCTTCTTGGGCAGATATGCAAAAAGCAAGGGATATCATATGAGTATGGAAAGGGTCGATTGGAGGAGCGTTCTCAGCTCGTGTTGGACATTCAGAATGTGAAACCTACTCATGTCTTCAATGCTGCAGGGGTTACCGGAAGACCTAATGTTGACTGGTGTGAATCTCACAAACCAGAGACAATTCGCACTAATGTTGTGGGTACGTTGACCCTGGCAGATGTCTGCAAGCAGCATGGGCTGTTAATGGTGAATTATGCTACTGGCTGCATATTTGAGTATGATACTGATCATCCTGAGGGGTCAGGTATATAGGTTTTCAAGGAGGAAGACAAGCCCAATTTTATTGGTTCATTCTATTCAAAGACAAAAGCGATGGTAAATTCTTCATTTCCTCCTTGAAGTTCTTTTGTGTTTACAATTCTGTGACAACTATTAGCAGTGTATCACTAATTTAAAATTTCCCCATGATCCAAAAACTGCAGGTTGAAGAGCTACTGAAAGAATTTGAAAATGTCTGCACTCTTAGAGTCCGTATGCCCATATCCTCCGATCTTAGCAACCCACGCAACTTCATCACTAAAATTTCTCGATACAACAAAGTTGTCAATATCCCAAACAGTATGACAGTCTTGGATGAACTTCTCCCCATTTCTGTTGAGATGGCGAAAAGAAACTGCAGGGGGATATGGAATTTCACCAATCCTGGAGTTGTTAGCCACAATGAGATCCTTGAGATGTACAAGAGCTATATTGACCCAGGCTTTGAGTGGAGTCAACTTTACCTCTGGAAGAACAAGCCAAAGTCATTGTTGCACCTCGAGCAATAATGAGATGGATGGTTCCAAAACTGAAGGCTGAGTTTCCTGAGTTGCTATCAATCAAGGACTCACTGATCAAGTATGTCTTGAACCAAACAAAAAGACCACTGGTGGGGAAGCTAACTAAAGTTAATCACAGCTCAGATCATTTACTAACCATTGCATTCCCTTCATATCTAGTTTTGCTTTCACGACAACAATAGCAAAATTTTGCCTAGGTTTGGAAATTTTTCTTCAATTTTGCATTTGACTGTTTTTTGTTAAGCTACAAGTGTTTTTAGCTGGTTGGGTACATTTTAGTGGCCCTTTCTAATTCTTCAGTTCCTATACACTTGAAGGGCTACATTCTTTGAAAATTCAACACTCAATTCTTGTATGTCTTTAATTCTTATTATCCTATTCTATTGTATTACCTTTGTAATTGAAGGTATTCAATAATATTTCTTATTAATGGCCTTCTTTGAAACATTATGCTGTACTATGTTGTTGAGGCATGTGGTTTCTACTAAAAACATGCACCACAACAAACAAGCTGGAAAATTTGATTCATGTACAAATTCTTTTCATTAAATCTTTCTTTCATAGTATGATTCCAAATTTCCTTGTCATATCAACTTTTCATGATGAACTATATTCTTTTTTTCACTTTCTTTTACATTGTTGTGACAAAACCAACAATCACAAGAAGGCAACTGTAGGATCGACCATAAGACAACAATTAGCAAAAACATCATCAGACCCTAAACATTGTATTCATCCTCATCCTGTTTCTCCTCTTTGCTTGATTTGGTTGTTATCATCATCTTCTGATCCAAATAGAAATTCAACAAGTGAGTCTATTTATCCATATGTTGTTGAACTCTTATGCAATAGTCTAAGAGAAATTGTGTATTCATGAGACAACTAAGATTTACAACACCCACTCTAGGAATCATGTAAGCTTGCAGCATGTACTCATACCTGCAAGCCCAAAACAAGTAATTCAAGAATTTAATGAATGTTAGAATGCAAACATCCAGTAGAACAAGTCCAAGTGATGATTCCTGTTGGGAATGCCGACCCCCACTCCTTGTTATCTTCTTATGAGCATTATTAGAACCAGAATTGGTCTCAGGAAGTATTCAAGTGCCAATGAGAACCAGAGGAAGGAGGTGGTGGACTTCATCTCAGAACTCCAGAAATCCAACATAAATTAACATTTCGCCTTCTTTCTGCTTCATCTCGACAGCCAAATACTATGCGCTATAAGTGTGTAATACCTGTGAGAGAAGATCATGTTCAATGATCAATGTTCTAGTTCAACTGATTGTATTTTTTATTTCTGAGTCTTAGATAATAGAAGAATTTGAGTTCCTGTCTGTAGGATGTCCAGTGAAGCTATGGATGAAGGAAACAATGATTGATCCCAGATGTAATCAAGGATAGTGATGATCATGAACGCTCAAGAAGAACAATGTTGGATTTATCCATGGTGAGTTCTTGTTGAATGGTGAAGGCCTCTGCATTTTCCACCTGTATGATTCTGCACGAAGCTTCTCTGAGTTTGGTTTTAGGCTTTTCTTTCTCCATTTTTGTTGAATGGTGCTCTGATGTTGTTGAATGGTGCTCTGATGTTGTTTTCTGGATTGCTGCCTTGTCTTTGAAACTATGAATGAGCAATTAATTTTAGTTTATTAGAGAACTTTTGAAAGAGTTTTCTGATAATCCATTGCTGTATGCCCTGTATTATAGCCTATGATTATTATTACAATATTTTTACTGTATGAATATAGAAAAAATGTATGCATGAAATCTAATTTTCTTAAAAAATCTTTTAATCATATTGTTTGAGTGCTGAATATATATTTATGTAAACTATTATGAGAGAAAAATATTTGAGGACCCTGGCATGATTGTGATGGATTTTCAGGCATTGAAAGCTAACAACTAGTTGTCTCCAGACTAGCAACCAACTATCTCCGAGTTGGCAAATGATTTTTAGGCTGGCAACTAATGGACTCCAGGCTATATAAGGACGTCATTGGCTCACGAAGAAGGCATTTGATATTTGGTATGCTATCTTAGACTCCACTACAATTGAGCGCAAGCTTGAGCATCTCTCCCTGACTTGGGTGTTGAAGGATGCCGCGAGGTGTTCACATCTTTTCCTCACGTAGTTTCTTCTCTACGCGAGGTCGACGCTAAAAGGCACAGTGCTTTAGAGTGAACCTTGATCATGTGAAGCATGAAGGAGTTTTGCTTGAGTCTATCACAACCGATTTCTCTCAAAATCAACCAAAATACTTGGCCCACAAACCTCTTTCATATGTTGATATAGATATGTTCTGATTCATAGGAGAAGGATCAACATAAACCAACAATGATAGCTTTTTTCATTTGAAATTGTGTTCATTATAAATTTTTGAAAACCCCAAAAATAAAAATTGCAAAGTTTGACTATGACCATAGAAATGCAAGTTTTCTAAAAATTTAAAAAATTTAGAATTTTCAACTAATTAGAGAAGGGCATTATTTGATAAATATATAATATTTAAAACGTTAGTTTAGGATTACATATCTAGTTTTGAAATTTTTTAAATATTCATTAAAAATTTAAAACATTTAAAAAATTGAGAATATAAAAATCATTTTTATTTTTGGAAAAAAAAAAAATAAACAATTGGGTTTATGGGAAAACCCTAAACCCTAAAAACAACCATTGCTTGAGATTTGAGAGCATTGCTCGTCGGAGAATATTGCGGAGGAGTTTAGAGGAAACTCGGAGGAGGATCGAAGATCCTCGGATCTATGCTTAATCTCTCCATGCGCATGGTTTTTGGAGGCCCTGGTTTGTTTTCTCTCCCTGTTTCTCGCTGTTGCTGCACTTTGTTTTCGATGTTGTATGATTCTTGATGCTTCGTTTTTAGTGTTGATGTGCTTGTATGGTTTTGGATTATGTGGATTTGAGTGAGGATGCTTCAGTTAGATGTTTTTGAGACGTGGAATGGATGGAAGAGGGGAAAAGATTGAAACTTTGTGTCAAACAGCTGGTGCCCTAAAATGATATGTTTAGGAATTGTTTAAGGATCTTAAAAAAATGGTAGGAAGGGAAATAGTAGTGTGGATTAGTGGGAGGTTTTGATAGTTACTAGAAATGAACTTCTTTTTTTTTTGGCTAATTTATTGTCGAGAAATTAAATTAGTGAGGGTTTTAGTGGTCAAGACTGTTGATGGAGAGGTTACACTAAACAAGGAAAATTTATTGGATTTGTTTGAGGAGCATGAGTCCTAGAACTTGCCTTGAACAATGTCCACATGATGTTCTTAGAGCATTTACACCCCAAACCTTGAATTATGCGGATAAGAGTTATGGGGCAAAATTGCTTTATGGTGATTAAACAAATGCAAAAGAAACTTCCTTTGCATCCTTGATTGCCTTAGCAATCTTTATTTATAAAAAATAAATATATTTTATATTTTTAGTTGGTTAAATATTAGTTTTTATTTGTAATGAACTTAATTAAAACAAATGACATTAATTAAAACAAAGTAAGTACATTAATTAAAATAAAAAATTACATTAATTAAACATGACAATCTAAACAAGTAGGAAGACATATAATCAAACTAATTTGTGGATGTATGATCTTCATCCACATTAGTATGAGTCTTTTCATTAAGTATTCTTTAGAGGGTGCATTGAGTATTCTTTGAGGTGCCTTCATTAAAAGCATTCCTTTCCTCATAATATTAAGTATGTTAACTTTCCAAAACTTTTTTCTTATCCGGAGAAAATGCTGTGTAATCCATGACCATAATCTCTTGATCCCTTTGATTTTGTTGTACTTGACAGGCATATTTCTTATTTTTTTTGGAGTGTCTCAAATCTATGCCTTTCAAATGCATTATGTTCTCTATTTCCTTCAAGGTTAAGTTTACCCGATGTGGCTAATTCCTCAAGATACTTAGCCATGTCCTGTTATATGAACCAACGGCTTGCTTCAACTTCTTTCTTCCTGCCGATCTAGCCATTCCACCGGATTGTGACAACCTTTTATGTACGATTGGTGATATTGTAGCAGCATCAATTGGTGTCCCCCTATCACTAGGGGAATCAAATGTTATTAGCTCTTGGAATGTTGGCGCCAATTTAGTCGGTGTTATATATGTTATTTGAAATTCTTGGATAATCATGAATCTTGGATAGCTCTTGTGACAACTTGACGTTGAAAATGTGCAAATTCCTTCTTGGTCATAGCATTGTACCAACGTTGTGTTTGAATTTGCTAATACAAATAAGTAAATTAAGTAAGTATATATATTTTAAATAAATTAAGTTATAATTTTAAAAAATAAAGTATGTTTTATGTATAAAATATTGAATTATGTTAAAACAAGTACTTAAAATAAAAGTATGTGACATATATCAATTTAAATAAATAAAATATGTATTATATCTAAATATTTAATTAAATAAATTTATTTAAAAATTATTTCATCCCTAAGATTGATGCTACTTTGATAATTTTTTTTCTTTTTAGAAGCATCCTCCAATATCATAGCGATTTTTCAATATTTTCCATCCAGAAAGACTTCGTTTTAAATGCGAGGGAGAATTAGATTGCATTAGATATAAATTTTACATGAATGAGGTTTCACATTTTTACATTTTTCATCTCATTCTCGCGTCAGCGGATTATGAGCAAGCTTACGCTGATATTGACAATGATATATCTTGTGATGGACCATGAGCCACCCGAAGATGCTATCGAAAAAACTATTTGTTTCTCAAATATAAAGAAAAAAACAATAAAAGTGTATAAGTGTGGAGGAAGTTTTGTTGATGTGAATATATGAAAAACTATGAAATGGTGTTGGGTATTTATAGGAAAATTTTCTGAATTTTTTTAAATTATTTTATTATTATTATTTTATTTTAAAAAATATAACCGTTAAGATATATTCGTTGATATATCCATTGTTTGATTTTTTTAATACAAAATAACCGTTGCTTATTTTATTCGTTGCAGATTAAAATATTTTTAAAAATAAAATTTCGTGGGCCCCACACCAATCTGCCCGATTACATACCTGGGCAACCTTTGCTCGGGCGTATAATCGGGCAGGTGGGGTCCACCTATTGCCCGGGTGAAGAACTCAACGATGTATCTTTTTTTTGTTTGAACGGGCAGGATTTGCTTTTTGCCCAGGCAGAGCGTGTTACGGTGCACTATGGATACATCGCAACACGTTCTACCTGGGCAAAAAACAAATCCTGCCCATTCAAACAAAAGATACATCGGCAGTTCTTCACCGGCAAATGAGCCCCACGCACGATTACAGCGCGGGCAAAGGATTCATCTGATATGTCCGACATATTGGTGTAGAATACACAAATATTTTAATATGTAGCAGAATAAAATGAGAACAGCGGCATTTAACAGATAAATATAAAACAGCGAGATATATCAGCGGATATATTGCTTAACGAGTTATATTTTAAAATAAAATAAAAATAAATAAATTAAAAAATTGAGAAAATTTTCTATAAATACCCAACACAATTTCAAGGTTTTCCACAAATTCACATCAATAAAACTCCCCTTATATTTTTACACTTTTATTGTTTTTTTCTTTATATTAGAGAAAAACATATAGATTTTTCGATGGCGTCTTCGGGTAGCTCGCGGTCCACCGCCGAAGATATATTGTTGTGTCAATATTGGGGCGAAATTGCTCATAATCCGTTGATGGGAATGAGATGAAAAATGCAAAAATATGGAACCTCATTCATGAAAAATTTATATCGAAGAATGCAGGGTTCTCCAGCCAGCCGAAATAAATTAACTACGGTGAATGAAATAAAATGTTGAATAAATCATCTGGTATTGGAGGATCTTTTGAAAAGGTGTAGGAAAAAAAATATCAAAGTAACATCAATCTTAAACGAATAATTTTTTAAATAAATTTATTTAATTAAATATTTATATATAATATATATTTTATTTATTTAAATTGATATATGTCTTATACTTTTATTTTAATTACTTGTTTTACATAATTCAATATTATATACATAAAACATACTTTTATTTTTAAAATTATAACTTATTAAATATATACTTATTTTTAATTTACTTATTTTTATTAGCAAATTCAACATGGCGTTGATACGATGTATGGCGAAAGAAAGAAATTGGCGTATTTTCAATGTTGAGAGAGTTATTAAACTATCCAAGATTCATGATTATCCGAAATTCGGCTGAACATATGACAGCCGAATGAATTGGGCCAACATCGAAACGATAACATTTGATTTCACAGTGATGAGAACTGCCCGACTATCTTTTCTGCAATATCGTACCAATTATACGTAAAGAGGCCTTTACAATTGATTGGAGTGGCTAGGAAGCTGCGCGAGGAAGAAGAAGTCGGCAATTCGCTGATTCATATAATTGGGACAAAATATCTTGAGGAATTAGCCACCGGATGGCTTCGGACAACCTTGAGGAAATAGAAAATAATGCGTTTGAAGGCATAGATTTGAGCCACTCGAGAGGATAAGAAATATGCCTATCATCAACAAGATCAAAGGGATCGAGTTTATGGTCATGGATTACTCAACATTTTCTCCGGATATGAAAAAGTTTTGGAAAACAGAACGTATGAATATTATGAGGAGAGGAATGCTTTTTAATGAAGCCACCCCTAGCAACATGGATGAAGGCATCCCTAGCAATGTGGATAAAGATCATACATCCACAATTTGGTTTGATTAGATGTCTTCCTACTTGTTTAGATTATCATTTTTAATTAATATATTTGCTTTGTTTTAATTAATGTCATTTGTTTTAATTAAGTTCATTACAAATAAAAACTAATATTTAACCAACAAAAAATATAAAAAAATATTTATTTTTTTATGAATAGTGATTACCTAAGCAATTGAAGGTTTGGGGTGGAAGTTTTTTTTTGGATGAGTGAATTGCCATGTAGATTCTTGCCCGGGCAATTGAAGATTTGTGGTGTAAGTGCTCTTAATCAAGATTGATTCATCCAATCAGGCACCTTCTCAATCTTTGATTTTCACTTCATTGACTAAAACTACAAAATAACCGTAGAAATCAAGCAAAAAGACAATTTTTTCTTTTTGGCAAAATAACCTTAGTAATCAAGCAACCTTAGAAGAGAATTACACTTTTGAGGAGCATGTGAGTATTGATGTTTTTTGTTTCAAAGGCGTGGTTGGTGCACCTTGTGCGAAAGGCCAACCACGCCTTGCAGGGCAAAGGGCCAACCATGCCTTTTGAACCAAAGAATGGCTCTCAAATAAGCGCCCGGACAAAGGTGGGCCCGCCAAATCGAGGCGTGTGCGGGCAATCTTTGCGGGTATTCAAACATACAAATTGAGTGATGTCCACATTTTCTATTTTTAAAATTTTATTTTTACAGCGGATCGGTGAGCAAGCTGATTAATTTTTAAAAAGCAAATTTCTTGGATACACTAGTGACACTTTTAAATCTGTAGAAAGAAATTATCCGCGATGCTTGAGAAAGAACTATTAGCCATAAGGAAATAGAGTAAAGAAATTTTTGGTTCTTCCTATTGCCAAAGAAGTTCAAAGAGTAAAATCTTTTATCTTTTATAAACTTTCAAATACACCCGAATATAAAAAATTCCACAGATGACAAACTTTTTTTTTTTTTTTTTGTAGAATATCATTTTGAGATTGAATTAATCAAAGGTACAAAAAAATTGTCTTGTAGATTTCTTATCCAGAGAAGAACATCATGGATAAATATACAGGAGTAATATGCAAAATCAATAGAGCCACAAAAATAATATACCAAGCACTTGATATTGTAGACCAAATAGGAGCAACGCTCCATGCATTTCATAAGGAAAAATATCATATATCTAGAAAGATAAAAAAATTAGAACAACCAATGGCTGAAAAACAGAACATAGAAAACCAACAATCTATACAATCTCTATTAGGAGAAAAATAAATCCCAAAAGGGAAAGAAATCTTCATACAAAGTCCAAAAGAAAGTCCTGAAAATACTACAACAAGCTCCAACAACCACACCAACTTGAAATTTGATGAAAAATCATTTTTTGAAGAATATGCTCGGGTGAGCAGAATAACCTTCTACATCATAAACTCAGAAAAATGTCACATCATTTATGGAGGCATCTATCTAAGGTTGATTATGCTTCTAGGAGTCAAACCAAAGATAGTCGCAAAAATGTTCAAATATGGATATTTGTAGATCATATATCATTCACCTAATCTTCAAGAACTAGTTTATCTACCTACATAAATTCGAGAAGTAGTAAGACCTTTCAAAGATGGCTGCAAGACCATAGCAAATTTATATCTTCAAATAATAAGTGTAGCACTGAACTAGGAAGACAACAATTATTTTCATAGCCAACATCTAGTGCAAATCGGTATCTCTAAGCCAAGATCGTTTATCAAAAATCTATATTTCCAGAAATTTTCAAAGAATATGATAAAAAAATTATATTGAAGACTGAAGAACCTCATGATTTAAGACTTTACCTGATTGATATGTCGCTCATCTTAACAACATAAATATATGGATATATCAATTTCTTTAACAATACTTGATTATCTTTATAGTAAACAAGATTATAACAACAACCTCGATTAGCAAGATCGGTGAGAGTTAACCAAAATCTCTACCAATAATATTCCTTCGGTCTGAGAACAAAAGTACAATTATGCAAGTTTCTCAAACACGAAGAAACATTATGTGGACCATGCTAAACTAAAGACAAAAAGCCCGAGGAAGAAGAAAAAAGTCATACGTTCATACTTCTTTAGACCACAGAGAAAGAGAATTATTGAACTTGTTGGAGAAATCAAGAATTAGTCAATATAAAGGACAACACCTCATCACGTACTAAAAGACCTCTTCAATAAAAAGTATATGGACCACGTGAAGAAATAAAATTTATCTTATATTATTGTACTTAAGCTAATAATGTAGGTTTATTTTTTTGAACTAAAAGTCAATAATGTAGACTTTAGCCTATTGTACTATGTCTTATCTTATTGTACTCAAGACTTAGAAAAGAAGAATCTCTTTCTATAAAAAAGAGCTTCTCTTAGTAGAAAAGCTTCAAAATTTTCTTTGAAGGAGCCAATATAACCTTGAAGAAATCCTTTGCTGTCCTTTGTAAGTTTTCTTGTAATTGTAGGCAATAAATAAAAACTCCTATATTTTTATATATTCATAGTATGTTTGAGTAAAGACTCCATAGGGGGAAGGTCTCCCTTCTTGAACCCCAAATCTTAACCTAAAGGTGTTGTTTGGTAAAGGAATATTCCAGGTAGAATTGGATACCTAGTGGAATAATTTTTGAAAAATTTTGAATTTTTTGGAGAGATATCTTAAACCAAGGCCGTTAATGATGATATACCTTGGAGTCTTTCTTGCATTGGTTGTTGAATTCCCACCAACTAATGCATGGAGGGCACAAAGTTATATTACCATTGACGGCCTTGGTTTAAGATTTCCCTCCAAAAATTCAATTTTTTCAAAAGTTATTCCACTTGGTGCCCAATTCGCATGGAATATCTTTTACCAAACAACACCAAAGGATAAGATTTGGGGCTGGGAAGGAAGACCTTACCCCTATGGAGTGTTTACTCGAGCATGATATATATAAAAATATAGGACTTCTTATTTTATTGCATAAAATTACAAGAAAACTCACAAAGGATAGCAAAAGATTTCTTGAGGGCTCTATTAGCTCATTTAAAGAAAATTCCGATGTTTTTCTACTAAGAAAAGCTCTCTTTGTAGAGAGAGTTTCTTTTTCTTCTAAGTCTTGTACAATAAAATATGACCTAGTACAATAGGCTAAAGTCACGTTATTGACTTTTAATTAAAGGATAAAACCAACATTATTAGCTTAAGTTCAATAATGTAAAATGAGTTTTATTTCTTCGCGTGGTCCATGTCTTGTTTTGTTGAAGTCTTAAATGCGTGATAAGGTGTTATCTTTTCATGTTGACTAATTCTTGATTTGACAAGTTGATAAGTCTCTTTCTTTGTGATTTAAAGGAGTATGAAAGCGACTTTTCGCTTCTTCCTGGGAATTGTGTCTTTAGTATAGCATGGTCCACATGATGCTTTGTGTTTGAGAAGCTTACGTAATTATACCTTTGTTCTTGCATTGGAAGAATATTATTGGTAGAGATTTTGTTTAACTCTTGCTTGATATTGTTAATTGAGGTTATTGTCATAATCTTGCTTTCTATAGAGATGGCGGCTATTGTTGAAGAAAACTTATGTGTCCATGCATTTCCTGTTGCTAAGATGAGCGACATATACGATAATGTAGAATCTTTATCATGAGGCCCTTGATCTTCAACCTAATTTTGTCATATTCTACGGAAATTTCAAAATATAGATTACGACAAGCGATATTGGCTTAAAGATGTCAATGCGCTAGATGTTGGCGGAAAATAGTTGCGTCTTCCCGATACGGTCTTTGCGCGTATTTGAAGATATAAATACTGCTATAGTCTTGGTGTCATCTTTGAATTATCTTCTTCTGCCAATTTATAGACAAACTAGTTTTTGAAGATTAGGTAAATGATATATGGTGCAGGATATCCATATTTGAACATTTAATGGTTATCTCTAGTTTGACTCTTGGAAGCATAATGCGACCTCAGATAGATACCTCGATGAAAATGGTGTGATATTTTCGAGTCTCGATGTTGAAGGTTATTACATTCACTGACATATTCTTCAAGATATGATTTTTATCATTTCCATCTTTGGTGTGGTACATTTGGAAACTTATTAATATTTTCGAGGATTTTCTTTTAGATTTTGTATGAAACATTTCTTTCCCTTTTGACTGTGTTCATGGAAATTATATAGATAGTTTGGATTTCTATATACATTTTTCAGCCATTACCTGTTCAAATTTCTTCATCTTGCTAGATATATGATATTCTTAATGAAATGCATGGAGTGTTGCTACTTGATCTGATATCAGAAGTGTTTGGCATATCATTCTGGCTCATTGATTTTACATACTAATTCTGCATATTTATTCATGATGCCTTTCTCTGGATAAGAAATCGCATAACGCAATTTTTTACTGATTAGTTCAATCTCAAAATGATATTACAAAAGTTTGTCATATGTGGAGATTTTTGTATTACAGTGTATTTGGAAGTTTATTAAAAGATAAAAGATTTTACACGAGGTAATGGATTCTTAGTGTGAACTTCTTTTGGTAATAGGGAGGAACCAAAATTTCTTTATTCTATATTTTATAACTAATAGTTTTTCTGACCGTTCTTTGTGATAATTTCTTTTGGCAATTAAAGATGTCTCTAATATATCACAAATTCTTTTTGGTAATCTTTAATGCGGTTCCCCGATAATCATCATC
Source organism: Dioscorea zingiberensis (assembly GCA_026586065.1). Lineage (NCBI taxonomy): Eukaryota > Viridiplantae > Streptophyta > Magnoliopsida > Dioscoreales > Dioscoreaceae > Dioscorea > Dioscorea zingiberensis. Next base: position 9,595,968 of record CM048820.1, on the reverse strand, counting down.
GAGGCATATGTTTCTAATATGAAACTATCCTCATCTTTTGGGAGTTTAAGTTTGGTAGTAGCTGTAGGCAAAATTGTTTTAAATGTTTAACTAAGTTAGAATGCTCCTCTTCCCATTTCCATAGGGGTGTTTTTCTTAAGTAACTTATTGGGTTATTTAAGTAATCTAGAGAGTTTTGGTATAAATTGTTCTATGTAAGTAAGAAATCCTAAGAATCTACTGTAATTGCCTTTTGTTATCTATTTTATCTTGGAAAGCTTGTATTTTCTCTCCTATATGAGGTTGTAACTCTAACCCATTTGTTATCTAGGATAAATCCTAGAAATTCTATTTTTCTTTTTAAATTATTGACTCTTCTTTTTGATAGAGTTATTCCATGTTTTTGACAGTAAGAATTTTTTCAAATGAGATTTATATTCTGTTTGAGTGTTTGAAAAGATTAATATATGTTATCTACATAAACTAAACAAAACTATAGGTTTGAAATATTTTATCCATTCTTCTTTGGAATATTTGTGGGGCATTTTTTAATCCAAATAGCATTACTTTCCATTCCTAATCTCTCCATTGCAGGAGCGTTGAAGGCAGTTAATGGTATTGATTATGGATTTAGTTTTATTTTCGGAAACACGATTTCTGATTGAACTTACTGAAATAATTTTTCTGTATTACTAAGTTTATTAGGAATTTCTTTTAATGTAAAAAATATCCATCAAATTTGGTTTTGTCATTTAGTTGTTTGTAGTTTCCTACCATTCTTGTTTTTTTTTTTTTAAATTTTATTTTGCATGATTTCTCACCATAAAAGCCGAGCTACTATATGGGCTTTGAGATTTCTGTATTAGATGAAGGCTAGGAAAAGCACGTGGCTAGGATAGGTATCTCAGATTGAAGTTTGGAAGTATTTAGGGAAGTAGGGGTATCATGGCTAACCTTGGACTTTTTAAGCTGTATCCTAAAGGGGGGGAAGATGCCAAGCGATTGGAGAAAAGCATTTTTGTGCCTATATATAAGAATAAAGGTGATATTCAAAATTGCATCAATTACCGTGGCATTAAGTTAATGATCCATAGGGATGCACTTAATGGGGGTGAGGCGGGGCGGGGCCTCTACTACAACCACCCCCGCTTGAGACCAACCCCATACTCGCCTGCGCCCAAATAAGTGGTATTTTTCAATACCACAAGTGGATTTCCTCGTTCCCGTACATGCCCGCCTACCATGGTATGAAAAAATGTTTTTTTTTTGAAAAGAAATGGAATGAGTTTTTTTTTATTTTATTTATTTATTTATTTATTTTTTTATAGAAACATAGGAATACAATTAGTTAACAAATAAAAAAATAAAAAAAATTCATGGGATTTTATGATGAGATCTTTGGGCCGGGTTATATGAACAATAAAGCCCATTTCTTACATGGGTGATGGGCCTAAACCATAAACCCAAACATTTATCCATTACACAGTCCTTTCCATTATCCCATAGCAACCAACTTTTATAACCAACTTTCTTCAACCTGAAGGCATATGCAGAAATATAACATAAGCCTCAAAATCATCTCAAATTCAATGAAGAACACAAAGTTATTTTTCTTAAAGAAGTACTAACATTCAAAGTTTCTTGTTGTGCCAAGTAAACATGATACATGAATTAGGTTTTTTGATGGACTAGAGAAAAGCAATTTCTGAAAATAGTGTGCAAATTCAGTAAGAGTTTCATTGAATCACAACGAGCAAATTTTTTTTTAAAAAAAATATTATAGTTTGAGTTTGAACTTCATATACCTTCCAAAGCCTTACAAGAGGTCTAACAACAATACCCTTTTCAAATGACATCAATGCAATACAATGGGAGTTGGATATCATATAAGCAACTTGTAAGGCTGAGCTCTTACATATTTGAAAAAAAGCTATACTGAGGAAGCATTAAGATATGATAACAAAGTAAAGAAATAAAAAGAAAACTAAAGCATTAAGATATGGTTCCAAATATGATGCTTGTTTATAGTTTTAGCAACATGAAGCATAATAAAGAAAAATAATACATAAAACACAATAATAAGTCAAATTCAACACAATAATTCCAAGTTCCAACATTATGTGATGTCTCATCTCATCTCAATTCTTAAGTCTAGACTTTATCTTGCTCAGTGGCAATCCTATAAGAATAGATAAAAAGAAAGAATGTTAACATGAATACTATAAGATATTTATGATAGAAAAGATAAATAAATTATAACATACTATACCAAATGAAGAGCAATGGAATCAATATCATCTTCCTCTTCACAAGTTGAAGCAATATCAATGAAATTGAATTTTTGATCTAAGTAATAAGTTAGAAAAAAATTAGATAAATTATTAAACAAAGTTATAATAGAAAGTTAAAATTATAGAATTTACCTTCTAATTGATTCACTAACCAATTTTGGGTACAAGTCAAAGCTTCCAACATAGTTGGATGAAGTCTACTACGATATGGACTCAACTGATCGACCACACTGTACTAAATACAAACTTAGAAGGCCACTTATGGACCACGGGTATAACAAATATATATCTTTAGGCTATCCCTTTGCATTTGTGGGATGCACTTGACTCAGCCAACCGATAACTGTGCACCAAATTTGTAATATGTCCAAAATCGGGAGATCTTGGTATAACATCTTCCCTCCAAATAGAAGTCAAACTCTCTCCTCCACATGTGTAATTTTACTCTTGCTTCCTATTGACCAAATTCATCCTTATCCATTTTGAAAATTTGTTTTACATTGTTGAACCAAAGGTGGAAAAGCATTGTATTGTTTAACTAAACTTTGAAAACTTGTTTTCATATTAGAGAGAAATCAAGGATTGCTGATAAATCTCACAATTTGTAACTATTTCCATATCATAAACATCTCGGTATATATTAGAAAAATGATATTTCAACATGCATTTCTTGTACCTTGGATCGAACAACATGTAAATTTCACCCGTAAAGCCATGGAACTACATTCCAATATTTATCAAACTTTTCCGGCATCCTTACTTAGCCATTATTTTAATTGTCATATTAGAATCCACAAAGCCATTAGGACCAAAAGCCAATTTTGATCCTCACAAATCTTTGAAAAATAACTTGACATTTACGTTCTGGGTTCTTAGATCCTAAAAATATATTGGATTGCCTCATGTAAAATATTTGTAACTTTTCCAACAATTAATCTTGCCATTTCCCGATCACCTTGCTTATATTTGGACAAATCTTGCACATTGGATCTCTTAACTTTGCATGGTTGAACATATATTTGTAATATAA